>CAWUFW010011293.1:0-590000 GCA_963921515.1 Calotriton arnoldi
AGATGCAAAACGACTTGGACCTATCACTTTGGGACACAAGGGACAGTATCTGCCTCTCCAGCCACATATATTGCTGCATGTTCCCCTGAGAGCCCACTCTGCCTGCACTACATGCTCCAGGACGACATCTGCCACTGCACTGCTGCTGTCTCTGCCCCTCTGGACCCTGGCAATGGCACGTACTGTGGAGAGAGCCCCAGCCTTTCAGCCTTGAAGAGAATCCAGGCCTCTGCTGGACAGCCTTACTTCCACAGTACAGCAAGCTGTATGGGACACCAGGGGAGCAGGTGAGTGTTCTGTGCACTGCCTTTCTGAATGTGCATTTTGTCTGACTAGCAAGGCTGAGAGTCCAGCACACCACTGGCTAGCAGGCTCACTGAGTAGTTGTCACCCCCATAGTGTGTAGTGACTTGCACTGGACAGGTATGGTGCAGTGACAGTGCTTCTGAACAGGGTTTTACTCCCCATGCTATGATACCATGTAGTGACTTCTGGAAAACTGTCCATGGGCAGCCGTGCACTGCCTGGGCACACCATGTGCCCCTGTGATTGCGATATGTATATGCAACTGTGTCATGCACGGATATGTTGCATGTGTAGTAATGTCCTTATCACTTTGTCATCCTGACAGGCTTCTGCCCATCGGAAGCATGAGATCTGGAAGGACATCGTCCGGGGCTGTCCGGTCCGTGGGGTCTACAAGCGCCGGATCCGCAACTGCCAAAAGAGGTGGCAGGACCTTCGGGGCTGGACCCGGAGGATTGCACGGGTCCAGCTGAAGCTGTCGCCTCCTCGCAGGAGGGGCGGAACACGGACCCTGACCCCCCACATGCTCAGGATCCTGGCGGTGGTCTTTCCAGACCTGGATGGGCAGCTGAAGGCCAGAGAGCAGCAAGGAGGGGGTGAGTCAAAGACTGCACTGTGTACTCTGTCTAACATGTTATGTGCCCTCCTCGGGCCAGGTTGAACTGCCACAGTACAGCAGTCATGTTGTCCAGGAGCCATGTCCCTCTATTGTGCACTGCCCACTCCTCATCTGATACCCAGGTGTGGCCCTTACATGCAGGGAATTCTGTCACTTAGGACTGTGTCCTTGCAGTTTGCTTGACTCAAGGTGGGAGACAGCATCTGTTTCCCTGACTCTGTGGTGGGCATCATGGGTGGGTCCATTGCTTACACAATGCCTGTATTCTGACATGTATTCAGCGTGTTACTTTGATCTGTGGTCCAATTGCTGAGCTGATCCACCACATGTGGCTGGGGTACCTGGCACACACCCATGCTGCGGGTGGGAACAATGTTTGGGCCCCAGGAGTATGTATATGACGTGTGTCACACATACTTAGCCAGCTGCCTACAGTCCAGGGCTCATCCCTCATTCATGTGGGGCTGGACAGTCATGCCTACTCCAGGCCATACAATACACTCTGTACTCCCACTCCCGTGTATCAGAGGACACATTGTGCACAGTGATTTGCCCTCAGGTGTCTGCCTCTGTGTCAGTGTGCTGTGGATTAGTCGCCAGGACTGCTGTGGAGTTTCTTGGTAGGGGCTCAGCATGCCACTGGAGATGTGACCATAGGAGACGATACTTGTGTGACACATAGGTGTCTGATCAGCTGCCCATGCAGACTGGGGCATGTAAATGTGAAGTTCAGGCAGCTGTTCCCCATGCACAGCAGAGTGTGAGGGGCTCAGGTTCCGAGGGTAGTGTCACAGGTCTCCCATATGTCCAATAGGTATGACCTGGACAGATGAGGGTTAAGAGGATGTGTTGTGGGGGATGTACATGTGCACTTGTGCAGCTCCAGGACTTGCATTCCCCATGACCTACTATTGTGACACAGTGCAGAGTGTTGTTGATCTGGCTGCAAAGTCATACATCACTGAGACAGTGATGTATGACTTTGCAGTCATGC
The DNA here is from genome assembly GCA_963921515.1 of Calotriton arnoldi. Lineage (NCBI taxonomy): Eukaryota > Metazoa > Chordata > Amphibia > Caudata > Salamandridae > Calotriton > Calotriton arnoldi. The sequence continues at coordinate 1,920 of CAWUFW010011293.1, forward strand.
CTCCGCCATGGCATGTGTCTACTGATTGGTGATCCTGCAGGGGAGTGACATGTGCTACATGCACACCATAGTGGCGCTGGCTATCAGGACATGGGTGCATCATGGTGTCTGTCGCTGGTATGCATCACATGCATTTCCTATTTGACTCTGGGCATCCCTTACATCCGTAAACCTGTACTGACTCAGTGGCAAGAGCTGTGATGTGTCCACACCGTGTCCTCTGCACTGTCCAACTACTGTGTACTTGGTGCATGTGTCAACACTGGGGTGTTGCAATCCAACAGACACCAGACAGATGGGTGCAAGGCCATGTGGGATGTGAGTGCCATGCTTGGCATCAGACTGACAATTGACTTCTCCTGTTCAATTAGTGCACTTTTAGCAATGCACAACTAATGATGCCAGGGCTTGCTCTGTGATGTGCTGTGCTCACAGTGGTGTGTGCGTTATGTGCAGGTGACTGATGTCTGTCTGTTTCCCCATTGTTTGCAGATACATCCACGGCCACGGAAGGGGACAGCTCCACGGACCAGGAGGAGCCGGAGAGCCAGACTGGGTCAGCAGCCGAGGAGTGGTCGGAGGGACCCAGTGGCACGGAGGGCGAGGGGAGCCACACCGAGGAGTCCTCAGCAGCATCCACCTCAGCTGAGGACCAGAGCAACTCGGAGGATGACTCCCTTGTGGAGGCGGGTGTCAGCAGCCACCACACCCCAGCTAGTGTTGCTGTCCCCGCCACCACCAGCACCACCACCGCCCTCCCATCGGCTCCCATTCCCCAGGTCCGTGGAGGCTCCCATGTCCGGGAGCGTGTCTCCTTTGGGCCAGGCACCGCACCCCCTGCCCCTGTGTCCCCTGCTGCCCTGAGTGAGGAGTCTGTGTACCTCCTTCGCCAGCTCCATGTAGGGCAGACAGCCATGCTGAGTGTCCTCCATGCGCACACCGCGCTGTTGACTCAGCTGGTGTCGTTCATGGAGGGCATCTCATCGGGCATGTCTGACCTACAGAGGGGCAATAGGTCCATGGACTCCTCCCTGACGGCAGCAGTGTCCCTCCTCAAACGGTCCCTCACCCCTCCTGCCTCTGCTCCATCCACACTCCCCAGCACCTTACCCATCCCAGGCACACACACACTGGCACACACCAGCACACACACATCCAGCACACTGACACACACGCCAATGACAAAACGCACACGCACGCACATTCAGGGGACTGAAGCCAGACTCACAGGGGATGGGGCCCTGGAACACACACACGCATCCACATGCACTGCGCAGTCCTCAGTTCCCTCTCCCTCCAAAGCACCCTCCCTTGCCTCACCTGCAACCCCAAAGTCACAGCAGCTCTTCCTCTGTGACCTCGGCCTCTTCCCCACCGATGAAGCTGCTCCAGCATCCCGGGGAAGAGGAAGCCCACCCACACGGAGCAGAGTGCCCCTCGCCCCCGGACACCCTCCCCCAGGCGCAGACGGACTGAGGCCCCCACCCGCAAGTCCCCCGGAGTGCTAAGAGCAAGACCCCGCCACCGCCCTGCAGCTCAGGCACAAGGTCTCCGTCCTCCATCCCTCAGGCCCCCACTGCACAGGTGCCCCCACCACACCCTGCCCCAGGTTCCCCACCCACAGATATACCATCCCCAAGATGCTCCGGCCTTCTCCCCTGCCACTTGCTCTCCCAGCACCACACCCCCGCTGCGCTTGTCTGTGCCACTGATGTGGTGAGGGTGTCCCCCCCTCTGTCCAACCCACCTTGCCTGTTCCCCATTCTCCTCCCCTGGAGGTAGGCACTGCAGTGGAGTCCACTACCGCCCTGTCTGACTTGGGCACTGCAGTGGCGGACCTGTCCACCCCATCTGCAGGGTCCACTGCAGTTGTGCCGGCACCCACGACATCTGTGTCATGCCCCCCAGTTGTGCCGGCACACACCATGTCAGACACCTCCACTGCAGTTGTCAGTGGCTCTCCAGCACCCACCACCCCTTCCCTGACTCCCCCTGGTGAGCCCTGATCCTGTCCCTGCGGTGCCTGGCCTGCCCCCCGGTTGCCCCTCCTAGTGGATTGTCCCTGGTATTGTGCAGGCATGCGTAGGGTGACATCTGCCAGTGTCACCCTGTTTGAACTTTGACAATGGACTGGCCATTGGCCTTTGCTCTTTTTCAGGACTTCGCTTTGGCCTCAACACATATGCTGAATAAAGCAACTTTCTTTTCTCTAGTGCTCATGCTTCAGATGTACATGTTGTTGGTGCAGCTAACCATGCCCTTGCTGCAGTGATGGTGATATCTGGTCTCATGATTATGAAGTGTTACTGTGCAGGAACCCATGTGGTCCAGGGGAATGTGTCCTATCATGTGGTGTATCCATGTCATCAATAGCAGCATCTGAGGGTGTCATGTGTTCAGTATTTGGCAATGGGTTTCCCTACTTACATTGGCAATTTCATATCTGTGGCTTCCACCCCTGCACATCTGTTGTGCCTGCCATCGTTGCATTTGTCTACTTCCCTGACCGTGTTGCCATCTCCAGTGGACATGCAGGTTTGGGCATCAATGGGGAGGGACTCATCCGTGTAGTCAGTGCAACATTGCTATACAAGTGTGTTGGATCTGTGCTGATGATTCCGTTGGCACATCCATGACCAGGCTGATGTGATGGGAGCCCTCATTTGGTGCTAATTGTTGATTGTGTGACCAAGTGCTCAGCTGACATGATGGGGCCCTACTGAGGCAACATATGGCACAGCTTTCCTCACACAGGAGTGGAGTCCCCTCATGGCAGTGTGTACACGTGTGACATTGCCTGCGCCCAAGGTGTGTGTTGTATGTGCATGTCTGTGTGTTCACTTCCATTCATCTGCGCATGCTGTGATCCCTAGTGTTGTACCTGTTTGTGATGCTTGCTGACTTGAGCTATGTTCCCCCAAAGTCTTCTCCCTGTGTTCTCTGTGATGTGGGTGCATGGCACATTACTGGTCATCAGGGTGTCACCCATAGGTGTGTTTGCTGTCAGGGCAGAGTTTGTGTGCTGACGCAGATGGGTCACAGTCAGGTTTCCCTTTGGCACTTGTTGTTTGCCCCTGTCATGTGATTTCCAGTTTGTGTTATCTTTCAGTGATTGTGACACGTTGTGTGTGTGACTGCTGGCACTCCTTAGGGTCCGGGCTGCAATGTTGGTTGTTGTCTATGTGTGTTCTTTGTGGGTGACCTTGGCTTCTTCATTGGTGTGTGACTGTGGCTGGGATCCCATTGGTCGGTGTGGTATTGCCGTCATGTCCATGTACAGCGTAGTGTGCAGTGTGTCAGACATTCAGGAGTCTTGTTGAGTGTCCATGTGTGATGTGTTTCTACACCTTGGTTCCCACCCACCACCCTGGAATAGTCATGGGTGCATGTGCAATGTCACCAGTGCATGTGTACTTCACTGCTGCACATTGTTGGAGGTCGAGGGTGTGGTCTTGAGTGTGTGCAGATGAGAGTCGTTGCCCAGCTAGTCCCCTGCCTCCATGTTGGCCTTGGCTTACTGGCCATGCTGATTGATTTGTGCTTGTGTAGGTGTGATGGTAGTTTGTTGCTCAGGACACCTGACTGTGGTTCACAGTGTGAACGACATTTAGCTTTGTCATCACAGTGGTATTTTTCTTCAGCCCAGGGTCACCACATTGTGGGGGCCCTGGGGGTGGTGCTGTGGTGTGTCTGTGACTTGCTGTGTCAGTTGTTGTTCCTACGTGCCTGTGTGACATGTGTGTTTTGTGCTCCCTCTCACCTGTCAATGCCTGCTTGCCCACATAGGGGATTTGGATCCATGAGTTACCTTAGTGTGGCAGTGTATGCACATCTGTATGATTGGTATTCAGCTCTCCTCATGTGTTGTGTTGTTGCCTGGGGACACTGGCACCCCCACCCCTCACCTGCTGTGTATGATGACAGTGTTGGTCTGCCTGTTTGTGTTTGTGCATCTGCACCACTGCATTGGCATATCTTGGGTGTGCCATTGGCTGTATGTTGTTTGGTGTGTTTCCCCTGCTGTCCCTGGGACTCCTAGGTCATCGGTCAGCACAGTGATCATGGTTTGTGTGTCCCATTGCTGCCATGGTATGGTATCTGTTCACCTCACATCTGCTGTCTCCACAGGGTATCTGCATTTGTGTGCCCATTGGTGCAAATATGTGGGTCTGCATTCTGATGGTCACTTCTGTCATTGTGTCATTGATGACTGTTGACGGTCTCAGCCCCCATGGGTGTTGTTTGTCTGCACATGGCCAAAGGAATGTCTCATTTGCACTGCAGTATTTGGCTCCCCCAATTTATGTTGCAATGGGACACATACACTACTTTGCCACAGATGAGTTTTTGGTTCTGTGACCAGGAATGATCCATGCAGTTTGGCAGTTGCAGCTCTTTCTTTGTCAACAATTACCTTTTGGTCACTGTGATGATGAGGGTGTAGACCCCATTGCCACAATGGTCAAAATGTGCTTCAGCTATGGACCCCACACTTCCCTTTGGTCACTGTGATGATGGGGTTTAGACCCCATTGCCACAATGGTCAAAATGTGCTTCAGCTATGGACCCCACACTTGCCTTTTGGTCACTGTGATGATGGGGGTTTAGACCCCATTGCCACAATGGTCAAAATGTGCTTCAGCTATGGACCCCACACTTGCCTTTTGGTCACTGTGATGATGGGGGTTTAGACCCCATTGCCACAATGGTCAAAATGTGCTTCAGCTATGGACCCCACACTTGCCTTTTGGTCACTGTGATGATGGGGGTTTAGGCCCCATTGCCACAATGGTCATGGGCTGCTTGCATTGTGGGTGCCACACACATATATGTGTGGCACATGTGCTAGGGGGTCACATTGTATGTTCAATGTCATGTTCGGTGTTGTAGGCATTTGACACAGCCTGCTCACACGCTTGTCATGGTGGTGGGGGGATGTCTTAATCTTGCATTCCCTAGGTTGTGGTGTGCTTGTTGTGTCATGCATTGTCCATCCTATGAGTGGGGGTGGTAGTAGTGGTAGGCATCCAGCCCCCTGGCTAAGGGTGGTAGTAGTGGTAGGCATCCTGCCCCCTGGCTAAGGGTGGTAGTAGTGGTAGGCATCCTGCCCCCCTGGTTGAGGGTGGTAGTAGTGGTAGGCATCCAGCCCCCTGGCTAAGGGTGGTAGTAGTGGTGGGCATCCTGCCCCCTGGCTAAGGGTGGTAGTAGTGGTAGGCATCCTGCCCCCCTGGGTGAGGGTGGTAGTAGTGGTGGGCATCCTGCCCCCCTGGGTGAGGGTGGTAGTAGTGGTGGGCATCCTGCCCCCTGGCTAAGGGTGGTAGTAGTGGTGGCATCCTGCCCCCTGGGTGAGGGTGGTAGTAGTGGTGGGCATCCTGCCCCCCTGGCTAAGGGTGGTAGTAGTGGTGGGCATCCTGCCCCCTGGGTGAGGGTGGTAGTAGTGGTGGGCATCCTGCCCCCTGGCTAAGGGTGGTAGTAGAGGTAGGCATCCTGCCCCCTGGCTAAGGGTGGTAGTAGTGGTAGGCATCCTGCCCCCTGGCTAAGGGTGGTAGTAGTGGTAGGCATCCTGCCCCCCTGGTTGAGGGTGGTAGTAGTGGTAGGCATCCAGCCCCCTGGCTAAGGGTGGTAGTAGTGGTGGGCATCCTGCCCCCTGGCTAAGGGTGGTAGTAGTGGTAGGCATCCTGCCCCCCTGGCTAAGGGTGGTAGTAGTGGTGGGCATCCTGCCCCCCTGGGTGAGGGTGGTAGTAGTGGTGGGCATCCTGCCCCCTGGCTAAGGGTGGTAGTAGAGGTAGGCATCCTGCCCCCTGGCTAAGGGTGGTAGTAGTGGTAGGCATCCTGCCCCCGTGGGTGAGGGTGGTAGTAGTGGTAGGCATCCTGCCCCCTGGCTGAGGGTGGTAGTAGTGGTAGGCATCCAGCCCCCTGGCTAAGGGTGGTAGTAGTGGTGGGCATCCTGCCCCCTGGCTAAGGGTGGTAGTAGTGGTAGGCATCCTGCCCCCTGGGTGAGGGTGGTAGTAGTGGTGGGCATCCTGCCCCCTGGCTAAGGGTGGTAGTAGTGGTGGGCATCCTGCCCCCCTGGGTGAGGGTGGTAGTAGTGGTGGGCATCCTGCCCCCCTGGGTGAGGGTGGTAGTAGTGGTAGGCATCCTGCCCCCTGGCTAAGGGTGGTAGTAGTGGTAGGGCATCCTGCCCCCTGGTTGAGGTGGTAGTAGTGGTAGGCATCCAGCCCCCCTGGCTAAGGGTGGTAGTAGTGGTGGGCATCCTGCCCCCTGGCTAAGGGTGGTAGTAGTGGTAGGCATCCTGCCCCCCTGGCTAAGGGTGGTAGTAGTGGTGGGCATCCTGCCCCCTGGCTGAGGGTGGTAGTAGTGGTAGGCATCCTGCCCCCCTGGCTGAGGGTGGTAGTAGTGGTAGGCATCCTGCCCCCCTGGGTGAGGGTGGTAGTAGTGGTGGGCATCCTGCCCCCTGGCTAAGGGTGGTAGTAGTGGTGGGCATCCTGCCCCCCTGGGTGAGGGTGGTAGTAGTGGTGGGCATCCTGCCCCCTGGGTGAGGGTGGTAGTAGAGGTAGGCATCCTGCCCCCTGGCTAAGGGTGGTAGTAGAGGTAGGGCATCCTGCCCCCCTGGCTAAGGGTGGTAGTAGTGGTGGGCATCCTGCCCCCCTGGGTGAGGGTGGTAGTAGTGGTGGGCATCCTGCCCCCCTGGGTGAGGGTGGTAGTAGAGGTAGGCATCCTGCCCCCTGGCTAAGGGTGGTAGTAGAGGTAGGCATCCTGCCCCCTGGCTAAGGGTGGTAGTAGTGGTGGGCATCCTGCCCCCCTGGGTGAGGGTGGTAGTAGTGGTGGGCATCCTGCCCCCCTGGGTGAGGGTGGTAGTAGAGGTAGGCATCCTGCCCCCTGGCTAAGGGTGGTAGTAGTGGTAGGCATCCTGCCCCCTGGCTAAGGGTGGTAGTAGTGGTAGGCATCCTGCCCCCCCTGGGTGAGGGTGGTAGTAGTGGTGGGCATCCTGCCCCCCTGGGTGAGGGTGGTAGTAGTGGTGGGCATCCTGCCCCCTGGCTAAGGGTGGTAGTAGTGGTGGGCATCCTGCCCCCCTGGGTGAGGGTGGTAGTAGTGGTGGGCATCCTGCCCCCTGGCTAAGGGTGGTAGTAGAGGTAGGCATCCTGCCCCCTGGCTAAGGGTGGTAGTGGTGGTGGGCATCTGGCACCCCCTGGCTAAGGGTGGTTGTGGTGGTTGGCATCCAGCCCCCCTGGGTTGGGGTGGTGGCGCGCATTCAGGCCCCTGTGTGCATATGTGGCATTGGTGATGGGCATCCCGCCCCTATGGTGCTGCTGGTGTAAGTATATTCAGATTCCCAGTGTATGTGTGTGATGTGTCGTGTACGTGTTGTATGTGTTTTGTGGTTGGTGTCTGACTTACCTTCTGCGCCGTACGCGTCCGTGCCTGTTCCGGTAGTAGATGTAGAATATTGGTATGATCGGGACGAAGGGATTCATGGTTGGTTCGTGTCGTTCGTCCTTCTCGTTGCTTCGCGTCGTCCTCGTCGCTTGGCTTCGTCCTCGTCGCTTCGCTTCGTCCTCGTCGCTTCGCGTCGTCCTCGTCTGTGCTGTGTTCGTCTCGTAGCCGTGGATCGTGTTGTGGCGCGATTCGGAGCTTATGTGCGCCTCTCCCGGATGCTTTGACGTGCCGTGCGTAGCGACGGGTTCGGCGCGTACGGAAGCGCATCGTACTTGTCCGGCCGGACGGGGCTGCATTTTCCCTTCCGTGCGACTCGATTCGGCGTTTCCGGATTCGCCTCGGTCGGAGAACAGGACCTGGTTTGGGTGAGTACGGCTCGGCCGGATTCTTTGCTGTTGTGCGCATCGTACTTGCTCGTTCGGTGTGCTGTACGGATCGGTCGGGAAACTGGCTTTCGCATGGCTTTTTCCCGACCGAATAGTATTGGGTGCGCCTCCGACCGAGATCGGAATCGGCCCCTATGACTTTCAAAATGTAAACTAACACAAAAATAACATTTCTAAATGAGAACACCATGACTCTGTTGCCTGAAAACAAAATAAGGGTTATATACAACAAGCAGAAAAAAAAAGATTATTTCAAAATGAAGTGGGCATCTAGGCCCACTTATTTCAACTTTAAAATGCACATCCTAACTGCAATAAAACAAAATCATTTGTTTCTCTAAACCTAAGTACAAAATAATGTGTGTACACATATATGCAGTTGTTAAAAATGTTACAGGTTAACATATTATTGATCCCAAATAAGTTATGATGACACTAAATCATCAGAGGGACACCTGGATGAGGAGAGACACAGTGAGAGGATATGGGTTCTGGAGAGAGGCACTCAAGCTAGTGTATGAGGCGAGCTTTACTGCTGGATGCTACTGAACATGTGAAAATACTGCAGCATGAGTACTCCAACGATCAAATATTGGCTCATAGCTCTAGATCTGTGACATTGCCTGTATGAGCCTAATGGTGAGAAGAGCATGGTAGAGCTCCCCGGGAAATCCAAAGAGAGCAGATATTAGCAACTTATTGTAAAGTTGATGAGTGTCTTAGGAGGAGTTTGCTGAAACTGGGACAGACTCCAAGACAGACTGGAAAGGGACTCTGGCACTGGGGTAACCAGGGGGCTCAACTGTGAGATTGGCCCCGCAATTTAAATGTCTCGTCCTGAGAGGAGATGAGTCGAACAGAGAGTAGAAGGATATTGTCATCTAAGAAGGTGCAGAGATCATCAAGCATTAAAAATTTGCTCGGAGCACAGAGACAGTCCATCAAAGACTCGCTAATTACAGATTCAATGGATATAACAGACCAACTAACAGAAATAACCATAGGTGGAAACATGAAGGCTCCAGCAACTGAAGTTTACATTCACATGCTAATGAGCAAGCTGAAGAAAGAGATGACCACTGTGCATCAGGACTTTACTGAAGCTGTAATGGACCTGGACTCTTCGCTCCAGAAGGTCGCAAGAAAAACTGACCAATTGGAGAGAGCAACGGTACAGCAAGGGATAAATTGAAGATTAGAATATAAGAGTTGTGAAAAGCAGTACAAGATAATTTGGGAAATAATCGACAAGAGTAAAAATAGAAGTTGACGCAATAATGTACGCAGCAGATGCTTTCCAGAAGGGATCCCAAATCACAAGTTGGAGGAATACATACAGGGTCTCTTTGAGTCATTGATGGGTAAAATAGTTGAGCATCACATTGATCTAGACAGGACTGTTGGACCTGGCCCTTTTTGCAGGGTCGTCCCCAAACCTTTTGCTTTCTTCCTCCTATATTTTTCTGACCTGTTTTTGTTGGCTTTAGGACTCTGTGCACTATATCACTGCTAACAAGTGCTAAAGTGCAAGTGCTCCCTGTGTAAATTGTGATTATGATTGGTTATTCATGATCGTCATATTTGATTTACTGGTGAGACCCTAGCAAAGTGTACTGTGTGTGACCAGGTCCTGTAATTCAAATGCTACTAGTGGGCCTGTAGCACTGATTGTACCATCCACATGAGTAGCCCTGCAAACATGTCTCAGGGCTGCACTGCAGTGTCTGTGAGTGCTGTTTTAAACTGCCATGTCGACCAGGCAAGTCCATCTATTTTCCAGGCCAAAACCTTCCCATTTACTACAGGTAAGGCACCCGTAAGGTAAACCCAAGGTAGTCCCATGGGCAGAGTGCAGTGTATGTGAAAGGTAGGACATGCTCTGGCGTGTTGTACATGTCCTGATAGTGAAATACTGCTAATTTCATTTTTCACTATTGCCAGCACTATCTCTCCCATAGGTTATCACTGAAGCCACCTTGCATCATCTTGTAAGTGAAACTTTCAATTGGGAATAGCTAGGGATTTGGAGTTTGGGCTTATCGAGTTCAGGATTTAAAAATACATATTTTAGTGAAGATGGTTTTTAAATTGTGTGTTTGAAAATACCACTTTTAGAAAGTGGGCATTTTCCTGCTTGACCATCCTGTGCCTCTGCCTGCCTGTGGAATACATGTCTGAGGGGGTGTAGAGACTAAATATCGAATTTTTAATATCAAAAGGACAAAATATTGAGTACAAAATATCTAGAGGACAGAATATAGAAAAGACATAATAGTTGGAAAAAATATTGACATATAGGTAAGTAATATCGAATGTCATTATATCGAATTTTATTATATCGATTTTTTTTTAATTGTTTATATGTTAGTATATGTGTTAAAAATATATAATATTTTTTTAATGTATGTTTCAATTTTTTAAGGTAATGGATTTTATGTGAATTAATTTTTGCGTATATTAGTTCCGTAGCGGGTTGTGGGTTTATAGGGGAATAGGGTGGGAAGTAATTTAATGTACATTCTAAAAATTAATAATTTATTAATTAATAATTTAGTGTTTAATAATTACTATTGTTTAATAATTTTTTGCGTATATTAGTTCCGTAGCGGGTTGTGGGTTTATAGGGGAATAGGGTGGGAAGTAATTTAATTTACATTATAAAAATTAATAATTTATTAATTAATAATTTATTGTTTAATAATTACTATTGTTAATTAAGTTAATTAATTTATTATTAAATATATAAAAAGTGAATAATAATCTTTTTAATTAATTGATAATTATGTAAATTGTTTATTTTTTTTATTAATTAGTAATTAATTACATATTAATTTATTAATATGTTAATTATGTACTTTTTTTAGTAGTGTGTTGAGTGTTGATAGGGGAGTAGGGTGGGAATTAAATTAAATTTAATTCAAATTTTAATAATTTTTAAATATTTATTCAGAGTTATTTTATAGTGTTAATTGTGTTAATTAATTTAGATATGATGGTTATTAATTTGATTGTTAATTGTAATTAGCTAATTAATTAAATGTTAATTAATTATGTTTATTCATTAATATTTTACACTATTGGAGGTGACGTTTATAGGGGAAAATGTTGGAAGGTAAATATATTTTTATAAATTATTTATTTGTTAATTAATTTTAACTATATTGTAGGAGTGGGTCTACTCAATTATTCCCCTACGCTACCCAACACTTTCTCTACTGTTGCACTCACTGGAGTGGAAATAGTTATTTTTACACTCCCGCTATCCAACACTTTCCCTACTGTTCCACTCACTGGAGTGGGATAGTAATTTTTAGACTCCCGCTATCCAACACTCTCCCTACTGTTCCACTCACTGGAGTGGGAATAGTAATTTTTACCCTCCCGCTATCCCACACTTTCCCTACTGTTCCACTCACTGGAGTGGGAATAGTAATTTTTACCCTCCCGCTAACCAACACTTTTCCTACTGTTCCACTCGCTGGAGTGGGAATAGTAATTTTACCCTCCCGCTATCCAACACTTTCCCTACTGTTCCACTCGCTGGAGTAGGAATAGTAATTTTTACCCACCCGCTATCCAACACTTTCCCTACTGTTCCACTCGCTGGAGTAGGAATAGTAACTTTTACCCACCCGCTATCCAACACTTTCCCTACTGTTCCACTCACTGGAGTGGGAATAGTAATTTTTACACTCCCGCTATCCAACACTTTCCCACTCGCTGGAGTTGGAATAGTCATTTTTACCCTCCCGCTATCCAACACTTTCCCTACTGTTCCACTCGCTGGAGTAGGAATAGTCAATTTTACCCACCCGCTATCCAACATTTTCCCTACTGTTCCACTCGCTGCAGTGGGAATAGTAATTTTTACCCTCCCGCTATCCAACACTTTTCCTACTGTTCCACTCGCTGGAGTGGGAATAGTAATTTTTACCCTCCCGCTATCCAACACTTTCCCTACTGTTCCACTCGCTGGAGTAGGAATAGTAATTTTTACCCACCCACTATCCAACACTTTCCCTACTGTTCTACTCGCTGGAGTCAGAATAGTAATTTGTACCCACCTGCTATCCAACACTTTCCCTACTGTTCCATTCGCTGGAGTAGGAATAGTAATTTTTACCCACCCGCTATCCAACACTTTCCCTACTGTTCCACTCACTTGAGTGAGAATAGTAATTTTTACCCACCCGCTATCCAACAAATTCCCTACTTTTGCAGTTGTTGGAGTGTGAATACTAATTTTATTCCCTTAGCTATGCAACGTTTTTAATTTTGTTATATTTAATGTAGTGTAAATTATTAATTAACATTAAAAAATTACTTTAATTATTTTAATTATTATATATTATTTATTTTTATATTTATATATGTTTATTTATATATATAAATATATTTTTAATAATGTTTTAAATATTTTATAATTAAGATTGATAATTATTTTATAATATTATTAAGTAAATATATATATGTAAAAAAATAATTAATGTTTTTTTTTACATTACATTTATTATTTTTACATTTTAAGCGTTTTTACATTATTTTAACTATGTTTTATTTAATTGTGTTTATTATTTAGTTACTGTTATATTATTTTTAATACATTTAAAAAATTCGATATTTTAGTTAACTATATTTTAAACATCGATATTTTGTACTCGATATTTTAGTACTTACCTGTTTGTAGATAGGGACTCGATATTCTGTCCCTCGAGATTTTGGCATCGATATTCGGGACAGTCGATATTCTGTCCCTCGATATTTAGTCACTGATCCGTCTGAGGGAGGGTGACAGTTGGGCTGTTTGTGCATTCCCTCTAGACAGACACAGAAAGTGAGCTGAGGTGTGCCCTGCATATCCTGATGGCCCATCACCAGGCTGATGGGTCTTTCTGAGCTGGAGTGGTGGAAGGAGTTGTCATTGATACCTGAATAGGACTGTTCCTGTCCTCACACAAAGCTGTCCCCACCCCCCTGTAGTGTGTCTGGAGCCAGGTCAGGGAAAGGCATGGTCTTGTGCACTACACAGACTTTCCTTTGAAGTTTGCCTAACTCAAAGACAGAAACTGGTATAAGTATTGGACCTCTAACCCCATATTTTTAGAACACTTCTGGACTAAGAGGAGATTCTGCTAAGAAGAAGAGCTGGAGAAACTGTCGGAGGGGAACTACCACTCTGCTTGTAGCTGTGTTGTGGTATCCTACTGCTTTTAGCTTTTGTCTTGGGTAGTGAAAGGACTGGACTTTGCTTTCTGTATCCTGCTTTCCAAGGTTCTCCAAGGGCTTGTGTGTGCTTGCCTTCTGTTAAGAAGTCTCGGGCCATCAACGACCCCATCTGCAGCCCCTGGACTCCTCTCCTGGGAGTTCTGACCTGCCAAGTGGTGCTAATTCTAGTTCTGGGTCCTTGGAGGTGGTTTTGCTGTGAATGACTGAAGAAAATCAACGCATCGACCTCCAGCGCCTGTTTTTCCTGACGTACTACCACAGTGTGTTTGAAAAACGAGTGCATTGCCACTGTGCGGTCGAAAAATAGACCCAGTGCCTGCTGTGCGGCTGAAAGATCACCGCAGCCCGAGTCCCAAGCACTGTGTCACCGACGTCCGTGTTACCTGCTCCGACTTCGATGCAGACTCTGCTGTGTGGCTGAAGACATTGACGCATCACCTGCTTGTGGCTGGAAAACCGACGTAGTGCCTGTTTTGCTGCCTCTGCATCGACCCAGCACGTCCGGATTTTGGATGCATTGCACCTGTGCACCAAGTTCTTCATCAACGTTGCCCAGCAGTAAGGAACCAAGGCCGCATGTCTGGAACCCGACACATCACCTCCCCTGACAGTAAGGAACCAACGCTTCCCCTCCCATGATAATAATGAACTGACGCATCTCCTCCCCTTCACTGCAGTAAGGAACCGACGCATCACATCCCCTGGCAGTAAGGAACTAACGCTTCCCCTCCCATGATAATAATGAACTGACGCATCTCCTCCCCTTCACTGCAGTAAGGAACCGACGCATCACCTCCCCTGGCAGTAAGGAACTAACGCATCACCTCCCCTGGGAGTAAAGAACCGACGCATTGCTTTGCTTTTCTGGCGTCTCACCTCCCCAGGCCCTGTTTTCATATTTGATTTTGACACATCCTAGGTACTTTGTGATAAAAGTGACGCATCCATAGTTTCCTATGGACTAAACATTTTCGAAATGTTTAAATGATAGCTTTGCTTGTGTATGTTGGATTTTTGTCATTTTGGTTTTGTTTTATTCAGATAAATGTTGGTTATTTTCCTAAACTGGTGTGATGTCCTTTTGTAGTGTTTTCACTGTGTTACATTGTGTGTATGTAGAAATGCTTTACACATTGCCTCTGAGATAAGCCTGACTGCTTGTGCCAAGCTACCAAGGGCATAAGCAGGGCTTATCTTAGCTGTGTAATCCCCTTACCCTGACTAGAATAAGGGTCCCTACTTGGACAGGGTGCAATCCACTGCCAACTAGAGACCCCCATTTCCAACAAGGACCCACAGAGTACTCAGTATCTACCAAATAAAGAAAAAGAGAACTCCAGATGTGTCTACTGATATTCATTGTTTATGGTAAAAGAAGAGATCCTGAGAGCAGTGAGAGTTACAGATCCCATAGTTTATAAAGGCTCTACAGTCTCTCTTTTCCAAGATGCATCTGCTCACGCATAAGTGAAATGTTGATTGCTCCTAGTTGCCACGGACCATCGCCAAGCCAAACAAATCCTGTATAGATGAAATTGCACGTTTAAATTGATGTTCACATTAAATGGCAGTTCGATCTTTGTCTAGGTCATAAAGCAAGTGATCAAATATTTGAATTTGGATCCTGAACTAGAAGATTTGAACAATAAGTCCTCGGATTTGAGACCTATATGTCAATGGCAAAAGTGAAGATGGTCTAGGGCGGTGGTTCTTAATCTGTGGTCCAGAGACACCTGTGGGTCCACAACGACTACTCAGGGGGTACGCAACTGCAAATAAAATGAAATAATATTAACAGATTAATAACATGAATATAAATAAAGGAGCACAATGTAAAATTGAAACATTCAAATCGTTCTATAGATGTGAAGATTTTTCAAATTGGAATCTAAAAATAAAGGGGCATATTAATCATACTTCACACAGTGCAACGCAGCAAGCCACCTTGCTGCACTGCGTGAAAGGGCAGGAATGCACCGTATTTAACATCATAAGGTGCATTCCTGCCCTTTTCTTGCCCTGGTTCACTTTTGCTAAATAGCACCAAGGCAGGCACCTTTGCAGCTTGGTGCAAGGGTGCCTGCGTTGCAAGCAGGATTGCTTTTGTGTAAGAAAGGGATACCCTCCTGCACAAAAGCAATTCTGAGAGGCATTTTCCTCTTTCTATGTGTGCTGCATTCTGAAAAAAACGAGAAGAAATAAAAATATTTCTTCTTGTTACACCTCCCCTGTGGTGGTGTAGCATTCTGACACATTCCGAGGTCTACCACTAATGGTAAATCTGGAAATGCGACAAATTCCATGGGCGAATGCGTGGGAACACCCACGCTCCACCCATGGATCGTCTCCTTGGGGCAACGTAATGCAAGGCAATGATATGGGCTGCCATGCGTTACTCCAGATTTATCAAGCCATGAAGGGTCATGCAAGGTGGCCTTGCGTGGCTTGATAAATCTCCCTTTAGTGTTGCGTCACTCTTTCGCCCCCTTGCGTGGTGCATGGATGAAGCAGCACTACGATAAATATGAGCCTAAGTGAGTATCCTCGGATTGATTCGGGGAAGCAGTCAAACAGAATATAGTATAGACGATGGGCGGCCTCAATTGAACTTCGAAGAGCTCCAACTTTCCCATTAAAATTAAAATTTTGAATATATAAGTTACATAAAATATTTCATAATTTGCGTGTTTGTTTGATGAATGCTTGTTTCCATATTTTTGTTTGTTTTGTGATTAAAATCATAAAAATTGTTTAGGCCAGTGTGACCAGACTGGTCTAGGAGAAAGGTAAAGAACAAGATTTGACGTGAAGATCCTCCAGATAGTGATGCAGATTTGGACTCCACGTGAAAACCTCCTACTAGAATGAGTCCCGTATGGACCTAAGATGAAATCTACATGAGGTTTGAAAAATTGAACTCTGATAGATGCATGATGCAGGAAGTAGCCTGGACATTGAGTAGGCTCTTTCTCTCTTGTATGACAAATATGATAGGTTTTCTTTTTTTGCTGAAAGGCATCCTTGGTGGTCTTCATTTTCTAGTCTTGCAATACTTGACTCTATATGAAGGGAACCTAAGCTAGGTAAGAAGGGGATGAACCTCTTTCTTCTTTTTGACTTTCTTTGGCCCTCTTTATGTCCCCTTTTTAGGCCCAGATAGCCAGGGAGCTTCCCCCCAAACCCCAACATCGGGTGGGATTGATTATATTTTCCACTTCATTGGCTATGAGCATCATGAAAGGAAATACCTATGTTTGATTACTGCTGGTTGCAATGTTACTGTTGACATGTTGTTTATTTTAGTTATTTAGACACCATGTCAAAAAGAAACTGAGAAAACAAAGGTTAAAGTGACGTTATAGTTAGGTGAAATGTTCAGTAACAATGTAACATTTTAAACCTAAAAAAACACAGAAATTCACCAGTTATAGTTATTTCAAGTAACTATAACTTATGCCCTAAGGTAACTATAACTCGCGCCCCCACCATGCACAGTTTTCTCATCAATAATTTAATTGCTAATATTGCAGTGATCTTATCAATGATGTCATAGAAGATGTCAAGAGTGATGTAATATGTGGGAAAATAAGTGCATGGCGAGGTTGCGAGTTATAGTTACCTTATGGCACGAGTCATAGTTACTTGGGATAACTAAAACTGTTGAATTTCTGTGTTTATTTTGCGTTTAAAATGTTACGTTGTTACTGAACATTTTACCTAACTATAACATTACTTTAACCATTGTTTTTATCAGTGAATTTCTAGGGCCCCTACCTGAACCTTAATTGGCCCCAGGGACTCTATCCCCTGGGGCCAAATTCCAATAAAAAGAGGAGGCGCCCACGTGGCACCCCTCCTCGAGCCATAATAGGCATTGGAGACCCCAACACCCGGAGTCAAATACAATTTAATAGGGGAGGGGGTGTTCACAACTCCCTCCCCAAGCCTTCTTGGTCCTTGGGGACTCCATCTTCAGGGGCTAAATTCTAATGGGAGCAGGGCATGCCGTCCCGCTCCTGGAGCCAAATAGGCCTCGGGGACTCCCTCCCCCAGAGCCAAATACAATGAAAAAGAGGGCAACACAGCCCCACTTCCCGACCTTTATTACCCATGAGAACCATACCCCCGGGGCCAAATATAATTAAAAAAGGGACGCGACAGCGTGGACCAAGATCTAGCTTCCTGCCAAATTTGGTGCAATTCCATTCAGCAGTTTTTGTGCTGCTTAAAGAAGTCTATGGAAAATGCATAGTGAAATTTGCTTTTGGGCCCTCCCCTTTTTTCTCGGCCTTTTCTTGATGGATCATTTCCCAAGAAGGAGCAGAGGTGGATGAACTTTATTTTGCGGGAAAGTTCGTGAAGATTCGTCAAAGTTATTAGCAAACCAAATACTACACTGTCTAAGGAAAAGCAAACATAACTATAACTACCCAGTAGCAAAGCACACTCCAAGCAAGCAGAACGGAGACCTGCACTCCAGGCAACCACATCAATATGGCGGATTTGCAGACAAAAGGTTAGTTTTATTTCATTCCATGCATAGTCTCACTTTTTGTCACTCAAGAGATGAACACCCCAGTAAAGCATAAGGCTCTTTTACACTGGCTACACACAAAGGAAATAGATGTTGTTCTGCTTTAGGAAACCCACCTTTTGTTCTCGGATGTCAAGCATTTAAAACCCAATACTTTCCTACACAGGTACATTCTACTGCCCTATGTACAGTCAAGGGCACAGCTATATTGATTCCAGTGGGTGTCCCTTGCCAGCTCGTGTCTTCACATAGAGATAGGGGTGGTAGGGCAGTGGGGCACACTTTTTGCCACCCATAGTCAATAGTTTCAATATGGCCCTAATGATGATAAGAAAAACTTCTATCAACAGCTTTTCCCTAACATAGCACTTTTTGCAGCAGAGGATTTGGTGATAGGTGGTGACTATAATGTGGTTCCTAATCCAGATGTTAACAGGTCTGTTCCCCAGTGGCATGGTGCATCCACCTGCCCATCCCTTGCATTGTTATTGGCTGGGATGTCGATATGAATTTAATTGACGATCCACACTCCAGGGCAAGAGGGTCTACTCTTTTTATACAAATGTCCACAGGTCTTATTCAAGAATTGACTTCTTTATAATATTGGCAATACTGTTGCACTTCATTTTGACCTCAGACTTTAGGGCAAAGATTCTTTCAGACCATGCACCAGTAGTACTCACTATGAAAGCTGTCCCTAGATGCCCAGCACAATTACAAATCTGGAAACTTAACGAAGTTGCATTGAGAGACCCTGTGAACAGATTGAACATCAGGGAAGTCTTGGAGAACTATATGACAGAGAATGAAACTGAGGGAATACCATGGTCAGTGATATGGGATTTAGCTAAGGCAGTACTGTGGGAACTTATTGAACATACCTCAACATTTATGAGGTTATTCAAAGTGAGGCTCTTGGAGTTAGAGACTGAAATAATCAGTCTAGAACAAGAACACAAAAGAACAGGGTGTAGACACAATTATAGACAATTTAGATGCAAGAGAAAAGAGTTTAAGCATTGTTGAGGAATGATGAGGCTCATAAATTATTACGCATACAACAATTGTATTATGAAAGAGGGGACAAGACCAACAAGCTGTTAGCTTATAAAACTGCACCAGAAATCAGTTAGAAATTACATTCAAGTCATCAAATCAGCCATGGAGTCCTGATAATGTCAGATGTGGACATACTAGATGCCTTTAAACTATTCGTGGAGCTATATAAAGAAGAAACAGTGTTCCTTTATCCCAAAAACAATGGGGCATATTTACAAACCCCTTGCGCCGCCGGTGCATCACTTTTTGTGATGCACCGGCTGCGCAGTGTGGTGCTCCATATTTATAAGGACACGTAAAGCCATCCTGCATGGCTTTTCATGTCCTTGCAAATAAGGCCCCTTTTCAAGCAGCACTTTGTGTGAAAGGGATGTTCCATATGGGTTGATGTGGGTGTTCCCACAGAAAACCCATGGTTTCTGCCGCATTCCCAGATTTATAATGTTTCGTAAACCTGGGAATGCGTCAGTATCATACCCCTCCCCAGGGGCGACATAAGGAGGCGCACTGAGGAGAAATACTTTTATTTCTCCTTGTTCTTTCCTCTTCCTATGCATGCTGCATTCTGCAGCACACATACAAAGAGGAAAACACCTCTCATGATTGTTTTTGTGCAGGAAGGTGTCCCTTCCTGCACAAAAATAATCATCCCCGCAACGCAGGCACCCTTGCTCTATGGTGCAAGGGTGCCTGCATTGGCGCATGGCAGCCAATTGTGCGCCAGTGCAGGGGAGAGCTCGGGGATTCGTCATATTGTTGTCAATATGACGCATCCCTCTGCTTCGGAACTAACGCAGCGCGGCAAAGCCAAATGGCTTGTGGCACCGTGCTGCGTTACTTCCTTGTAAATATGGCCTCCTATCTTTAAGGGTGTTAATTTTCCTGAACTCTTTCAAGATTTAATGGAGTGTCTACAGTAATCAATTACAGAAGAAGAAATAAAATGTGCAATGAAATCATTGCCAAATAATAAGGCCACTGGCCCTGATGGATTTTCAAATTCTTTTTATAAGATGTTTGTTGAATGATTGGTCTCCCCTAAAGCCAAAAGGTTTACTACCTTTGTGGACATGGGTAAGGTCATTCCTATAATGATGAAATTGTCCCTCACTCTTATTTTAAATCCTAACAAAGATCCTCCTAGTTGCGGATCCTATAGGCCCATCACTTTGTTAAACAGCAACGTAATGTTTTTTACTAGGATTCTCACTACTAGTGTACAAAACAGTTAGCCACAGAGAATTTCACCCAGGTGGGCTTTATAAGAGACAGGAGATAATATAAGCCATGTCCTTAATTTGATTGATAAAGCAACTAGAGAAAATACCCAGCTAATCTTCCTCTTGCTTGAGGTGGGGAAGGCCTGGTTTGACTGGGCATGTGTCAAGAGGACCCTGCCTAAGGCCAGTTTGGAACCCAAATTTCATAATCACTATACTAATTCAACACTAATCCTCTATGGGTCCCGGAGTAGCGTGCTACTCGCCGAAAAAGCGCTTCGATGCCTCGTCAGGGGGAGTAAGCGCTATATAAATGCAATTACAATACAATACAATACAATCTAGTGCTATCCAGGCGCCCTCCACGTGAATATCAGTGCGATTTTACACTTCAGAGACCATAGCTTTTACAAGTGAATGAAACAGGGTTGACCATTCTCACCATCTATTTTTGTGCTAGCAATTGAACCCCTGATTCAAAGAGTGAATTCTAACCCTGAAAATACGTGAATGACTGTGGTTTGGAAGCAAATTTAAAGTTTCTCTTTGTGCAGATGATGTCCTATGCTTTTCTTGAGTAAATTACTGGAAGAAGTGGAAATTTTCAAACAGTCTCAGAATTCAAGGTCAACTACAGTAAGTCCATGGCCATGGGGATAGGTCAACTACTAGAAGAGAGTGAATCGATAACCAACAGACAAGGTTTCCGATAGTTTTCAACAGGTATAGACTATAGAATATAGAAATACTGCTGCCCCAGAAAAGCTTAATCAGTTAATATCCCCCAGCTCCAAGAGACTCCCTTCAAAGATTTACATAGATGGGGAAAGCTTGAAATGTCAGGGGTAGGTTGAATCAATGGAGTGAAAATTACCTTTCTGTTGAAACTCTTATAACAGTATGGTCTCTGCTCAGGATATATCCACTGGATACACTTAAGTTCATCCAGAAGGCAGAGTGGAACTTTATCAGGAATGATAAAATCTCTGAGTGCAGGTCTCAGTACAAGGGAGACAAGTTTTGGATGTCGGCTCACGCCTGGTGAAACATCCACTCCCATGTACAGGACTGCAATTAGCTTGAGTTGTTTGACGGTTGGTAGACTTAGGAGGCGGTCTGCCTGGCCTGACACATCCATGACGTGTATCTCTGTTTCCTCAGTTGACCCTTATGGTTGTGAATTTCCCCAAACATTGAAGTGGTTTCTTGGCTATCCATGTGTATACGTACACTTTGTCTGGGTATAGTTTGGGTTTTGGTTTCATCTTCTCATATTCTGCTGCACAGATGTAATTTAGTGAGCTCTAGCTCTGCTGTCTAGGATGAAGCTTATGTGTGGTGCAGTGGCAGCTGGTGGAATTTAAAAGTGGTGGGTTTGAGGACAAGTAATTAATTTTTTGCGTGTGAGCAAGTGAAGTGAGTGAGCTCGACATTTCTGCGGGGGTCTTCGGGGTAGAGATTCTCCCCCGAGAACATTTTTGAAAATTGGTGTATGGTGGTGCAATTTTCTGCACTATTTCTGTGATAAAAGGACCAAAAATACGGGGGCATATTAGCAAGACCGGCGATAAAATTATCGCCGCTTTAGCGACAGGAAACTGCCGCTAAAGCGGCGATAATGGGCTTGCTAATATGCGTTATGAAATTCCAATAGAAGCCCAGGTTAGATGTCCTGCACATCTAACCTGGGCTTCTATTGGAATTCTATAACGCATATTAGCAAGCCCATTATCGCCGTTTTAGCAGCAGTTTCCTGCCGCTAAAACGGCGATAATTTTATCGCCTGTCTTGCTAATATGCCCCCTAGTTCTTATTGGCATTTATGAAAACCAACACAAAGGCTTGACTTAAAGTGCCATAGCCCTCATTTTGTTGGAGTCTCAACATGGCTGATACAGCACTGAAAGTGAAAACACCAACTCATTTTTCGGTAATCAAAGAGAAGTGTTAAAATGTGGTTGCAGAGAGGCGGTCATAATGATGCAGTAACAATTATTAAAACTGTATACAAAGACGTAGGTTGGCCTCTTACAAGCCTGGAACATGAGCTTTAACTTATCAAGCTCCTGGCCTTCAGGCGCAGAAACTAGAAAACAGATTAGTCCCAGGACTGCTTTAAACAACAACCACGTCCTCTGACAAGTTTTAAAATGAATAAACCAAATTCTTCCTTCATTTCTATGCAGCAGTGTACAGATTTTGTAAACCAACTTGCTAGCTGCAAATCAGTATTGTTTAAAAGATTGCAGGGCACAGTGTGACATGTTCGTGTAGCCCAATAAGCAGTTACAATATACAAGCTCACATTCCAGTCCTGTAACAATATATTTTAGGAGCTTGGAGATTAAGTTATTTGCGCAAGATCACACGAAGTTAAGCCAATGCCGAGACTCGAACGTGGCTCCACAGTTCCAAAGTCTGCAGCTCTGGCCACAACGCCACATCCTCTGCTCCAAAAGGGCCTTTAGAATACATGACTTCTATGAACTACTCAGTCTTGGGCGCATCCTATCATCAGGCATGGAAAATGTGAACTTTCCTAATTACATCCAAACCGCCGTTCACTGATATGTGTGTATTCACCCTTAACTTTGTGGTGGGCTTCTCGTTTTACTTTTTGTCCTTGTTAGGATGTTACATGCTTGGGCTGTTTTTATTAATTATGCTTCCATAAAGAATTAAAGTCGTTTCTCACACACCTGGCCTTGAGGCACAGAAACTAAAAAACTGTTCAGTGAATCACAAGATTGCCTTAAACAACAAAACTCACTGGTAAGTGTTAAAAATTAATAAACCAAATTCCACTTTCATTTGTATGCAGTAAGTAGTCTCTACTGATTTTATAAATCTGCTAGCTGGCTTGAGATCACTTTTGTTAAAAAAAAATGCAAGGTGAAAGTATTGTATAGGCAAAGAAGCAGTTACACTACATAAGCTCACATTCCAGTTCTTTTTTTTTTTTTTGTCCTCATCTCACCAATGAGCATATACGGGTCTTATGAAGCCGATATTTCAATCTGTGGGCCCTCCGGCTTACCGCACTTGCTTAGGTCGCCTGACCTGTCCTGCTCATTTTGGGACTTGGTGTAATCATAGGACGAGCTATATTAATCTCAAATTACGTCCCCATCTCGTGAGAGGCAGCCAGTGGTTATCGAGCTATCCCCTTCTCCTTCATAGTCCAGGCGGGCCATAGCAAATGCGGCTTTAAGCCAATCTTCACTCTTCGGAGGGAGGGGGTCTTTCCACCTTTTACATATCTCTCGCCGCGCAAGTATGATCATATATAAAAGTAGCCCGCGATGGATCAGCGGTGCAGTCTGACAGAAAAGTCCATCGTCCCCAAAGAAGACTAGTGACAAATTAACATCGATGTTAGCTTTGAAAATGTCTTGAAGGGTGTCGCCAATCCCCTTCCAAATTTTTTTTAATTCGAGACACTCAAAAAAGATATGGAGGTCATCAGCGGTTGGCGTCATACATCTAGGGCATTTTGGTGATGGGGACGGGGCAAACTTGGCTATTTTGGCTGGAGTATAGTAAAGTCTATTGATAACAAAGAAATGGTTCTTCTTTAGACTTGCGGGTTTAATAAATTTATATAGTACTTTCAGTGAGGGCTCAAACAGGGCGTCTATGCAGGGTTCAAGAGGGGTTTGATTCCAGACCAGGGTAGGGTTGGAATTTGCTGATCTTCAGCTTCTAATAGGTGGTTGTACCACACTGATATCTCCTTCTTTATTGGGTGTGTAGAGTGGCACAGACTTTCCATATCCCAATTCCCTCTTGTTTCGCCTTTTTCTGCATCAAACGAGGATACCAGTTGTAAATATTTAAATCTGGAGAACCCTGTACCAATCCTGGCCCTCAATAGTTCCCAGGAGTGTATCCCCCTGAATCTAACAGGTCGGACCAGATGTTTATGCCCGCACTCTTAATGGGTACCGCCAGGCTATCTCTAAGGCAACAGGGTGTTCCAGGGGAGCCCCAGATAGGTGCTAGGTCAGAGTAGTATCCTATCCCCCATCTAATTCTGACTTTGTACCATGTTTCCAGAGCTGCCCTGAGAACCTTCAGACGTACTCGCTTGAAGTATTTTGGAGCCCCGAATTTATATAAAACGCCTCACCACCTCCTCCTCCTTCCGTTCTTACCATTTCTCCTAACAGCATTCCCCACGCCGACTCATCTGGTTTCGCAAGTAGCATCCGAACTTCCTTAAATTGAAATGCTGCTGCGTACCAGCTTATATCAGGAAGAGCCAGCCCCCCTTTATTTAATCTGCGTCTCAATTTCTTCCATGACAGCCTCACACCCTTATCTCCCCAGATGAAGCTCCCGATCTTACTCTGCACCTTGTTAATGCACTTATGTGGAAAGGCCAAGGGTATTGTGGAGAACAGGTACGAAAGCTTGGGAAGAATGACCATCTTTACTAAATTAACTTTTTCGTAAATGGTTAAGGGGAGGTTCCTCCATCTAGCAAAGAGGCGATCTATGTCTTTAATAGTTCTGTTCAAGTTAATCTGGGGAATTTTTTCCAAGTCTTTAACAATGATGATACCTAAGTTTTTTTACTCGTTGCTGGTTGTGCCTTCCCATTGATCTAGATTCCAGCACATCACCTTGGTCTTTGATGTGTTTGCTAGATAACCTGACAGGGTCCCTAACCTCTCCAGAAGCTCCTCCACCCGGGGAATAACCACCTCAGGATCGTTAGTGTACAGTATTAAGTCATCAGCATACAAAGCTAACTTACAACTATAATGTTGAGACTTAAAGGGATAAATTAAGTCGTCTAAACTAATAGCTTGAGCCAACGGTTCAATATAGATGTTAAACAGGAGAGGCGAGATCGGGCAACCCTACCGGGTCCCCCTCTGGATGTTAAAACTAGGAGTCAGCAGACCGTTCAACAGGATCCGAGCAGAGGCTCCCTGATAGCAGTTTCTCAGGGTTTGAGTAAAAATCGGGCCGAACCCCATTGCCTCTAGTACCTCCCAAAGGTACACCCAGCAAACCCTATCAAAGGCCTTGGCCGCGTCCAAAGCAACTATGGCCAAAGGGTCAGAACTTTCAATGGCCAAGTCGATGTTTCCTATTAACAATTGAGTCTGTTCCTGGATGTGCTTTCCAGCGACAAAGCCCTTCTGGTCAATATGGATCAAGCTAGGGACCAATTTTGCCAATCTCCCTGCTAGAATGCCCATAAAGATCTTATAGTCGGCGTTCAGCAGGGAGATTGGACGGTATGAGTCGGCCTTTAACGGGTCCTTGCCTGGTTTTAAAATCAGGACAATTGTAGCCTCCTTCCAAGACTCTGGGACTTTACCTGTGAGGCAGTACACTGAATTAAAGATGGTACACAGTACCGGGGTCAGCTCCTCTGCTAACAGTTTATACACTTCATTCGGAAGCGAGTCCATACCTGCAGCCTTTTTATTCTTACATTTTTTAATTTGCTCGGTTATCTCCTCTGATGTAATGGGGGCCTCTAAATTGTTACAGCTCTCCTCTGACAGGGAAGGCTAAGATTTAGTCCTCAACCATGCTTGTATAGTGCTTGGAGACGGAGCCAGATCCTCTTTGTAGAGATCCGAAAAAAGAGAAAGCAAACAAGTTTGCATATCTTCAAAACTCCTCGATTTCTCCCCCTTGCTGTTAACTATCAATTCAGTAATGTTGTTCTTAGATCGATCGGTTCTTGCTTTCCAGGCCAGTAGGGCACCTGCTTTCTCCCCATATTCAAAGTTTTGCATACTCTTGGTATGCCATTGTGCCCTACACTTTGTATCTAGTTTCCCCCTGTAATCCTGTCTTGCATCTTCTAGGTCGCTCATAACTTGTCGCAGATGCCCTTGGTCCCCATGACTTAATCTATTCATCTCGCTCTCTAACTTAGCTATTTTTTCCTCAATTGTTTTTAGGGCCCTAGCCTCGGCTCTATTCTTGGAACATATAAGACCATGGAGCCTCCCTCTCAAGTTTGCCTTGTAGGCATCCCAAATAAAATCCATGGTTGTGGAGCCCATATTCAAAGAAAAATTCTAATGTAGACTGCTTAACAGCCTGGATAATTTCGAAATCCAGAAGCATAGCCCTGTTGAGCGTCCATCTTGTCTGTACCGAGCGCCTTTACTTTGAAGTGAAAACTGCACTGGGGCATGGTCTGAAAGGTGGCTTGGCAAGACTGAGATTCCTCCAGACTACCCAGAGTGGATCTATCCGTCAATATATAGTCGATTCTGGAGGAGTGACGGTGCTTTTTGCTGTAAAACGTAAAGCCCTGTAGATCTCCCTTCTTTGCCCTCCACACATCCACTAAGTCCAAGTCGTGCAGCATATTTAACAATGCACATCGTACCCTGGGGGCCCCCACATGATAACTCAAATTGGACCTATTTTTTGAAGGGTCCAAGAGGACATTGAAGTCTCCACCGATTATAAAAGGAGGAGTTTCTGTTGTCAATATTGATTGCAACTTGCAGATATATGTCGGATCATCTACATTTGGGCCATAAAACGAGGCACAGACTAAGTCTGAGTTCTCCAGAGCCAATTGTGCAACCAACCACCTCCCAGTGTGATCCGACTGCGAGTTTTTATAGAACAGGGGGCACCATGCTTAATCAAAATTGCTACACCTCTACTGTGGATCGTTTGCTGCGAAGTACAGTAGCATTTTATCCAGGGCACTCTTGAAAAACAGAACGACTTTCCAAAAGGCTCAGATGTGTCTCCTGCAGAATAAACACTTGGGCCGAGGAAAGTTCTAAATATTTTAAAATCAGCCTTTGCCTACGAGGACACCTTAACCCATTAACATTCCAGGAAATAAAGATGGTCCTACTATCCCTTTTATTTTGGTTTCCTGCCATTGATCTGCTGATCTGTTATACCGACTTGACAGTATTTCCTTAAATCTAAAGTGAGATGAGGTTCATTTTTTTGTTTTTTATCCACTGCTCCCCACCCGGGGCACCCCCCCCTCCCATCTCCCCCAGTACCTCCCCTTCCCATGAGGAACCCTCCCTTCCAATAGGCAAGCCTATTCGGCCCCTTTCCCCCCCTTGGGGTAGAAACTACATGTATAATTTAGGTCCTGCTATCAGTAAAAAAAAAACAAATCAGATGGAAAACAGATCAAATCAGATATCTCCCCTCTTCCTCAATGCCCGCCTCCCCCCCCGCTCAGTTTTAATTTTCGCTATAAGTTCATCTGCCTCCTCGCTAGATCTAATCTGATGCATGTGGTTTTTCCACATTACGCGTAATTGTGCAGGGAACTTTAACTGTGCCTTAGCCCCGATGCTATTCAGCTCCTCTAGCCTTTTCCCTAACTCCCACTGTCGTGTTGCTGTCACATGAGAAATGTCTGATCTTATTTGAAAGGAGAAGGGACTAGAACCATTAGAAGTTATGGTGCCTTCTTTGAGGGCGGATGACAAGTTCTGCTCCTTGACTGAATAAGTTAGAAAATTCACCAATATTTTCCTAGGTTTTTGTCTTGCAAGGTTCCTTTTGAAGGGGTCGCGATGAACCCTTTGTATTTCACTTGCTAGGTCTACTTCAGACGCATTCTTTAGCACTGTCTCTTTTAACACAGATATCACGAACCCCTTTATATCCGATCCTTCCAATGCTTTAGGGACATTCAAAAGCCGCAGGTTGTTCCTCCTGGAGTGGTTCTCCAGGCGCTCGATATCGTCTTTCAGTTCTTTGTTCTGGGCCGTTAGTTTCGCCAGCTCCGCTGTGGTAGAATGCATGGTGTCCCTAATTTTAGGAATTTCCAGTTCAATTGCGTCTGTTCTTAATACGACTTCGTCTAGCCTTTTAGCTAGTACTTCACAGGAAGCTTGAATAGCTGCCTGGTTCGCTTCGGAGACTGCAAATCTATTGGTCATTTCAGCTTGATTTGTCTCGGACACAGTAAATCTGTTGGCCATTTCATCCTTCATAGCCAATAATATATCGGCCAGGGAGCATGACGTACCTGATGTACCTGGCGTACCTGTTGTGCCAACTGATTTTTCCATTGTTGCGTTGTCTTCAGTGGTGTTGAGAGAGGTAGTATTGGAGGCCTTAAGGGATTTCAGAGACACATCTGGGGGTTCATCTATGGCTAAGGCTGAATATCTATTTGATAAGCTCACTGATGGATGCGTACTTAATATCCTATCAGAGGCTATATCAGGCACTTTCACAACATTGCCCGCCCCCCCTATTGAGGAGCTTACAGAACTGAGTGCTTCTGCTGATAGACTGCCTAATATATCACCTACTGAGGCAGTAGAGGTAGACATGACTTTATAATAGGTTTTAAGCGAGGGCGTAATTTTAACCTTAGAGGGAATAACCCTCTTACCCCTTCCTTTTCCCTTGCCAATGTCAGCCTCTTTGCCTTTTAGGTTGGCGCCGTCATCCGTAATGGGCCCTTTATGCCTGCGCTGTCGCGTAGATGTTTTTACTTCAAAGATTCCTGGGGGTTCGTGGAAACAGACTGGGTTTGATAATGTCGTTGTTAAAGGAGTGGGCAACTCTTGTCCGTAAGGTGTATCTATTTATTTTTGGTGCATGGTTATCTGCTGCCATTGGCCCACCTAGCTTGCCAGCTTCTCCTGTCTCCATACACTTATCTTGTGTCTTACCCTGTGCCTCTCTTGCCTGAAATTTTTCCTAGTTTGAAGAGTATATAGGCCAAGCGCCGGGGATGTTAAGGCTTCGTTTCTAGTACCCCCTGGGAGAAAGAAGAATTTCTTCTTACCTTCGTTGCTGCCCTTAAGATATGCGTCCTCCGGAGATATGTGGGACCAAACTCGGCGACACCCTACCTGAAGGTCCGCAACTACTCCCGGAACACTGCAGACATGGGGGGTTGGAAGCACGCATACGCTGGTGCTGGCTCTGCCTCCCGCGACTCGGAACAGGAAAAGAGCCGAATTGCGTCTCCACCGAGTCCGGGCTGCTTCCTCCCAGCGCCAGCCACAAACCACGCCAACCGCTCCACTCTCGCTGATATCGGATTGTCCAAAACCGGGAGAAATCAACTCCGATCGCATATCCTCAGGTACAGGGGGGGGGGGGACACAAAAAAGGGGAGAGAAGATACAAAAAAATGCCTCTAGCAGGGGTCCACAGCTTAATAGGACCCAAGGGGGAGCCGAGCCGCGGCCGTTTAGCTAGCGGCCGCCATGTTCCTCCAAAAGGAGACCCACATTCCAGTTCTGAGGCTGTAACATTTATTTTTTCCAATGTGGATTTGCCCGGAATCACAGGAAGTGGAGCCAAGGCTGAGAAATGAAATAAAATGAAATAAGGGATTTATAAAGCGCACGGATACTCACAAAGAGTGTCCCGGCGCTAATCTCCAAAAACCACCAGACAGGACCCCAACCCACCTACCATCGTATTATTGTTGGAACAGCCATGTTTTAAGTTGTCTCCTAAAGGACAGCAAGTCCTGAGTCAGTCTGAGATGAAGGGGCAGGTTGTTCCATAGGCAGGCCGCTTGAACCTGGAAGGAACGACCTCCAATCCGAGAACGAGTGAACTTGGGAATCACCATCAGGGATTGTCCCGAGGACCTTAAGACACGTTGAGGCTGATAGTGCTGGATCCTGCTTCTCAGATAGACCGCACCCGTATCGTAGAAAGCACGATAGGCAAACACCAAAGCCTTAAACTGAATCCTCTTTCTCACCGGGAGCCAGTGTAGTGCTTTCAGGTGAGGCGACATGCGCGTTCTGGGGCTGACCATAAGAATAGCTCTGGCTGCGGCATTCTGAACAACCTGCAGCCGATTGAGCAAGTATTCAGGGAGCCCCAGATACAAGATATTTACATAATCCAACCTGGATGTAATTAAGGCTTGCACTACGGGATTCGACCGGGAGTAGAGGAAGAAAGTTTTTTGCCATTCTAATCAGCCCAATACAGGTACCAGCAACAGTTTGGATATGGGACTTCATTGATAGACTAGTGTCCAACTTAACTCCCAAGTTTTTTACTGTGCCGACTGGAGCAGCAGGAGGAGACATGTCGCACGGCCACCATAAGCTCCAGTCGACACATGGGGACATCCAAAAACATAATTTCTGACTTTTCAGGGTTACACTTAAGTTGATTAAGTTGCAACCAGGAAAAAACCTCCGTTAGGCATCTATTTATCTCCATTCCATGAAAATTCGCCCCTTTGTCACACGTGAACAGTAGTTGAGTATCATCAGCGTAAGAAATAATCTTCGCTCCGTGTGACTCAGCCAGGCATGCAAGTGGGGCCATATAGATGTTAAAAAGACTTGAACCTCGCCCCACAGTTCCAACCTCTGTCACTCAGGGAAAAAAAGAAGAGAGAGCAGTAGAGACCAAGGGGTGGGCTTGTACAGAGAAAAAGAGAAACAGATGGAAAGGGAAAAAGTGAAGGGTGATTGAAGGTGGAAGATTTAATTAAAATAAGCCAAAGAAAGGGATAAAGAGAAAAAAGAGGTAAAGAGAGTTTACATACCCGACTTAAGTCTTGTACTCTGCTCCATCCCAGTCCTGATTGGAGACATCCCTTCAGCGGTTGTTGAGGGTTGGCGTTGCAGACTGTGGCACTGAACACCAATCCAACCTGATTCCACCAGGCATTGGATTTGGCAGCTGCTGTTTGCTGACAGCTCTCTGGTAGCTGTCTGAAATACTCTAAACAGAAAACACAGGGCACAGAAGCCTGCCCAGTGTATCTGTTCACAGCATGTGACCAGGGGGTCATGAGTGGAGTTTCATGACTCTGTGACGTCAGGACCCTCATAGAAATTGGATAGCTTCCTGTAACCTCTCCCATTACCAGCTTGTCATAGGGTTGGGTGTGGTCAGTTTTGCATGCTTGCACCACCTTGTGATGACTTGGGAAAGAGTGGCAGGTTTACAAATAATTGACAATTAGCCCCGGGAAGTACAGCCCTTATGCAGTTGATGCCCTGGGCTGCTTCAAAATATGACGCTGGTTTGCGCCATAAGTTGGCATTCTGTGGGGACCCCCAAGTACTGCAAGCCAGGGCTGGTACCATGTTAGCCTACAGGCTGTGAAAGGGCCAGGCCCATAAGTTCTAGACTGTTCTAGAGTCACACTCTGATGGTTCTTTTCGCAGCATGAAAGTGTAAAAGGGAGAAAAGTCATTAGGAAGACGCTCAATTAGCCAATGACTCCTTTGGACACATAATAACCCACTGACAACTATCTGAGGTTAATTAGTTTATTACAAAGCTAAAAATAACTGAACATAGAGACACCTCAACACAAGTGCATAGATATACAGAGGGATCAGCATGAAAGCCAAATCTGCACATCCAGTGTAGACAATGCAGCATAAGCAGCACAATTAGTTCAAGAAAATCAGAAGCATGAGTCCAAACTTCCCCGCATCGAGGGTTGGTGGGTAAAAAGCATTAAATCTATCCCTACTCTAACACTAAGGTGAAATCCCTAAATAAGCATTTTTTCAGGAGGAAGGGTAAAAGTTTTCAGAACGTGGTGTCTTCCTAAGAAGTTTCCCCACGATCAATGGGTCAAGTAGCATAAAGCTACGAAAGCCAGAGCTCGTTCTAAGATGCTTTCTCTCTGAAGGCAAGGAAGAAGTGGCCCTCTCTCTCTAATTCCAACATACAATTATTCTCAGGTGGCACCCTCATGGTGCACCTCGGATAACGCCATCCACCCTGGGTACAGTCCTGAAGGAAACTTTCCACAATGTCGATGGTGTACCTTCCTCGATACAGTTTGTCCTTGGTTCCCAAGCCTTCTCCTGTGTGAAGCACAACGACCTTCCTTTATCGACTCAAAACCACACGATTGTAACTTCTTCTCTCCTTGCCTGACTAGTAAAGCAAAGACATTCTTCTTCTTCACCTGCAACACAAAACGTGAGAAAGAACAAATTCCACAGCACACATGAAATTCAAACTGTTAATTCTAAAGCGAGAGTTTTCAGGGACTTGCATTTCAGGCCTACGAAATTTAGCTAACATAAGAAAACACCATATAAGCTTTTGCAAATTCACATAACATTAATGCAATTTCAACTAATGCATTTACCCATGTATGAAATAACGTAATCAGTAAACACATGTAATACATGAATAATTGTCAGTTTCACAACACAAGTTCTTCATGTTAATGTTTGCTGCTAGTTACATTCACCTTCTACCTTAATTCTCCATGTTACTTGTCAACAACCTAAAACACACCATGTATTCATGTTAATACATTTCAAAATCCTAACACTTCCCATTAATACAGCAAGTGATTATATGCGGGTGCGCTCTAAATGTGATTATGATGCACTCCTAATTTCCACTTTATCAGCTGCATAAAATTAATTTACCACACCTGCCAAAATCATTTTACTGGCACATGCACACTAACGTATGTGCCTTAGCAAAAGTGCCTAGCTGCCTGCCTGATGCTTGTGTTAGCCAGCATCATATCAGGCAGGCCATGGTCATGCAGTTGAATGTGAATGGTAATTGCTTTTTTCAAATACCATCCACATGGCTCCTATAATTGGAGGGGATACGCCCCTCTGCCCAGCACCAGGAGCCACTGCCGGTGGGGTGACTTGCCATTGTGAGTTGTAGACGTGGGCATTTCTTCATGTCTCCATCCCCGTGAGCTACCATGAGTAAGTACTTGTGACTTTCTAAGGAGGTGTCTATTGAGTTGTCTGTTGATCACTTCTTTCGGGCCATGGTCTTTGATATGTGACATCTTGATGTACTGCTGCTGGTGTTTTTTACTGAACAAGCATAAGCCGTGCTTCATGATCTTTTGAATTTTGATGTTTCCCTTGACATGATCAATTGCACATACTTTCAAAGTGATTGTCCTTCCCCGAATTTGTGGCACTCTTGTCCCATCGCAGCACATGTGTAATCATGGGGGAAAATTTGCCACATCTGTAACATTTATTTTGCTGTGCTGCCTGACTTTTTGTGGATAGCGGTCTCCAGATCTTGTATTTCGTGAGTGATTTCCATGAGATCTTCTCTGTGAGTGGTTCTGTTCTCTCTTCTCTGCCTTTCCTTCTTTGATCCTCTTTGCTTGCACTTCACCTTGGTGATTCAGGCAAGTCAATTCATCGATGTCTTCCAGTGTATAACTCTTACATAGTAATCAGTGCTGGATTGATTCTGATTACATCCCTCTAAGATGTATGGTCAAATGGTGTCTTTGCCCATGAACTTTCTGAATTCACAATATTTGACCACCTGATGCAGTCTTGTGATAAAGTCACCCATCAGTTCTCCCTTTTCCAGGGATGCAAGATTAAACGTGTATCACTCATAGTACATTATTTTAGGTAGGACCTTTCCATCTAGAGGTTCATGTACGATGTGTAGGTCGCTGATTGAGCTGATGTTAGTTCCCAAAAGATTCTGCAGACTTCCTTCTCTATGAGGTTCTTCATTGTGGATATTTGCTTTTCATCTTTTTCTACAGAGGCCGCTATGAAGTCACCAAAATCATCTAGCCACTCCCTCCATTTTGGTTCCATTTTATTCCCCAACAAGAGCAACAAGAGGGGTTGCTGGGCTCTAGGTCACAGATATGATGGTGACTCTTTGCCTGGTTTTGATTTCTTGTGTTTGCTGCAATTGATCAGTTTTTCGTTTCATTGTCTTCGCCTGCCTTTGGCATTGCCTAGTTTATAAATGGCATATTTCTTGTCTTTTGCTGCACTGCCTGAATTTAAAATTACATCTTTACCTTTTTTCAATGGGGGCCTGACCTCAAAATGGCCACCTCATAAGCTTAAATGCTTTCCATGGGATGACTATTTTCAAGATGTATTTATACAAATATGGGCAACCCAAAATACCCTTGTGTGCTTGGGTAGATAAAGTAAGTCAGGAAATGGTGCCTACAAGGGATTTATTTTTCACGAAGAAGTTTGTTTCAATCAATCACTTGTTTAAGATGTCTAACCATGACATCACAAATCAATTAAAGCAGTGCATGCATCAGTTTGTCTAATGAAATGAATTCCGTTAGCCGGGTGTATTTCTTCTTTTTGATTTTATATCAAAACACATAGAATTGGGGGTTTAAAACAAAGTCCTCACTTAACATTGATAACATATGTTGCAATTATTATGAATGAATAATAGCTAGTCATCAATGTATGAATGCCCACTTCCTATAACGTCACATATAGAGTCTGTCCTATACATAGGAACAAGATCTCTCAAAATAAATTTAACAATAACTAAAAGGAATTTGGGGTAGGCGCCGGCATTTTGGTCTCTGTTGTAAATGATCTGTGAGACCATCTTCAGGACACACAATTCGTTTGAAGATCCAAGACCCCCTAGTCAGTGAGTCAAAGGTTGTAATGATGTAATGTTTGTCTTCTGAAGTCGGGAAGGGAATTTTAGATTATAGATTACTTAACCTCACTTAAGAGAATGAAGAAGAAGTGGTAATTTATCTATTAGTGTCTGTAGCCGCGGCATCTCTCATCAGTCTCGTGCGGTGTCGGTCAATGTGAGACATCTTAAACAAGTGATAGATTGAAAAAAAACTTCTTCGTGAAAAATAAATCCCTTGTAGGGACCATTACCTGACTTATTTTCAAGATGGCCACCCCAAAGACTACAATGCTTTCTTCCTAGACTTCAACATGACTGACACACTAGTTGCATGAGGACGATGTCTGGCTTCTGGTATATTTTGCTACTGAATTGTTTCCGGTCTCAGGTGTACAGTATACAAGCTTCAATGTGTGCTGGCTGGCTGTGTGACCTTTCTTTCTCACTGACACTGTAGTCAACAGCTATGTTTGTGCTACGTGGTCTCGCTTGGTTTTCCTGCAGGAGCACGCCGCAAACAGAGATGAAGGAGGGTCCTGCCGACGCACAATGTATTGATGGCAGCATGTTCACAGTTGTTTATAAATTAACTGCGCCACACTCTGTGCTTGTTGCAATACAGTAGCTGTAAGTCGTACCAATTTACTTCATTATGTCAGCACAGCCACGCTTGATCCTCACTTCTGTGCTGCACTTTATAGTCACTTGCCTCTTGTGGTGCTTTCCTCCCTTCGATTCTTTGTCTTAGCCGCCAATATAATATAATATGGTTCTTCCACCAGCTAGGCTGGAGGATCACCCATGCAGGAAAGACTTTGGAGGTGTTGTAGGCAATGTTCTTTATTGAAATTTGCCCTCACTAATTTAGTGACTGGCCAAATCGTATTGAGCTCGTCCTGCATACGTCTTCACCAGTCCTCTCTATGCCTCTGAGTGTGCGATTCCTGATCCCTGGTCCCTACCCAGGAAGTCCTTTTGTCTGGCAGCTGGACTACAAACCCATGCCACAGTCAGTCCTGCTGTAGGTGATATTACAGATGGCTTTTCCGAGGTCCCCTCTCTGCTGATAGGCTTCAGTAGGGCAGACATAAGGTCAGCTCTACCACACAAGAGTTACTGGCAGGCTAGAAGTTTGAGTCATTCAGCTGACACACTGGTTGAGGTGTCTGAACTCAAGGTAGAGGTCCACTCTTCAGAAGTCTACCTTTAGGACAGAGCCCGGCCGCTTCTGGCGGAGCATGGTACTCAGCACCTCAAAAAATGTAATGGCCCCTTGTGACCTAGCTATTTATCAATAACAGGGTCATTTTAAAGTTTAAACTCTGAATACTGAAGTAGCTCTTCTTGGAAGCCCTCTAAACCAAACCTCTAATAAGGAACGTTCAGACCAGTAATAGCCAAAGCATTGTGGATGTAGGTGCAAGATGGAAATAATCTGCTTATGTCCTAAGCCTATGTGATGAAACACAAAATAAAAGGACAGCTTTGCTAGATATCCAGAAGACACTACTGGTCCAGCAAGGGTCTGCAGCGAGTAGAAAGCCACCAAACTGATACTGGTGCATAAATCGAAAACAGTACTGTTCACTCTGGTTGGGAGGGATAGAGCATTCCTCACTAGATTAAAAGCCAGAACAGAAGATGGATGAACATATACTTGCTTGTAGAAGATA
This sequence comes from Calotriton arnoldi, assembly GCA_963921515.1. NCBI lineage: Eukaryota > Metazoa > Chordata > Amphibia > Caudata > Salamandridae > Calotriton > Calotriton arnoldi. Next base: position 37,804 of record CAWUFW010011293.1, read on the forward strand.
TGGGGCCACATGCATCATTGTAAATTGCGGTCGTTAAGGAGCAGATTCGCAGAATCTGCCCCTTTGCGACCGCAATTTTTGCATTTGGGATGCATCATCCCAAATGCAAAAATCGCTATTTCAGTAATCGCTAAAATTGCGATTACTTAAATTGCGATTGCATTTAGGGAATCGCAAATTGCGATTCCCTAAATGCAATGCAACAACCAAAACAAATTGCGATTTCGCAATTAAGAAACGCAAATTACCATCAATTCAAAGTTGATGGTAATTTGCGAGAACTTTTGGCACCCTTGCACCCTTGAAATTGCATGTGCAATTTGTGAGTACCTATTTGGTACTCACAAATTGTGCATGCCTCTAGGCCCGTAGGGATGAATGGGAAGCAATTCCTTATTTGCGAATCGCAATTTGCGAGTCGCAAATAAGGAATGTGTAGGAATCGCAATTTTTTGCGATTCCTACATGTATAAGCATTTGCGATTCCTAAATTGCGATTTCTTAAAAATCGCAATTTAGGAATCGCAAATGCACAGTTTGATGCATATGGCTCATTATCTCTTCCTAGATGGGTTTTGTGGTTGGGGAGGAAAGGGAAGTGGGACTTTTTGTGGTGACTTTCTCTTGCTCTTTTGCCTTTACCTTGGTGTATATTAAGGTTCGAAAGCCTTCTTTCCCTTAACCTCCACCCATCTTCCACCTCTTTGTTCCTTTTTTGCGTAAAGAGCGGAGCTTTTTCCTTAGAGGTGAGCAGCTGATCTCTAAATTAAGAAAGTGACAATCGCAAACGTTCTTATTTGCTGACTTGCTGTTCTGGCACTTGGTACAAAGAGGTCTTTTCTCGCCTTGTCACGAGCCTGCTGTTTGGCCTTTAGTATACACATTTCTTGGGGAGATTTTCAATTAAACGGATTGGGGAAAAAACAACTCTACGTGCGCATGCGTCAAAAGAAAGCATTCTAAAAAGTAGTCCTGCAAAATCAGAAAAATCCCCTAGCTTGTGTCTTTCCACCAGCATCCTTTAAAATACACTTATTTCATTGCGTTCCCGGTTGTTGAGAATACCTGCGCTTCTCTCTCTTTTCAAGTCCATTCAAGCTCGGGCGATCCTTGGCTTATTGTGTGCCAACCTCAGTCTGATCAAAAAAGCAAAAAAGCTTCAGTTTGGCACAGCTCGGGGCCAGACGTCCTACACCATCGCTCAACCAAAGGAGGCTGCCGCGTGTACATGTACAAGATTCAGAACAGCAGTACAAGTGCTAAATATTTCATTGTATTGGCTGCACCCGGCCTTAATAAATTTAGAATACTCAATGTCATCCTTAATATAGATGTCAATTTTTACTGATAAAAAATTGTTGTAAATGCTACTTATAACTGTTACAGCTGCCAAGCATAAGCTGTACTCAAAATAGATTACATTAAACTTTTTAAATTCGGTGTAGATGACAATAATATTTCAACCCATTTCCTTAAAGATTTGCATAGTGGAAAAAAAAAACAAGTCATACTGACGTCTAAGGCATTAAGCCACTGTTTTGCACAAATAAAATATACATATAGAAGGGGACGCCTATTTTTCCATGTGTGCCTGCTATCGCCCCTCTCCACTTGATTAAATGATAGTGAAAAAAAGGAATCGGTGCCATCAGCTTGCTGAGCTGTTAAGAAAATCACTACCAACCCCACGTATTATACAACCATTCAATTCATATTTTTATATTTTAAAGTCAGAGATAATATCACAAACAACTTTAATGCAATCAAGTCAAAATGTTTCATGCAAAATACTTGCTGGGACCGAAATGATCCCTTGAATGACTTTGGAGAACGTCCGCCCTGGTTCGGTGTTAAAGCGTGAGGTACGCCTTCCCGCCTTCTGATTTTCGACTGACTAAATGCAACAATCACGCATGCGCACTGTGCTTGTACTACTGGATATCGATGCTAACAATCACGAGATACAAGAATATTGTGGACAAAATACTGAAGACCAAAATATCGAAAGGTGAGTGCAAAGAGGAAACCAGTGGCGTAGCAAGGGAGGAGCGGTCTGCAGTAGCGGCTCCTGGAGGGAGTGCTGCGGGGCGGTGAGGCGGGGCGGGGGAGGAGCAGGGTGGGGGTTAGTAAACTACGGCATACAGCCGAACAGAGGTAAGTAAACAAATAAATAAATAAAACGAATTTTGTTGCACGCGCTGCATCGCATTTGGCAATGCAGCGTGCGTAATGAAATTCGTTTTATTTATTTATTTGTTTACTTACCTCTGTTAGGCCGTATGTCGTAGTTTACTACCCCCCACCCTGCTCCTCCCCCGCCCACCCCACCGCCACACAGCACTCCCTCCAGGAGCCGCTACTGGCGGTCTGCCCCAGGCGGCAGGAGTTTTGGGGGCAGCGGCCGGCAGTCTCCCCGCCCACCCCTCCCCCTATTACCTGCGGCCGTCAGCGGGGAAGCAAATGCAGGGGCCGCCACGGGCGGCCTACTGCCTAGCTATGCCACTGGAGGAAAGTATTGACATCGCATTCCTAATGCCACATCTGTATGTACTTTGAAGATATATATCATCAAGGTACGCAAATGTGGAGGTAGGTATAGAAAATCTATACTTACCTTTTGATATTTTGGATTCAATGTTTTAGATATTTGTATACCACGATATTCTAGCTTCGATTTTCAGGGAGCATACCTTCACCGACTGGTCCCATGTAAAACCCTACTACTCCAGGGCGTGGCTTTGAGTTCAAGAGAAGCATCCAAAGTGCATGTCTTATTTAGAGAGTGACTGCTGCACTCACACTTTAGTGAGAGGCACTGGTAGTGTTGGCAGGATTTGATTATTGTAGGAGGAATGGGCCATTTTCTCTGTCATCACCAATGTAGTTTTCTTAATTTGTATAGTGTGGCTTATCACCCGTGAGGGTTTCCAGGCGCTGTCCATGGGCACGAGGCGATTAAGTGATTTGCAAAGCATCACAGGATGTTGCGCCGACCAAGACCCAAACCCGGATCCCCAGCTCCTGAGTCAGCTGCTCTGGCCGCTGCGACACATCCTCTTCATCCTATCCATCCATGCCTACTACCCTTTCCTGTAAAAGGGTCTGCCTTGTCCTACTTTCCTCGATCGGTGGAGTATGGAGTGTGCATTATTACTCTCCATGTACGAGGCAGTGGAGAGTGTGGGTTGCGCTTCTGTGTAAAGGGACACTAATCCATCTTGAAAAAATTGCTGTAAATGGGAGTCAAATGGACCTTTTAGGTAAGCCTTATGAGGGCTTTTGTTTGAGGGAAGGCCCTGGAACATTCGACAGCCCCCTTTGAAGTGTGGCAGGGTACTTTTTTACTAAGGAAAGCCCTTGGCAATGAGCCTATGTCCTCTTTTGAGCGCCAGTTCTGCAGCATTTGACTGTCAGCCTCCCTGCCCAGTCAGGGGGTGGGGGGGTTGCGGCTGAGCTGTTTGCTAGGGCTGGTTTGGTCGATTTTGTTACAGGGGGCTGATATTGCCGGCCCCTGTTAGCAAAAATGGCCCCCCAGGAGCCCAAAACTGGCCCCCACCCTGGAGGCCCACCGGGGAAACGCCCAGTGCCCGCTACGGCCAGTCCGGCCCTGGACCTGGTGATCTTCAACTCTGCTAGAAGTGATGTTTGACACAGTCCTTCCAGTGGGAAGCCCGTTACTGGGAACTGGGTTACTGGTGGGTACCTCTGCAGGAGGAAAGCAGTCCAGAAGAGGAAAACACAGCCCAGGGGACTGTGAACTGAGGAAATAGTGTAGAAACCTTGAAGAACCAGCTTTTCATCATTACTGCAAGACACGGGAAGATCAGACCTACAAGGAACTGTGGTGAACTTCATCCATCCATTGTAGTCTCAGGCTGTACCCCTAACCTTACAACACCTTGAGCCTGCCTGGGAATGTCTCGGTGAGGTTACCAGTGTGGCCTAAACACTTAACCCTTCTAACCACCTACCAATCCACACAACAACTGCGGAGTTATGCCCTCTTTAAGATTCACTTAATGTGGCCTTTTTCTGCCGATTGCATCTTCCTGCGGCTTTGTGGGTGACTGGTAAGTTTGTGGTGGGCAACTCATTAAAAATATAACAGTAATCAAGCAGTTTCAAAATGTCCGCTTTAAAGGTGTCCCCCCTACCACACACAATGCTCATACATTTGTGGCCCCAATCACCACGGGTCCTGGGGATCATGGTGAGCAGCTGCAGCGAACATCTGTACTCCCCCAACATGGAGATCCACTCTTAGTCCTTCTCCCCTCTCTGGAAGGACCGTCTGTTGTGCCATGTTGTGCTCTTTTTTTGTTCGGGTGTGAGGCACAGAGCTCACGTAGACAACATTAGGATTCGACAGGAGCTGGCCACCTTGAAAAATATGGCATGGGAGGCTTTGATGAACACACACCTGTTTCACCTAGCTTGTCACCTAGTGAAAGTCTCCCTGCCACCAAGTATGAACCCTCACTCCCCTCACCTGACTGTGAGCTGGTGCGGGCTGGCACACACCATCATGCATGAACCGTAGGTACGACTCATCAAGCCAGCCCATATAGAGATATGCTTTTGACGAGCAGTACATTTTAATATAAAAATACACAATGAAGCTCCTTCAATATAATGTAGTCCACCAAGTATACCTCACCCCACGCACATTACACATAATTTACCCGTCCCGCAAAGACGAATGCCCAAGATGTAATGAGCATGAAGCAGATTTTCTTCACATGATTTGGTCTTGTCCGCTACTGCTCCCTTATTGGGAAGAAGTAATCACACGCCTACAAAGAGCTACGGGATAGATTATCCCTAGGGACATTAGGCAAGTTCTACTAGGATTGCTACCTACGCCACAGCGCAAGAAGCTCAGCAGGTGGTTTGTTCTGCTGTGGCTTGTCCTTGCCAAGAGACGTGTAGTCATTGTATGGATGCGCCCCCAGCCCCCACGGCCCGAGGAATGGCTTAGAGATGTGTGTGAATGGGCGACTGCAGAATCGGTGCGCATGAAATTTGTACGAAAGGATGATAAGGTTGGAGATGATCTCCTGGCATGGGCCTCTATGCTAGCAGAACTAAAAGACAAATGAACCCACGAGACTCAAGGTACCCCGGATGGGGGAGCCTTCCCCAGGGGGAACAAGATGAAAATAATGCCTAGGCTATACTCGGTAACCCTGATGCTAGGTACAGCATTGAATTTCTCCATGTAACCACGTAAACTGACACAGACCCGAGGAGGATTGGGGGGGGGAGGGAGGTTAGGGAGTTAACTTATTATGACGTTTTCTTTGTAATATGTTATAGAGGACTGTGTCAGGTTGCTATTAATATGTGGACATCAAATGTAAGCAATGGCTCATACATCCAGATGTAACGTTTGTATTTGCAAATGCCAATAAAAAACAATAAAAAACAAATACACAATGAAAACTGGACTGTGTGGATAGCAGGTTTTACAAAGGAAATTACACATTAATGAAAAAGCAAGTAGGAGGGGAATGTTCCTAACGAAAAGCTCCCTTTAAAGTCAATAGACAATTGCTTTTTGATTTAGAGCCCCTTTTTGCAGCCAGTTCAGAGTAAATTGATAGTGAAAGGCCTTTTACATATAGTTCCATTATTTGCTTCTTTCTCATATGCCCCTACTTTTCTTATCTGTAGTCTTTATCGGGTGTAGAATAAAGTACTTTTGCCCTTCTTGTGACGGCGATACCCACACACATCCCCGAGTAAGCCTTGAATCCCTCGGCCTATTTATCCTAAGGGTTAAGTTTTAAAGAGGTATACTTAGTGTTCATTTTTGTGGTCAATAGTTAGGTGGCCACAGGACATCACACCTGGAGCCCAGAAAGCCCCGATTGCACTTTGACAACCCCCCCACCGGTCCCCACTCCCCACTAATTCTCACAGTATTTGAGCTCCCTTTTTCTGATAAATAAATTGCCTGCAGCCTCTACAAGAACTGCAACTTATTGCCATACCGGACTCTTCCTTCTATTTACCCATTAACAAACACTTTCCTGTAATAATTTTGATCAAGCAGTTCTCTGTTTTAGCTCCACATTTTATCTAAAAGGTCTTACTAACATATACAAACCCCTAAGAGGTATTTAGTCCAGTTTCAGATCGAATTACAGACATTAGCGTCCAAACCCATACGTTCATCACCTTATGCCAACAAGAGCCCCCCTTTACCCTCACTTTCTTTTCATCTGTCTCTTCCACAATGCGTTGAGACCCATATGAAATCATAGGCCCCGTTTTTCCCCGATAAGGTGTAATCAATCTGTAGCCCCGCTCCCCATCACACAGTACGGGGACGGAACTTCCTAAGGCCATTTAAAACATTCCTAGGCCTCTTGATTTATTATTTATTTATTTTACAGTTTCCCTACAGCGCTTCCTCAATCAAAGGCATATAAGCGCTGTAAAAGTTGCCAACTAATACATGCTACATCAGAGAAACCATCAACCTTGGGGTAGTAAGATATGCCCACAGGACAATCATGGCGATTTGGTCCTCAGTATGAAGGTCCTGGGTTAGACTGGCCACATACATCACACCACGAAAACAACATACATTGATGGACTCTAATAGAAATAAGTGTAGGCGTCATTTGCACTTTTGAGGACACTACGTCCGGCACATGCATGTAGGCTCAGTTTTTGTGAAATTATTGATGTTATTTTTCATGGGGTAAAGTGCAAAATTATTTAAGGATCTTCGTAGTCCCATAGCATTGTAGCCCAGCCAGATTGTATTGTCTGCATACCGCAGAAAAAACGTAGCGCTACTTTATAAACCACTGGTACTTAGGGAGTGAGTTGGCAAGTCAACCAGAAAAAGTGAGAATAATAGGGGAGCTTAGATGTTCCCTGGTCTTGGACCGTTAAGAAGAGGAAAGAGATGACCCAGTGGACCGCCCATCGCATTCGTAACTTGGGTCTACGTCTCACACCATATAGCCATAAAAATACGCCAAAGGCCTATGGCAATACCCCATTTAACCAGTTACACCCACAGGAAATTTGGGTCAAACTTGTAGAACGGAGCTACATAATCCCCTATTGTTATTTCTCTAGGCATGCTTTGCAAGCTAGTCCAAAGTTGCCCAATACTCAACAGTAGAATACTCTTCTCTAGATCTGGTCTGTACCCACAGAACTAGGGTAGAGATGTACTAACTTTAAAAGTTCTGATATTTCCGTATCGCAATTAGGAAATCGCAATTCCTAGTGAATTAATCATTTTATTTCAAAATAGCGATTCCTAGTGCGTCGATAATCGACCTATCTCGTGAATATTAATGAGGTAGGTCGCAATTTGGGACCCATTAGGAATCGCAGCCATCACAGTGATGGCAGCCTGCTGGGGTCAGCTGACCACCAGGTCTGTGATTACTTTTAAATAAAGCCTTCTTTTTTATTTTGAAATGCAATCTGTTTTCCTCAAAGGAAAACGGGATGCATTTAAAAAAAGAAAATGAAACGTTTATGTTTCATTTTTTATGAGCAGGCAGTCAAAGAGAAAGGGGGTCCTCCGGGGACCCATTCCTATTTGTGAATGTATTACCACAACTTTAGAATTTGTGGTAAAGTATTACTGTTTTGCAACCAGAATCCTGGGGCTGTGGCGTTTTCCGCATAATTATGGATTCGTTGCATTTGCCACATAATTCATCATCTGCTGAATAATCTGCAGATTTTAACACCCCAAAAATTTTCTAGCTCAAACAGATCAAAAGATTTAAAAATTGCGGTGATCCATGCTGTTGCGCATTGGAAAGCCCTATGCAAAGGCTATCTTGTCATCTTTCAGTTGCTTATTACTGTATTTGGACATCAAACTGGTACGAATGAGGAGAAATCTTTGCCCAGACAATGTTAACATGTGAAATAAAAAATTGAAAATTATGAAGTAATACTACCACAAATTGTGCTGCGTTAGGTCACATAATTTGCCTTTTCTCGCTGCACCAAAATGTGGTCCTCCCCAACCGCATAATTCCAGTGGCCCTGTCTATAACTTGTATGCTTTCACCAAAATGTGGGCGCAGTGCCACAGGCTTCCATGTCATTGCTTCTTTTTCTTCGATTAGATACAGTCACTATGCTGGAAGCTGCTGCACTCGGGTGAATGCTCGTCAGCTGGGCCTGCCAGAGGCAACGCTGTCAGAGATCTAGGGCATACACAATGTGCCTAGGGGCTACACGGCCTCTGACAGGTGGCAGGCTCTGGCAGAACACTGACTCTTTTGTACTGCTTACTGGGAGGGGCGGGCTGCACTCCGCCCCAAACTATATTTGGAAACGTACATTCCTATTGTTGTTTGTCCTTGCTTCCCATCTTCTTTGCACTGGAGATGTGAGTGACTTGTTGTGCATTTGGCGAAAAGCCTGAGTGTGTGCCAGGCCAGTTAAGGCTGTAGTTTTCTAGGCCTGGCCGAAATTGTCATCATTTCCTTTACAGAAATTAAGCAAAATGCCCCAAAAAGTATGCAAAATTATACATTATTACAAGAAAATGCTTTGTTCTGCATTCTTTTGCATTTATGCTGCAAGGTAGCATTTCATGCTATAATAAAATGGTGTCATCTCAGATATTTCACATTAAATTGTAAGGCAAAAAGTCGCAAATTATGTAAGATTATGCTGGTATGCATGAAATTTGTCCCAGGCCTATCATTTTCACATGAGGTTACAGGGTGCATGCAGCCAAAGATATCAGTAGTGCGCATGACGAGAATCAGACCCCCCAGGATTTTGCGGCTTTGGGTGGCAAATTTTGCAGCCAAAAAAAGAGGGCCCCAAACCTCAAAATTCTCTGTATTTTTGTGGCAGCCAAAAAATGTGCCTTTCACAAAAATACTACAAGGCCTGTGCTCTGAATTTGCTGGAGACTGTGCTGTGTCACAATCTGTAACATTGCAGAGTCTCCAGCAACACAGCGCCTCGAATTGGAGGATGTCTAATACCAAAGAGAGTAGAATACAATATGAAACCTGATCTTTCTGGCAACAGACAACCTGCGTTCCTTACATTGTGCAGGGCAGCAGGGGCTGGGGGGAGACAGGGGTCAAATAAAAAAATTTGAAAAAAAGATGGGAGAGGTTAGGGGTTAATAGTAGACAAGAGGGGGTCTGAGGGGGAGGAAAGCCTTTCAGCGGCCTGCAGCTGAGTTCGCAGGGGGCACACTGAAATGTATGAAGGGGCTGAAGGCTAATTGCACAAAAGGGGGCTCTGCATTTGAAAGGCAGGCAACAGAGGAAGTTAACACTTCTGCTGCCTGTTGGCCTGTTGCTCACCTTCCTTTACTGGCTCAGTGGCAGCACAGAGCCAGTAAAGAGAGGGTCAACCCCATGTTATTTTTTTCTTACACAAATTTTTCAGGCACTTTTCCTAAAATCGTGGGATTTTTACAAAAGTGCTGACCGCTTTTTTGTGCAAATTGCGAAATTGCGATCTCCTGGGGGGGGGTCTAGAGAATGGTATGTCTGACCATCCTCTATTAGGCATGCATTAGGAATTCATTGGTCATCGGAGATAGATGTTTTTGGGCAACAAAAGGAATGCAGATGAGCCGGAGAGGCTTTTTTTTTTGTTGGAGTTTTATATAGGGCAAACTTGACCCGAAGGTATCAGAGCGCTTTACACGAGCACCAGTTGCGTTACAGACAAACATATTCATTTATTTTTTGTTAGGCATGGGGAGATTAAGGGATTTGACCAGAATCACAGGATGTTGAGCATCCCTGCTGAGGCTCGAACCCAGTTCCCCAGTTTCGAGGTCAACCGCCCTAGCCATTAGGCCACATCCTCTCCTAGTTTTTTTGAAGCGTGAGTTCTGAGATCTGTGTGACCTGATGGATAGTTTTTCTGTCTCAGTATAAGAACTTATCGTATAAGCAGGGTGTAACCAGAGTGAGGTTTGCTGTCCAAAGCTTGAGCGTGAAAAATCTACCTGACCCAAAGGATAGCTCTCCGTACACTTAGGAACACCTCTGATGTCATGGGTCGTGCCTATAGGATCTGTTTAATCTGGAGGATAGCTATGCTCTTGTAGCCCTGAGACAGTAATATATGCATAGCATAGGGCTGTAGGATTTCTTAACCTGATTAATAGTCTTGCTGTCAAAGGTTTGAGCCTTTTAATACCTGTGTGACTTGTAAGGTAGTTTTTGTTTTTATCTTTCCTGTGGATTTGATACACATTTCCTCCGGGGGCTCGATTTGCCGTTTGAACCCTAAACCTGAGAAATCTGGGTGACATGTCTGTTGCCAAAAACCTAAACCTGTCAAATCAGTAAGTACAACGTAGGGCTCTGCTATAAGATTGCCACACCCCTTTGACCTAAGTTTTCAGGATTTGGGCACCACTGAGCAGAATGTTTTGAAGATGGTCTTTAGCATCTCACACACAAAAGGTGATAGGAGGAATATCTATGTCTATGTGGGGTTAATTATATAGCGCAACTGTTACTCGTAGGAGTGTCCTGGCACTACTGGCAAAAGGGGGACAGCGGGGGGAAAAGAAGGAGCTAAGGGCTGGAAAAAAGCCATGTCTTAAGCTCTTTCCGAAACACAGGCGTTTCAATAAGTCTAACCACTGGCAATCGCTCAGGGTAGCATTCCCACCAATCATTCTTTTGCTCACCATGCCAGCTCAGTTTCGACCCATCCATATGCAAATCGCTTTTGACCCTGCTCCATCAGCCTGAACCTGTCAGGCCAGGTCTTCCCCAAACTGGAACACAAGCAACCCAGGACCGGTATCGCTCTAGTTTTGGGCTCATCAGCCGGGTACAGCTTGGTTCCAGTGACACAGTAAGGATGGGACCCATGTCTGGCATGTCCATGCCACTTAGGGCGATATATGAAACACACAAAAGGTGATGGCAAGCTACTTGCAATAAGTCTAACCACTGACAATCGCTTGGGGTAGCACTGTGTTAGACATGGCCCTTTTGACAGGTTTACCCTCAAACTTTTTGCCTTTTGCCTCCTATTTTTCTGACCCTGTTTTTGTTGGCTATAGGATTCTGGGCACGTTACCACTGCTGATCAGTGCTAAAATGCATATGCTATCTGTATAAATTGTGACAATGATTTATTATCCATGATTGGCATGTTTGATTTACTGGTAAGTCCCTAGTAAAGTGCACGGTGTGTGCCGGGGCCTTTAAATCAAATGCTAATAGAGGGCTTGCAGCCCTGATTGTGCTACCCTCATGAGTAGCCCTGTAAATGTGTCTCAGACCTGCCACTGCAGTGTCTGCACGCGCAGTTGAGAATTGCCAGGCCCAAACCTTCCCTTTTCTTACATGTAAGACACCCCTAAGGTAGGCCTAAGGTAACCCCATAGGCAGGGTGTAGTGTTTGTGAAAGGTAGGACATGGACTGGTGTGTGTGACATGTCCTGTAGTGAAATACTGTGTATTTCGTTTTTCACTATTGAAAGGCTATCTGTCCCATGGGCTTATCATTGGGTTGGCGGAGAGACCTTACTTGGTCCCCCCAGATACCCAACTTATCTGAAGGGCAGCTGCTAGTGAACGTGCAGTGCAGCTGCTGCCGGCAAAGGGGATTCAATATTACAAAAGAAATACCTTCAAGGTCCTTGTCAGGACAGGGGAATGGGTAGACCACCTCCCTCGGTAGGCAGACCTCTCGGGGTCCCCCGCGTATGTTCAAACTTACCCGGTCTGTTCAGGGCAGCTGCCCACTACCATACGGGGCAGCTGCCACACCTGTCAAATGGAGCTGCACGGACCTAGCTCCTTGCACAGCCTTTCACCAGTCAGTCTGCATGCAGAGCTCTCCCCGCTGTTTCGGGGGCAGGAGGCGCTGTTCCTCGCTGCCGAGCGCGGTCTGCCGGCTTCCTGGCGGTGACGTCAGGAACTCCCGGCAGCCGCGTTGGTTGCCTGGCAACACCGGTGCTTCCTGGACAGTGCAGCCTCGTGCTCCAGGGAATTGGGCGGGCCGCACTCCGTTTCTCAGAGGAGCGGTCACTCTCTTCTTTCTCCTGCTCTCTCTCAGGCTCAAATACGCAGGCTCCTTTTTACACACCGGCTGCCATGGAGGAGGACAGCGTTTCCATAGCCACCAGCTCTCCCCTCCCTTTACTTGGAACCACAAGGGCTGTGTAGCACTGCACGCGTTGAGGTGCAACCAAACGCACTCCTCACACACTTTTAGTTGAAAAATAAGGTGAAGAACACTGCGCTTACCATGGGCTATTTGGTCAACTTGTTAAAGAACAGTCCAGTCCTTTTTCCTGCTCCAGATAAGGGCAGCAACTGCAGGCCGGCCCACCCCTCAACAGGGGCAGCGCTCTTCACACAGCTCTCAGCCCTCCCACAAGGCAGGTTGCTTTTAGACCCCACAAGGGTCTTTTCCTGAAGTCTTTTGTATCCCTGAGACTTCCAACAGGAGGCAAGCACACACAAGCCCTTGGAGATTCTTCGCAAGCAGGATGCCACAGCAGGACCAAAAGAGTTAGTCCTTTTCTTCTACCACAGACAGAAGCAGCAACTGCAGGCCAACCCACCCCTCACACAGAAAAGGCAGCGCTCCACACATAGTCCTTCCGCTCTGCTTCTTGGAAGGGTCCTCTTGTTTCTTGAAGTAATCTAAAGTCCTGGGGTTTTAGGTGTAATACTTATACCCCAAAATGTCATTGTTCTCTTTGTGGCAAGGGTCTCTGAACCCTGTCCAAACCAGTCCTGTCCTCCCTGGTACAGCATGACCACAGGGGGTGGAGACAGCATTGTGAAAAAGGGGACAAAGCCTATTCAGGTGCAAGCGAAACTCCTCCCACCACTCTAAATGCAGACCAGCTCTATTCAGCCCTGCGATGAGTCCCCCAGGCAAGGCAGGGCACACCTCACCCCCTTAGTGACTATTAAAGCGAATGCACAACCCAGCTCCTGTCATTCACACACCAGACGCTGAATACACAAACAGCCAGAGGCACACAGAATGGTAAAGTAAGAAAATGCCCACTTTCTAAAAGTTGCATTTTTAAACACAGAATTTAAAAACCACCTTCACAAAAGGTGCGTTAATAAATTCTGAGTTCAGAGAGCCTAAACTTCATTTTTCCATCTTGTCCCTATTGCAAGTTGCTTCCTTCCAAAACACATTTTTTGATAAAATAGGAAAAGTCCTTATTATGACATAGAACAATAGTCCAGGTGTATTTAAGTGAAAGTGGTTGTTTTTATTTTCATTTATTCACCGCTTTGTTGATCCATTTCACTCTTTATTTGATTATAGATGTTTTTGAGAAAAAGGAGACAGCCGACACGTGTTTCGCCCTATGTGGCAGGTAGGGCCAGGGCTTTCTCAAGGCTAAATAGGTTCAATAGTCTCACAGTCTGGTGACGATAGTATACATTTCAATGTGTTTCAACGTAAACATCCAAGTTCTTGCAAGAGCGGTTCTCCAGCCACGATAAGCGCCCTTAACCCCACTTGACATTACGAAGCTGGAATGGTCCAGAGCTTCGAGCAAAGTTCCTTCAGCATTTTAGGAATTCATATCTAGACCCAGGATCCCTGGACCATTCATTTTTCCTTGAAACCTATTGCAAGTTGCGCATGTAAAAAATGTTACAGTGCAACCCCAATGATAAGCCTATGGGACAGATAGTCTTTCAATAGTGAAAAACGAAATACACAGTATTTCACTATCAGGATATTTCACACACACAAGTACATGTCCTACCTTTCACAAACACTACGCCCTGCCCATGGGGGTACCTTGGGCCTACCTTAGGGGTGTCTTACATGTAAGAAAAGGGAAGGTTTGGGCCTGGCAGTTCATAACTGTGCGCTCAGACACTACAGTGGCAGGTCTGAGACACATTTACAGGACTACTCATGTGGGTGGCACAATCAGTGCTGCAAGCCCACTAGTAGCATTTGATTTACATGAGTTTACATGAGTTTACTATGGACTTACCAGTAAATCAAACATGCCAATCATGGATAATCAATCATTGTCACAATTTATACAGAGAGCATATGGACTTTAGCATTGATCAGCAGTGGTAACGTGCCCAGAACACTATAGCCAACAAACACAGGGTCCGAAAAATAGGATGCAAAAGGCAAAAAGTTTGGGGGTAAACCTGTCAAAAGGGCCAGGTCAAACACACTCCAACCCATGGTTCTTTGTCTCACCATGCCAGCTCAGTTTAGACCCAGCCACATGCAAATCAGTCTGAACCCTGCTCCAGTCCGACCAGTTCAGCCTGAACCGGTCAGGCCTGGTCCTCCCCATCCCGGAACAGGAACACAAGCAACCCAGGACCGGTTTTGCAGATCAGGTTGGAGCTTCTCCCGCATGGAATGTTCGAGTGTTTATGTCAAATTGTGGATAACATAATATGTGTATTTCTAGAGCGCCCATACACCTGTCTGCATCCTCTCAAAGAAAAACAGATGTTATTTGCTACCGAACAAGATGGTACTGACTATACTGACCGACGATGGATGAATGGACCCACAGGGACTTGAGATGATGGGGTGAAACTCAGGTCCCCGCAGTGGACGCATCAGCACATCGCGTCAACAGGCCCAGCATACTTCAGCACAGTTTAACAATACTTTCAGCTGTAGCGGATACAATGTAAAGCAGGCTTTCAAGAAGGGATTCGTTCGGAGCGCTCCGCTAGCAGGCTTACGCCGCAATTGGTAAGTGGCGCACTGCGCTTCGCTTTGGCCTGCACTGATATGTACAGATGACGGCGAATTCACTCGCACTGAATGCAGGTTTTGAGTATGGAAGAGTCAAAAGGTTAATGGTGGCTGCCCCCACCCACGTGTGCTTTCTAGTTGAAAGCAGAGTGGTAAAGCGCACATTCTGAATGAAATCCTGCATTACAATAAGAACAGGAGTCATTTAACAGTCAGCAGAGATTAGGGGGTACAGAAGGGGGCGGCTGTGTGCACGTAGCTGCGTCCAAAAGCTCTCTGCTACAAGGCAGTACCAAATGGATGTGACATGGGAGGGGGTTTAAGACATGCAGCCCTCCTCATCGGCCTATGTGGGCTGGGGTAAGAGCAGGTGCTTCTGGGGCAGGGAGAGGGGGCTGTGCCATGTTCCTTTCAAACGCCCCTCGCTCTCCTCATCTCACAAGAGAATTTGAAAAGAACAAGAGGATAGGCTTCTTGTTTCCCGGCCCTCCTGTTGAATTGGCATGCCCACGTGAATGACGTCACACTGCCTCCCCCCCCTACGCCGCATGTCACGAGCAGGAATGCTTTCAGAAGGATTTTGTCTTGATAAACAAACCTACATTCGACTTAATGTGCATGAAAAAGAAAGAGGACATGTTGATCCTGGAAACTGGCGCCCCTTAGAGACACGTTTATTATTGCAGTGTAGGTCTAAATGATTACATGAGGGTTTGAAATAAGAGCCCCTAAATAGTCTGTATCTCGGTCCCCACGAACCCCTTAAATGGCACTGTGGAGAGAGGCCTCCAGAAGGGCCATCGGCTAGGAGCACAGTAGGGCTTCCCTGGATGGTGGTGGCAATGGGGACCGGCTAGACGAACATCTGCGTGGTTCCTGCAATGACGAGAACTTTCATTAAGTAGTAGAGTTTGGCAACAACGAAAATCATAAAGAGAACCCAGCCAGGGCCGAGTGGCGGATTGAATTGGCCCTAAAATCAAAACGTAAGCTGAACAAGATTTAGCATATACAGCAAGCAAAAAATGGACAGCAAAAATATGATAAAATCTCTTTAAAATACAAAAAGGCTAATTTCTTCACCATTTTTGAGTGTTTCAATATAATACAGTAATATATAATATATATATTATATATATATATATATATCTATATATATATTCACTGAAAAAACCGTAGGTTTCAGGCACGTTATAGTTACAAATTAGCATTTAAAAAACCTTTGAAATTCACTGAAAAAACCATAGGTTTTAGGGACAGTTATAGTTAGTTGGACATTGCACTCGTACAAAACCCGTGAAATTCCCCGTTATAGTTAGTCCAGCTAACTATAACTCGCGCCCCGCAATGCACTGCTGATGACGTCACATATTACATCACTCATGACATGGTCAGTGACATCACTGATGACATCACTGATGACATCTCAAATGACATCACTGATGACATCACTGATGACATCATCCAGTGACTGTGTGTTTCTGTAAAGTTTAAATATTTTTAATATATATAGGAAAAGACGTATTGAAGAATGAGTGGGTGTGTAAGTGTCTGTATGGATGATTTAGTAGGTGCGTGACTGACTCTATAAGTGAGTGATTTAACGTATCTTACTGAATGCATGGGTTAGTGACTAAACTGGGTGAATGTCTGTATCCGTCTGTCTGTTGCTGTGTAAGTGGCTGCATGTGTTTGTGAATAGCTACATGAGTGTCTATATGAGTTATTGAATGCTTGTCTGAGTATCTGTATGGGTGCCTGAGTGTTTGTGTGGGAGGGGTGTGTGCAACTCTGTGCATAGATGTGTGAGTGGGTGATTCACTGGGTGGATGGTTTCAAGAGTGCATCTGTGATAGACTGTATGGGTAGGTAAGTGTGTGTAAGAGTGTGTTAGTGAGTGAATGTATGTCCCAGTGGTACATGTGTGAGTAACTACATATGTGAAAGGCAGTATATATGTGTGTTGGAGTATATAAATAGCTATAAGGGAGAGTGAGTGATTGTGTGTGCTTGTATCAGTGATTGTATAAGAGCGTAAGAATGTGCTACTATTTGTATGAGTAAGTGAGCTGGTGTGTGTATAACTGTATAGGTGAGTAAATGGTAGTGTGTTTAATTATTTGCATGACTGACTAGGTGTGTGAGTACCTCTATGGATGAGTGGCGGTGTTTGAGTGTCTATATAGGAGTATGAGTGCATATGATAGTCCTGTACTGAGTGACCGTAAGTATGAGTGACTGTACGGGTGAGTGAGTGGATGTGTGCGTAGACCTAAGAATCAGTGAGTGGGTATGTAGTTATTGGTGTTGGAGTGTCTATGGTTTTGCGAATGGCAGTCTGTAATTTAGAGTGGGTGTATCAAAGGTTATATTGGGGTGTGAGGAGGTGCATCAGATTATCACGTGGATGATGTCATCAGTGATGTCATTTGAGATGTCATCAGTGATGTCATCAGTGATGTCACTGACCATGTCATGAGTGATGTAATATGTGACGTCATCAGCAGTGCATTGCGGGGCGCGAGTTATAGTTAGCTGGACTAACTATAACGGGGGAATTTCACGGGTTTTGTACGAGTGCAATGTCCAACTAACTATAACTGTCCCTAAAACCTATGGTTTTTTCAGTGAATTTCAAAGGTTTTTTAAATGCTAATTTGTAACTATAACGTGCCTGAAACCTACGGTTTTTTCAGTGAATTTCAAAGGTTTTTAAATGACATTTTTTAAATGTATTAATTTTTAAATTAATTTTTTTCATACTGATTTACTACATTTTTAGCAACAATTTCTTTTACATATTTTATTTTTTAAATTACATTGTAATTACATTATACATTACATTACAAAAAATACTTTCTCAGAATGAATTACTTTAGTTTAAATACTTTGCACATAGGCAATAGACTTTTAAGTACAGTAGTTACAGTTGTTGCAATGGGCACCACATTTTCAAACACAATGCAACATTCAGCTCAATGTGAATTTCTAGTTAAATGCAATTAGTTACTTTATGGATTACTTTTCTAACCACAGGACTGGATCCAAGATTCAGTCCTGGTACATCTCCTGTAAACAGTTGAGTAAAAGCGTTTTGGTTACAGTCGTGATTTTTAAGGAATATTATTGTATTTTAAAAGTTGACACTTAGAAACTTTTTCTCATAGAATCACCAATGTTATCCTATGGAAGGAAATTCACTTAGCAGGTAAAAACTGTTATCGTTACTTTTTCTTACTCAGTGTTGGATCCTGGATCCAGCACTGGTGCATCTCCTGTAAACAGTTGAAAGAATGCGTTTAAGTCATACAGGCGATTTTTAAGGAATATTTGTAGTTTGTGAAAATCGACACTTTGAAACTTTTCTGCTGAAAACCAGACAATGGATTCCTATGGAAGAAAATATAAGTTACTGGTAAGTACGGTTAAAATTACCTTTCAGGACCAGTACTGGGCTGAATGATGCAGCACTGAGGTCTCTCCTGATAACAGGTGAGTAAATCGAAATTCGTATTTCGGCTGATTTTAGAGGAATATTTGTATGTTTCAAAAATTAACACTTAGAAACTTTTTCAGCAAAAAGCAGGCAATGATATCCTATGGAAGGAAATTCAAGTTACTGGTAAGTACGGTTAAAATTACTTTTGAGGATCAGTACTGGGCTGAAAGATGCAGCACTGAGGTCTCTCCTGATAACAGGTGAGTAAATCGGAATTCGTATTTCGGCTGATTTTAGAGGAATATTTTAAAGTTCCAAAACTCCACACTTAGAAGAATTTCCAAGTGAAACCAGTCAATGTTAGCCTATGGAAGGAAATTCAAGTTACTGGTAAGTACGGTTAAAATTACTTTTCAGGACCAGTACTGGGCTGAAAGATACAGCACTGAGGTCTCTCCTGATAACAGGTGAGTAAATCGGAATTCGTATTTCGTCTGATTTTAGAGGAATATTTTAAAGTTCCAAAACTCCACACTTAGAAGAATTTCCAAGTGAAACCAGTCAATGTTAGCCTATGGAAGGAAATTCAAGTTACTGGTAAGTACGGTTAAAATTACTTTTCAGGATTAGTACTGGGCTGAAAGATGCAGCACTGAGGTCTCTCCTGATAACAGGTGAGTAAATCAGAATTTGTATTTCGGCTGATTTTAGAGGAATATTTGCACAATGGTGAAGGGAGGGGGCGGGGCCTGAGGTGACATCTGTGCAAACGCGCCCCGTGGCGCGTTTTAAGTAGGGGGATTAAGTCCCCTTGAATCATGAGGGTCCCTACGGGCCAACTAGCCCACCAGGAACCTCCAGTATGCGCCAGGGGGCTGCGTTGCAGAGACGTGTAGAGAGGCCACACCCCTTTTACAACACTCTGCAACGCAGCTCCGTGGCGCTCACTGGACGTACCTGGTGGGCTAGTTGGCCTCCAGGGACCCTCAGGATTGAAGGGGATTTAATTCCCATCTTAAAACGCGCCACGGGGCCTGTTTGCACACATGTCACCTGAAGCCCCGCCCTCCCTTCACCACTGTGCAAACACGCCCGTGGCGCGTTTTAAGTTGGGGGATTAAGTCCCCTTGAATCCTGAGGGTCCCCGGAGTCCAACTAGCCCACCATATACCTCCAAAAGCGCCACAGAGCTGCGTTGCAGAGAGGTGTAAAAAGGGCGTGGCCTCTGTACACCTCTCTGCAAGGCAGCCCCTGGCGCATACTGGAGGTTCCTGGTGGGCTAGTTGGCCCCAGGGACCCCCAGTATTCAAGGGGAATCGTTCCCCTCTGCAAACGCGCCAGGGGCGCGTTTGCAGAGTGGTGAAGGAAGGGGCGGGGCCTGCGGGCCCGATCATTTTTTTTTTTTATTTTTTTTGTCCTCTGAAGGGGGCTGTGTGGCCCCCTTCCTTTTTCATGTTTTTGGGCCCTGGGGACCCCATCCCCCAGGGCCTTACCCCTTTTTGTAATTAAAATTAAAAAAACAAAAACGGGAAGGGGCCGCGTGGCCCCCTTCCCTGGGCCTGTATTGGCCCCGGGACCCCATCCCCGGGGCATGGCCTTTTATTTTTTATTTGGAGGGGGCTGCGTGGCCCCCTCCTCAGGCCATTTAAGGCCCCGGGGACCCCATCCCCCGGGGCCGGCCTTTCCATTTTTTTTTAATTATTTTTTATTTTTTTTGGGGGAGGGGGCCGTGTGGCCCCCTCCCGGCCACTACTTGCCCCGGGGACCCCATCCCCGGGGCTGGCCCTCTCCGTTGGGGATTGTGGGGGTCCCCAATCCCCCACAGTCCCGCCGGCTCCCCGCGTCCCTTGGGAGCCGGCATTGCTTTACACATGGGGAGCAGCTAACATGCTGCTCCCCATGTGGAAAGCTATCGGCTTTGGATATTGGAAGAGAGAGCAGGTTTCCCTGCTCTCTCTTCCAATATCCAAAGCAAGCTTGCAATGGCAGGACGGGAGCCGCGAGGCTCCCGTCCTGCCATAGCAAACTACAGTGTCCCGGGGTAGGCACCCGGGACACTGCAGGAGCCGGCCCTGGGGGTGGCGGTCCCCAGGGCCATCAAGGGCTCCAGGAGGGGGCCGCGCGGCCCTCCTCCCTTAAATTGCACAGCCCCGGGAGGTGGTGGTCCCCGGGGCTATGGGGGTCCGTAATGGACCCCCACATTTATTTTGTAAGTGCCCCGGGAGGTGGTGGTCCCCGGGGCGTGTGGGGGCTGGAGCCCCCCACACCTGTATTTAACATAAAAAAGAAGCCCCGGGGGTGGCGGTCCCGGGGCTGCGGGAGGGCAGAAGAGCCCTCCCGCACCATTTTATATAAAGCCCCGGGGGTGGCGGTCCCCGGGGCTTGGGGGCCCTTGAGGCCCCCACACATAAAATTAACCCCCCACCATGCCCCCGGGACTTGGGCCACCCGGGGCCAAATGCACTCGAGCGCGGGAGACCGCGCTTCGATTTTCTCGGCAGGATTCGCGCACCCTGAGCGCATCCTGCCGATTTAAAAAATATTTTTTTTTTTTGCCCAGGGGCTCCTTGTGGGACCCCTGAGCAAACCTAGGGGGTCAGGGTGTTTCTACCCTGCCCCCTTTGTGCGCTTTGCGCACTTGTTTCTGTCCCTCGGTTCTACCGAGGACAAAATGGCTGCCAACATTTCCTGAATCGGAATGTTGACAGCCAGCTGACAGCCAATTAACATGCAGCTCGTGATCGGGAGGGTACGCGGACCCTACTCGGCCATAGATATCACTATCTTTTTACTTTTGATTTTCTCAGCAACTACTGAACGGATTTACACCATTTAACAAAAAGGGTTCTTTCTGAACCAAGAACTACCTCTTTGCCAAATTTGGTGTAATTCCGTTCAGCAGTTCGGGCTGTAGCCGTGTCTAAAGTTTCCTATGGAAAATTGCATGGGGAAAACGCGTTTTGGGACCCCCCTTTTTCTCGGCCCCCGCTTGACGAATCCCCCGAGACTTTCAGGGTAGGAGCGGACCGGAGCGGGCCACAAAGTTTGAAAATTTTGCGAAGATACGTCAACCGGCAAGAGAGTTATTTCAAATAGAATGTCGCGGATTTCCTATGGATAATAGGTTGTAACTATAACTATCTACTGGCGACCGCCAGTAGATAATATATAGATATATATATATATATATATATATATATATATATTATCAGCGCATAGAGCGGCATTTATTGAAGTAATTGTTTCTACACAAACAATAAAAACATTCGAATACCTCTGTGCCCTGATTCAGCCAAGGAAGGTTTCAGTTTGGCATGTGCACTGTACATACTGCCAATGTTGTCGTTAAAAGTTAAGCAACATTAATGTTCATTAAACCATGGGCAGGGCTACTGGATTTATGTGGCAGGAAGGGCCAAATTATGTGGCAAGGTTGACTAAAATATATGGCAAAAGATGCAAATTATCCTGCGTATTGCAACACATTTTGTGATAGTATTACTTCCTTATTTTGTCATTTATACACAGGTTAACACTGTCTGGAAGGTTTCACCTCAATAGTATCAATGTAGGAGTCAAATACAC
Source organism: Calotriton arnoldi (assembly GCA_963921515.1). Taxonomy (NCBI): domain Eukaryota; kingdom Metazoa; phylum Chordata; class Amphibia; order Caudata; family Salamandridae; genus Calotriton; species Calotriton arnoldi. Next base: position 59,540 of record CAWUFW010011293.1, read on the forward strand.
AATAAGTAATAGAAAGTTGACTAGTCAACTTTTGTAAAGGGCATTCCAGAGCGCTGCAACACATATCGCTGCGTTATCAGCAACTTTTGTTCCATTTGAGCTAGTAACAATTTTTTTTGTTATGGTAATTGAATTAGCAAAACAAAGGGGCCTCTGAGATCGGGGATCACACATGGTGTTCTCTGGGTTACAGGTCTACATGTGGCACATGAATTTATTTATAAACTCTACTTTCAGTTCAAGCAAAAAAGCAGACTTTATTTGTCTGTCCAATTGTCCTGCGTTTAAAGTTTTTTGTGTTTCAAAGACTGCGATAGGGAGAGAGTGGGCCACCGCTCAGCGGAGACTTCTCCGCTATGGTGGAGGAGCGTCGCCCCCCTACCCCGCCAGCACTGCCAAAAACGTGAAAAATAAAACGATAACAAAACAGGTTTAAAACCCTTTTTAGGTCAAGCGCAGGGCGCATGCGCTGCTCTAGGAAAAGGCCTTTTGGAAACACTTCAGCTTTTCTTCAAGCTTGTGCGTGTGGTGCTCACACGCTATTGGGCTTTGCGTCTGGCTTTCAAAATTGAAAGCACGGAATTGGCCAAAGGCGTGTGGATGTCCCACCAATTTGGGAAATGTTTACTCCCAGAGCATTTTGCTCTCGGGAGCCAGCAGCGGCGCGCAGGCTGCCATCTGTTTTGGGTCAGGTTTCATCCTTTGAACGCCGCTCCTCGTCCCCGACCCCCACCCGCTTCTTCACTCCAGAGGCTTCTCTGGGAACGCGTGAGCGCGTGCTTCAAAACCATTTCAGCGTGTCTGGCTGCAGTCGTGTGTGCACGCACACAGTCCTGGCGTTATTCGCAGCGCCGAACTGTTGGCGCTAGCTTGTTTTCTTTTTAGTTAAGTACTCTACGGGAGTGTGTGTGTTTTATTAGCTGTACCGTACATGATTGATCTCTGTATTCAAGTCAAGCAAATCAGCTTGTAAAATTAGTCGCTAGCACAGCGGAAGACTCGTTCGGTAGAAACTCCATGAACCCTTTTCTGTACTAAAAGCAACATTTCATTTGTAACCCTAAAAAGAGCGTAATTGGTTTTAGAATCTTGGCTCAGGTAATCTTGTTTTGACAGGAGGAATACTAGACCACCTCAGCCCCTCCCCTACCATACCATTTCACTGACACCAGTTGCTATTTGCTGTTGGAAATAAATTTGTTAATCATGTAGTCATTGCTTTTCTTAATGTAGTGTAGATTCCAATGCTGTTTTCACAAATTGCTGAAATTCTGTCAACCCAGACCTCTTTTTCGAGCAGCGGCGCGCGCAGGGGCCACCTGTTTTTTTGCTACCTGTGCTGGCTCGAAGAAATGTAACTTTGTCCTCCTCCCAGTGGTGATTGTGAACCAGTCTTTGTTGCCAGTTGTGCTACACCCTGTTCTCAAATTAGGGTGACGTAATGTTCGCGTGTCCCTCTACACTGGCCTTTCCCTTTACGATCGATAATCTTCCTTAGTCTTTCACTCACTCACCCCACACCCCACGCATTCTAACCCTCAGCCTGTTCATATCACGCTTTGCCCATCTCTCTCATCTTGCCTTTGCTTTGCTGTGTGTCTCTCTGCAACACGTTCTCAGCGGTCAGTTCATCTCACCACACTCCTGACTTTGACTTCTCCTCTGATTCTGTAGTGCTCGTTTCTGCTGGGTTTGCGCGCATTTCTTGCTCTCTGTGCATGTGTCCCTCTCCCTGCCTGTCTTCTATGGCCTGTCATTTCCAGATTCTTTCGACCCCTCAGTCCCTGCTGTCTCTGCCTCCCCCTTGTCTGCAGAGGGTCCTTATTTAGGCTGCCTGTTTGTCTCTCGTTATCATCGCGGCCTGTCTTGTCTAGTGTCACTCTCTCCAGCCTCCCCCGAGTCTTCCCTCTCTTGTTAGTTTTTCCCTCTCTATCCCCGTCTCTTCACTCCATGTGACCCTCCACTTGTCCTGCGTGTGCTCCCATCGCTCGGTGACTCCTCCTTGTCAGCTCCCCAACCACCCTCCGCCCGTCTGCGCCTTGTTTTTTGTTAGTCATAAATATTAAAAAATGTAAATTGTGCTAAACTAAATGCACCAATACCAAGACTCTTAAAAAAAGAAAATACTAACGTTTATTGAGTATTTGTAAGTTTTATGTAGCCAGGAGTGCGCTGCACGCTGGGGGTTTTAATCCAATACATACAACACTAAAATTAGGCCTGTAGAAAACCGATCAGGTGGCACCCTAGATATGAGGTATTCTTGCTGCGAGTTTCTTGTATTTGGCACACTTAAGAATTAACAACAGTAATGAGAGGTGCCTTTAAAAAGGGGGGCTCTCTCGGGAGCCATGTAATTCCTCTGAGCACCCAAAACTTCCAGTGAGCAAGGAGTCTTGAACTGTCCAGTGTATTGGAGCACTTGCATTTACGTCATCTGTGGGACACAGGCTTGAAAACCAGCGGGGCTTATGCAGCCTTTCGTTCTTATTAGGTCGGTAAAATAAATACCAATGAGTTGTGTAATGCGAACACCTGCTAATTCAAGAGCTACAAATGGACATCTTTCTATGGCATTTCTAACCATATATCCTAAATTCTGCATTTTTTTTAACGATTTTGGGGTGCCAGAATTATTTTTCACATCGAATTCTAGTTTTTCCTTTGCTTTGGAATCCGATGTGGTGACTAAAAAGTTGTTACAGCTGCAGATTGCTCTGCTAAGCACTCTCCCCCAGCCCTGCAAGCTTTTCTGAGGCTTCTTACACAACCACATTTATGCAGCATCATCAAGTAACAGTAGATGTTATAGCACCCAGGATAATGTGTTGCATGGCTAAATACTTAGAAGGTCCTAAAGGCGAGACCTATTGGTTATGCCAATGCTTGTTTATTATTGTTTTATATTTTTTGTGCCAAGGCTTTGGGGTGGGCCCACCGACCTCCTGCCCCACCCCCCCTCTCTTTCCTGACACAAGCCGCTCCTGCCACGGCTGCTTGTCCTGACTCCATTTTGGAGCCAGTCCATATGGGACAAGCGCCGAGTAAGACATTTGGCTTGACCCAGGCTCAAGCAAGTTCTGGCCAAGTGGAATACGCAGCGATGATTTGACCCTTTGGCAAAAGTAGAGAGATTTGAGGACAGGGTGAAACAGCCACATGGTCACCAGTGGTATTTTTTCTCTGAAGCGGTTGTTCCTGTTTAAGTGGCAGAGGGCGGTCTTGTCTCCTGAAATGATCAAAATATAATAAGAAATTGCAAGACTCAGAAGATTCAAGTTCCATATCAGGGTGTGTGTTGGAGGTCCCTCGTGAGCTTGTGAAACAGTCTTTAGAAAACAGGAGAGCTGATCTGGGCAACAGATGGCTAACTTAGGTGCAGGACAGCAAGATCCAAGACATATTTATTTTCGGGATAAAGAAAAGCTACGTAAATTACGTCCAATTAGGCCCTGATTATGAGTCAGGTGGTGTGGAATTACTTTATGGTTTCAGCTCCACCTGATCACAGTTAGCCTGATGTTCCTGCACCAGGACTCGATTTTACCTGACGGTAATTCTGGCCTGTAAAAGCATATGAGGTTCTGGCTGCAACAGCATCAAAAATTGTTCCCCACTCCCCCATGACTTTTTTTCTGACAATGGGAGGAGCGTTCAATTCTACGGGATGTGCATTCAATGCTACTCCCTGTCAAAATTAACCTTTCACCTCCTCTTTTACCTTTCCTACCACAACCCCTGCTCCACAAAAATGCCCCACACATATTTACCACCTTCTCATAACAGGTGGAAAATATGTGCATTACACTCTTCTGAATAGGGGATGCTGTGCAGAATACTACAAGGTATTACCAATTCTGCACATATATTCCACATTCAGAGGGGTTTATTTCATGATAGGCAGAATTTTATGTGGGGATACCAGTCAGTATTGGTAATTCTGGTGGGTGGAAATCTTCTAATGGAATTACACCCGATCTTAGTCAAGCCCTTAAAGTCAATATACATACATTTATTGTTACTTTGATATCCTAAAAATCTGGCTTGGATCCAGCCCTCTTGCACTTATGTTGGACACCATGATTCTAGGCTCAATGAGCACAATGCTAAGCCTACTACAAAATCTGGTGGAACAAATGATATGACATACAGATTTAAAAAACTGTCACCTCTGCTTTGGTCAAACCACTTTAACCTAATTTGCTTTAAACTATAAATATGTGTAATGTAATTATGTAAAAACTAACGCGCTGTCTAGGATTGATTTAGCATTTTGAGTGTCACTGTTAACATATGGTTCCTTTATTTCTGTCTCATGATAACCCCACAGCTCAAACCTTTCTATGTGCAGTCCCTCATCTTCGAAAAAAACTCTAATTCAAACAAAAATCTTTAAAAATAGAATAAAAATCCCTCCAGATTACTTTAAAAACAAAAAATAACGAAATAAGAATGTTTGGAAAATGCTATTCTGGATTGGAAAATATCAATTCTGGAACAGCTAACGAAAGTACCAAGTGTAGGGGTGTCAAATTAAACGTTGTCAAAAGGGAGACTTCAGTGACAGGGTCTACCATAGCTGGTTGCACCTTGGAAGAGGCTGCCCCAGTATCTCGCTGGAGAAGCTATGTAAACCACCTGAGGACAGTAAAACGTGCAAGGGTGGCACAATGCCACTAAGAGATGCTCGGATGCCTCCAAAAGGGAAGAAGCTACCCAGCTCCACCAAGCACAAGGAGGTGGTGGTCCTCTTTAATTTTACAACCACGTATCAGGAAACCACAGTATATGGCTCAGCTATTTTCATTCCAAGGCAATAGAAAATACGCTCTCTGGATCAGGGGGAGCAAGCATTGATGCAGCCAATTGAAGGTGTACCAAGGCCTCTTGCACCTTTCACAGTAGAAACTGCAAAATAAAAGTTCAGGGGTATCTCAGGTGACTAGAGAAACTTGTTGGCTGGCTGTAGATCTATGCCAAGGATTCACTTCAAGTAAAAGCAGTAGCAAGAGAGTCACATCCCAAGTCCAGTCTTAAAAAGGACCTGCAGGGCAGCAGTGTTGCTGAACACCCACATACTTGAATCAGGGTTAGATGGGGTATTCCTTAGGAAGGTATAAGAAGCACCGATGTTACAGTGGATCATTTCAGATTCCTCTTTCCTGCCGGGCCCTTTTTTCATTGTGAACCTCACCCCAAGAGGAGCAAAAATTGCCGACCCCACTTTATACGCTTCTCTTCTTTGACTCATGAGTAAAGAGAAACTTTGATTCAGGTGTTGCCCAGAGAATCAAATGCTAGCCCCTACCCTGTCAGGTGTTTGTTTCATCTTTTATAATGCAAGTGGCTAATTCACATCCAGAACGATGTAACTCTTTTTACTCTTTCTCCAAAGAGGCAATCAATGTCATCAAGTCAAAACTAGTTGAAATATTGACGTTTCGGCCAATCAAAGCAATTAATGTAAACAGGCCACCATCAGGACAAAGAACAGCTAGGAATGTGAACACATGCCATCTCATATAGAAAGAATAAATATTGTCACGACTAACAATCTGAATATCACAAAGTAATAGCCGAATCCCTACTATATGCTGCTCAGACTTTAGAAATGCAGCATATTATGAAGCTCATCTGATCTTTTACCATAACAAATATTGGCTTTTTAACTAGATTCAGAAAACAATTGTCCCTTTGGAGGAAGAGTAGACTGTGGTACGCCTTTGTGATTTTCAACCAACCAGTTTCTTTTATCGCACTGCATATATGTGTTATCAAACCTCTGCATATGCTATAATGTATTGTGAATAGAGAACTTAGAAATAATCATCAGTATTCTCGCATAAAATTGCTGATGAAACAAACGGTGGAAAAGACATTTTTACAATAATTCGTTATTATGTTTCTGTGACTGCTTATGGGGTTTAATTATTACTGCATTAGATGCTGATATATTTTGCTGGATACTCCTTATTGTCAATATTTTAAATAACTGAATGACATAAAATGAATTACCTGTGGATATAAACTCTTTTCAATTTCTGTTTAATTATAGTCAAGGTCATTGGAGGATTCAGGGCTGCCCTTTTCCATTTAAGTGCTGTCACTTACAAAGGCCATTGTGCAGCGATATCTATCGCCTACCAAGGTAACTGCAGAGCTCTAGGGGCTAGATGTACGAACATTAGTAGCAGTGAGAGCAAGCTGGAACTTAGAACACATTCTCCTAGTAAAGTCGTCAAAGATTTTTCCCCTTCGGACGTATGGTCCTTTCTTGGTTGACATGAAGCACTGTAAGGGAGAAGACATCAATAATACTTTTCTAGAGACTATGGGAAAACGATATGGACCATTGTATGTTCACTGAAAAGACAGTGTATGAATCTAGAGGCTGCCCCAACAAATGGACACAAATATGGACTAAATGGAACTGTTATAGGGGAGAGATCTGTGAACCGCCGTTGTCTAGATGAAGGAACGAATCAGGGTAGGATGGTCCCATTTTGACTGACTGTGTAATGTTGGTAAATTGACATTTGTTTAATGTATTGGGGGAGATATACCAATGGATGAGTCATTGGCATGCATGCTTGTATTCTGTTTTCACCTTTGTTGCCTTGTCTTTAATAAAAAGAAAAGTTAAAAAAAAACAATAGCAAACCAATAATAAGTTCAGTAAGTACAGCAATACAGCAGATAAGCTGAATTATCTCAGTAAGTTGAGCCTCAAAAAAGTAAGATACAGAATTGTGACAGCAACAACAATAAAGAAACAGGTTAAGGCAAACAGGTGTTCCATGAAGAAATTTTCCTTTCTCTCTCTTGAACAGAAGTCAAATATAGGATCATCTATCAAGGGTGTCTAATTAGGAAGCATAAAAGGTGTCAGCATGATCCGACTTCAGTAAAAGTCTTGGGAAAAGGAAATAAGTGTTTAGCGTAAAGCTTCACAGTTGCAAAAATAAAGCAAGCAGAGAGGTCTGTACCTCTCGAAGTCTAAAGGGAATCTCTCTCTTCCAACTGTGAAGACACCAACGTAAAAGTAACAGGAGATTCATAAACGCCCTTATCTCCTTTCACACCACCAGGAACCAATCAAAGTGTTACTTGAGTGTATCTGCAACATCCCTTCAGTTTCCCATTGTATCGAACTTGGACTGTAGTTCTAAACCTTGAACATCTCTCGGTCCCGGTACATGATGGACAGGAGGCCTCTTTTGACCATTAATTCTCCACATTCACTGCCAAGTTCTTACCTCCAAGCCCCACTATCGGCAGTCTAATAGAAACAATAAGCCTTTCTCTAATTAACAAGAGCATTATAATAGACCTGCAAAGAAAGAAAGAATACGCTGGCAAGGCAAAATGCATTTCAATTGAGGCCTGTAGTCAGGGTGAGTTTAACTGAGCATTTATTATGCACTTCGAATACATGGTTATACACACACAAGTGTAATGTCAAGAATACGTGTAAAACATGATTAAAGGAGTACATGATTACATGTTTCAACTGAACATTAGTGCACACGTATATAAATCTCTAATCCCTACAATGGTTTCAGGCCATTAATACATTTAAATACTTCACACACGTTAATGAAGTTATGGCGCACAGTGAATATAATGTCAGTTATAAGTATATAATTGCATATTTGTGACGTATAAGGGTGGAGCCTACATTGCGCTCCTCCAATAGTGATTACCAAATAGCAATTTTTTGCAAATCGCTATTTGCTGATCACTATTACTAATGTACTAAAGTTAAATCTGGCCCTTATTTCCAAATTTGCGATTTCTAGCGGGTCGCAAATAGATGTACCTCATGAATATTAATGAGACAGCTCGCAATTTGTGACCCATTAGAATTCACTCCCATCATAGGGATGGTCGGGTGCTGGGGTCAGCAGACCACCATGTCTGTGATTGCTTTCAAATAAAGCAATCTTCCTGTTTTCCTTAAAGGAAAATGCGATGTGTTTCCAAAGAAAAATGAAACGTTTCATTTTTCTTTTTTAAGAGCAGGCAGTGGTCCATGGGACCACTGCCTGCTCTTAAAAAATATTTTTTCAAACATTCTCAATGGGGAAGGCATCCCGAAGGGATCCCTTCCCATTTGCAACAACCTTTAATAGGCAGCAAAGAGTGAATGTTTTGCAACTGCATTTCAGTCGCAAAGCATTAGCACATACTATTCAGATTTCCTGTTTGGAAGGGATGCCCTAAACACACCCCTTCCAAATAGCGATTCGATTTGGGCTCGCAAACAGAAACTGGGATTCAGTAACAAGGTACCGAACCGTAATTTGGTGTTTGCACATTACAAAAAGCATTTTTGCGGTCGCAAACAGCTTTGCTTCGAGGCAACAGCAAAAAAGCTTTGTACATCTAGCCCTTCATCCGCAGCAGGTCTGCACGCATTTCATAAATGGTTACGGGTGCTGAGGGCCATTTGGCATCATTGTTAATGGAATGCCCAACAGGAACGAACTGGAAATCAAAATCTGCCCTGCCATAAGTGTACAAACTAGCCTCGCAGTACAGGAGGCCTTGACCAGAAACGAGTCAATGCTCTTTCATATTAGAGTCATGGCAGAACATCTAGCGCACTGCCCACTGGGAAAATGCCGGTGTGGTGCAATGACCGGTCTGGCCCAGAGCCCCAATCGCTACAGTTGTACCATGCGGGTACACTGCACATCTGTGGCAGCAAACACAGACAGAAAATAGAGTCATGCTGCATACCTGCCACATCTTACTTTATAGATCACTCCCATCACTGTGTGGGGCTGCGGGATGGAAGCCTTGATCTGCCATAAATCAGTGGAGAGAAACCTGGAGCCAGGCACGCTGCAGACAGTATGCAGTGTCCATTGAAGCAGCGCCATTTTAGACTTTAAAAAATGCAAGCGCCTCAAGATCCTTATAAGCTGGTGTGTCTGTGCCTGTTGGGAAGAAGGGTGTAGTGAGAAAATTCACATTTATTCATTCCCTTTCACTGACAGGGTGGGGACCATAAGATCTGAGTACTGAACTATGAAGAGTCTTGATGTAATTCCATATGGTATCGCCACATCCTAAATTTGGGCCCATCAAGAGCGAGATGCAAATGGCTGGCTAAACAAACTCCTAGAAGTGGCTGAGGGATCAACAAATGACATAGGTAGTTATGCCACTCACACCTCTGACTAGACCTTACCCAAAATGTGACTGGAACGTTCTCAGCTCTTCCTGACTTTAAGAGATCTCAGTCAGTTCAAATTGTCTGATAGGATAAGCGACCACTCTCTAGGGAAATATTCACTGTCTGATGACTGAGTCCTGTGGTATCCATGAGGACACGTCCCTGAATATCACCCTCTCCATGAGAGCTGTCACTCACACCCCCAAACCCACCCCTACATAGGCATCACCACGTCAGGTGACCCTGTCAATAAATGCTAGGTGGGTGCACGTGCCTTCACACAAGTTTACTACACTACCTACGTGCTTGTGTCCTTCTTTTATGTGGAGCAGCCTTAGCAATAGCTGGTATTTTAATGCAAACAGGATTCAAAAGTCGCACCAGCTGTGATCCCAGACATGAGGGATCCCGTCCTTAGCAGTAAACTTGCTGCTACATCCACTACCGTAATGCTCTCCCACATGGATTATCTTACATGCTCCCTCTTTTTAAGAGAAGGGAGTGCAGCACCAGGAGCCCAAATCCACAGAAAAGGGAGCCAACAGGGAGATGTGATCGTGACCAGGCCCACTTCCCGCCCAACACATAGGAACAGATAGGTGTTCACAACCGCCTGCCTGGCTAAACAAACCCTGACTGTTTTGGCCATCCCAGACTCTGACGCTGGTGTGGCGGAAGTCGGACCCACTCTCTGCCAGAGCATTCATGCTCTGGCCCTGCCTCACTGGAAAAGAATGGGGTGAAGGGTCAGAATCTCTGCCTGACCCACCCACGCCAATTGCAGTGCCTCGCTAGGTTCAGCTTTTGGCATGGGTGAGCTGGACCCCATCGGCGTTGATTCACCAAAACACCAGGGGCAGCAGAAGCGACACCACGTCACCCTCCCCTCGTCTGTTTGTTAACTGTCTAACTTTTTTATTATCTGTCACTTCTTTCTCACCTGTTGCTGACTCTTTCTCACCCCTCATTTCTACCTTAGCTGTGTCTTTCTCACTAATCTCCTTGTATGACGTCTTCCCCTGGCTCACCTGACTTTCTCACCTGTTCTGTCTCTTTTTCCACTCTATGTCACCTTTCTCCCACCTCTCCTACTTCCTTATCTGTCCTTTCTCACCGGTCCATGTCACAGTATCATTGGTGTCTCTTTCATCCCGCTTTGTCTCTCTCAAACACACATCCTCCTGTCTTTGTCTTTTAATTTCTCACCCGTCTCTCTGCACAGTCTTCTTCCTTTCGTTATTTTACCCTTATATCACCTCTGAACGTTTTACCTTTAGCCCTCTCTCTCTTTCTCTCTCCTGTATTTCTTTCTTACTCCCTTCACAAGCTATGGGGCAGCAGAAGGCAGAGAGACGATCCACACCACTTGCAACAGTAAACGCTTCTTTCCATGTTAGCTACTGTCCTCTGAGGTTAGGGAGTCGCAGGCACAGTGCTAGGGTTCACAGGAGGCAAGCCAGGGTTCACCACTCTGACCCCTAGCGACCCCTAAATGACGTCCATGCTGGACTCACCTAGGTGCCTAGATTTAGAAGAGAGCATGCATGGCTGACCTCGCAAGGTACTTTGAATAATGTTTTCATTCTAGAGTACTAGTGTAGTTCATCATCTTGGCTGTCTATTAAATCTTGTTTTCTTTACTTCCCTTAGACTCCCACTGTTTTAATTTCTCCCGCTCTCCTTCCCTTCTCCCACTCACTCTTGCCCCTCCCCTGGACTCTCACCCCCAGTTTGATAACTGAATAGGTGGTTCAGGTGAGGGAAAGAGGCTGAAATGTGAGTTCATAGGCAGGTCAATGCTCCGAGATAATCAGCCAGGACCAGATCTGTGAGCACAAAAAGACCCCCTACTAGGATCACCAACGGAGGGGGTAAAGGCGGGACACGATGGGGAGGAGGATTAGGATGGGTGCCGAATTCAGTATCGCCCAGGGCACTGCATGAGGAAAGGCCGGCCCTGCCTGCACGACTGGCGTGGCTCACCCAGACGCCGGCTGCTGTTGCCTGACCTACCTCCACGCTGAAGACAGGCACACTACATTTAACGTTCCCTACAAGCAGAGACCCCAATGCTGCCTGTTCCCACCCTGGAGAAGGAACGAGGATGCCCTCCCCTACGAGACCGCCTGCCACACCACCTCAGGAGGAAAAGGGTGCCTTCTGAAGTGGTGTTTCAGGCTCCCTCACCATCATACTGGCCTAATGCACATCCAGGAAGACTCCCTGTGCCATGAGAGCTGCACAGTATTCTGGGCTACACAAGACAGTGGCTGCCCCAAGTTAAAAGAGAGTGTGCCTGACTGCTCACAAAGATGGCCCTTCATGGTTCTGGGGGAAAACACAGATGCATGGGCCATACGCCCAAAGACCAAGGTGTCAATCTAAGAGGCTGCCAGCACTTTCGTGTTGTAAGCGTACAAACCAAACTACAACTGTCAACAGAAAGGCGCATAGAACCACGCCATCAAAGTGCCCCTCACCTACTTGCAATAAAACAAGAGAGAAGAGACTAGAGGGCTCTATCAGACACCAAAGGCCCAGCATCATCTTCAAAATGTCAAACCTGACTCAAACACTGGGCCTGAGTTGCCCCACAGAAGTCTAAAGCATAGACTTGAGTGCAGGGGCAGTCAGCTGAGGCCCTGCGGTGCTCAATGTACCCCTCCTTCCTCATCAAGTTGTTGCCTGTCCATCACCAACTTTAAGCATCAGGCATATCTTACAGTGATGTGAAGGGAAGGACCAAAGAAAGCAATCCCACACTCACCTAAACCAGATGCTTACACTGGTGCAGCATGTACCTCAGCACCTTGAATCAGTCCCCAATGCTCCAGCATCATTCCCAGTACTCAGTTGCTGCCCCCGCTGTTGAACAACTCTCAGGGGCCTTCTGATGGAAGGTCCCTTGTGAGAGAGAGAATGTGGCATGATCACACACCAGACTGTCGCCAGAGAAGATGTGAGGATGCCTACCTCCGCAACCACGAAGAGTCCACCACAGAAGCCCCGCTGGCCTATTCAAGAACAAGGCACACTCAAGCCGCAATATGAGTAGGCAGTGACCTGCCAGTTGACACAGACGAACTGGAAGTCAACTTTAACACATGCAAAGCAGAATCCTGACACCGAAAGACAAAAGAGGGCAACCACCAGTTCACCGAGGAGAGCCCGAGGCCCTGTTGTAAGAAGTTGGCCTGGTATATGCTGTCCACTAATTATAGTGGCCACCTTGCACCAGTCCAAACAACCCCTTATTGGAGATAGGTTAAAGACAACCTTTATTGAAAGCTATCCTAGTGGTAGCTATGGAGAGCAGCCTTCATGCTAAGTCTTGAAGGAATGTAAAGCAGCTTGTTTTACCAGTCTATAATCTCTTGAGTGACCAAATGAAAGAGGACCACACCAGGTATATATATAAAATATATGTATTTAGTCTTAAACACACCCCTCTAGTCTCTTTATGAGGCTAGAGTTCGAAGTACATAAGTTACAAGTCAGTTATCAACAGTAATAGCACAAATACACGTTTGAGCCCTAGGGGCGTACCAAACCATATACCAAAAAAGTGGTATAAGAACCACGACTGAGCTAGACACAAGGCCTAGAGCCTGTAGAAGTGCTTGGACCCCAAGGAACCACCCAAGGTAGTGACACAGGGGACCCACGGGGGACGCGTACAGTGTGAGAACACAGCCGCAAGCCACCGTTAACTTCTATGGGGAAAGTCACGGTTGGATTTTTAAAAGGAAAGGACACTTAGAGGAGGACTTGGAGCAAATCCCTTTAGAACTAGGCAGTTCTAGAGTCAATACCCACGGGAGCACCGGAGTACTCGAGTTACCTCACCCAGGGAAGCCGGGTGCATAGGTGTCTTTTGTCGTCGGGTTTCGTCGTCGTTTTCAATGGCGATCTGCTGCAGCAGGCTGCTGGCGACCAAGTCGAAAGTGTCCGGGTGGATCCAAGGGTGGATCAAAGATCTGAAGAACCTGAAAGCAGAGGGGACAGAGTCTGGGTCACTAGCCAGTGACCAGGAAGGCGATGAGCAGATGCCCACCGATGTCGGGTGCTTCAGGTAGGTTGACGGTTGTCTTGACTCTTCAGCCACGAGGTCCAGGAGGCGTCGACGATGACCAGGAGCTGGATTCGAGCTGTCCCATGACGTCTGTCGGTTGCTGAGGTGTCGGCGACCGGATTGGACCCAACAAGCCTTGGCAACGGCAAGTCACGTGGAAACAAAGAAAGGACGTTGATGCAGACCAGCAAGGTCTGAGGGACTCACCCAGCGAGGGTAAGTCAGGGCACGTCTGGAGCAACCAGGAAAGCCCAAGCAGAAGAAGAGTTGCCTTTGGGAGGGCCCACCTGCCAACGGACTAGCGACCGCAAAGGAGCCTCGAGTGGATGCACTTGAAGCTGGCTCACAGGACACTCGTGGAGTGGAGGCCAGTGATCTTCGGTGCAGTCTGTGCTGGAGATGGGGGCTACTCGGAGCCCAAAGCACAACTTCGTGGGAGACCAGGAAGAGGATGCACTTGCAAAAGTTCTCAGTGTCCAGGGGTCACGGTTCCACGTTACCCATGACAGCTACGGGCCTCAGCTTCGCTGGGGACTCAGGGCAGCCTCGGCGAAGTCTGGAAATCTACCTCTGGTGTTGCAAAGTCTTCGGCGTCTGGCGGGAGCTTCAGCGATGCAGACCGGACAATTGCTTCTTAGGTGCCTGCCAAGCAGGGGAGTCACTCCTTGACCCCAAGGGAGATTCTTCAGTCCTCTAATCTTCAAGTAGAGCGTCGAAGGTCCAGGATTCGGCTTCAGAGTTTCGTCCAGGGTAATCTAAAGTCCTAAGGACTGGGGTCCCATACTTATACCAAGTTAGGGGGTTGGACATACTCTGGGGACCCACCTATGGGAGGGTCAGGGAAGAGGGGTGGTTACACCCATTCCCTTTGTCCAGTTTTGCGCCAGAGCAGGGGCAGGTAGCCCCGGCCACCGGTTTGAACTGGCATATGCACAGGGACACCAAGTGTGCCCCCAGTGCAGGACTTCTGAGCACCAGAGAGTGCTCCCGCCCAGCCCCAATACACATTATCCTGTCTGGGGAGGTGGTTACACCTCCCTTCGACAGGAAACCTATTGTCCAGGCCTCCCCTGCCAGAGTTTCAGTCAGCAGCAGGAGGCCAGACCCGTGTCTGTGGCAGCGGCATCCATTTTGTGATGCCAGGGCTCTGTAAAGAAGTTACCGGGTAGGCCGGTGGGTACATGTCTCTCCCTCTAGAAGGGTGGAATGCTACCCCCGCCGCCAGGACTGGCGGGGGGTAGTATTCCAAGATGTTTGACACCAAACACGACATGTTTTGGTGCAGCCAGTCCAAAGTTAGCATTCTACCGCGAGGATATAATGCACTTAAGAGTATATGGTCAGGCTGTACCACAAACAGCATCAGAGGAGGGACTCCGAATGCTGCAGAGGGGCTCTGCTCATGCAGGGGCACCCTCTCACATAAAAACCAAGCACTCTGCCTTCAGGATTGTAAAGGCCTGCCATAGGAGTGACTTATAGGTTTATATGTGTGTGCAATGGTAGTGATATAGGTAGCCTATATCACAGTAAGGGGTGCATGCACCACCTTACCCAGGCTGCAGTAGCAGACCTGTGGTGTCATTTTGGCTGGCCTTCCAGGGGTGGCATAATACATGCTTCAGCCCCTGGCAGGCCTCTGGGGTACCTATGCCCTGGGTACATAGTATACCATATACTAGGGACTTATAAGGGCACTCCAGATTCCAATCAAAGATGTACCTAAGGTACATGGAAACCATTTTAGAGAGGAAGCAGCTAGGCTGGGGTTCTGATTAGCAGGGCCCCAGCCAGACTAAAGTCGAAAAACAGTGAAGCATCAGCAAAAGTGGGGGTACCCATGTGAAGCAGATCCTACTCTCCTACACAACCCCCCAAACGCAGGGACATTAAACTAACCTTGTCCAGTTGAGTCTTCATGTTCTAAGTGGAAGTACCTAGAGAGTCCATCTGCATTGGCATGGTTACTCCCAGGTCTATGTTCCACTGTAAAGTCCATCCCCTGTAGGGAAATGGACCACCTAAGCAGTTTGGGGTTTTCACCCTTCATTTGTTTTAGCCATAAGAGGGGCTTATGGTCTGTTTGAACAAGGAAGTGAGTACCAAACAAGTATGGCCTCAACTTCTTCAGAGCCCAGACCACAGCAAAGGCCTCCCTCTCAATGGCTGACCAACGTTTCTCTCTAGGGGTCAGCCTTCTGCTAATGAAAGCTACTGGCTGATCCTGACCTTCTTCATTCAATTGTGACAGTACAGCCCCTACCCCCAATTCAGATGCATCTGTTTGGACAATGAACTTCTTGGAGTAATCAGGACTCTATAGAATGGGAGCAGTGCACATGGCCTGCTTCAGGTCATCAAATGCCTTTTGACAGTTAGCTGTCCGCTGAACCTTTTTGGGCATTTTCTTGAAAGTTAAGTCATTCAGGGGTGTCACTATTGATCCATACCCCTTGACAAATCTCCTATAGTACCCAGTCAGGCCTAAGAAGGCTCTCACCTGAGTCTGGGTAGTTGGAGCAGTCCAGTCCATGATGGTCTGGATCTTGCTCTGCAATGGTTGAACCTGGCCTCCACCTACAAGGTGGCCCAGGTACACAACCTGACTCTGCCCTATCTGGCACTTGGTGGCCTTGATAGTGAGGCCTGCCTTTTGCAGGGCCTCCAAAACATTTCTGAGGTGGACCAGGTGATCCTCCCAGGTGGAGCTAAAGACAGCAATATCATCTAGATATGCTGCACTATAGGCTTCCAGACCTGTAAGGACTGTATTCACCAACCTCTGAAAAGTGGCAGGTGCATTCTTCAAACCAAAGGGCATTACCACAAATTGATAATGCCCACTAGGGGTTGAGAATGCTGTTTTTGGCTTTGCATCATCAGCTAGCCTGATCTGCCAGTAGCCAGCTGTTAGGTCAAATGTGCTTAGATACTTGGCTGAGGCCAAAGTGTCTATTAGCTCATCTGCCCTGGGTATTGGATGGGCATCAGTCCTAGTGACTGCATTGAGACCCCTGTAGTCCACACAAAACCTCATCTCTCTTTTCCCACCACTGGTGTGAGGTTTTGGCACAAGGACCACTGGACTAGCCCAAGGGCTATCTGAGGGTTCAATAACTCCCAAATCCAACATCTTCTGGACTTCTGTCCTGATACAGTCCCTGACATGGTCAGGTTGCCTATAAATCTTATTTTTAATAGGCAGACTGTCCCCAGTGTCCACTTCATGAGTGCACCAGGTGGTCTGACTTGGCTGTCAGAGAGAACATATGCCTGAACTGATTGAGCACCTGTCTGCAATCAGTTTGCTGCTGGGCAGTGAGGCTGCCTGCCAAGGCTACACCATCCACTGACCCATCATCAGGGTTCTGTGAGAGCAGGTCAGGGAGTGGGTCACTCTCTTCCTCCTGTCCCTCATCAGTAGCCATGAGCAAGCCCATGTCTGCCCTGTCCACATATGGTTTCAATCTGTTGACATGGAGAACCCTGTGGGGACTCCTGGGTGTTCCTAGGTCTACTAAATAGGTAACCTCACCCTTCTGTTCAACAATGGTATGGGGTCCACTCCATTTGTCTTGGAGAGCTGCTGGGGCCACTGGCTCCAACACCCACACCTTCTGCCCTGGCTGGTAAACAGTCAGTACAGCCTTTTGGTCATGCCAGGCTTTTTGGAGTTCCTGGCTAGCCTCAAGGTTTTTAGTTGCCTTTTTCATGTACTCAGCCATCCTGGAGCGGAGACCAAGTACATAGTCCACTATGTCCTGCTTTGGGGGCTTGAGAGGTAACTCCCATCCTTCCTTCACCAGGCACAATGGACCCCTGACAGGGTGACCAAACAAAAGTTCAAAAGGGCTGTAGCCAACCCCTTTTGAGGCACCTCCCTGTATGCAAATAAAAGGCAGGGCAAGAGTATGTCCCATCTTCGCCTAAGCTTCTCTGGGAGCCCTTTAATCATGCCCTTCAAGGTTTTGTTGAATCTCTCAACTAAACCATTGCATTGTGGGTGATAGGGTGTGGTGAACTTGTAAGTCACTCCACACTCCTTCCACATTGCCTTTAAGTATCCAGACATAAAGTTTGCACCCCTGTCTGATACAACCTCCTTAGGGAAGCCCACTCTTGAGAAAATTCCCAGGAGGGCTCTTGCCACCACAGGTGCTGTAGTGGTCCTAAGGGGTATAGCCTCTGGGTACCTGGTGGCATGGTCCACCACCACCAGGATAAACCTGTGCCCAGATGCTGTTTGGTGATCCATGGGACCAACAATGTCAATCCCCACCCTTTCAAAGGGGACCCCCACCACAGGTAGTGGTATCAGGGGGGCCTTTGTAGTGCCACCTGCCTTGCCACTGGCCTGGCAGGTTACACAGGAGCGACAAAACTCCTTGGTGTCTTCAGACATGTGGGGCCAGTGAAAGTGAGGGACAATTCTGTCCCAAGTCTTGTTCTGGCCCAGGTGACCTGCTAAAGGAATGTCATGGGCTAGGGTCAATAGGAAGCCCCTGAACTTCAGAGGTATAACCAACCTCCTGGTGGCACCAGGCTTGGGGTCTCTACACTCTGAGTACAAGAGTCCATCATCCCAATACACTTTATGGGGACCACTAGCATTCCCAGCAGCCTCAGCAGCAGCTTGCTGTCTGAGGGGTTCAAGAGAGGGGCAGCTCTGCTGCTCCTGGCTCAGATCTGCCCTGGAAGGGCCCCCTGTCCCTAAGAACTCAACCTGATCAGGCTCAAGCTCCTCTGGGACAGTTCCTTCCTCAGGACTGAGATCATCTCCCTGAAGAGACTGATCTTCCTTCTGAGCCAAGGGGAAGGCACTGCCTTTACCCTACTACTCCTCCTCTTGGATGGCACTTGGTCCATTGTTCCAGGATCCAAGGCCTGTTCAGTGTTAGGCATTTTGCTCTGTGACCTGGTCACAGCAAACACATCTGCAGGGATGCCCAGCATTTCTGCATGGGTCCTGAGCTCCACTTCTGCCCAAGCTGAAGTTTCTAGATCATTGCCAAGCAAGCATTCAACTGGTAGGTCTGCACTTACCACAACCTTCTTAAGGCCAGTTACCCCTCCCCAGGAGAAGTTAACAACTGCCAGAGTATGGTCTGTTCTGACATTGCTAGCATTGGTCACTTGGTACATTTCACCAAGTATAATCTGCCCAGGATCCACAAGATCTTGTGTCACCATGGTGACACTTGCTCCTGTGTCCCTAAATGCCAAAGCCTCTTTTCCATTTATTAATGGCTGTTGCCTGTACTTGCCCAGATTACTGGGACTCACAGAGGAGGTCACATCCATGCCTCCATCACAGAGTAGGACAGCCTGAGTGAGTTCTCTGACTAGGCCAGAGCTCATCTCATTACCCAGGGTCAACCCTACTAAACCCTTGGTTTGTGTACTCCCACCACCAATTGTAACTGCACTAGGGGGAACAGGTGCCTTAGGGGCATTGGTGGGGGCTGGAATAGAGTCTTTGGACTTGGTGCAATCACTGGTCCAGTGTGTCTTTTGCTTACAGACTTTGCACCAATGGTTCCTTTTGGCCCTTCCCTTTGTTAGACTGTGAATCCCCACCTGAAGAAGATTTTTGGGGGACCTTGTGAAGACTTCTGGTCTTTACCCTTCTCCCCACCCTTGTCAGAGTTCTTAGAATCTTGCTTCTTTGGGTCACCACCTTGGTTCTGTACCTTCTGCCTCACCCTGGTTCTGACCCATTTGTCTGCCTTCTTTCCCAATTCTTGGGGAGAGGTCAGATCAGAATCCACCAGGTACTGATGCAACAGCTGATTTTGACAGTTATTAAGAATCTGCTCCCTCATGATAAGATTGTACAATCCTTTGAAGTCACATACCTTACTGCCCACTAACCAACCTTCCAGAGCCTTAGCAGAACAATCAACAAAGTCCACCCAGTCTTGATTCTGTGCCTTTTGGGTATCTCTGAACTTTAACCTGTATTGTTCAGTTGTTAGGCCAAACCCATCAATCAATGCACTTTTTAAGGCTGGATAATTATCAGCATCCTCTTCTCTAACAGAGAGGAGCTTATCTCTACCTTTGTCTGCAAAGGAGAGCCACAAGATTGCTGCCCACTGCTCCTGATGGACCCTCTGTACTTTACAGGCCCTCTCCAGTGCAGAAATCCATTTGTGGATGTCATCCCCACTCTGGTAGGGAGGGACAATCTTGCTCAGGTTTCTATGGTCATAAGACCTTTCCCTACCACTAGGGAAGTTGCTGCCACCATGGGACTCTAGTCCCAATTTTTTTCTTTGCCTTTCAAGCTCTAGGGACTCCCTGTCTATAGCCAACTGCTCTCTTCTGAGTCTCAATTGAGCTTCTCCATACTTGAGCAGTCTCTCTTTCCTCTCACTGGAGGATTTCCTCCTATGAGAGGAAACAGAGGTCCCCACTGAAGTGTCAGAATGGTTAGACTCCTGAGAAGGAGATCTGGACCTTCTAGGCACACTCATAACTCTTCCTGGTGGGACAAAGGGGAGGTCATTCTGATCCTCCTCCTCATCCACAGGAGGAGCTGGATTTTCCAGGTCAAGGTCATTGTCACCTTCCTGGACAGTTTCAGAGGGGGGGTCCTGGGTTTGTTCACCCCTGGCCCCTTCCTCATCTTCTGCCCCACCCTCTCTGCCTACCCCTTCAGACTCTATAGGTCTTCTGAGATCATCTAGCAGGAGCATCTCCATGAGACGTTGGGTGTTGGCACTTTTGCCTGTCTTCAGCTTCCTAATCTTGCACAACTCTCTCAATTCCAAGAATGGGAGGTTGTCATATTTGGAGGGTAGGAGCCCACTGGTTCCTGGCAGGGATCTACAGATTCCTGGCCCAGAAGACATTACCAGTGAGGTGTGGTGTATGCACTACCTACTCTAGTATGGCCTACTAAACTCTCTTGAGTTGTAGAAAGGGTGTGCTAAGCCCTTAACACACAACTCTAAGTTCAGTAGAACTTACTGTATACTAAGCTTGTTTTTATATGTACCTAAGGTACCCTTAGTGGTTTTCAGTTGATCAATTCAATTGAGATTATCTGGTAAAACAATAGCAAGCTGGAATCCCACACGCTGCACACCAATGTGAGAAGTTGGCCTGGTATATGCTGTCCACTAATTATAGTGGCCACCTTGCACCAGTCCAAACAACCCCTTATTGGAGATAGGTTAAAGACAACCTTTATTGAAAGCTATCCTAGTGGTAGCTATGGAGAGCAGCCTTCAAGCTAAGTCTTGAAGGAATGTAAAGCAGCTTGTTTTACCAGTCTATAATCTCTTGAGTGACCAAATGAAAGAGGACCACACCAGGTATATATATAAAATATATGTATTTAGTCTTAAACACACCCCTCTAGTCTCTTTATGAGGCTAGAGTTCGAAGTACATAAGTTACAAGTCAGTTATCAACAGTAATAGCACAAATACACGTTTGAGCCCTAGGGGCGTACCAAACCATATACCAAAAAAGTGGTATAAGAACCACGACTGAGCAAGACACAAGGTCTAGAGCCTGTAGAAGTGCTTGGACCCCAAGGAACCACCCAAGGTAGTGACACAGGGGACCCACAGGGGACGCATGCAGTGTGAGAACATAGCCGCGAGCCACCGTTAACTTCTATGGGGAAAGTCGCGGTTGGATTTTTAAAAGGAAAGGACACTTAGAGGAGGACTTGGAGCAAATCCCTTTAGAACTAGGCAGTTCTAGAGTCAATACCCACGGGAGCACCGGAGTACTCGAGTTACCTCACCCAGGGAAGCCGGGTGCATAGGTGTCTTTTGTCGTCGGGTTTCGTCATCGTTTTCAATGGCGTCCTGCTGCAGCAGGCTGCTGGCGGCCAAGTCGAAAGTGTCCGGGTGGATCCAAGGGTGGATTGAAGATCTGAAGAACCTGAAAGCAGAGGGGACAGAGTCTGGGTCACTAGCCAGTGACCAGGAAGGCGATGAGCAGATGCCCACCGATGTCGGGTGCTTCAGGTAGGTTGACGATCGTCTTGACTCTTCAGCCACGAGGTCCAGGAGGCGTCGACGACGACCAGGAGCTGGATTCGAGCTGTCCCACGACGTCTGTCGGTTGCTGAGGTGTCGGCGATCGGATTGGACCCAACAGGCCTTGGCAACGGCAAGTCACGTGGAAACAAAGAAAGGACGTTGATGCAGACCAGCAAGGTCTGAGGGACTCCCCTAGCGAGGGTAAGTCAGGGCACGTCTGGAGCAACCAGGAAAGCCCAAGCAGAAGAAGAGTTGCCTTCGGGAAAGCCCAAGCAGAAGAAGAGTTGCCTTCGGGAGGGCCCACTAGCCAACGGACTAGCGACCACGAAGGAGCCTCGAGTGGACGCACTTGAAGCTGGCTCACAGGACACGCGTGGAGTGGAGGCCAGTGATCTTCGGTGCAGTCTGTGCTGGAGGCGGGGGCTACTCGGAGCCCAAAGCACAACTTCGTGGGAGACCAGGAAGAGGATGCACTTGCAAAAGTTCTTGGTGTCCAGGGGTCACGGTTCCACGTTACCCACGACAGCTACGGGCCTCAGCTTCGCTGGGGACTCAGGGCAGCCTCGGGGAAGTCTGGAAATCCACCTCTGGTGTTGCAAAGTCTTCGGCGTCCGGCGGGAGCTTCAGCGATGCAGACCGGACAATTGCTTCTTAGGTGCCTGCCAAGCAGGGGAGTCACTCCTTGACCCCAAGGGAGATTCTTCAGTCCTCTAATCTTCAAGTAGAGCATCGAAGGTCCAGGATTCGGCTTCAGAGTTTCATCCAGGGTAATCTAAAGTCCTAAGGACTGGGGTCCCATACTAATACCAAGTTAGGGGGTTGGACATACTCTGGGGACCCACCTATGGGAGGGTCAGGGAAGAGGGGTGGTTACACCCATTCCCTTTGTCCAGTTTCGTGCCAGAGCAGGGGCAGGTAGCCCCTGCAACCGGTTTGAACTGGCATATGCACAGGGACACCAAGTGTGCCCCCAGTGCAGGACTTCTGAGCACCAGAGAGTGCTCCCGCCCAGCCCCAATACACATCATCCTGTCTGGGGAGGTGGTTACACCTCCCTTCGACAGGAAACCTATTGTCCAGGCCTCCTCTGCCGGAGTTTCAGTCAGCAGCAGGAGGCCAGACCCGTGTCTGTGGCAGCGGCATCCATTTTGTGATGCCAGGGCTCTGTAAAGAAGTTACCGGGTAGGCCGGTGGGTACATGTCTCTCCCTCTAGAAGGGTGGAATGCTACCCCCGCCGCCAGGACTGGCGGGGGGGGGGGGGTAGTATTCCAAGATGTTTGACACCAAACACGACATGTTTTGGTGCAGCCAGTCCAAAGTTAGCATTCTACCGCGAGGATATAATGCACTTAAGAGTATATGGTCAGGCTGTACCACAAACAGCATCAGAGGAGGGACTCCGAACACTGCAGAGGGGCTCTGCTCATGCAGGGGCACCCTCTCACATAAAAACCAAGCACTCTGCCTTCAGGATTGTAAAGGCCTGCCATAGGAGTGACTTATAGGTTTATATGTGTGTGCAATGGTAGTGATATAGGTAGCCTATATCACAGTAAGGGTGCATGCACCACCTTACCCAGGCTGCAGTAGCAGACCTGTGGTGTCATTTTGGCTGGCCTTCCAGGGTGGCATAATACATGCTTCAGCCCCTGGCAGGCCTCTGGGGTACCTATGCCCTGGGTACATAGTATACCATATACTAGGGACTTATAAGGGCACTCCAGATTCCAATCAAAGATGTACCTAAGGTACATGGAAACCATTTTAGAGAGGAAGCAGCTAGGCTGGGGTTCTGATTAGCAGGGCCCCAGCCAGACTAAAGTCGAAAAACAGTGAAGCATCAGCAAAAAGTGGGGGTACCCATGTGAAGCAGATCCTACTCTCCTAAACAACCCCCCCCAAACGCAGGGACATTACTCTCCTACACCTGTTTCTACACAGAAGCGTCTGATTTTTTTTGCGTTTGAGCTGTCTAAAGTTTGAACACATATTTCGGAATGTCTCTGAGTTAATACATGAAATGCAGCAAGCGCAAGTTGAAAACAGCGATCAGATGCTGCCTCTGCTGATTCCAGCTTTTGCTGTCTACAGTTCATGCATTAACTTGGAGAAATTCCAAGTTATATGTTTGAGCTTTAGACACCTCAAATACAGGAGCGGCTGGTCTCAGGGAAAAGTGGCGGGGCGGGTCAGCGCAGGCGGTGGGGATGGATGACAACAACAGCACACACAAAAAAAAGAACATACCTTCTGCCCGCCGCATTGCCGCTCTTCTGCTCCTCTACAGCACAGGCTGAGGCTCCCAGACACCCCTACAGCCAATCCAGACGTTCGTCTCATGCTGCTGGTAGCATGAGAGAAGCGCCGGGATTGGCCTGAGCACCCTGGATTTGCGTCCCATGGGGACTGGGAGCCTGTGTCTGCTGTCTCCAACCCGCAATGCAGCTTGTTTTGAAGATATCTAAGTGTGCATTCCGGTTTGGCCGTCCTAGGACAGCCGGCCAAATCCACATTCACACTGAGCAGCAGTGCCCACCACTCCTCCTATGCCATAATCACAATGGCCCCACCCCCCTTGACTCAGCCCTATGAAGTAAAATTACATGATAATAAACCTGTGTAATTATAATTTTATTTTACAAGTTTTGCATCTGTGCTGGCAGGGTGGCAGATGGTCCTCCGGCATAACGGAGGAGCTGCCGCTGCTCAAATGCAAAAGCTCAGGCAGTTGGGTCTCTATGGAGCCAGCGAAGCCCTTTTTGATATGGCCCTATTTTTGATCACATCTGAACAAAAGGCCTTCACCAATGACTCATACTCCAACTTTCAGTGCAACCCATCCACATCAGGCAGGCCACCAATGTACAGTGACAATGACTAAGCAAAGGCATAGCTGGAGAACCAGCAATAAGCCACAAGCACATGAACCAGAATCTCTACCTCTAGCCTCCCACAACAACACTCCAGACACCATCACTGGTTCACTACAGGCCATGGCATCCACACCAAGAAGAATCACTGACACCTCTAACAGGGTAA
The DNA here is from genome assembly GCA_963921515.1 of Calotriton arnoldi. Lineage (NCBI taxonomy): Eukaryota > Metazoa > Chordata > Amphibia > Caudata > Salamandridae > Calotriton > Calotriton arnoldi. Next base: position 83,833 of record CAWUFW010011293.1, read on the forward strand.
AGTTGTTTATTCATCACCGACCACACACAGATCCACCAGGTAATGAAGTTCATCCTTCTATCATCAAGAAATATCCGCTTCAGATGAAAGACTAGACCTAATGCTCCATGGAAGAAGCACCCAAGATCCATGGAGAAACCGTTGACTGTCAAGAAGTTGCAGCCATAAAAGTTTACAACAGTTAAATTTCACCTGCAACTGTACAGGCCTAGGTGTCATCCAGTGAACTGGTCCTATCAACTAGGAACAGACACATAGGGCCTAATTACGTCAGTGGGACCGCCACCGGCAGGCTGTCAGTGGCGGTCCCACTGACATACTGGCCATCAGTCCGACCACCGCATTTGTATGCAGGTGGTTGGACAGTAGAGGTCAGGGGGAAAAGACCGCCATCTCAATCAGGATCCAAGATCCCATCGGGAAGCTTTGGAATCATATCCTTACAATGGAAGCAGTGCCTGCGCAGACACCGCCGTAGGGATTAGGATGTCCCTTTCTGACTTCCTTTTCAGACCGCCATGAAAAGGCAGACAGAAACGGACTTTGGGGGCCCCAAGCAGGGCCCCCGTCCCCCGTCGGCCACTGCTAAGTGGCCCTGGAGGCACATGTCGTGCCCCCCCACACATCCATGCACCATGTGCCAGGCACCGCATAGTGCCTGGCACACGGTGCATGGATGTGCACAAAGTGCTTTTTTCCACTGTGGCTTGTGCTTTGGATCTTTTCCTGGGCCGAAGCACAAGCCGCAGTAGAAAAAAGCACTTTCCGACGGCCTGCACAGCGGTCTCATCCTAATTGGGCAGATGGGACCGCTGACTCATTGTTGGGCGGTCTCCTGCCCGTTGCAATGGCGGTCGGCATTACCTGAACCACCTATAGGACTACTCACAACATGACTGGAGTCAGATCATCAATACCACACAGCAGTTCCAAAAGCATCAACGTTCCGAAACAACATTTGACCATCAAACACTCAAATCTTCTGAACTCACTGGTACCCTGCTCTAGTCTCCAGCACGCCTTGGCCATCATCCGCGTACCGCAAAATGTTCTGCGAGTGACGTGGCACTGGCCGCGACCCAAACAGCCCACACGCCGTCCCGTGGCGACACGTCCAAGGCACCTCTTCACACAAGAGAAGGACTCTGCACTGCTCCACTGAGGGATGGCAGATTTCGGAAAGCTTGGTGGTCATGAACAGGAAACCAAAGAAAAGTTCCCATGCGCTGGGAGAAACCTCCGAGCGTGTCAGGGACAATTTTTTAAACTTTTTTCCCCCAATAATAAACTCCCTCTTGTTTGTTTTTAAAAGAAACGAAAAACTTTGCTGAGCGGGCGCATTTAACATTGCACCCGCTCAGCAAAGCTACAGTGCCTTCAGTGGGCAAAGGCGCTGCTGTAGGCACAGAGATCGCCTCCTAGCACGTAGTCATGTATTTACCAGGTCAGCAGAGCACGCCTCTCCGCGGCCCTGCTTCAAATGAGGCCCCAAGACATGCGAAGACCAGCTTTCCTTTTTGGCGTGTGCTACACCATCTTCGACCAGCAGGGCCGGACTGGCCGTAGCGGGCACCAGGCGTTTCCCCGGTGGGCCGCCAGGGTAGAGGCTGGTTTTGAGCCCCTGGGGGGCCGTTATTGTTATGGCCCCTTTGACTGCTGTTGGGGTAGTAAAATACAGAAATTACCAGGGTTCCATGGGCCTAGGTGCCACTCCACCTGCTGCACCAATGAGAGCTACCGGTCTTCGACCGTCCCCTTCTTCCTATATCGATCGTCTCCGTCCTTCATACCGCACCGCTCACTCACTCATACCAGGCACAAGGCCCCACACTAATCTCCCATGGTGCCCCTCAGCTAACTCTGCAATCAGCAACACTAAACGAATCTTCCAAACTTGATAACGGAAACGAGACTACTGCTTCTAAATCGCACTCGATGTATTCCTAAACACGCCGTCAAAACCGACCCATCCACCCTCGACGCCCCAATGCTAACTAAAATCGCTGCTCTCATTCTACTTCCCCTGACAACTATCACTTATCAATAAATGCTTTCAAATCGTAAACATTTCCCTGCGCTTGAGCGGGTTCTAAACACTACCTTAGTCAAACTTACAAGGAGAGGCCGCAGACATGGGCTAACAGTGCCATCTGCTGGACACAGCAAGCAGTAATGGAAACGCGCCTTTCTTTACATTTCTGTCACTGAAACTCAGACATAATATTATCCAACTCGTTTGTTTTACCATAGCGCGGTTTCCAACACATTCGTCGTATGAAAACAGCAGATCTAGGTTTCTAAAGAATGAAACCCAGCCTGCACTGTGCACATCTATTTTTTAAAAATCCGGATTTGGCAAAGTCAACGCTTCAGCACACATTATAGGATCAGCAGCTGCGGTGTGACTGGCAGGCTTTCGCGTTTCAAAATCCTAGGTGATCAGCAAACGGAAGTAGTTGAACTGCATACCCTTGGCGTGTAGCTTCTTGGAAGTCAGCTTGTGAACGGGAAGGCTGTAGGCCATCGGAACAAGCAAGGGCAGGTCTGCTTGTTAATTAAAAACGCCGAGTGAAATCAATAGCCACTATTAGACACCAATAACTAAAGAAGTAATTACATTGCAAAACAGCTCTTGCTGGACTCGGCTGGAATGTAAACTAGCCAGGAGGGATAGTCTCTGCGGACAGCCCCTCAGCTGCCTCAGTGCCTGATTTCTAAAAATAAAAACAATGCATACTTGCCAACCCTATTGATTTAGGCGAGAGGATACCTCTTTCAAAGAAGTCCTACCGACGTCGGTTTCATATTCTCTTCTTACCTGTTTTTTTTTTTTTTTAATCCTGGGCAGAAAACAGCTATTTCTTGCCAGGAGCAGTGAAAGAAAAAGAAAATAAATCCCAACGAAAGACAACAGATGCAGACTTGCACTTAGTGCAAACTAATCAGCCAACAAACTACTTCTTCAAGGCCATTCCAGCCAATGAGAAGCAATGAGGTTGGGCCTCGGAGACAAGTGGGGCTAGACTTCTATCTCCATAGTCACCCTTTGTGTCCAGGTGCCAGGGTCGGATTGGTAAGGCGGGTACTCGGGCAATGGCCGAGGGGCTGGTATCGAAGTTCCAGCTGTGGGCTGCTTTTTTGGCAGCCTGGGGGGCCGATTTGGGCTGTGTCTGGTGTGTTTAGATGTCGCCAGCGCCCCAGTGGGGCCCTGAGTGGCCGTTCTGGAGGCAGATGGGCGTCCATTACCTCCCTTTTATCAACGGGCAGAGGTGTCACTCCCTTTCTCTCACTGGGCCGGCCAATTAATGTGTGCATACTGAGTGGGGGCAGGAGGCCTGAGCAGAAGTGGCCTCACTTGTTTTCAGGTGTATATAAAACTTCGCCGAAGCAGTGTTTTGCGGAAAGGCAATATGCAAATGTGGGCCACTTTTTTTAGCGTGCCCGGGCGATTTTTAATCACAATCCAACCCTGCCAGGTGCTATTGATAGAGCGCGATTATGTTCTTTCATTTGTAGGGGTGCATTATAATCATGAGTAGTTCGCACCCACACATATATTCCTTTGTTATGTTAACATCCTGGCTATTAGCTTGTTTAATGTAATAACTTATAAGTGAAGTGATAGACATTTTCGTATAAAGTGTAGAAACACACCTTGTAATCGTGTGCTATTTTATAAAAAGTTTTAATGTGCTGAGTTTTACATGCAACTAACGAGAATTAATTTGTTTTGCTCTATAACGCATTGATTTAAATGTGCACCGTGATAATGTTCACATATATGAGTGCTAAATGCAATTTCATGTTGCTCCTTATGTTGGCCGATTTCTGTAGGCCTCACATGTATTTTTCCCTGTTGTGCTCTCTAGATGGGTTTATTCGTAAATTCATGTGTATGCAGGATCTGTTCTTTCTCACGTTTCTGTTGCAGGTGGAGAAATTCATCCTTGCTAGTTTAAATAACACTTTTTTTTAGGAGCTAGGCTTAGTGAGAAGAAGATACATTTGAATAAGCGATGCTGATAATGTGGGACGGTGTTCTTTCTCACTGGAGAAGGCCTGGTAATCAAGGTCATCGAGCAAGAGCTGGGAGCACTGTTACCGCGTGGGGAGTTACCTACGAGGAGGTGTCCAGCTGGATGGGAGGATCGCGTGATGTGATGATGGGTGTGTCCTATGATTTTGTGTTGGGATTAGGGACAGAGTCCGGGGACTTCTGCCATGCTGGGAAAGAAGAGAGCATCTTAGAACAAGCTCTGTAGCTTGATGCTACTTGACCCATTCAACTTGGGTGCACTTCTTAGGAAGCTTCACATGCTGACACCTTTTTCCTGAACTTGCCTGGGAAATGCTAAGTAGGGATGTCACGATAGTGGTAGTGTAGGGACAGACTAATGCTTTTTTACTTATGAACCTCCAATGAAGAAGACTCTTGACGGTGGCCCAGTTATATTCTGCGTCCTGATTCTAGGACTGGTTATTCTTTGTATGCTACAACGACTCAACTTTACCCGTAGGTTTTGCTCTGTATTAGTTCCAATATATTTCTACACTCTCATTTTGAGGTGTCTGTATGTCCAGCTGTTTTTGGCTTTGTAATAAACTAAATCAACTTTGAATCGGGAGTCTATGATTCTTCGGAGCCATGATTCATTGAAATTGTAGCATATGATTTGGCAAATGATTTTCCTCCCCTCCACACTTTTAAGCAGGAAACAAAGAGCCATCGACCAACTGCTCCAGAGTAAGTCTAGAACGTGAAACCCGGCTCCTTCACTATTGAGGGCATTGGTATGGGCCTTGGGAAAGAATCATGTTGGAAGTTGGCTCGGAGAAGTAGAAGTCACTGCTGGCGAGTGGTTTGCCACTGAACTCTTATTTCTATGAGGTCACACAAACATACTTCTTTTTAGGTCAAGCCATGGAGACAGTGCATGCCATGTCTGCTGCAAGTGTATTGTGGCTTACCAGGAACATTGAGGGGATGAATTGAAGCCCACCCATTGCTTACCATTCATTAGCCTTCCTTTTCACTCTCCTTTTCCTACTTCTTATTCATGTCCCGACTTGTCAATCTTGTGTTTGTTCCTCAAGAGGAGCATTGCCTCTTTACAGTCCCTTTGATTGGATGGCATCGCTGCTTCCATTGCTTGCTTTTCCAGCACTACTTTTTTCTTTTGTGTGAAGTACTCCATTAGAGAGCATGTGTATTCCTTACATACGTCTCTTACTCTGCGCTCACGGTGCTCTCTGTAGGCTGACTTCTCCCACCCCTCACTCTTCTGCTTCTCCCCACTTCTTCCTCCACCCGAGACTTCCGTGTTAGTTTCCTTTCCAGTGTCGCTTTCGCTCTCATCCTCCCTCTCTTGCTGTCGGGTCCTTGCTGCCCTACCCTCTGCTGCTTTTGCATTCCCTCCCATGTTACTTCGGCAGTCACCCTCTTCCACCATGTTGCTTCACTGTTTGCCCCCACATACCCCCATGTTGCTTCTCTGTTCCTGCCACCCTCCTCATGTTGATTGCACTTCCCTGCTTAAGAAAAATAACACTTCTGCTCATTTTCTTTTCTTTCTAGTTACCAAATCAACTCGGATTGCTAACTGCAAAGAAGAAAAAGCTCCAGTCATTTTGTAGGAAAGTGCATTTTTAACTTTAGCCATGCTGCAAAGCATAGCAGGTGCTGCGTAGCATGGCTAAAAACATTGGGAAAGCCAACAGATTACAAAGGCAAGACCTAGTTGACTTTGCCAATGCTTGCTAATAATTTACTGCATGGCAGGTGGAGTTTAGGATAGTAAGCTCAGTTAAGGAGCATGCTAGGTATAAAACCAACTCTGATAGCAGGGTTAGGGTTCAGGGAGGCCAACCGTCCTGCATTTGTCAGACCCCCAGGCGACAGGGCCGAAACACAACAACACTTTTTTTGGAGGAGTTTCTGAAAATTGAAATTACCAGTGAATGAAGGCCAGGTTCACATTAAAAGTGTGGGGGCTAGTCGGTCCTACAAGAATGTTTGCCCAAGAAAGACTACCTCCTAAATGTGGACTGTAGATTGATTTTTTGATGACAGCCACATAAGTCCCAAATAAATGGAATACTGAAGTCTAATGTTCAGATGTGAGATTGCCTGTCCATGAACATACAATGAAGATAATTTTCTGTGTTTATGATGATTCTTAAAAATGTGATGTCATGTATGTGTGATTGTGTATATATATATATATATATATATATATATATATATATATATATATATATATATATATATATATATATATTCACAGCACTGATCCCCAAAGGGAGCTTCTCACCGCACTCACAACTCCGTGCTTCTCTATGCAGTTCCAATAAATTCCATCCACTTAATGCAGTTCAAGGGTGTTTATTCATAGCCTGCCAACACACCCCTACGCGTTTCAGTCTCCACCGAGACCTTGTTCACGGGGGAAAAACGACAAAACAAAGCGGCATTCTGGCATATTTAAACCATATGACATCATTTCCTGTGTGTGACTGCATTGCATTTTGGTAATTGTAGTCATACTACTTTGGCGCTTCGAACATTGTCGTTAAAGATTTTTGAACTACATATTTTATATAAAAACAGTTAGTAATAATGAATTTCTTACAGTGCATCATTGTATTTGCATAGGATTCCTTTAGCTCATCATACAGTGACTCTAAACATAGCGCTCTGGTTATATTCCACATTATTCCTGCTATAACTATAATTATAACCAACTATTCCTGTGCACACCATTTGCCTTATAGGTTTAAAAAACGAAGTATTCTTTATTTCGTAATTGGGAATGTGCTTCTACTATGTATGCTTCCTTGTCCATAATGATGATGTTCCCACCTTTATCTGCCATCTTTATCTCAATTTCTTCACATGTTTTTAATTTTTTCAATGCTTCTCGTTCTTGTTTTGACAAGTTATCCGATTTTTTCATCCATTTTAGTTGGTAAAGCTCTCTTATAACGGCTTCATGGAACATATCAATTTTATTCCCATGTGGGAGTTGAGGGTAAAATTTAGATTTAGGTTTTTTTCCACTTGTTCCTGCTCCAAGTTGTATGCAGTGTGCCCCCAATCCCAAGCTTGAACAATCTGGATCTTCATTGAGTTCCATTAGGACCACAAAGTCTGTTGAGTCTTTTCCTATTAATTCCATCGTTGGTTGTGGTATTTTTTTCTTATAATTTGCCATTCTCTCATTTTCCGCAAATATTTTAGCCAACTTGATTTTGCGAATATATTTATATAAATCAATCCTGACTTGAGATAGATCCGTTGTATTTGTTGGACAAAAATTAAGGCCCCGCTTAAGGAGCTTCGTTTCAACTTCTGTTAGAGGTCTTTTAGATAGATTAATGACTTCATGTTCTTGTGATTCCATAGCCGAATTTATGTCCATTTCTGTCTCATACTCCTTGTGGTGGTTCCTACTCTTTTCAAATCTGAAGAGCCGCTTGCCTCTTCTTGTTGGTTTGGGCGTGCCCGTCCGCGCCCTCTGCCTCTTCCCCGATTTCCTGTTTGTTGAGCCCCTGTTGTTTTCTCCCAGTTTTTTTGCTGAAGGGCCAACCGCATTTCCCCTAAAAAAGTATTCCTGGGTCGTTCTGTTGTTTGTTCTTGTTCTCCTTCACTTGCGTCAGTAGAGGATAATGAAGGTATACTGTCTGTAGATGTTGTGGCAGAGTCAATTTTATCCTGAGGTTGGAATCTATCAAATTTTCTCGCGTATGTAAAAATTCTTCCCTCTGCATAATCTTCTTTGTCCCGTTAAAATTTGGTTTGCTTTCTTAATTGCACAGATTCTTCATGTTTTTCTATATAGCCCTCTAATTCTTCTTTAAACTTGGCTTGCTCTGGGGTAAGCTCAATTAATGCCAATTCCTTCTCCAGATCGCCAAGGGTGGGAACTCTTCCCTTTGAAGGTATCATTTTACAACAACAATCATGCCGAGATAATAATGGGTTGTAGAATACAGCCAACGACGATGGCAATGTTAATTGATTAAATTTGAGCCATTAGTGATACCTGGCTATATAGACTTTACCCACTGGAGGGCAGTATTGATTAGATAGCGCAGCGTACTAGTACACTTGAGGTTAAGCTTTCAAACCAGGGGTTCGATTCCCATTCATGAAGTGAAATAATTGGTGTAAGATCTGCACAACCCCATAAAGAGTTGAGTTCAATTCGTTTTGGGTAATCTCAAGGGAAGAGAGAAAAAATCTTCGTTTTTTAAACCTATAAGGCAAATGGTGTGCACAGGAATAGTTGGTTATAATTATAGTTATAGCAGGAATAATGTGGAATATAACCAGAGCGCTATGTTTAGAGTCACTGTATGATGAGCTAAAGGAATCCTATGCAAATACAATGATGCACTGTAAGAAATTCATTATTACTAACTGTTTTTTATATAAAATATGTAGTTCAAAAAACTTTAACGACTATGTTCGAAGCGCCAAAGTAGTATGACTACAATTACCAAAATGCAATGCAGTCACACACAGGAAATGATGTCATATGGTTTAAATATGCCAGATTGCCGCTTTGTTTTGTCGTTTTTTTCCCCGTGAACAAGGTCTAGGTGGAGACTGAAACGCGTAGGGGTGTGTTGGCAGGCTATGAATAAACACCCTTGAACTGCATTAAGTGGATGGAATTTATTGGAACTGCATAGAGAAGCACGGAGTTGTGAGTGCGGTGAGAAGCTCCCTTGGGGGATCAGTGTTGTGAATATTGGAAACGGCTTGGTCCTGCCGTACTCGTCACGCACCACCATAGAAGCGCCCTTGGCCAGGAAAATGGGACCATGTGGAAAGGAATATATATATGTATATATGTATATATATATATATATATATATATATATATATATATATATATATATATATATATATATATATATATATATATATATATATATATATGAAAGCTCCACTGTTCTCCTTACGATAAACAGAAGCCAGCACTCACGGGGTGATTGCAGAAAGTTTATTCCTTCAAAGCAACAAACAAACGCGTTTCGGCGTAGCGCCTTCGTCGGCCATGTCTGAACTGGGGTGGTGGCGTGAGCTAAAGAATGATGATGGATTAAACCCAGATCAGTTGACTGGGGGTGAGTGTTTGATTTGCTCAAGCGCTCCGTCCATCATCCCCTTTGGTATCGCTTTGTTTGCCCTAAGTTGGCAGGGTATGCCCAGACGTGGGTCCCTTGCTCACTTTGCCACTGGATTCAAGCTAGCCTGGCTGATGACGGCTGAATAGCCAGAAACCGGTCCCAGGATGCTTGTTTCCGGTCCAGGGAAGACATGGTTTGGCAGTTCGGGCTGGACTGTTCCCATGAGGCACAGGGTCGGACTGATTTGCATATGGCCATGTCTGAACTGGGGTGGTGGAGTGAGCTAAAGAATGATGATGGATTAAACCCAGATCAGTTGACTGGGGGTGAGTGTTTGATTTGCTCAAGCGCTCCGTCCATCATCCCCTTTGGTATCGCTTTGTTCGCCCTAAGTTGGCAGGGTATGCCCAGACGTGGGTCCCTTGCTCACTTTGCCACTTGATTCAAGCTAGCCTGGCTGTTTCCGGTCCAGGGAAGACATGGCTTGGCAGTTCGGGCTGGACTGTTCCCATGAGGCACAGGGTCAGAATGATTTGCATATGGCCATGTCTGAACTGGGGTGGTGGAGTGAGCTAAAGAATGATGATGGATTAAACCCAGATCCGTTGACTGGGGGTGAGTGTTTGATTTGCTCAAGCGCTCCGTCCATCATCCCCTTTGGTATCGCTTTGTTCGCCCTAAGTTGGCAGGGTATGCCCAGACGTGGGTCCCTTGCTCACTTTGCCACTGGATTCAAGCTAGCCTGGCTGATGATGGCTGAATAGCCAGAAACCAGTCCCAGGATGCTTGTTTCCGGTCCAGGGAAGACATGGTTTGGCAGTTCGGGCTGGACTGTTCCCATGAGGCACAGGGTCAGACTGATTTGCATATGGCCATGTCTGAACTGGGAGTGGTGGAGTGAGCTAAAGAATGATGATGGATTAAACCCAGATCAGTTGACTGGGGGTGAGTGTTTGATTTGCTCAAGCGCTCCGTCCATCATCCCCTTTGGTATCGCTTTGTTCGCCCTAAGTTGGCAGGGTATGCCCAGACGTGGGTCCCTTGCTCACTTTGCCACTGGATTCAAGCTAGCCTGGCTGATGACCGCCGAATAGCCAGAAACCGGTCCCAGGATGCTTGTTTCCGGTCCAGGGAAGACATGGCTTGGCAGTTCGGGCTGGACTGTTCCCATGAGGCACAGGGTCAGACTGATTTGCATATGGCCATGTCTGAACTGGGGTGGTGGAGTGAGCTAAAGAATGATGATGGATTAAACCCAGATCAGTTGACTGGGGGTGAGTGTTTGATTTGCTCAAGCGCTCCGTTCATCATCCCCTTTGGTATCGCTTTGTTCGCCCTAAGTTGGCAGGGTATGCCCAGACGTGGGTCCCTTGCTCACTTTGCCACTGGATTCAAGCTAGCCTGGCTGATGACGGCTGAATAGCCAGAAACCCGTCCCAGGATGCTTGTTTCCGGTCCAGGGAAGACATGGCTTGGCAGTTCGGGCTGGACTGTTCCCATGAGGCACAGGGTCAGACTGATTTGCATATGGCCATGTCTGAACTGGGGGTGGTGGAGTGAGCTAAAGAATGATGATGGATTAAACCCAGATCAGTTGACTGGAGGTGAGTGTTTGGTTTGCTCAAGCGCTCCGTCCATCATCCCCTTTGGTATCGCTCTGCATACATGTAGGTACTGCAGCTGCAAACACCACATTTGAACTGGCTCCTGCGTACACAATACAAGGACCCCTGCTGCACGCACAGACCCAGGCACTTGGTGCAGAACACATACTGCAAAGACCTCTGTGTGAACCACACACCAGTGAGGGAATCTGCTGCTTCACTCACCACAGACAGACCGCACACACTATCCAAGGCCCCTCTGTTTTGCACTCATCACCCAGAGAACCCCTTCTGCAAGCACCACCTAAAATTCACTGCACTGCTTAAAACACTGCCAGCCAATCCCTGCTTCACACGCCATGCAGGAGCTCGCTGCAGCACATGGTCCTCAGGGATCCAAGATGTGACCTTCATGCACTGACTCCCTGCTGCATGCATCAGAGAGATCCAGTGCTGCACATATCAGTGGGGGACCCCTAACTGTACACCACACACCCCTACTGTTCCAGTCACACCAGTGAAACCTGCTGTACATGTCACCCAGCTGCCATCCCTCTATTACTGATGCCACATTGGGACCTCTCTGCTGTACAACACAAAGAGACCATTGTTGACTTGCACACGTCACACACAGCAGCGGTCCATGCAGGTTAGCGCGGTAGGGTGGGCGGACGGGCGTGGGGGATGTCGACAGACAACAAAATAGGAATTATTTATTTATTTAATTTTCCCTATTCTGTCATCTGTTTTTTCTTTCAAGAACCAACTGTGCTGACAGATTTACAGCACACATTCTCGACCTTTGACACTGTGTAAACAGGTGGCAAAGTTCATTTGCTTTTATTGCGGCTCGCATTTTTGAAAATCGCGGGGATCAGGCTTCACAGCTAATTTCGTGGTAATTTTGCGAAACCCAAAATCGTGAAAAACTGGAAGGTCTCATTTGTAGGTTTTGCAAGCAATTTGAGCCACCTCCTGTCCCACTGCCTGCACAAAAACGCTATGGTACGCCCATTGCCTCGTATTTTTTTTTTCCTGACAATTTCAACCCTCTCAAAGGACAAGCACTTCCTGTTGATTCTGTCCCGAAACTCACCTATCCTACCTCTTTGTCACCTCCCCTTAGCCTGGCGGCCTACTCAGGCTATGCTACTTGTGTAGCAAGGCCCTATTTCTTGCGCGGACTTAAACCCATCTTGGGTCTGTTTGACCCCCCCCCACGTGCCAGCTGGTTGTGCAAGCCACGATCTTGGCTAGGCTGGATTATTGTAACAGCCTTCTGTTAGGGGCTAACAAATCTGTGATCAAAAGGGTCCAACGCACCATGAATGCGGCAGCTCGCATTTTATTTGCACTGCCTAAGTATAGCTCGGTCTCAGGGGTGCTGCGCCGACTCCACTGGCTCCCCATGGAGCAAAGAGTCAGGTTCAAAGCACTTTGTGTTATTCATAAAGTTTTGACTGGCTCCGGCCCAGCGATTCTCAGAAATCTGGGCCACCACTATGTTCCCTCCCGTGGCCTGCGCTCTGCGGATTTACATCTGATGCGGGTGCCGCGTTTCCGTAGAGCCAGAGCCGGAGGCCATTCTTTCAAGGTGTTAGCTCCTATTTTATGGAACTTGCTATCAGGAACATTCCCAATTTCTTGGTGTTCAGAAAGGCAGTAAAGACATGTTTATTTCAGTAGCTTAATCATCCCATTTCTTCTCTCTTCCGGTTCTTTAGCGCTGGGACGTCCCTTTGCTGGGACAGCCATGCGCTTTATAAATCACATAACATACATAACATTTTGACTCCAGAATTTCATGTTTAACTCCCGGTTTTAAATAACCTTGGTTTTAATCTTGCGCTATTTGCAGGCACTGTACCCCGCTGTAGATAAACCACAGTCCCACTACTAATAACTACAATCACAGGTTGGTTATAGCACGCGTCACTTTATAAACTGGCCTTGCTCTGCCACCCAGCAAACAACAATAACAAAACCATATGCACTATGAGGCGTTGCAAGGTAGCAGGCACTAGTGCAGGGCCCAGCATACATGATCCGACCAGGCTGCTTCTTGAACTCTGTTGCACTCCTGTTGCTAAACTAGCTGGGTATTTTCTCAGACATCCGTTTACATTGGCATATTACATCCTATCTGTGACTTAAGGCCACTAATGCATTGATTGTGTCATTCATGGTGTCTTTATGCTTTTTTATGCAGGTCCCCAAAATACCTGGGTATTCTGTCAGACGTTCATTTACATTTCCACGCCACACCCTAATTATGGCTCAAACCTATTTATGAATTGAATGTGTCAGTCGTGAAGCCTCTATGCCTTTTCTATGCATGACGCTAAAACAACTGGGTATTTTGTTAGATATTATTTTACACTTACCATGTCACACCCTATATCTGGCTTAAACCCATTTATGCATTGAATATGTTATCCATAGAGTTTTTATGCCTTATTATGCAATGAACTCATTTTAATCACCGTTATATTATGTGGTTCTTACTTTGATGGACTTGATTGACTAATTAAAGTATTGTTACACTTGAAACTTGAAATCTTGACAAGCAACTCTGACTTTTTCAATCCTTTATGACCTGTGAAAGGGGCACCTGTTGGTGATTGGGAAGAAGAAGCTGCAGGACGAGGCGGGGAGGGGAGGAGGGGTGTCTTGTAAAATACATCTTCAGGAGCACATTTATCTATTAGATGCACATCCAGCCACCTGTCAGTCAACAGCCATGAATGTGGCAATGAACACCATGCTGTGGACCTGTACTGAGAGTCTGCCATTGATGTTTATTTCTTCCATTACCTCCACGTCCCTCTCACTTATCTCCATTACGCAATGAGGCCCTGCGCCTCGTAGACACACCCCCTACCAAAATAAAAAGGCACCGTCCCCTCCACAATACCTGTTCTTTTGTGTCTGTAGACACGGTGAGGGGCGGTGCGCTCACTCCGCGTGCGTTTGTTTGCTTTCTGTTGCTTCCTCTTCGCTGCCCTGGGCGGCGTGTGGCTTCCTGTTGTGCAGATTGTGCACGGGTGAGCTCCGTCGTTCCTGGCTTGGTTTCCTCTTTCCGGCTTGGTGGCTGCCGTGGTTAGTCCATCTTCGGGCGTGCTGCGAGGGACTTGGTCATTCTGGTGAGTGGGGGAGTGGGTCTGCCTATGGGCGTAAGGCGCCTCCTTCGTTCCCTTTTCTTGCCGGACTGGAGGTCTGCGGTGCTTGCCTCCAGCTGGCTTCTGGGCGTGTGCAGGGACTGTTGTTCCCGCTGTGTCGTCCTCTCTTCCTGGTCCCCCGCTTCCTTCTCGCGTTGGGGCTGCCTGTCTTGTTACGCATTGCAGGTGTTGGGGGGCAGCCTGTGTGTGCCTGGTTCCTTTTTTGTGCTCCAATTTTCGCGCTCTCCGTGGCCAGGTGGAGTGTGTGTGCTCCAGTGTCTGTCGGCGCTCTGTTCCCTGCTACGCGGTGCCGGCTGGGTTGAGGAGTCCGCATGGCCGGTGTTGCGATCTGCCTGCAGTTCCTTGGTGGGAGGTCCATTACAGTTGGGCGTTTCATTAGCCTTGTGGCATGCGGTTGGGGCTGGCAATTCCGGGGATTGATGGGGGTGCGTTTCTGCCTGCGGTGCGGCTGATCAGCATTCTCCCCTACATGCTTGCCTGCTGCTGGGCCGGTGGTCTGCGGTGCTTGCCTCCGGCCGGCTATGTCGGCGTATCCTGGTTCCCTGGGGGTCGGGCTCTCCTGGGTGCTTCCTGTCGCCTCTGCCAGCCTTTGGTGGGGGGGTGGTGGCTCGGCTGGTTTCGGCGCAGATCGTTTCCGCTGGCCGGAGGTTTGCTGTGCTTTTTCTCCAGCCGGTGTGCGTATTTCTGCAGGGTTTTTTGCTCCCAGGCCGGAGGTCGGCGGTGCCTTGCTCTGGTTGGGGTGGGCGAGGCCTGTGGCCGGGGCTGGTGTACGGCCAGCCGGGGGTTTGCTGGACATTTCTCCGGGCCGGTGATTGTTTGTGTTGGGGTGGCTGGAGAGGGTGTTTGTTGGGCCTCCCGCAATTTCCCCTTGCTTGCGCCTGCTCTCATCTGCTCTCTGCAGTTGTACAGGGTCAGCCCGCTTATTTGTTTGCTGGGGTTGCTGCCTGGGTTTACCTGGTGCTGTCGGTTCCCCTGGCACGGCGCATGGCTCCTCCTCTGCTTTGCTGTGCGTGCGGTCCTGGTGCGTGTTTGTCGTGCTCTGTGTGTTCCCTTCTCGCCCTGATCCGGCCTCTTTGTTCGTGCTGGCGTTGCGGGGAGGGCGGATGCTGGTTTTGGCAATCTCCTGGCCTGTTGAGTTCCGGTTGGGTTGCATGGGGTGGTTGCCTCTCTCCTTTTTGTTGTGTGGCCTGGGATGCTGTCTTATTTTTCGTGTGGCCCACGTGGTGGACTATGCCTGTTCGCGGTGCAATGGTTTGTGCTGGCTTGGTTCTCCTGCCCGGTGGTCTGCTGTGCCTTTCTCCGGTGGTGCACTAGAGCCGGTTTCTCTCTCAGTGGTGTTCGGGGGTGTTTGTGGCTGCCTCTGGCTTGTTCCCTCTGGTATACCTTTGTGGGGTGCATTGGCTGGCCATTGGTGGTGCAGCGGTTTCGTGCGGGCACCATGGCCCGGGCGCATGTCTCTTGCTTGGGCTTGGCGTTCGGGCAGGGTTCTCAGTCCTGCCTCAGGGGTTGGTGCAGGCCTGCTCCTGCGCGGGTTGGTCGGCCTCTGGTCTTTGGCTGTGGCCTCTGGCTGTGGGTGCCTGGCGTGCGGCTGGCTCCCCTGCTCTCCTGTGTTCTCGGGTGGGGTTGCTTTGCTGCTTTGGGCCTTGTGTCTTCCCGGGTCGTCTTTGAGGCTTTCCCTGTCCGCCTGGCCTTTTTCTTCTGGGTTTCGTCACTTTCCCTCCTTGTGGGGGCTTGTCCTCTGGCAGTGGCTGTGGGGGCTTCCCTTCGTCCTGGTGGTCCTGTCTCCCCCTGTCTGGCGATGCTCTGTTCCGGGTGCGGGTTTGGCTCTCCCGTGGTTCATGGGTTTTGGGGCCTACTTCGCCTGCGGCTGTCCCTGGGCTTGTCGCTGCACTTTGGAGCGGTGCTCTGGCTGTCGCTGTGACTTGTTGGGCCCCTCGGTGCAGGTTCTGCTCCCTTTTTGGCCCTTCTGTTTCGGGTGCTGGGCCTCTCGGCCTCTGGGGTGGGGGTCTGTTGGTGGTGGGTGCGGTGCTCCTTTCCCTTTGCCCCTCCATCCATCTGGGTTGGACGTCCTTTTTTGTTTTATGCATAGCGGTGCTATGTCTTTCGTGGTTGGGTTGTTTCCTGACGGGTGGGCTGTCCTTTTCCCATTGCTTGTGGGTTTTCCTGTGCTCTGCCTCTGAATCTGCGTTGCGGTGCTTGCGGCCTGGCGCTGTTTTTTTTCTGGGGGCGTCTCCCAGGTTCCTGGGCGTCCGTGTTGGATGCTGTGCTGGGCTTTGGGCCGGCCTTCCACTGCGGTTTGGGCTGTTGCTCGTCGCTCTGGGGGCTTCTCTGTGTGCAGTTCTCCCCCTTGTGTATGGCGGTGGTCTTTCTCTTCGGCTTCCCTTGCGAGCTGTTTTGTGGGGTGCCGTGGTTGCTTCTTCCTGCCTGGTTGTTCAGTCTGTTGGCCGTTTCTTGTGCTGGGGCTCTTTGCCTGCTGTTCCGATGGTTGGCCGGCTTCTGGTGGTCTTTTGCTGGCCTCTGGTTTTGGCCTCGCCTACTTTGTTGTGACGGTAGGGTGTGTGTGCCAGTTTCCCGGGTGCTGTTGTCCCGTCCTGTGGTCTTCCAGGGTGTTGCGTCTGCAGTTCTGGTTGGGGGCTTTTGTGTCCTGCGGCCCGTTCGCCCGGGTGGCTCCAGCCCGCGTCTGTTCTTGGGCGTTCGACGTTGTCGGCCCTGGTTCCTTCCTGGTTGAGTGTCTGTCAGGGCTTGCTGGGTGCTTTGGGTTTCGCTGCCTCCTCTTCCTATGGCCTTGCCGCCGTGGGTTGCCTGTTCTCGTCTGCTCCCAGGGGTTGGGCATGGTCGGGCCTAGTTCGTGCCTGGTTGGGGGCCCACCTGGGTGTGCCTGGTGCTGTTGGCTTAGCTCTCCTGGCCTGTGGTCCGGTTTGGGCTTCGCCCTCTTCAGTTCCGTGGTTGGGCAGGGTTCTCTGGCTCCTGCTTCTCCCGTTTCTGGGTGGTTGGGGGTGGCGATGTGTCCCAGTGCGTTCTTTCTTGGCGCCTCTAGTGGCCCCTGCTTCTTTCGATCCTTGGGGCGCCGGTGGCGGCCTCCTCTGCTGTCCTGGCCTGCTGGGTCCTTTTAGCGGCTGGTGGGCTGTTGTGGCTGCCCCTTGTTCCTGCCTGGGTCCCCTGGATTTTTCCAGTGTGCTGTTACCCTTTCCCTTCCTCTTCCTTCTGTGGGCCGTTTTGGCCTGGATAGGGTTGGCGTCTGGTTTCCGCCATGCTGCTTGTCCCTCGAGCTATGCTCCGGGCTTGGGTTGTCCGGTAAGCGCCTGTCCTGTGGCTGGTTGGTTGCAGTGGTTCTTCCTGGTGGGGTGTTTGCCTTTTGGCTCTGGGGCGTTCTCACCTGCTTTCTTTTTGCAGGTTGCGTTCCTGCGCATCCTCGTTTGTCCGTGTCTTCTGCGCTTTTTGGGGTTCGCTGTTCTGTCTGGGCCTTTCCAGTTCCTGCCGTTTGGGCTCTAGGCTGCTTACTGTGGGGCCTGGGTGTGGGTTGCCCTGGTGGCTGTTCCTCTGTTGGCCTTGTTCCAGGGGCCTGGTTCGGTGGGTTGGGAGTCCGGTTTTGCTGGGTTCTCCTGCCTTTCCTCTTCCTTTGGTTCCTCTGTGGTTGGAGCTGGTGGTGGTCTGCATTCTCCAGTTCTGTGGCCCGGTGGTTTCCTTTACTCCGGGTGCCTTCTCGGGCGTTCCTGGGTGGCATCTTGCTATTGGGGCTTGGTGGCTGGCGATGCCTTGGTCTCTCAGCTTCGGTCGCCTCTGCTGTGCGTGTGCTTTTTGGGGGCCTGCCTGGTCTCCTTGGGCTCTGCATTGGCTGTTGGTTAGGGGCTTGGTGTGCTCGTGTGCCCGTGGTTCCCTTTTCTGTTTCTTTGCCTCTGGTGCTCTGGCTGGCCTTTCAGGGCTTTGCGGTCCCGTTGCCGGGGTCTGTTGGTCGGTCTGGTCTCCTGGTTCTTTGTGGGGTGGTCCTTCCCTCGGTGGATGTGTCCTTTTTGGCGCTTTCCCTCCTGTTTGGCGGGCTCTCTGGTGTTCCCCTTTTTCTTTCCTCTCTGAGGGGGTTGCACCTTCTGGCTCTGCTGCTTTTTCGTCCTGTTGTGTCGGCTTGCTGGCTTCGGGGGTCCTCGGCTCCTTGTTTTGGTGGGTCTTCTTTCTTGCCCGTTTTTGGGGCTGGGCTTGCCTTTGGGATGCGGTCAGCTGTGTTGCGTCTGGCTTGTCGTTCCTGTTTGTTTGCCCTTCTTTGGTGCGTTTGGTTCCGCTTTTCTGGGCTTGTGCTTGGACAGTTGGCCTGGTTTTTCTTTGGCTTGGTATGTCTCATTGCGTAATGGAGATAAGCGAGAGGGACTTGGAGGTAATGGTTATATTACTTACCAGTAATCACATTACTCCTAGTCCTACTCTCGCTTATCTCCATTACGGCCCGCCCTCCCTCCCGGTGGCCCGGCCAACTGTGTCTACGGTGGCTTGGTACGTACAGGTATTGTGGAGGGGGCGGTGCCTTTTTATTTTGGTAGGGGGTGTGTCTACGAGGCGCAGGGCCTCATTGCGTAATGGAGATAAGCGAGAGTAGGACTAGGAGTAATGTGATTACCGGTAAGTAATATAACCATTAAGCCTGTTTCAAAGTGCCACTATATTGTCATATCAGTGGACAGAGGTACAGGAAGAGTGTGATTTCTGCAGAACCAAGTAGTTAAGTGGTAGTCCAGAGAATGCAGCACTCTGCTGCTTGCTGCAAAGGGTATACATTTACCACCATATTACATTTTGGTGAATATATAATGGGAATGGGCACTTCTTCCCTCCCCCAGCTAATAGCCAGTTTATTTTTAACTACACATTTACTAGCCGTTGTATACAGAGAGCAGGGCAATTAGCTCAAAAACTGATTGCCTAAGAGCACACAATTTGGCCAATGCCAGGATTAAAAACTGTTTCTTCTGTTTCTACATTTCCATCTAGTAAAATAGAATGCAAGTGGAGTGGAAGTGACTGATGACAATTTCACAATTTTTGTGGGCCCTGTCCTGCTTTAGAAAACAGTCTTTACTTCCAGCATATATACATACAGTGATAAAGCTGAGATTAGATGTCTCACATCCTAGTTCCATGGCTAAAATGTGCCCTCTGAACAGGTCCTGTGGAAGTAGGTGTGTGCTGGGCACAGTGCATGGTAGACACTGATATTTACTATTTGTCTCTAAAAAGTTGCAATAGCGAGAAGTTTAGGCTTACTCCAAGCGGTGGTAAAGGGATTAAAAGTGAAATATAGCATGAACAGTAACGAAAAGTTGGTCACCTTAGAAAATCAGTGACACCCACAGTAAACAGTGGTTTTATAAAGACAATCAGAAAAACCGAATTTAATTTTCTTTCAGTTTTATGAGAATTGCAAGCGACTTCCAGTTGTTTGGGTGTAAAGCGACGCCCCTTCACATAGAAATGGGTATACATCAGCTTCTGAATGGAAGATCTCAGTTCCTGACCCAGCATTCTTTTACCATCAGATAATCCCTCTAATTAATGGCCTGTGAAGGCCATTGGATTTGGAGAGAATATTAATTTTCATGTTTCGAAGATCTAAGCACCCCATCGAGTGCCAATGTGGAGACATAATGCACCTGGGAACTAATGCACCTGGGAACTACGAAGAATTAGATTCATTCATGAGTTCCCTTTTAGAACATCTTGTAAAACCTGCAAGGTTTTCAGCAACACATTTGGAATATGGCACTGTAATAAGCACAGTATGAAATATTTATCAAAATATTATCTTATTGGAAGCCACTCCAAACAACCCCTTACCCTCCCCTGCGAGGTTGCTGTTAATGTATTGCACACTGGCCCTCTGCTTCTGCCTATGCTCCTAGGTGGGTTCAGCCGCAGCTGCAGTCCTGCGTCACACCCCTCCCCGTGCTGTGTGTGTGGGCTCTGACTTGCTTTTTTTTGTGTCTCTGTGGACCTTGCTTTCAGTAAGTCTAAGTATTTGGCCTTTGCCCTGTGTAACCCCTGCTGCCAGTGTACCTATTTTTGGACCATAAATCCTGTGTGCTTTTGTGTGGCCCCTGCTGCCTACCTCTGTGTTGGCACCTGGCGGGAAACGGCATTAACAACGCGGGCTAAGCCACACGTGCCATTACAACGCAAGCGGAACAACGCTTGCCTTAACCACGCATATATTCCTTTATCATGCATATGCCTGAACCACGCATATTCCTTTACAACGATTTCCATTGTAAAGGTGGTAAAGACATATGTGTGTTAAAGGAGTCAGCAGTCTAGCATTGGAGCGAGTGGGTGGGGGCTGGGAGGTGTTAGAGACTTCCTGCGGATGACAGTGGAAGGAACGGCGGCTTGGTGAGTATTTTTTTTCTTCAGATTTAGGTTTTAGGGCAGGGTCGGGGTCGGGGTATTTTTAAGGGCTGGGTTTTAGGGCTCAGGGTGGGAAGTCGGGTAGTTTGTAGTGCTGGGGTCGAGGTCTTTTTTTAGGGTTGGGGGATGGGTTTTAGGGCTCAGGGTGAGGTGCTGCGGTCCGGGTAGTTTATCAATCAATCAATCAAGAGACTTGTAAAGTGCGAATACTCACCGGTAAGGGTCTCAAGGCACTGGGGGGAGGTGGGGGGGGGGGACTGCTGATCTGTCGCAGGCACTGTGGTTCAGTCGAAGAGCCAGGTCTTGAGGTCCTTCCTGAATTGGGGCAGTGACGGTGATTGCCTTAGGTGGAGAGGCAGGGTGTTCCAGGTCTTTGCTGTGAGGCAGGAGAAGGATCTCCAACAGGCCGTTGTCTTGCGGATACGTGGGATGGCGGCCAGGGCCAGATGGGCGGAGTGGAGGACTCTGGTGGGTGCATGAAATGCGAGGCGGTGGTTGAGATATCCAGGTCCCGTGTCATGTAGGGCTTTGTAGGCATGTGTGAGGAGCCTGAAGGTGATTCTTTTGTTGACTGAGAGCCAGTGGAGGTCTCTCAGGTAGCTGGTGATGTGGCTGCATCGGGTGATATTGAGGATGAGTCAGGCGGAGGCCTTCTGGATGCTTTGCAGTTCTCACAGAGTTTCTGGGTGATGCTGGCGTAGACTGCATTGCCGTAGTCGAGTCTGCTGCTGATGAGTGTGTGGGTGACCATCCACTTGAAGAAATTTCGGAGCAGGCATTGAGCGTGGAAGCAGGATGATGAGACGGTGTTGATCTGGCAGTTCATGGTGAGTGAGAAGTCCAAGATAATGCTGAGATTTCGTGCATGGCTGTGGGTGTGGAGGGTCCAAGATCTGCCGGCCACCAGGAGTCATCCCAGGCAGAGGGTGTGGAGCCCAGGATGAGGACTTCGGGCTCCTCTGAGTTTAACTTGAGGCAGCTGTCCTTCATCCAGGTGATGACATCCTTCATCCCGTCATGGAAGGTGTTCTTGGCAACTGTGGGTTCATTGGTGAGGGAGAGGATCAGCTGGGTGTTGTCGGAATAGGAGACAATGTTGAGTCCGTGGTTCCTGACAATGGCAGCGAGCGGGGCCATGTAGATGTTGTTGAGCGTGGGGCTCAGGGAGGAGACCTGAGGGACTCCGCAGCTGATTTCTGTGGGTTCGGAGTGGAATGGTGGTAGGCTGACTCTCTGTGTTCAGCTGGTGAGGAAGGATCGGATCTATTCCAATGCTTATTCGCGGATGCTGGTGCCGTGGAGTCTTTTCATAGGGTGTGGTGGGAGTCGGTGTCGAAGGCAGTCAAGAGGTTCAGGAGGATGAAGGCTGCAGTTTCACCTCGGTCGAGGAGGGTGTGGACATCGCCTGTGGCGGCGAGGAGGGCAGTCTTGGTACTGTGATTGCTTCGGAAGCCAGATTGGGAGAGGTCCAGGATGTGGTTCACTTCGATGAACTCAGACAGTTGGGCATTGATGGCCTTCTTAAGGACCTTGGCTGCAAAGGGGAGCAGAAAGATGGGTCTGAAGTTCTTGAGGTCCTTCGGGTCGGCAGAGGGTTTCTTCAGCAAGTGGTTGATCTCTGCATGTTTCCAGTGTTCCGGGAATGTGGCGGAGTTGATGGAGCAGTTGATGATGCAGCAGAGCTCGGGGGCGATGGAGGTGCTGGCTCTGTTGAAGATGTGGTGCGGGCAGGAGTCCCAGGAAGATCCTGAGTGGATGCTCTTCATGATCTTGAGGGTGTTATCAGTGGTGAGGGGAGTTCAGCTGATCAAGGTCTGCTGGGATCTGGTGTCGTTGGGTGCAGTGGTTGCGAGTGGGGTGAGAGGGTCTTTGGTATCGAGTGCCGTTAAAGCTGTCGTAGATCTCCTTAATCTTGTGGTGGAAGAAGGCACTGAGGTTGTTGCAGAGGTCTTGGGAGGGTGGGATATCTGCTGTCCCTGTGCTGGGTTTGGCAAATTCTATGACCATGGCGAAAGGTTCTTTGCTATTGTGGGCATTGGTGTTGATCCTTTCTTGTAGGGCCACTTCCTTTGTTGTTCTAATAAGGTGGTGATGTGCGGTGACAGCAGTTGTGAAGGGTGAGTGGTCTTCCTGGGTCTTGCAGCTCCTCCATCTCTTTTCGAGCAGTCTACGGGTGCATCTGGACTCATGAAGGACGGGAGAGAACCAGCTGGCTTTTTTAGAGTGTGGCTTGCCTGGTGCTTTCTTGATGGAAGCCAGTGTGTTTTTAGGGCTGGGGGCCGGGCTTTAGGGTTGAGGGTGGGGGGGAGGGACATTCTTTAGGGCTGGGGTGGTTTTAGGGCTTATAGCGGGGGGTTGGCTGGAGGCCGGGTAGTTATTAGGGCTGGGGCCGGTTTTAGGGCTCACAGAAAGGGATTGGGTAGTGTTTATGGTTGGGGCAGGGTGGTTTGCAGGGCTGGGGGCCAGGTTTTAGGGCTCAAGGCAGGGGGGCTAGGGTGAGATCTTTAAAATGCATATGCTGAATGTCACTGGTTTTGTACAAGTGAAATCTGAGCCTAACTATAACATCCCTGTAACCTTTGGTTTTTTCAGAGAAGTTCTAAGGTTTTTTTAAATTCTATTTCCTAACTATAACAACCCTGTAACCTTTGGTTTTTTAAGTGACTTGCTATGGTTTTTTAACTAGTAGTCATGTTTGCAGAGTGGTGGAGAAAGTGGGTGGGGCTTCCGACCTGCTCTCAGAAATCCTGTTGTGCCGTACATACTGGAGGTAACAGG
Organism: Calotriton arnoldi; assembly: GCA_963921515.1. Taxonomy (NCBI): domain Eukaryota; kingdom Metazoa; phylum Chordata; class Amphibia; order Caudata; family Salamandridae; genus Calotriton; species Calotriton arnoldi. The sequence goes on from CAWUFW010011293.1 coordinate 106,916, forward strand.
AGGGCATCTGGGCCCCCAAGAACCTTCAGCATCCAAGAGGACTTCATCCCAAACCCAGCAGTGCACCAGGAGGCACGTTTGCAGAATGGCGGAGAAAGGGGGCATGGCTTCCGAAGTCTTCTCAGCAATCGCACTCTGTGGGACTTACTAAACAGGAGGGTTTGTTAGATCCCAAGGACCCTCTGGACCCAAGGGGACTGAATACCCCAACCAGCAGTGCACCAGGAGACGCGTTTGCAGGGTGGTGGAGGAAGAGGGAGGGGGCTCTGGCAACTTGCCAGGCCAGCCTTTAATTTTTTTAAATATATTCTGCAAGGAGGGCTGCATGGCCCCCCTTCCCATGGCCAATTTTGGCCCTGGGGACCCCATTCCCTGGGGCCAGGCCTTTCTTTTCGTGGGGGACGGGGGCTGCATGGGCCCCTTCTCTGGGTCGATTTCAGCCCTGTGGACCCTATTCCCTGGGGCCCAGCTTTTTTAATTTTTTTATTTAGGGGAGGGCGGCTGTCCCCCTTCCCAGGCCGATTTCAACCCTGGGGACCCAAACCCTAGGGCCTGGCCTACTAGTAATAGGGAAGAGGGGCCGATTTTGGACCTGGGGACCCCGTCCTCTGGGGCCCACCATGTACAGATGCGGGTGGGGGGCAGCATGGCCCCCTCCCCTGCCCAAATTCGGCCTCTGGGACCCATCCCCCGGGGCCTGGCCATTTAAAGCAGGTGCCTCTAGGGCACCAACTCTCCACTGGGAGCGTGGGGGGAGCCTGAAGTCCCCGGTGGTCCCTGCCGGCTCCCCGCCTCCTGCAGAGGGGGAATTGCTTTTATAGAGAGTGAGCTGCTGAAAATGCAGCTACCTCTCTGTAAAAGCAATTGTGCTCCTCTTCCAGCAACTGAGAGCACTTTCATACTTTCGCCTAAAAGAAGCGGAGCACAGTTTGCTGTGGCTTGGCAGGAGCTGTAAAGCTATGTCCCGGGGGTGGGCATCCCGGGACATAGTAGGAGCCGGGCCTGGGGGGTGGTGGTCCCCAGGGCCATCTATGGCCCCAGAAACGGGGGGCACGTGGCCCCCCTCCTTTCTTTTGTTTTGGGCCTGCGCAGGGGCTGGGTGGGCTCCCAGAGGCCCCCCAATAAATATTAATTTTTATGAGGTGGTGGTTCCCAGGGCCGGGGGGGTCCAAGAGGCCCCCCATATTAATACATTAGCCCCAGGGAGGTGGTGGTTCCCAGGGCCTGGAGGATCGAAGAGGCCCCAATTTATGGTTCTCATCACCACCTCCCCGGGGCCTGAAGGGGGTCCGAGAGGCCCCCTGTTTATTAAGCAATAATCCCCAGGGAGTTGGTGGCCCCCGGGGCAATGAGCAGCTCCAGGAGGGGGTGCCCACGTGCTCCCCCTCCCTTATTGTCAGAATGACTCCGGGACCTGGCCCAACCGAGGGCCAATAACTAATGAAGCATTGGAGCCTGCTCTTTGTTTTTTAAAAGTTTTAGCAGGATCCACGGATCCCGCCAAAAATAAAAAAATTAATGCTTTTTTGGGCCTGCGGGGTTCCTCTGGGACCCCCCCCCCCCCCAAGAGGCATAGGGGATCAGGGTGTTTTTACCCTGCCCCCTTTTCTTTTTCTTTAAATGCCTTTTCTGTGACTCGTTTCAACTGAGTCACAAGATGGCTGCCTGGTTCGAAGTGTTGGCAGCCAATCAGATCTCAGTACAAGATCGGGAGGGGAGGCGGATCCTCCGTGTCCCCCCAGATATACAAATTTGAAAATCTTTTATTAGCTCCTTAACTACTGAACGGATTTAAACCATTTAACAAAAAGGTCACTTTCTGGACAAGCAGCTACTTTTCTGCCAAATGTGGGGTAATTCCATTCAGCAGTTCGGACTGTAGCCGTGTCTAAAGTTCCCTTTGGAAATCAACATGGTGAAAAAGCGTTTTGGGATCCCCTTTTTTTACTCAGCCCCCGCTTAACGGATCACCCCAAAATTTCAACACAGCAGCTGAAGTAAGTGGCAAATGAATTGAGAAAATTTCATGAGGATTCATCAAACTATGCAATGTTGTTGGCAAATGAAAAAACGCTCTTCCTATGGAAACTGAGTCCTAACTATAACTACCTACTGACAACTGCCAGTAGGATATATATATATATATATATATATATATATATATATATATATATATATATATATATATATATTAGATAAAGATCCACTCCAGACAAGGAAATGAAAAGACGGCACACCAAGTGAATTTCTCGCACAGATCTTTATGTGCAAGAGAACGACGACGTTTCAGCAATAAGCCTTTGTCAAGTTTTTTTTGTTTAGTGCTCAATCCCCCATAGAAATAACGTGGATAATCAAAAAAACATGGAAAACAGACTATCGAAAAAAGACTTACATACATAGAGGTCATGAAATATAAAGAGTAAAAATTGCACGTGCATGATATTTTACAATTAATAATGACCTATAAACATATGTATATACAATACTGAATAATCAGAATTCTTTCATTCAGATAATTTCATTCCATGTGAGGATTTAACATGAGTTCAGTTATGCCACGATAGATGTCGGAATAACCCAAAGTGCAACTGAATAATAGAAAATTTAAAACGGCACTTACACAACAATGCAGATAGTTACGTCAACGAACAAAACTTCCATAGAAGTTACAAAAAGACCACATCCATAAGTTGTAGGGGCAGATCCTGCTGCTCAAAAATAGTAAGGAGATCCTTAGAACTATCAAGGAGTGGGAAAGGAACTACATATGGGGCAAATGCCTCACATACGTCTAAACTCTCAATCAAATAGGTTGATAGTATACTGCTCCTCAGTTATAATAAACATATAGGAGCAACCAGACGTTGAGCCATGTAGCACCCTAAAAAAAGAGATAAGACAATCAAGGACAATTGTCCAACCATCCGGACTGTAACATGCTGCAAATTAAAAGAAGTGCCTAAAAATACGACATAAATGGAGAGTGAAACCAAAAACTAAGTGGAATAGAAAATAAGGGGCCTATATACAATCAATCAGATAAGTGGGAAAATGGCAAGTTAACAACCTATTCAGTTTATGTGAGTTGTCAATTCTTCACTTGTGTTCAAACCAAAAGGAATACGGGTATTTAGATTGATGATATATCTTGATTCTAGTACTCGTAATTGCTTCTCTCTATCTCCCCCTCGGGTTTGTTTCAAAATACAATCAATTCCCATAATCTTAAGATGATACTTATTGCTATCATGTTTGGCCTGGAAGTGCCGGGCCACGGGTAATTCAGGTCATTGTTGGTGATAGCACGAAGATGTTGTAATATTCGCTGTTTTAATGGTAGTTTGGTGCTCCCAATATAACGGAGCCCACAGGGACACTCTAACAGGTATACCGTGAATTCAGTATTGCAAGTGATAAACTTGCGAATATATCTAATACTGCCATCACTTGTGGTGTAACTTTTTTGACTTTTACCATTGTTGCATGCTTTACAGGACCCACAAGGATAGTAACCCTCCAGTTTTTATTCAACCAATTAGGAGGTGGGTGTGGGTTCCTGATAACTATGTACTAGGGAGTCCCTTAGAGATCTTGGTCGTCGATATGTGACCTGGGGAGTGGCTCCAATGGAACTGCCTATTATGGGATCAGTGAGTAAAAGATTCCAATGTTTTCTTAGAAGACGCTTCATATGTAGAGATCTTTTATTATATGTGGTGATCATCCTGGGTCGATTGTCATTTCTTTGCGCTCTTACCACTTTTGTTTTTGAAGAGGATATCAGTTTGTTTAACCCCTTCCAGTTTTTTACTCGCCTGATACAATATTTTACTTGAGTAACCTCGCTGTGCGACTCTATCCTTGATGTTGATTTGTTCCTTACGATATGACTCATCATCACTGCAGGTACAGCGGGCTCTAATGAGCTCACCATATGGTATGCTATTAATGAGGGTTGCTGGATGGTGGCTTGCAGCATGTAATGTGCTGTTACCTGCTGTCTTTTTTCGGTTTGGGAAGTTTGTATTTTGTTATCTTCAATTTTAATTGCCACATCCAGGAATTCTACAGTGTGAATTACTAATAGTACAGGTGAAACTGAGATTAAGTTCGTTGGTCGCCAGAGTACTGATAAATTCCCTGGCACTGTAGTTCATCACCATCCCAAATAAGGAACAGATCATCAATATATCTGATCCAAATTGGGATGTGTTCGGTGAACCTATCGCTTTGTTCTGTCCATACTACTTGCTCCTCCCACCAGCCCAGAAAGAGATTCGCTAGACTGGGGGCGAAGCAAGTGCCCATCGCTACACCTGACTTTTGCCTGTATACCGTATTCTCGAACAAAAAAATGTTCTGCTCCATACAGAACAGTATCATAGCTCCTAGCATATTGGTATGATCCAATAGTGATAGTGATCTCCCTTTCAGAAAGTACATACATGCTTCTACACCATGGGTACTCACAAACTTTCTCTCGGGGGCCAAATTTACAGTGTGGTTTGTGGCCGAGGGCCGCACCGGTGGGGGCGGGGTCATTGGGGGAGAGGGCGGGGCTAGAGCAAAACAAAACTGACCATGAGGTGGAACACAGGCCCCTGCAGCGGACGCCTTCGTCCACTGTGCCACCGGACCCGCATACACATATCTCTCTCTCTCTCTGTCTCCCTCCTCTCTCTCTATCTCTCCCTCCCTCTCTGTGTCTCTCTCCCTCTCTCTGTTTCCCTCTCCTCTCTCTCTCTGTCTTCCCTCCCTCCCTCTCTATCTATCTCTCTCTCTCTCTCCCTCCCTCTCTCTCTGTCTCCCTCCCTCTCTTTGTCTCCCTCCCTCTCCCTCTCCCTCTCTCTGTCTCCCTCCTCTCTCTCCCTCTGTCTCCCTCCCTCTGTCTGTCTCCCTCTGGTCGGTCTCCCTCCTCTCTGTCTCCCTCCCTCCGTCTCCCTCCCTCTGTCTCCTCCCTCTGTCTCCCTCTATCTGTCTCCCTCCCTCTGTCTCCCTCTGTCTGTCACCCTCCTCCTCTGCCTGTCACCCTCCTCCTCCTCCCTCTGTCTGTCTCCCTCTGTCCTCTCTCTGTCTGTCTCCCTCCCTCTGTCTCCCTCTGTCTGTCACCCTCTGTCTCCTCTCTCTGTCTCCCTCTGTCTCCCTCTGTCTCCCTCTGTCTGTCTCTCTGTCTCCCTCTCTGTCTCTCTCTGTCTCCCTCCCTCTGTCTCTCCCTCTGTCTCTCTGTCTCCCTCTGTCTCCCTCTCTCTGTCTCCCTCTGTCTCCCTCTCTCTCTGTCTCCCTCTCCCTCTCTGTCTCCCGCTCTCTGTCTCCCTCTGTCTCCCTCCCTCTCTCTCTCTGTCTCCCTCCCTCCCTCTCTCTATCTCTCCCTCTCTCTCTCTCCCTCCCTCTCTCTCTCTCTCCCTCTCTCTCTCTCTCCTCTCTCTCTCTCTCCCTCTCTCTGTCTCTCTCCCTCTCTCTGTCTCCCTCCCTCTCTTCTCTGTCTCCCTCTCTCTCCTCTCCCTCCCTCTCCTCTCTCCCTCTCCCTCCCTCTGTCTCCCTCCTCTGTCTCCTCTGTCTCCCTCCCTCTGTCTCCCTCCCTCTGTCTCCCTCCCTCCTCTCCTCCCTCTGTCTCCCTCTCTGTCTCCTCCTCTGTCTCCTCTCTCTCTCTCTCCTCCCTCCCTCTGACTCCCTCCCCTCTTGTCTCCCTCTGCCTGTCGCCCGCCACCCTCTGTCTGTCTCCCTCTGTCTCTCTCTCTGTCTGTCTCCCTCCCTCTGTCTCCCTCTGTCTGTCGCCTTCTGTCTCCCTTCTCTGTCTCTCACCCTCTGTCTCCGTCCCTCTGTCTCCGTCCTCTGTCTCCCTCCCTCTGTCTCTCCCTCTGTCTCACCTCTGTCTGTCTCCCTCTGTCTGTCTCTCTGTCTCCCTCTCTCTCTGTCTCTCTCTGTCTCCTCCCTCTGTCTCTCCCTTCTGTCTCTCTGTCTCCCTCTGTCTCCCTCTCTCTGTCTCCCTCTGTCTCCTCTCTCTCTCTCTCCCTCTCTCTCTGTCTCCCTCTCTGTATGTCTCCCTCTGTCTGTCTCCCTCTGTCTGTCTCCCTCTGTCTCCCTCCCTCTCTCTCTCTCTGTCTCCCTCCCTCTCTCTCTCCATCCCTCCCTCTCTCTCTCTCTCTCTGTCTCCCTCCCTCTCTCTGTCTCCCTCCCTCCCTCTCTCTCTCTCTCTCTGTCTGTCTCCCTCTCTCTGTCTCCCTCTCTCTGTCTCCCTCCCTCTGTCTCCCTCTGTCTGTCTCCGTCTATCTGTCTCCGTCTGTCTCCCTCTATCTGTCTCTATCTGTCTCTCTCCTCTCTGTCTGTCGCCCTCCCTCCTCTGCCTGTCGCCCTCCTCCCTCTGTCTGTCTCCCTCTGTCTCTCTCTGTCTGTCTCTCCCTCCCTCTGTCTCCCTCTGTCTCCTCTCTCTCTCTGCTCTCTCTCTGTCTCCGTCCCTCTGTCTCCGTCCCTCTGTCTCCCTCCCTCTGTCTCTCCCTCTGTCTCTCTCTGTCTGTCTCTCTCGGTATGTCTCCCTCTGTCTGTCTGTCTGTCTCTGTCTCTCTCTGTCTCCCTCCTTCTGTCTCTCCCTCTGTCTCTCCCTCTGTCTCTCTCTCTGTCTCTCCCTCTGTCTCTCCCTCTCTGTCTCTCTCTGTCTCCCTCCCTCTGTCTCTATCTGTCTCCCTCTATCTGTCTCCCTCTATCTGTCTCCCTCTATCTGTCTCCCTCTATCTGTCTCCCTCTATCTGTCTCCCTCTATCTGTCTCCCTCCCTCTGTCTGTCACCCTCCTCCCTCTGCCTGTCACCCTCCTCCCTCTGTCTCCCTCTGTCTCCCTCCCTCTCTCTCTCTGTCTCCCTCCCTCTCTCTCTCTCTCTCTCTCTCTCTGTCTCCCTCCCTCTCTCTGTCTCCCTCCCTCTCTCTCTCTCTGTCTCCCTCCCTCTCTCCGTCTCCCTCTCTCTGTCTCCCTCCCTCTGTCTCCCTCTGTCTGTCTCCGTCTATCTGTCTCCCTCTATCTGTCTGTCACCCTCCTCCCTCTGCCTGTCACCCTCCTCCCTCTGTCTCCCTCTGTCTCACTCCCTCTCTCTCTCTCTCTCTCTCTCTCTCTCTCTCTCTGTCTCCCTCCCTCTCTCTGTCTCCCTCCCTCTCTCTCTCTCTGTCTCCCTCTCTCCGTCTCCCTCTCTCTGTCTCCCTCTCTCTGTCTCCCTCCCTCTGTCTCCCTCTGTCTGTCTCCGTCTATCTGTCTCCCTCTATCTGTCTCCCTCTATCTGTCTCCCTCCCTCTGTCTCCCTCCCTCTGTCTGTCGCCCTCCTCCCTCTGCCTGTCGCCCTCCTCCCTCTGTCTCCCTCTGTCTCCCTCCCTCTCTCTCTCTCTCTCTCTCTCTCTCTCTCCCTCTCTCTCTCTCTCTCTGTCTCCCTCCCTCTCTCTGTCTCTCTCTCTCTCTGTCTCCTCTCTCTCCGTCTCCCCTCCCTCTGTCTCCCTCTGTCTGTCTCCCTCTATCTGTCTCCCTCTATCTGTCTCCCTCTATCTGTCTCCCTCTATCTGTCTCCCTCCCTCTGTCTGTCGCCCTCCTCCCTCTGCCTGTCGCCCTCCTCCATCTGTCTGTCTCCCTCTGTCTCTCTCTGTCTGTCTCCCTCCCTCTGTCTCCCTCTCTCTCTGTCTCTCTCTGTCTCCGTCCCTCTGTCTCCCTCCCTCTCTGTCTCTCTGTCTCTCTCCCTCTCTGTCTCCCTCTCTGTCTCCTCTCTCTCTCTCTCTCTCTGTCTGACTCCCTCCTTCCCTCTGTCTCTCCCTCTGTCTCTCCCTCTGTCTCTCTCTCTGTCTCTCTGTCTCTCTCTCTCTCTCTCTGTCTCCCTCTGTCTCCCTCCCTCTGTCTCTCTCTGTCTCCCTCTCTGTCTCCCTCCCAGGCCTGAGCTCCCTGGCCTTGGCTCAACTCTCTGACTACAGGCTGGCGGGAAACATCACATCACAGGCTCTTAACGCACACCTCACCCGGCTCTCACTCCCTGCTGCCCTCTGTCACCCTCTGCCATCTCACCCGGCTCTCACTCCTGCTGCCCTCCGTCACCTCACCCTGGCTCTCTACTCCCTGCCCTCTGTCACCCTCTGTCACCTCACTTGCCGCTCTCACTCCCTGCTGCCCTCCTTCACCTCACCCACGCTCTCACTCCCTGCTGCCCTCTGTCACCTCTCTGCCATCTCACCGGCCTTCACTCCCTGCTGCCCTCCGTCACCTCACCCGGCTCTCACTCCTGCCCTCTGTCACCCTCTGTCACCTTACCCGGCTCTCACTCCCTGCTGCCCTCCGTCACCTCACCCGGCTCTCACTCCTGCTGCCTCTGTCACCTCACCCGGCTCTCACTCCCTACTGCCCTCTCGTCATCCTCTGTCACCTTACCCGGCTCTCACTCCCTTCAACCCTCTGTCACCCTCATCCGGCTCTCACTCCCTGCTGCCCTCTGTCACCCTCTGCCATCTCACCCAGCTCTCACTCCCTGCTGCCCTCCGTCACCTCACCCGGCTCTCACCCCCTGCTGCCCTCTGTCACCCTCTGCCATCTGACCCGGCTCTCACTCGCTGCTGCCCTCCATCAACTCACCCGGCTCTCACTCCTGCCCTCTGTCACCCTCTGTCACCTTGCCACTCGGCTCACTCCTGCTGCCCTCCGTCACCTCACCCGGCTCTCACTCCCTGCTGCCCTCTGTCACCTCACCCGGCTCTCACTCTCCTGCCCTCAGTCACCTCACCCGGCTCTCACTCCCTACTGCCCTCTGTCACCCTCTGTCACCTCCACCCGGCTCTCAGTCCCTGCCAACCCTCTGTCACCTTACCCGGCTCTCACTCCCTGCAACCCTCCCTGTCACCTCATCCGGCTCTCACTCCCTGCTGCCCTCTGTCACCTCACCGCCTCTCACTCCCTGCTGCCCTCTGTCACCCTCTGCCATCTCACCCGGCTCTCACTCCCTGCTGCCCTCCGTCACCTCACCCGCGCTCTCACTCCCTGCTGCTCCCTCTGTCACCTCACCCGGCTCTCACTCCCTGCCCTCTGTCACCTCACCCGGCTCTCACTCCCCTGCCCTCTGTCCACCTCACCCGGCTCTCACTCCCTGCAACCCTCTGTCACCTCACCCGGGTTCTCACTCCCCTGCTGCCCTCTGTCACCCTCTGCCATCTCACCCGGCTCTCACGCCCTGCCCTCTGTCACCCTCTGTCTCCTTACCCGGCTCTCATTCCCTGCTGCCCTCCGTCACCTCACCCGGCTCTCACTCCCTGCTGCCCTCTGTCACCTCACCCGGCTCTCACTCCCTGCCCTCTGTCACCTCACCCGGCTCTCACTCCCTGCCCTCTGTCACCTCACCCGGCTCTCACTCCCTGCAACCCTCTGTCACCTCACCCGGCTCTCACTCCCTGCTGCCCTCTGTCACCCTCTGCCATCCTACCCGGCTCTCACGCCCTGCCCTCTGTCACCCTCTGTCTCCTTACCCGGCTCTCATTCCCTGCTGCCCTCCGTCACCTCACCCGGCTCTCACTCCCTGCTGCCCTCTGTCACCTCACCCGGCTCACTCCCTGCCCTCTGTCCAACTCACCCGGCTCTCACTCCCTGCCCTCTGTCACCTCACCCGGCTCTCACTCCCTGCAACCCTCTGTCACCTCACCCAGCTCTCACTCCCTGCTGCCCTCTGTCCACCTCACCCCGGCTCTCACTCCCTGCTGCCCCTCTGTCACCCTCTGCCATCTCACCCGGCTCTCACTCCCTGCTGCCCTCCGTCACCTCACCCGGCTCTCACTCCCTGCTGCCCTCTGTCACCTCACCCGGCTCTCACTCCCTGCCCTCCGTCACCTCACCCGGCTCTCACTCCCTGCTGCCCTCTGTCACCTCACCCGGCTCTCACTCCCTGCAACCCTCTGTCACCTCACCCAGCTCTCACTCCCTGCTGCCCTCTGTCACCTCACCCGGCTCTCACTCCCTGCTGCCCTCTGTCACCCTCTGCCATCTCACTCGGCTCTCACTCCCTGCTGCCCTCCGTCACCTCACCCGGCTCTCACTCCCTGCTGCCCTCTGTCACCTCACCCGGCTCCTCACTCCTGCCCTCCGTCACCTCACCCGGCTCTCACTCCCTGCTGCCCTCTGTCACCCCTCACCCGGCTCTCCTACTCCCTGCAACCCTCTGTCACCTCACCCAGCTCTCACTCCTGCTGCCCTCTGTCACCTCACCCGGCTCTCACTCCCTGCTGCCCTCTGTCACCCTCTGCCATCTCACCCGGCTCTCACTCCCTGCTGCCCTCCGTCACCCTCACCCGGCTCTCACGCCCTGCCCTCTGTCACCCTCTGTCTCCTTACCCGGCTCACTCCCTCGCTGCCCTCCGTCACCTCACCCGGGCTCTCACTCCCTGCTGCCCTCTGTCACCTCACCCGGCTCTCACTCCCTGCCCTCTGTCAACTCACCCGCTCTCACTCCCTGCCCTCTGTCACCTCACCCGGCTTCTCACTCCTGCAACCTCTGTCACCTCACCCAGCTCTCTACTCCCTGCTGCCCTCTGTCACTCTCACCCGGCTCTCACCTCCTGCTGCCTCTGTCACCCTCTGCCATCTCACCGGCTTCACTCCTGCTGCCCTCCGTCACCTCACCCGGCTCTCACTCCCTGCCCCTCCTGTCACCTCACCCGGCTCTACTCCTGCCTCTGTCACCTCACCCGGTCTCACTCCCTGCAACCCTCTGTCACCTCACCCAGCTCTCACTCCCTGCTGCCCTCCTGTCACCTCACCCGGCTCTCACTCCCTGCTGCCCTCTGTCACCTCACCCAGCCTCTCACTCCCTGCTGCCCTCTGTCACCCTCTGCCATCTCACCCGGCTCTCACTCCCTGCTGCCCTCCGTCACCTCACCCGGCTCTCACTCCCTGCTGCCCTCTGTAACCCTCTGCCATCTCACCCGGCTCTCACTCCCTGCTGCCCTCTCTGTCACCTCACCCGGCTCTCACTCCCTGCTGCCCTCCGTCACCTCACCCGGCTCTCACACCACTGCTGTCCTCTATCATTCTCTGTCACCTCACCCCGCGTGTGTAGCAGCCCGGGCTGAGACAGCTTCCCGGGCACACACACAGCCGCACCCGAGTACTTCCACGTCTTTAAAAGACCATTTGCATGATAACGAGGCTTTGTTGTATTTCACCTCTTCTTAGTGCCCCTGCGCTCCACTCGGACTATCGGCTGGAATCGCCCGGCCCCCATAGAGCAGGAGTCTGTGTTTGCTGACACTCTGTAAAAAAAAAAAAAAACACAGGTACCGATGTCTGCAAGGTCCGCGGGCCACCAAGGAAGGCTTGCCGGGCCGCTGGCGGCCCGCGGGCCGTACTATTGAGTACCCGTGTTCTACACCTTTCCTTTGGTCGATATATGTGTAAAGAGAACACACATCCAGAGATATCATAAGGAAAGTGCTCTCCCATTTGATATCATGTATCCTTTTCAAAGAAATCAGTGCTGTCACGGCAGTATGACCTAAGGTTGGTCACGATGGGTGCTAGAAAGGAATCAAGGAAGATTGGAGGTATTTTCAGAAGTCCCCCATTAGATGACACAATGGGTCTCCTAGTGGTCTAGTGGGATGTTTATGTATTTTCGGCAGTAGGTACAAACAGGGTATACTGGGATGATCATTTTTTCAAGAACAAGTATTCATCATAACTCATTAAGCATTTTATCCACCAATCTTTAATTATTTCATGATATACATTTATGGTGTCTCTGTACAAGTCCCAGGAAATTTGTTCATAACAAGATCCGTCACTTAGCTGGTTGAGGGCTTAATTTCTATAGTATTCTGCATCCATCAGAACAATGTTGCCCCCCTTGTCACTGAGCTTCATCATTATGCTGGAATCTTCAGTTAATTTTTTGAGGGCAGCACGTTGTTTCTGTGTCAAATTATCCCTGCTTCTCATTTTGTGATCGTTCCGCATCAGTGTCAATTCATGAATCATCACAGAATTAAAGGCCTCAATGTTGTCATGGGGGACATTCGGATGGAACCTTGATTTAGGTTTAAAGCCACTGTTCATAGAGTCATCCACTGTAAAACCTATTTGTCTCAGTATATCACTTGTGTCCTGTTGTTGCCCTTCACTAGGAGAATCATCATCTAATGAATGTAAGGTCAGGATGGAATCAATGTCTTGCAACGTGAAAGGAGATGAAACTTGCAATCTGTCGTTATTTTGTCCTTCTTTGTTGTCAACTATATCAGTTGAATTATTTAATATTTTGTGTAATTTCATCAATTTTAATTTCCTTACGTAACGGAATATATAAATTCGAGCATCAACGTAGTTCATGTCTTGTGTTGGGCAGAATGATGGACCCAATCTCAGAAGAGACTCCTCTTCATCGGTCAATGTCCTTGCCGATAGGTTGATGACAGATTTTTTCATCCACCACATTCTGATTCTTCGATTGACACATCCTGTAATTTTTGTGCGCCCACCGTGTCTATGTTTCCTCTGAGTGTTCGTTTGAGCCTCTTGCTTTTCCTTTGCCTCACCCTCTTCCTCGTCCTCTTACGCGTCCCTTCTTCTCGGTTGGTCCCTGTGCCTTTGAATCCTTTTCTCTCTTTTTCTTTTCAATATTTGGAACTCGTGTAGGACGTGAGAGGCGTGAGCCTAAAGGGACCGCCTGGCGATCAGAGTCTGAGCTGACATCAGAGCTAGAATCAGTGGTTACCGCTTCCTGTTGTATCTGCTGTTGGATAACTCGAACGTCTCTTTGTGCCCAATCGAATCTTTTTGCGTAGGTCAGTATTGGGCCTTCAGCATAGTCCTTTTTGTCTACGCAAGAATTTGCGTTGTTTTTATTTTGATGGTGTCCTCACTTAGGATTTAAGGCGGACTTCCAGACCTTTCAGGAAATCAATCACAACACTTTCTGATTTGTGTTTATCCAAATCTTCTTTGACCTTAGCTAATTCCAGGCGTGTTTGATCCAAATCGATTTTGGCGTACTTGATCAGCATTTCAAGCATCCCCTTGCATGTTTTGGCCATATATTGTGCCCATTCATTTAGAAGATCCGGATTAGGGTTTTTCGTAGGTGGGTACAATAGAGATCCTAAGCCCTCTTGGGACTCGACCTACTTCCACATAGTTGGTAAGAGAGGTAACCTCCCACCATTTATTTATTTCACGCCTGGATAATTTCTCCAATGTAGCCAAAATCTGTGATAGAGATAATTCCTGTGTGGATGAGACAATTGTTGATTTCAAAATCCGTTCAGTTGGATTTAACTCTTCATTGAAAAGGGAGATAGCGATAGCTTGCCTTTCCTTTTCCCATTCATTCATAGTCATTAGGTTGTATTGACCCCAATACAAACGTATTATATATATATATATATATATATGCAATAAAAGCAGAGAGAACTCTGGGTAGTTCTCAAGTTTGGGTAGAAAGCAGCTCCAGTATAGAGACTACTCTCAACACCAGCAACACTCTAAAGTTTGCTCACCTCAAATGTCTGCTTTTCTATCAAAGTCTTTAAGCATAGGATTAGCACAGTGCCATCCACGTCGAGATAGAAAGGGACAAAGTCTTTTACCCTTTCTATCTCGGCATGGATGGCACTGTGCTAATCCTATGCTAAAGACTTTGATAGAAAAGCAGACATTTGAAGTGAGCTTAAATTTAGAGTGATCACTGGTGTTGAGAGTCCTATACTGGAGCTGCTTTCCACCTAAACAGTACTACCAGAGTTCTCTGCTTCTTTTTGCATCATTTATGCATCACTCTATGCCTGAAGAGAATTGTTTTGACTTATACTGAGTGCTCTCTTGTGTCTGGACAAAGCTATGCCTCTCTGAAGAGCTCTGATAGAGAGCGAAACACGTGTCAGGGGTTGCTTTTATTCATTTCAGGGTTGGTTTGGATGGTATTTTATCAATCCAAAGCTGTAATACTGTGCCTGGAGTGGTAAAGGCTTTGGCCATTTTAAAGCTCGGCAAGGATAGCACTGTGCTAATCCTATGCAAAGACTTTGCTGTAGACACGGTAAAAGACTTTGTCCCTTTCTATCTCGGCGTGGATGGCACTGTGCTAATCCTATGCTTAAAGACTTTGATAGAAAAGCAGACATTTGAGGTGAGCAAATTTAGAGTGTCGCTGGTGTTGAGAGTGCTCTATACTGGAGCTGCTTTCCACCTAAACTTGAGAACTACCCAGAGTTCTCTGCCTCTTTTTTTGCATCATTTATGCGTCACTCTATGCCTGAAAGGGAATTGTTTTGATATATATATATATATATATATATATATATATATATATATATATATTACCTACTGGCGGCCGCCTGGTCATTTACAGTCCTGGGTACCACCACCACTCCAGGGCATGGCCAAATTTTAAATGAGGAGGGGGCTGCACGGTCTCCCTCCCGGACCGTTTTTGGTCACAGAAACCACCACCTCCCTGAGCAAGCCCTGCAATAACAAAGGAAGGGGGACGTGCCCCCCTCCTGGAGCCATTAATTGCCCTGGGGACCACCGCCCCCAGGGTCGGCTCCCTATGTCCCACGGTACCCACCCTCGGGACATAGATGTTTGCTTTCATTTGGCATGAGCTTTGATAGCTCCCAGCAAGTGAGAGTAAACAGTAAGCCCACTCACAGCGGGCAGGAGCAGGAAAACAGCTCCCGCCCTCTGGGAGTGGACTTTTCAATGAAAAAATTGCTTCTGCATGCAGGGAGCAGCATTTTTTGATGCTCCATGCATGCTACAGCAATGCCGGATCCGGCTGGAGACGGAGTTGGCAGGGCCCGCGGTCCCAAACAGTGCACACTGGGTGCCTTTGTTGGGGCCAGGGCACCCAGCAGGAAGTGGCTGGCCTCGGAGGATGGGGTCCCCGGTGCCAAAAGCGGCACAGGGAGGGGGCCTTGTGGCCCCCTCCCCTTCTACTAATTGGCCTGGCCCAGGGGGATGGGGTCCCTGGGACAAAATATGCCCAGGGAGGGGCCCCATGTAGACCCCTCCCATTTTATAATTGGCCAGGATCCAGGGATGGGGTCCCCGGGGCCAAAATCAGAACAGGGAGGGGGGGCTGTGGCCCGCCTCCCCTTTTACTAATTGGTCGGGCCCCAGAGATGGGGTCCTCAGGGACAAAAATTGGGCCCACGGAGAGGGCCATATGCCCCCTCCCCTTTTAGTAATGGGCTGGACCCCATGGGATGCTGTCCTCGAGGCCAAAATCTGCCCACGGAGATGGGCCATGCGGCCCCACCCCTTTTAGTAATTGGGTGGCCCTGGGGGATGGGGTCCCTGGTGTCATAATTGAACTGGGAGGGGGTCTGTGTGCTCCCCTCCCAGGCTGACTACATGCAGGGGGTGGGCCACAGGGACTAGCCATAGGCCAGGCCCTGCAGCCATTCACCCACGGAGCACGGTCAAAGGCCATTCGAGCCATGGGGGTGGGGGTTATTTCCTAATTATAACGTCCTGTAACCTTTGTTTTTTTCAGTGAAATTCAATGGTTTTTTAAATTCTATTTCCTAACTATAATGTCCTTGTAACCTTTGTTTTTTAGTGAATTTCTAATTTTTTTTTATTGTATTTGCTAACTATAACGTCCTTGTAACCTTTAATTTTTTCAGTGAGTTTGTAAGGTTTTTGGAGGCTATTTTGTAAGTGCAATGTCCCTTTATTGTTTGGTTTTATATTAAATTTGTATGGTTTTGAAACATTATTTTCTAACTATAATATTTGAGGACCCTGTGCGTGAGTGCATGAGTATGTCACTTAGTCTGTGAATGGTTGCATAAGTGTTTGAGTGAATCTGTAAATGGGTGTGTGACTGTCTCAGTAGGTCCATGAGGGGGTGCATAATTGTCTCAGTGGGTCTGTGAGTGGGTGCATGAGTGTTTGACTGGGTCTGTGAGTGAGTATGTGAGTGTCTGGGTTTGCCTGTGAGTGGGTGTGTGAGTCTCTGAGTAGGTCTGTGAGTGGGTGCATGAATGTCTGAGTGGGTCTGTAAGTGGATGCGTGAGTATCTGTGTGGGTCTCTCAGTGTGTCTGTAAGTCTCTGGGTCTGGGTGGGTCTGTGAGTAGTTATGTGAGACTCTGAGTGGGTCTGTAAGTGGGTGCATGAGAATATGAGTGGGTCTGGGACTGAGTGCATGAGTATCTGAGTGGTTCTGTGAGTGAGTGCGTGATGGTCTGAGTGGGTCTGTGAGTGAGTGCATGAGTCTCTGAGTGAGTCTGTAAGTGTGTGCATTAATGTCTGAGTTGGTCTGTGAGTGGGTACATGAATGTCTGAGTGGGTCTGTGAATGGGTGCATGAGTGTCTGAGTGGGTCTGTGAGTGGATGCGTGTCTGTGGGGTCTCTCAGTGGGTGTGTAACTCTCTGAGTGAGCTGGTAAATGGGTAGATGAGTGCCTGTGGGTCTGTGAATGGGTGTGTGAGTCTCTGAGTGGGTCTGTGAGTGGGTGTGTGAGTGTCTCAGTAGGTCTGTGAGTGGGTGCGTGAGAATATGAGTAGGTCTGTGAGTGGGTGTGTGACTGTCTGAATAGGTCTGTAACTGGGTGTGTGTGTCTCTCAATGGGTCTGTGAGTGCATACATTAATGTGCGAGTGAGTGTGTGAATTAATATATTTTAAAAGAAATTCAGCAAGGTTCGCTACTCTGCGGCGACGCTACACGGTGGGGCACGCCGAGCATTGTGATGGGTCTACGACTCCAACAACGTGAAACAAAAGCAGGCATTTTAATACTCATAAGGGGTCCATAAGACACCCTTACAATACACCCATGGGGTCAGGGTACCCCTATCCTGATCCCTTCTACTTTCTAAGCTTTATTTCCATTCTGCGGAACCATGTCCTGCTTTATAAAATGATGGCCGCAACTATCTACACAGGTTGCAGCCAGACAATCACAGCTCCTGGTATGTGGGTTCGTGAAGCTACGCGTAGCCATCTCGAATGATTCACGCCTCTAGATATAGAAATTTGAATTTCTTTTTATAACTCCACAACCAATGAACGTAACTACACCAAATAACAAAAAGCACTCTGTCTCGACCAAGAACTAGCTTTCTGCCAAATTTGGTGTAATTCCGTCCAACGGTTTGGGCTGTAGTGGTGTCTAAAATTCCTATGGGAATTAACATGGGAAACACATTTTTTTTTACCCCGCCTTTTTCACGGCCCCTGCTTCATTGATCACCCCAAAACTTTCCATGCACAACTAGAATCAGCAGCGCACATTTTTGGGAAAATTTCGTGAAGATTCATCAACTGGCCCCAAAGATATAGGCAAGTCAAAAAATGTTTTTCCTATAGAAACATGGTCCTAATTATAACTACCTACTGGCGACTGCTTTTCCGCTCCCGCCAAGCCACAGCAAATGCTCTGCTTCCAGCAAGCTAGAGCATTAAAAATGCTTTTGCTTGCTGAAAAGGAGCAGAATTGCTTTCACAGAGAGGGAGCTGCATGTTCAGCAGCTCCCTCTCTGTGAAAGCAATGCTGGCTCCCGCCGGAGACGGGGAGCCGGCAGGGACCACAGGGAACTTCAGGCTTCTCCCGCAGTCCAAGTGGAGACTGGGTGCCCTGGGGACACTGAGCAAAGATGGCCAGGCCCCAGGGGATGGGGTCCCCAGGGCCGAAAACGGCCTGTGGAGAGGGGCCATACAGCACACCTCCAGCAGTTCAGAAAGGTCGGCCCCAGGGGATGGAGTCCCCGAAGCCAAAATCAGCCCAGGGAGGGAAGCCACACAGGCCCCCTCCCATACTACTCAAAACACTAGAGTCAAAATATATAATTGAACTCCAAACTAAGAACCCTGGAGGTCTCAATATTGATGAAGACCTGTGGATACATATAGGCTGATCTCTACCTGCACCACAGCAGACTTGTAGTAAATATGGGTCTGCGAAAATAAATATCTATAGATAGCGAGTTCTCCACAGCATTATGGAGGAAAGCCCTTATAGTAAAAGTATGGAATATACAGAGTATTATTGCCCATATGGGAGCGCCTGTTTGCTCATTCAAGGCTAGATTTCTTACAAAATTACATAAAAGAATAATATATCTAATTATATATATATAATTAAATATAGGAGAAGAGTATATATGTTCCCATGTTGACAAGGACTGGCCCATTCAGGGGCTGATAACAGTATATAAGGGGCTGCACATATGGCCGAAATGGGCATCCCAAGGTACCCCTGTGGGCAGGGTGCAGTGTATGTGAAAGGTAGGACAAGCCCTGATGTGTGTGGCATGTCCTGATAGTTAAATACTGCCAATTTCGTTTTTCACTATTGAAAGGCTATCTGTCCCATAGGATAGAATGGGGAGTTTGCTTATAACACTTTATAAGCATAACTACCCATGGAACCAAGATAGGAAATTAAAGTTTGATATGCCTGAACTCAGAATATTAAGATGCATCATTTAGTGAGGGTGATTTTTACATTCTGGGTTTGAAAATACCACTTTTAGAAAGTAATTATTTTCTTGTCTAACCATCCAGTGTGCCTCTGCTTGGTTGTTTATTGACTGTCTGGCTTTGGAGTGACAGGGCCTGGGGATGTGCATTCTGTTCAGACAGTCATTTGGTGGGGTTAGGTGTGTCCCGCCTTTCGAGGGTGAGTCAGGGCTGGGCTGAATGTACCTGGGCTGCATTCAGAGTGGGGGAGAAGATTTCTTACACACCTGAATGGGCTTCGTCTGCCTTAGACAATGCTGTCTCCACCTCCTGCCAGGAAGCTGCACCAGAGAGGACAGAACTGGTTTTGGCTGGGCAAAGAGCTTCTCCGTCACAGAGAACAAAGGATTTTGTATTATAAAAAGAGGGGCCCAGACCCCAGACTTTTAGATCACTTGTGGGAGTCAAGAGGAACATTTGCCAAGTAGAAGAGCTGGAGAAACTGAGGAGGAATACTGCCCCTGTGCTGTTTGCTGTCTGGGTTGGGCTACAGTGGCTACTTTCTGCCAAGGAAAGGAGAAGAACTTTGCTGTGTGCTGTGTCCACTGCTTGAGGAAGATCTCCAAGGGCTTGAAATAGAGCTTGCCTCCTGTTTTGAAGTCTCACGGACACAAAGACTTCACCCCCAGTTCCCCCTGAACTCCTTTGCTGGGAGTTCTGACCTGCTGAGAGGTACCTGCCAGTGTTCTGGACCTCTGGAGGTTGTTTTGGGACTGGAAACTGCAAGAACTGTAAAAATCGACGCAACACCTGTTTCTGACGCATTGCAGCGGTGCGAGAGGAATTTTCGGACGCATCAACGCCGCTGAAAAATCGACGCAACGCCTGCTCGCGGCTGAAGTGGCTGCCTTGCGACGAATCCTATGCACCGATCTCCGACGTCCGAGATCACCGCACCGATTCTGATGCAGGCCCTCTTGGACAAGAACCGAGGCATCGAGGGGACGTGGCTGATATCATCGCAGCGCATCCTGGGTCTTCACGCATCGCATCGTACTGGATCGTCATGCATCACATCAAAGCATCAAGTCTGCCACATCGTTGGGGGACGCAGTAAGAAACCGACGCATCACCTCCTCTCCGGTAAGGAACTGATGCATCACCTCCCCAGCGCAGCAGTAAGGAACTGACGCATCACCTCCCCCGGAACAAGGAACCAACGCATCACCTTCCCTGAGTGTAAGGAACCGACGCATCACCTTTCCTGCGACTCTTTTTGCATGCCTTTTTCGACGCATCCCAGGTACTTTGTGTAAAAGTGTTGCATCCCACATTTTCTTGGCACAGAACTGTTTCTACCTTTTGTAAGTCATTTTTTTATTACTGCATTGTGGATTTTTGTCATTTTGGTCTTGTTTGGTTTAGATAAAGATTACGTATTTTTCTAAACTGGAGTGGTGTCCATTTGTAGTGTTTTTACTGTATTACTGTATGCATGCACAAATGCTTTACACACTGCCTCTGAGATAAGCCTGTCTGCTCGTGCCAAGCTACCAAGGGGGTGAGCAGGGGTTATTTTAGAAGGGTATCCCCTTACCCTAACTAGGAAGAAGGGTCCCTACTTGGACAAAGGTGCAAACCCTTGCCAACTACAGCCCCCCATTTCTAAAAATATATATGTATATACACACACGAGACACACACACACACGTATATCGTAAGTTAACCCCTTCCGTGCTCATGACGAGCTCAGCTCGTCATGCTGCGCGGTAGCACTGTGCGCATGACGAGCTGAGCTCGTCACGAGTCCACCCGCGATCGGAATGTCCCGCATACGAGCGGAATTCCGATCGCGGTCAAGGGGTTAAAAGGGGAATTCGTGTTTTTTTTACCACTCTGGGCCTTGCTACTTGCATCTTACTGAGTTCCTCCAGCTTGTGTACTTATTTGGAATTACAGCCTGTGTGTCTGTGTAAGCACCACTGATGGCATTTCTTTGTGTGCTTTCTCTGTCTTGTGTACACTACACGTGTTCCTCTCAATGGGCACCCTCGGAAGCAGTGATATAGCAGGGGTACCACAAGTCCTAGTTGACTCAAGGAATATGGACCCCTGACAGCTTTTTGGGTGGTAAACTACAAATCTAATCAGTGTTCAGTGAGCCCCTCGAGACTCTGGGCCCTGGTACCCTTGCTCCAGCTGCATCATTGATACTAACGCCTTTGCCAGTAACATATAATGCATGCCAGTCAATGAGTAACAGACACGGACAGTATCAGTGCTAGCTTGCAGCTACATACAGCCACTGCAGATTTTGAAGCAACTAGTCTGGCCAAATATAAGTTAAATGAAAAACTGCACCCAGTCTTTCAACACCCTATAATTTCAATTTGGCACTAACTACATCTCCTCTGATTTAAGCACTTATCTGAATTTGCATTAGCTGCTTCCATTTTTTCATTAAAAGCCCAGAACACACAATCTCAGCCCTACCATGGAGTACTGTGGGCTTCCAGATGCCACCACACTGCAGTGTTAATTCACAAGCCGGATCCTAGTTGAATGGATTTTTAGCTATTTCAGGATGATACGTTTTCGCCTTTCTCTTCCTCAGGATATTATGTCATCGTCGAGTTCCCAATTCAAAATAGAATCAATCAATGTATTTATACATATTACAGAGGCAGCATTCACACCTCTGTAGTTACAATACAAGACTCCACTGGGAAAGCAATTTTTGCATCGTTAATAACGATTGCACCCTGCGTGACCAATATGCAACAAACCTTCCGAAACAAAGAAGAGAAGGATGAGTTTGATGATGCAAAGGGTGGTGTGGATTCATCTAGGGCGACCAATGATAAATGGGGGGAGGGGGGTCACAATAAAAGGTCTGAATGGTTCCCTTTTCAATTCCCTTTGAAAACTTTCTGATTGAAAATCTCAAAAACGGCACACAAAAAACCACCAACATTTCAAAGGCATGTAGACCTTGACATCATTAGGTCCCTCTCTCACGTTTGATGAATATGTCCAACACACATGCATGCTCTCTAGTAGAACATACATGAGGAATGTGAAAAGAAATGGAGTGAATGCTTTGCTTTGGTGAATTTTCCCAATTCGAATGGAACTTAATCTGATTACTTGGAATCTCTGTGAAAAATATTTAGAGGGCACCCACCTTGTATCTCTGTCATTTGATCAAGAACATCAAAACGGTCAAAAATCAAACGAGGGTAAATCCACAGAATGAAGTGTTTATCCCTGAATAAACCATACTTTACCACTAACAAATGGTACACATGGTTTAGCGTGTTAATTTTATGAGGTTTTTTATAAAATCTCCCCTGACTGACAAGCTTCAAGAGGAATGAAGAAAAACGAAGGAGCACATCATAAGAACAGATGTACAATGTCTACTCAAACTTTCATAGGGGCCATGGAGCTAAACAAATATGATGGGCCTGTTAGAAATAGGGGTCTCTAGTTGGCAGAGGTAGGTACCTTTGACCAAGTAGAGGCCCTTGCTTCTAGTCAGGGTAAGGGGGCTACACTCCTAAAATAACCCCTGCTCACCCCCTTGGTAGCTTGGCACGAGCAGGTAGGCTTATCTCAGAGGCAGTGTTTAAAGCATTTGTGAACACATACAGCAATACAGTGAAAACACTACAAATGGACACCACACCAGTTTAGAAAAATAAGTAATCTTTATCTAGATTTAACACAAGACCAAACGACAAAAATCCACAATACAGTATTCAAAAATATGACTTTCAAATGGTAAAAATAGCTTAGTTCAATGTAGATGGTAAATGCGACACTTTACTCTCAAAGTACCTTGGATGCGTAACGCAATATAAACAAAAGGTCCGCAGGGAAGATGATGCGTCAGTTTCTTACTGCGCTCCGGTTACGATGCGACAAGATGACGCCGCGATGCGACGATCCGGTGCGATGCGACAAAATGGCGTTTTGATGCGATGCGACAACTTGGATACGATGCGTGCACGCCCGACGTCCGTGCGGCGAAATCGGTGGTTTCTTGAGCCGTGATAGGGCCTGCGACGCGCTTCTCCGGTGATGCGACGGCAACCTCTACAGCGGCGGCACGCTTCTCCGGCGGTGCGACACGCTTCTTCGCGATGCGACGGCAAACAGCTGCGGCGGCGGCACACTTATTCCTTGTTGCATCGCGCTTCCAGCTCCCAGCGACACGCAGTCTCTCGAGGTCCCAAAACAACAGCAGGCACCTCTCTGCAGGTAGAATTCCCAGCAAGGAAATTCAGGGGGAGCTGGTGGTGAAGTCTTTGTGTCCCTGAGACTTCAGAACAGGAGGCAAGCTCAGCTTCAAGCCCTTGGAGATCTTCCTCAAGATGATAAAGTACACACAAAGTTTCCTTTTCTCCTTTCCTTGGCAATAAGTAACCACTGCAGGTCAACCCCAAACAGTAACCAGCGCAGGGGCAGTCTCCTCCTTCAGCTTCCTTGGTTTCTCTCCTTGGCAAAGGTTCGTCTTGATTCCCAGAAGTGATCTAAAGTTCTGGGGTCTGGGCCCCTCTTTTTATACACACAATTTCTTTATTCTCTGAAGGCAGAGAGTGTCTGTACCCAGCCCAAACCAGTTCTGTCCTCCCTGCTGCAGCTTCCTGGCAGGAGGTGGAGACAGATTTGTTGAAAGCAGACCTGGCCCAGGTAGCTGAAAAGAAATCTCCTCCCCCTACTCTCTATTCAATGTAGGCTCAGGCAAGTGAAAGGAAATCTCCTCCCCCTACTCTCTATTCAACCCAGGTCCTATTCAGCCCAGCCCTGACTCAGCAGACTGCTGGAGCCAAAGCCCTCTCCAGCCCCCTGTCACTCACAAACCAGACATGTAATACACAAACCTAGCAGAGGCATACTGGATGGTTAGGCAAGAAAATACCTACTTTCTAAAAGTGGTATTTTCCAAACACAGAATGTAAAAATCACCCACACTAAAAGATGTATTTTAACATTCTGAGTTTAGGCATACTAAACTTTATTTCACTATCTTGTTCCTAGGGTCAGTTATGCTTATAAGATGTTATAATCAAACTGCCCATTCTGGCCTATGGGAACAGATAGCCTTGCAATAGTGAAAAACGAAATTGGCAGTATTTCACTATCAGGACATGCCACACACATCAGAGCATGTCCTACCTTTCACATACAATGCACCCTGCCCATAGGTGTACCTAGGGCCTACCTTAGGGGTGACTAACATGCAGAAAAGGGAAGGTTTAGGAACTGGCAAGTGTGTGCACTTGCCAAGTCGACATGGCAGTCCCAGACTGCACACAGGCTCTGCAATGGCAGGCCTGAGCCATATTTTAGAAGATCCTTCTGTGGGTGGCACAATCAGTGCTGCAAGCCCACCAGCAGCATTTGATTTACAGGCCCTGGGCACTCATGTTGCACTGTACTAGGGTCTGACAAGTAAATCAAATAAGCCAATCAGGGAGTCACTAATCCATTACAACAATTTACAATAGGGAGCACTTGCACTTTGGCACTGAACAGCAGTGGCAAAGTGCCCAAAGCATCTAGACCAGCAAAACATAGCAAAAACGTGGCAGGCAACAGCAAAAAAAATGGAAGGGAGACCGACGCCAATAGTGCCAGGTCTAACAGGGCCCTTCCCCTTCAAGACCCTTTTGTCTGGGCCGGACCATGACAGGGATTAGAAGTGTTTCCCTGCCTTTCCAATCGCTGGGGCCCGAAACAATCATCCTACGGGTCTTGGCCATTGGTCAGGAGACTTGTGTCAGCCCTGCACCTCCACAAAATTCAATACCTTTGGCTTTGCCGAAGGACAAAGGAACTTTCTGGGGCTCCTTTCCACCCCACATCCTTGACCAAGAGCAGAGGAAGGCTTTCTCACCAAAGCTCCACTCATGACGCCCCCCTCTGCCTTGCCTAAAAGTCTTGTTGTACCATGACCATTAATTCCACTCGTCAGAGAACTCTACTCCCTCCAAATAAGCCGAGGCATTGCCCATGTGCCGGAGTGGGGACCTTAGGTGCCCATGTACCCGCCCCCTCACCGTTCAAGCAGTGGAGGCCGGCATGGCTCGCGGGTGGCAGGGCGGGTGCGGGGGGGTGCGCAATATATAAAAAATAAAAAAAATAAAAATAAACTTACCTTGCTGCCGGGTCCCGCTTCTCTGCTCCTGCTCTCTTTGTTGAACTCGAGGAACAGGAAGCACAGCTAGGCCCCACTGACCAATCACAATGCTGCAATGCAGCATTGTGATTGGTCTGAGCATCCTGGTTTAACGCTCAGCTAGGGAATGGGGGCCTGGGCATGTTCTCCACGCAGGCTGTAATGCAGCCTGCATGGAAAACAGGGAAAGTGCACATGACTGTTTTGGGCGGCCCGAGAGGGCCGGCCAAAAAGTCATGTGCACTTATGAGTGGGCAAACGACTCCTCCCCTGCCCTGTTCCGAGAGCAGAGCAGCACCGCCCACCAGCCAGCCAGCAAAGCAGCACAAGCATGAAAGGATAATAACTCAAAGTTATTATCATTTTATATTTCTACTTCACACTGCTTAAAAGCAGTGGGACGACGCTCCGCCGTAGCGGGGGAGCCGCCACTGCGTTGAAGGGTTTGCAACTGACACTGGGGTGGGCAACAACAGCCTTAGCTTCACCATTGCAATTATGAACAAAGCACTAGGACAGCTATCCTATGTCCCGGACCAACCTCTTGCACACTCTATACAGATATGGGCCGGTGTCATATTTACAATTGTGAACATGGCACTGGCTCATAGCAGCCCCGGTCTTTCCTCTTCCGCAGCAGCATGCACGACCAGTATGACTATGGCATCTGACAGCTTCCCCAGTGTTATTTTCAAAGCAAACAAAATAATGGTGAAGCTGTCAGCTACCCCAGTACCCCGTCTCCATTATGGTTTTGTTGGAGATGGAGAACGAACTGGACTGTTGGCAGATGCCCGGTCCTCCTTGTTCCTTAAAAATACACATGCATGCATACTTCTGTTAGTCTGCTTTAGATCATCAGGCAAAATAAAAAGAAATGAAATCAAAACCTCCAATTTGTTGAATTTTCCTAGTTTGAACAGAATATAATCTGATTGGCTAGAAACTCTCTGAAAAATGTTTAGATGGCAGCCATCTTGTTTCTCTTATATTTTATTGAGAACATGAAATAGACAAAAATTGACAGAAAGGGGGGTTTATTCTTGAATAAAACATGCCTGGAGAATAGGCCAGGAATGGCAGCATGCCAACCTCCCCCTTGGGCAAGGCAGTGGTGTGTAAAAAATGCAACCCCACTTGAGCAAGGGGTGGGCAAAATAAAGTAGAGGGGGTTACACACCACTCACATGCTAGAGAAAGGAGGGGAGGATAAATATACCCCAACACCCTTAGAGGAGTCAGTGGTGCCACACAATCACCCCAGCCACTGGGCAAGGTGGGTGAGGTATAAAATAGCATACCCTCCTCATTTCAAAATCTTGTGGAGGAGGAGGGTCAACATTCAGTAAATGCCTCCTATGGCCATGCCCTTGGACAGGGCGGTAAAGAATTACACAGCACCCCCACCTTTGAGTAAAGAGGGGTGTGTGTAAAAAAGCTATCCCCACCCTTAGGAAAGGCAGAGGGGCATTGCTGTGCATAACCCAAATGCCCCTTTGGCAAGAAGGGGGCAAACAAATGCATTCACAACCTAATCAAAGGTCGGGAGAAAACAAACATTAGATTAGAAACATTTCTATAAAAATATGTACATTCCCTATATCACTAATACTAAAGAGGAGTTTAGGTTGAAGAGGTAATAGCGACCACAGCCCAAACCTTAAAAGATAGAAATTCACAAGTTAAGGTAATGTCTAAAAATTAACTCCTACCTTCACTGTGCTCTTTACCTAACTTCTACCTTCACTGTGCTCATTTTACCTAACTCCTACCTTCACCATGCTCTCTTTACCTAACCCTTACCTTCACCGTGCTCTCTTGACCTAACCCCTACCTTCACTGTGCTCTCTTTACCTAACCCCTACCTTCACCGTGCTCACTTTATCTAACTCCTACCTTCACTGTGCTCATTTTACCTAACTCCTACCTTCACCATGCTCATTTTACCTAACCCCTACCTTCACCGTGCTCTCTTTACCTAACTCCTACCTTCAACGTGCTCACTTTATCTAACTCCTACCTTCACTGTGCTCATTTTACCTAACTCCTACCTTCACCATGCTCATTTTACCTAACCCCTACCTTCATCGTGCTCTCTTTACCTAACTCCTACCTTCAACGTGCTCACTTTATCTAACTCCTACCTTCACTGTGCTCATTTTACCTAACTCCTACCTTCACCATGCTCATTTTACCTAACTCCTACCTTCACCGTGCTCACTTTACCTAACTCCTACCTTCACCGTGCTCTCTTTCCCTAACTCCTAGCTTCACCGTGCTCAATCTGTCTAACTGCTACCTTCACTGTACTCACTTTACCTAACTCCTACCTTCACCGTGCTCTCTTTACCCAACTCCTACCTTCACCGTGCTCAATCTGTCTAACTGATACCTTCACCGTGCTCACTTTACCTAACTCCTACCTTCACTGTGCTCTCTTTACCTAACTTCTACCTTCACTGTGCTCTCTTTCCCTAACTCCTACCTTCACCGTGCTCTCTTTACCTAACTCCTACCTTCACCGTGCACACTTTACCTAACTCCTACCTTCACCGTGCTCACTTTACCTAACTCCTACCTTCACCGTGCACACTTTACCTAACCCCTACCTTCACCGTGCTCTCTTTACCTAACTCCTACCTTCAATGTGCTCACTTTATCTAACTCCTACCTTCACTGTGCTCATTTTACCTAACTCCTACCTTCAACGTGCTCACTTTATCTAACTCCTACCGTCACCGTGCTCTCTTTATCTAACTCCTACCTTCACTGTGCTCATTTTACCAAACTCCTACCTTCAACGTGCTCACTTTATCTAACTCCTACCGTCACCGTGCTCTCTTTACCTAACTCCTACCTTCACTGTGCTCATTTTACCTAACTCCTACCTTCAACGTGCTCACTTTATCTAACTCCTACCGTCACCGTGCTCTCTTTACCTAACTCCTACCTTCACCGTGCTCTCTTTACCCAAATCCTACCTCCTACCAAACGTCTGCTAGGCATCCTATGCCCGTTTTTAGACCCTATTACCCACCGCTAACGTGCACCTCAAGCAGCTATCAAACCTCAGGCATCCCCAAAGCACCTCTGTTAACCCTCACTTTGAGCCTTAAAAGCCCCCACTCCCTTCTCTGTGACTTACGGAGTCATTTATCTCCCCTAGCCAACTGAACTTTTAGTCAGTCCTCAGCCCCCCACCTCACTGAGCCCCCAAGAACCTTTATAAACTATGCAGGTAGGCGCTACACTAATCTGCAGGGCCTAGGATAACACCAATGCTTCAAGCGAGGTCTGGATATAAGGCACCGGAAACTGACACACCCTTTTCAGAGGGACCTTTTACACACACAACACAAACATAAAAGTATGCATATACACTTAGTTATAGATGTTTTACATTCCACTTGTTACTACAGTCCAACAGTTGAACAGCAGTGACAAGACTACCTGCACCATGCACGTCACATGTTTAACTCCTAGGAAAATAGCTCAGTGAGTTGATTGGTTTGTTGTCGAGATCCTTCTGTGACCTGTAGGTCGCATGACTTCGTCTGTGCTTTATGTGTCTGCTCCTAAGGCCTGATTGTAAAATCTGCTAGGCCTAAGTTTGAATGCTTACAGGGCAAGTCGAATTTTTATTCGAGTGTTGTTAAAATACGTGCCATTGAGTTTGGGAATAATTACAGCGCCAAAAATCAACTGAGTTTGAAATTTGATGTTTAGTATAGACTGCAATTATTATATTTGAACATGCATATAATGAAGATAGGTTGCGGCACATCCATTGTGGTTCGATGTTATGATATCACCATGTACAGTTTTCTTCACTTTTTCTGTTAAATACTGTGGCCTTGATTAAGAGCGAGTCAGTGTTTTCTGACCCCCTACATAAACCCCTGTTTGTGCAGGGGTCAGAATTATGAGTTGGGTGGCATTTACCACATTCAGTAATTACTGGGTGCATTAAATATTTCAACCGGCCTTAAATTTCGGCAGGTTAAACCTGCTGGAATTTAACCGGGGTATAGTGTATAGTATTTACCCTACCATGTGCAATTGGTGCGCTAAGCACCGAAGTCGACCTGCTATTACCCAGAAATTCTTGTTAGGTGCTGTTCAACACATCCAATAAATGATTTACCCCAAAGAAAGCATCATTATTTATCTAGTGCAATAGAAAGCACCTGGATTCTGACAAAGATGACAAGCTCAGAATCTGGGCCTTTGTTTTTTATGGAGTTTGACACAGTACAATACCAGTGGCGGCTCCTTCGCTAAGGCGGAGGAGCATCGCCCCACTGCTCTTTGAGCAATACAAAAATATAAAATGATAATAATACAATGTTACTATCATTTTTTTCTTTCAGTGCGGACTCGGAGCCAGGTTAGGGCTGAACGGGCAGGGCTGGCCAGAGCAGAGGGAGGAGTAGTTTGCACTTTCTAAGTGCCATGACGGTTTGGCCGGCCCTCTTGTCACTGAGCATACGCACTGGGCACGTTCTCCACCCAGGCACTGTCTGAGTGGCCAAACAGGCCGCTGAGACCAATCACAACGCTGCTGTCATGCTGGTGACAGCAAAATTGTGATTGGCTGGGGGAGTCTGGGAGCCTGTGTGCTTCCGTTCCTGCTGCGGACAGAGGACAGAGAAGACGACGGAGAAGAGGCGGTGGCGGCGTTCACAGGTGAGTTCTCTTTTTTTTTCAAACCACCCAGTTCTACAGCAGCAGCCACTGTACAATACGTGTCTATCTAGGCTGATCTCTTGGCCACTGTATGAAGTGATGTGTCATAGTGCATTCGCTGATGGTCTGTGGAGTCTTGTGTCCAGGTGTAAATGTTCAACTCTCCTACCATTGACTTCTGACGCTCAGTGGCGTAGCAAGGTCGGGTGGTACCCGGTGCGGAAAATTTCTTGTCACCCCGCCCCCCACATTGAAATTATTAAAAGAAGGAAAAAAAAGATAGTTACACATATTTTTGCCATTTTGTCACCCCCTCAGTGCCATTTTGTCACCCACCTCAGTGATGACAAAGACGCAATAGAAAGAAATAAGAAAACAAGTAATACTTAACCCACAATATAGCTTTTGTACCGAACAGGCATTTGTAAGGCTTTGTAACGGCTGTCCCGCCGTGGAAGCTGCACCGCCTGTATGTTATGTTGAGCCGCAGGGGCATAGACCTTTTCACCGCCCCACTGCGGTCGCAGCAAAGGGAAGATGGAGCACTGATTCATGTAAGAGGCCCACAGGAAGGCTACAGCAACAATCAACTATTTGGGCACACGGAACAAACCCACTGAAGGGTGATAATTAATTGAGCACTACGAATCCCAGAATGCACGGCGATTTGAACTCACCTGCGAGATCCCACTGGAGGGAATAAAAAGGCCGTAAAAAACTGTTGTTCCGTTTTTGCCATGATGCCTGTGATCAAGAGCCAGGAGGCTCGAAACGCGTAAGGACAAATCATGTATCTGGACATCAATTAGTGATCCCTTGCTCCTGCAACCAGTAAAGCTTTGTTAAGTACTTCGCTGCGGAGTGCGCTTCTGTTTTTTAGACAATTTTGTGAAGGCTTTGTAACGGCTATCCCGCCGTGGAAGCTGCACCGCCTGTATGTTATGTTGAGCCGCAGGGGTATGGAACTTTTCACAGCCCCACTGCGGCCGCAGCGAAGGGAAGATGGAGCACTGATTCATGTAAGAGGCCCACCGGAGGGCTACAGCAACAATCAACTATTTGGGCACACGGAACAAACCCACTGAAGGGTGATAATTAATTGAGCACTACGAATCCCAGAGTGCACGGCGATTTGAACTCACCTGCGAGATCCCACTGGAGGGAATAAAAAGGCCGTAAAATACTGTTGTTCCGTTTTTGCCATGATGCCTGTGATCAAGAGGCAGGAGGCTCGAAACGCGTTAGGACAAATTATGTATCTGGACATGAATTAGTGATCCCTTGCTCCTGCAACCAGTAAAGCTTTAAGTACTTCGCTGCGGAGTGCGCTTCCGTTTTTTGGACAATTTTGTGAAGGCTTTGTAACGGCTGTCCCGCCGTGGAAGCTGCACCGCCTGTATGTTATGTTGAGCCGCAGGGGTATGGAACTTTTCACCGCCCCACTGCGGCCGCAGCGAAGGGAAGATGGAGCACTGATTCATGTAAGAGGCCCACCGGAGGGCTACAGCAACAATCAACTATTTGGGCACACGGAACAAACCCACTGAAGGGTGATAATTAATTGAGCACTACGAATCCCAGAGTGCACAGCGATTTGAACTCACCTGCGAGATCCCACTGGAGGGAATAAAAAGGCCGTAAAACACTGTTGTTCCGTTTTTGCCTTGATGCCTGTGATCAAGAGGCAGGAGGCTCGAAACGCGTTAGGACAAATTATGTATCTGGACATGAATTAGTGATCCCTTCCTCCTGCAACCAGTAAAGCTTTGTTAAGTACTTCGCTGCAGAGTGTGCTTCCGTTTTTTGGACAATTTGGTGAAGTCTTTCACTCCATGTACATGTTTTATGCGACTCACTCCCGTTCCCTTACAGGAGAATTACTACCGAAAGAGCACGTACAAAATGTACTTTCTCACAGGGAATAACAGCAATTCTGTGTTTATTCCGCGCTCTTCAATCCTTGGTATGCATCCTACTAGTCTTTACTCGTACAACCTGGACCGGAGCTGAAAATTTAGATTCACCTTTGGCAACATAACAAGGTTTATTTGCCACTTCTAACCCAAAATTGTTGGCGTCAGTAATAACAATACTAACATCCTTGGTCTCAAACAATTTCAAAGGTTTCGCTGATACTATGTCCATAAAAATGTCATCAAAAGCGCTCTGAAAATCCTGGCTCCATTCATACATTGTACCTTTGTTCAGTAAATTCATTAAGGGATTGGTTGTATCAGCAAAATGGGTCACAAGTTTAGAGTAAAACTCAACTAACCTCAAAAAGGATCTTGTTGGAAATGGCCCTTCTTAGGGCATTTCCCTAAAACCTTTTGCTTTTTCTCCTCCTGGTTTTTGCTGATACTCTTTTTGTGGCCTTAGGACTCTAGCACTTTCCCCCTATAATGCACTGTGAAAGCGTGTGCACCCTTTCTACCCATGCTAGGAAGTGGTGCTTACTTGATTGGCTTAGGTGTTGTGACTTGAATTCTCATTATACACCCTTTCCCTTAGTTAGCTGTTCCCTGCTGCTCAGTCAGTATGGATGTGATTGTTGTGGGATGCTTGAGAGCTTGGTGTGGTAATGGAATGCTGAAGTGCCTAGTGTGGTTGAGAGAGTGTCAGTTGGAGTGTGTGGGCGGAGCAGCAAGGAGGCTGCTTCTGGTGGGGCTGAACCACCCATCTATTATTTACCATCAGAATATCCTGTAACTAAGACTTAATAAACCTACTCATGAAACCTACTCTCAGCAGCGGCCCGTGCAGGTAAGAGTGGTGGGCCGGGTTGGAGGAGGGGATTCGACAGACGACCACAAGGGAAAATTGAATAATAATTAATTTTCCCTCGTCGTCACCTGTCGAAATCCCCCCCCTCCCACCACCACCCGGCCCCACTGCTCTTACCTGCACGGGCTGCTGCTGCATCTCTAATAACCTGCCTGAAGGTTCAGACGCTCAGAGTCAAGGCGCTTTTTATGCTTTTCTGGCAATCAGGATTACAAGTAAGGTCAGATAGCAGAGCTGAGGTGCGGATACAAAACAGGGCATTTAAATGTCTAGCTTGACTGGCTATGGCCCTGCCCCTCTGGCGTTTCAGAGGCACCTGCCTGCTGCCCATTCTTTTTGCTTTTCAAAAACATCAAACCAAATACTAATCCTTTCTCTGCCCATGTCACATCCAATGAGACATTATACTTGTGTGCAGCAAGCAGGCTTTTCTCTTACAGTTTAATGTCACCAGAGGGGACACGTGTCATGTGGTCTTCAAGGATAACTAACCTGCATGCAGCACCCAGCAGCGGCCCGTGCAGGTAACAGCGGGGAGCCGGGTTGGGGGGGATTTGACAGATGACCACGAGGAAAAATTAAATAAATAAATAATTTTCCCTTGCCGTCGTCTGTCGAAATCCCCCCCCCCCCCCACCCAGCCTCACCGCTCTTACCTGAACTGGCCGCTGCTGCTTACTCTACGACCACATTTGGAGCTCGTTTGTTTTACAACAGTGTTGTACCTGTGAGTGCCCTGTAAAAAGGTACACCCCATACCCAGGCAGGTACTGCACTGGCTAATGGTGGGACACAGAATGGATTGTGCCCCCACCAGAATGTCCTTCCCAACCTTTATCAAACCTGCCATTACAGGCCTGTGGGTGCACAGTTTAACTTATGCTCAGGTTGGCATTTCTAACTCACTAGTCAACCCTGAAGGGGCCTTCCACTACAGCACCCCTAAGGTAAGCCCTGAGGGGTGGAGCAAGTGGTAGGCCAAATGCAGGGCAGGTACATATGGGTGTTCTCTGTCCAGGTAGAGAATAAACACTATGTGGGGTTTCCCTACCTAGAAGGTCGGCTATTCCCATGGGACAACACCAGGGTTTTGTTGATTTTCTTTTAGTGATCATAGCGCTCTGGGCACTTTCCAACTGTAAATGCAGTGTGGAAGTGCTTGCGCCCTTCCTGCACACGTTGGGACGTGGTGCTTGCCTGATGTTTTTAAACATGACTCAAGTCTGCCATTGCAGGCCTCTGGGTGCGCACTTGCACCTATGAGGTTTTTAAACATGTGTCAAGACTGCCATTGCAGGCCTGTGTGTGCGCAATTGCACTTGTTCTCAGGTTGGCCTTTCTAAACCACTGGCCAATCCGGAGGGCACCTTTCACTCCTACTAGGGCACTCCTAGGGTAAATCTTAAGGGGTTAAGCAAGTGGTAGGTGAAAGGCAGGGCAGGTACACATGTGTTCCCTGCCCAGTTAGTGAAGAATACCAATGTGTGTTTTCACTCCCTATGAGGTTTGCTCTTCCCATAGGTTAACCTGGGGTACTGGTTGAAATTACTTCAAGCTGCAATAGTGGCTTACAGTGAAGTAGCCTCATAATGTTTCCTATCGTTGGATTCACAATGACAACCCCTCTCCTGTGGTAAAGAGGGATTTGTCATTAATAGCTTAGAAATGCCACTTATAGCAAGCAGGCATTTCTCTGCTCTAAACCTCTTTATGTGTCTTTTAGCTTGACTCCAGTCCACACTGGAGGCTGGGGGAGCACATTTGTGCATTCCCCAGAGACAGCTATAAACATTGGGCATGCAACTGGAAGGACAGACCTCTAGCATTTCAGCGCCTGGCTGGATAGATTGGGGTGAGGTTTTGACACTTGGCCTCTGGGAAGCCAGATCATGGCCCCACTATGGATTAAGATCTGCATTCCACGGCCCGATGGCAGACAGGACTGAAATTTAGAGGAGACATCTGTGGTTCAAAGGGAAACCCTCTGAACAACCCCCAACTTCAAAGGCACACTACAGTATAACTACTGGTGCCATACTTCAGCAGGGTATAGATACACTTGTGGGGATGTGGGACCGCAGATCCTGGAACTGTGTGGTGCACTCTGCCAGAGGAATCTGTTGTGCACAAGGAGTATTACTGCCATTTGAAGGGACCATGAACCCTTCCTGAATAATGTCTTGCCTGGGCTGACTACATGCTGCTGTGTGGCACCCTGAAGTGTACTTTCCAAGGGCTTGCCCCCTGTTCTCTTGTGGAGGTCTCAGGGACATGAAAGACCTCCTGCAAGGGACCCACAGTGTCTACTTGAGACACATGGAGAGCGGTGCCATCTTAAGTGCCCACATCGTCTGCTGGATCCCAACTGGTAGCGCGGCATGAGAGGGGAATTAAGTATTTTGCTTGGAGACCGGACTGCCTTGTGCGTAGACCCGAAAGTACTGCCCACATCCAAGAAGTGTGGTCCCTGCATGGTGGGGCCTCAACACGCATAAGCGTCTTGTGGTGGTGAGCAGATTCACCGGTTGTGGGACTCCGTGTGGCCCACTTCGTCGATCGTGCTGCATCTCTCTCGTGCGACACACCGACCACATGCTCATTGTGTGCGGTGTCCAATTCACAGGTTGAGACCCTCAGAAGTGAGGGCGTACTTGTAGTAGTGCCTCATTTTTAGTTTTTTTTGTTTTATATAGCGTGAACTCGACCCGACACAGGTATCAGAGCACTTTACATGAGCACCAGTTGCGTTACAGATGGACACATTCATTTTGTTAGGCACAGGGAGATTAAGTGATTTCCCAAGAATCACAGGATGCTGAGCGTCCCTGCCGAGACTCGAACCCGGTTCCCCAGCTTCGAGGTTGACTGCTCCAGCCATTAGGCCACATCCTCTCCCCTAATTCTACCTAGCGAGGCACTGCTGAACTTGCACCTGTGTGTGTGACCAGAATTGTCTGATGTGACCAGTATCATTGCACTGAATACAACAAAAATCCTTGGGTCTAAATAGTCTGAACAAGAAGTGACAAACACAAAGACAACGAGGTGCTGACCGACTCACAACATACTTTGCTAAGGGAAGAAACCCTTCAGGACGAAATCCCTCACCCACCTAGCTGGCATGCTTCATCATTTGGGATTCTCCTCCCAGAGGAAGGCCTAGTTCCTCTGGGGGCTACAACCCCCTCTCTGAGAGGGAGGAGCTCAGGGATGTTTGATTCCTATTCCTTACACTGCTACTCTCATTTGGTGGATTTACTAATCCAGTTAGAATAGGAATCAAAACATCCCTGAGCTCCTCCCTCTCAGAGAGGGGTTGTAGCCCCCAGAGGAACTAGGCCTTCCTCTGGGAGGAGAATCCCAAATGATGAAGCATGCCACCTAGGTGGGTGAGGGATTTCAGTCCTGAAGGTTTTCTTCCCTTAGCAAAGTATGTTGTGAGTCGGTCAGCACCTCGTTGTCTTTGTGTTTGTCACTTCTTGTTCAGACTATTTAGACCCAAGGATTTTTGTTGTATTCATTGTATTGTAGAATTGGGGATGTAATCCGTTGCTGGTCTCAAAACTCTCTCCCTAGGACCCTCTCTTTATTTTTCCTTATATTAATACAGTATCAATGCACACCAGACGTTATGCCTCATTTCCAGGGAGGTAAGGAATTTGCAACTCTTTGTGTGTGTGACTGGAATTGTCTTGTGTGACCCATAGCAACATGCACCAGACGTGCCTCATTTTCAGGGAGGTACAGAATTTGCAACTCTTCGTTGTGTGTGATCGGAACTGTCTGGTGCAACTCGGATCAATATACACCAGACGATGTACCTAATTTCCAGGGAGGCACTGAGTTTGTGACTCTTCATTATGTGTGACTGGAACGGTCTGGTGCGACTCACATCATCACACACCAGACGTTGTGCCTCATTTCCAGGGAGGTGCAGAGGAGCGGATTCATGTTTCGTTGTGCCTGGATTGCCTGGGTGATACTTTGATCGACGTGTGTGTGTGACGGGGTGCCTCCTTCTTCTGAAAGACTCCCCTGCTTCATCCCCCATTCATCGATTGTTCCTTTTGGGTCCTCAGTGCGGCAGACCAACTGCCTTCTCCTCGCCCGGCCCAGACAACTTCGTGTTGTCAGGTAGCATTTCCCAGATCGGGCTTGGGCGGTGAGAGTAATTGACTGGGCTAAGGAATGCTTATGAGAGTGATTGGAAGTGGGCCACAAGACTGCATGACCCCCCCCCCCCCCCATGCTTCGCAGAACTAAGATGGTGCCGGAAGCACAGTGTGGAATCCTTTGAACAACTATCACCCTCAGCCTGCTTCTGCTCCGCATCTTGAGGGTGAACTTCCAGAGTAGTGGCCAAACACCCATTTGTCGACTGACACCTAATTAGCCCTGCTACCTACTCGCACCTTCTTCCCTGGGACCCTGACTAAGTGCGACTCTGGCTGTGATCGGCCTAGTATCAGGGGGAAGGTTTTATTTATCTCCAGCCTGTGGGTGCAGGGTAGTTGGGGTGAGATGAATATTGGAGGATGGCTTGGGCCATGGGGTCTGCATGTGCATTATCAACTGACCTGCCGGATATCAGTCGCACTGCATTATGGTGCTGTGTGCATAATGTGCGAGTGTGCTCCACACGGACCTACCTGATATCCGTGGCACCACGTATCAGTGCTTGCTGAGTGAGTGTGTGAGAGGTTGACTGCCTGTTATTAATTACACTGCATGGCAGTGTTGCTTTAGACATTGATTCCTTGCCAAAAGAATATTATGTTTGACATTGGTTTTTACTCGTGTGGCCTTTCGCCCACGGTGCTATTTAAAAGTGTTGTAATTATCTGTGTGTATACATTTCAGATATCGTTGTGATCTGGGGTGCACCCTATAACTGTGTGGTATTGAATTTTAATAATTGCCAGGGTGGGCCTCGTTCTGACATTTTGCACCGCATAAGGGTGCGGGGGGGGGTAAAGTAGGATCTTTCCCAAGTGTGCATATTACTGATGTCATTTTAACACGGTTGGGCCTAGTACTGCTAGTGATATTTCCAAATGTGATTTATGCTCAGAAATACATGATGTTCATGTTGTGTTAATTAATGTGGGTGTTGAATGCAAACTTTATGTACATACACCACGTGTGAAGTCTCTTTTGTGATGCTCAGTGTATTTATTGTGTGAGAGTGCTGTGCCAATGTGTGAGAAGTTGGTCTGGTATATGCTGTCCACTAATTAAAGTGGGCACCTTGCACCAGTCCAAACAACCCTTATGGTGATTAGGTCAAAGATAACCTTTATTGAAAGCTATCCTAGTGGTAGCTATGGAGAGCAGCCTTCAGGCTAAGACTTGAAGGAATGTTAAGCACCTTGTTTTACCAGAATGCAACCTTATAGTATTGGTCAAATGAAAGGGAAACCACACAGTAGTTATAAAAATATGTATTTATTATATATAACACTCTCTAGTATCCTCTACATGAGGATAGAACATAAATCA
This sequence comes from Calotriton arnoldi, assembly GCA_963921515.1. Taxonomy (NCBI): domain Eukaryota; kingdom Metazoa; phylum Chordata; class Amphibia; order Caudata; family Salamandridae; genus Calotriton; species Calotriton arnoldi. Next base: position 144,475 of record CAWUFW010011293.1, read on the forward strand.
AATAACACAGTTGCAAAGAATCAAACGTAAGTAGCACAATACACAGTGGGCTCCCGGGGGAGACCAAACCATATACTAAGTAAGTGGTATAAGAACCATCACTCGGGACTAGACCTAGTCTAGAAGGTGTAGAATCACTGGGACCCCAAGGAGCCACCCAAGGTGAGTGAGTAGGGACCCCACGGAGGACGGGTGCAGTGTGGGAACACGACCGCATGCTACGTACAATTCAATGGGAAAGTTGCGGTTGGAAAATCAGAGATTAAGAACCCTTCCCAGCAGATTACGAAGACAACCCTTGGAACTTAAGGGTTTGGAGGGCCACCCCACCCGAGGATACCTTTGTACCAGAGTTACCTATCCCAGAGGAGCCGGGTGCATAGGTGCGAAGTGGCGTCAGAAACCCTCATCGTTCTCTATGGATGTTGACAAAGAAATGCTGCTGCTGGAAGAAAGAAAAGTGTCCGGTGGAATCCAAACGTGGATTCTAGATGAGAAGAACCTGAAAGCAGAGGGGACAGAGTATGGGTCACTTTGGAGTGACCAGGGGCTCAGTAGACGAATGCCCACCGATGTCGGGTGCTTCAGGTGTGTTGATGGTGATCTTGACTCTTCAGCTGCGAGGACCCGGAGACGCCTCGGATGACCAGGAGCTGGAGGCGAGCTGTCCCACGAAGGATGTCGAGTGCTGAGGGATCGGTGTCTGGCGGGAGCACCAATCAAGCCTTGGCAGCGGCAACCAATGTAGATAGTCAAATTCGGTGTCGATCTGGCCCAGCAAGGACCAGGAGACTCACCACACCAAGGGGAGTCAGGGCAGGCCTGGAGCAACCAGGGGAGCCCAATTAAAGCAAAGTTGACCCTCAAGTGGACCCACAGGCCGAAGGCACAGGAGTCACAAGGGGACCTCAGGCGGTTTCACGGGATACCAGCTAGCAGGGCACAGAGTGCAAGGATGCCGGAGTCCTTCTCAGAAAAGATGCGCTGGGGTGAGGGCTACAAATAGCCCAATGCATGGAATTGTTGCATCACAACAAGCATGTGCAGCTGCAAATACACACGGTGCACAAGAGTCCGGGTATACGGTCCCCACGAGGGATATCCACCTCAAACTCAGGGAGAGGGCAGCTCAACCTCAGAGACCTTCAGAAACCCACCTCCTGTGTTGCTGTAGCCTTCAGAGTCCGCGGGAGCTCAGGATCAGCAAACTGGTCAGATGCGTTACGGTGCCTGCGTTTGCAGGGGAGTGACTCCTTCACTCCAAGGGAGATTTTTCTGTTGTCTTGGAGGTCCACAGGTTCTGGCACGGAGCCTGTATGGATCACGGACAGTGGCGAGACTGGGGACAGCAAGGGAAGACGAAGTCAAGCCCAAGGGGGGTCCAGCGAAGTCCAGCATGTCCAGACGGTCGAAGTGTAGTGGTATCTTCTTGCAGAATCTTGTCCACGTAAAATCTAATGTCCTGTAGCCAGGTAACCCATTTTATACCCACGGGAAAGGGTTGGACAGATTCTACGGACCCTCCTAGGGGAGGGGCAGGGCAGAGGGGTGGCTACACCCATGTCCTTTGTCCAGTTTCGCGCCAGAGCAGGAGCAAATGGCTCCTAGAACTGGTTTAAACTGGATTATGCACAGGGACACCAAGTGTGCCCCTCGTGCAGACTTTCTGGCACTGTAACAGTGCACCCACCCAGCCACAATACACTAAATCCTGTCTGGGAGGTGGTCACAACTCCCTGTGACAGGATGCCTATTGTGCTGCCTTCCCCTGCTCGAGCTTGGCTCAGCAGCAGGAGGGCAGACTCCTGTCTGTGGCTGGCAGCATCCATTTTGTGCTGTAAGGCTCGAGAAAGTTGGTACCGCTAGACTTAGGTACCCCCAGAACCTCGGTTCTGAGGGGAGGAATCATACCTCTCACACCAGTTGCTGGTGTGGAGGTATGATTCCAAGGTGTTTGACACCAAACATGACATAGTTCGTTGCAGTCGTTTTCGAGATAGCATTTACCGCGAGGTTATAATGCACCTCTACCTATATGTCTGGTAGTATCACGTACAGCCCGGGAGAATGGTCTCCGAAGACTGCAGAGGGGCCCTGCTCGTGCAGGGGCACCCTCTCACATAAAACCCAGCACCCTGCCTTCAGGATTGTTAAGGCCTGCTATAGGGGTGACTTATAAGGTTTTAAGTGTAGTGATATATATATAGATATAGTGAACGTCTATCTCTTGCAAGTGGTGCAAGCACCAGCTTACACAGGCTGCAGTAGCAGACCTAGGGTTCCATTTTGCATGACCTCTCAGGGGTGGCATAATACATGCTTCAGTCCATGGGAGGCCTCTGGGGTACCTATGCCCTGGGTACCTGTGTACCATATACTAGGACTGATAAGGGTACCCCAGTATCCAATCTGGAGTTGTACCAAAGTACATACATATCAATTTAAGGGAGAAAGCAGATAGGCTGGGGTCCTGGATAGCAGGATCCCAGCCAGGCTAGTCAAAACAGTGGGTGCAAAAAGCAAATAGTGGGGGTAACCATAAGAAGCAGATCCTACTTTCCTACACAATGCTTTACACATTGCCTCTGTGATAAGCCTAACTGCTCAGTGTCAAGCTACCCGAGGGTGAGCGCAGGCTATACAGTGAGTGTAATCACCCACCCCTGATGGGAGTGGTAGGTTCTGCCTGGCTAGGGCCTCACCTCAGCCAACCAGAACATGCCAGTTCCAACAGATCTTAACTGATCTTTGTTAGCAGGAACAGGGGCTTCCTTAACAGATTTCAACAATTTCATTTTGGGACTAATTCTACTTTTGGATATGTGATGTCCCAAATAATCCACTTCTGACCCCTCTATTTACACTTTTCAGCCCGGAGTGTTAAACGTTTGTCTTGCGAAATGTGCAATACTTTGTTTAAACATGTATTGTGTTACTACCAAACACAAGTATATTATCCTGAAAATATCTGAACTCCAACACAACCCTTGATAATCTCCCTCATAAGACTTTGAAATTCTGATGAAGCGGATGCCAAACCAAATGGCATGCACTTGTAAGGCTCCTTCTGGAATCACAAATGAGGTAGGTGTCTTGATTCTTCGCATCACGCTACCTGATGGTAAGCAGCTGACATGTCTAGAGTGTTAACCACAAAAGCACTCCCAGTGTGCTTAGCAGATTGTTAATGTTTGGAAGGGGTTCTCTATTAAACCAAATACTTTGGTTAAGGTCATGCAAGTCTACACATAAACATAGATAATTGTCACTCTTACGTGCTAAAACTACAGGGGTAAGCCACTCCGACCCTTCTTTTGGTTCTACGACATCCAGCTCACACCACTTGTCCAACTCTCTGTGCAAATCCCCCTTTAAATATAATGGCACTCTGCATACTTTATGTGCTATGGGTGTCAAACCTGTTTTCAACACAATTCTGTGCTGAAACTCCTTCAACTTTTGTAGTTGTTCAGCAAATACCTCTGGAGGTGAATTTATCCACTGGTTCATTGGAGAAACATTCACATATGCTGGTGTAAGTTTGGACTAGAGAATTACATCACTCTGCAACGTTACTCGGCTCTACAACCGTAATGTAATAACAGTCAATACAATTTCATTACCATCACTGTTCTCCACACATTCCTACACTTGGAATAATGCAGATTTGCATGCACCGTGACACGCTCTCACAAAATGACCTTTGTGGTTACACTTAAAACACATTTGAAGCAATGCAGGATAGTTCTTAGCTGATGGCACATCAAAAAACAGAGTGACTTCATTCTTCTTTCCTTTTCTGCCTTCCTATAGACATTCAGGGCCTTATTACGATCTTGGCTGATAGGATACTCCGTCACAAATGTGATGGAAGTCCTGTCCGACATATTACAAGTTCCATAGGATATAATATAACTTGTAATGCAGCGGACAGGATATCTGTCACATCTGTGAGGGAGCATCCAATCCGCCAATATCGAAATCAGGCCCTCAGTCTTGACTTGGATCTTTACGTTCATCCTTTGCTCGAAGGTCGTTCACCACCTTAATTGTTCCAGTATTGATAGGAGTTGACAACTCCTTGAAGTAAGTGTCAGAGTTCTCAATTGCTCTAGCAGCGGTGATGGTTGTTTCCAGATTCAGGTCCTCCATGGAGAGTAGCCTCTTGACTCGTCTTGTTGCACGTACTTTCAATTAATTGATCCTGAATCATATCATCTTGGAATATGTGATAGTTGCATGTCATTGCTAATTGTCTTAAATAAAGAAAAAGTCATCAATTGATTCTCTTAGTGTTGGGCTCTTTGTAAGAATGTGTGTCTTTATAGTGCCAAATTCCTGGCTGGAGAGAACTTTTATCAATAATTTTGATAACTGAGGCATATTCGTACACTATTTCAAATGAAATCATATCTCCAAATGCATCCTCTTGATTCAACTGTACTTTTATTACTTTTAAAGGTGATGTCTTTAAAATAGCCCCCCCCCCCCCCTTGGGACGTACATTATGTATGAGTAAGATTTTTTCATTTCTTTTGTGAAAGTATCCCCATCATCCGAATACGCCTCAAATGCTTCTTTCCATTTAAGCTAGATTAAAGGAGGTGTGTCAGGTGTTACTAGAAACGAAGTAGGACCATCTATACCATCCATAGTTACTATAACAGCAGCGTGCAAAGTGGGGTGTGTTAAATTGCCATACAACTACAACAGTCTGGTAAAGAAGAAGGTAAAATGGCCTTAAATGATCCAAATGAGTTCACAAAATAATCCCAAAGTAAAATCCAAGGTGGTCGATGGAGACATGTTACATCACGTAACACACGTTCACATCATTTTGAGAAATGAACCTGCCCCATGATGGCCAAGGTGCATCTCACCATGAAGGCACAACACGGTTTGCTCGAGTCGCATGAAGCGTGCAACACAGTACCTTTTGGAGAAAAGTTCAAAACAACTATTTTCTTCTCCAGTTCATTGGTCCACAATACAGGATAGGCACTAGGAGTAACCAATACTAGCTGACAACACCCAGCAAGCAGTTGACCTCGACATCAAACAGCAGAGCCAGGTATAATCAGTACAGAAAACGATAGGGGTAAGCTTATGATGTACATAGGTCGTATAAGTCCTGGACCTCCTTGGTGCCAATAAAAGGAAGGCATGACGCCGTAATCAAGGTGCCATGTTTAATTTCTCTTCAGTCTCCACTAGCACCCGCCAACACATATCACTCCAACCGCCCATATAGAATTCCCCAGACCTAAACTGTCCACATTCCATTTCCTAGGTTGGAAACTCAACATCTTCCAAGAATCTAGGCTCCCTTTTACAACATGAAACAGAGTCTGCAATGATGCAGCAGGAGCTACAGTGAATGCATTGTGGTCTTTTTGGTGTGAGGGATTCATTCCCCCATAACATGGCACCTGCCCCTCCCAGAGTGTGCGTTCCACAGTTTGAAAATGACTGTCTCAGAGTAAACCTTGACAGCTCAGCAAACTAATTCTGGAAAGACCATGTGGCACTCAGGACAAAATGCTGCCCTTTCCCGGTCTTCCAAAAGATCTGAAGAAAAGACAAGGCATTGGTGGCATGTTGTCCGAATCAAGGAATCATATCAGATGAAATACAGTCACCACATTTTAAAAGTCTAACTCTGTTCCTGAAGATGCCACTTAACAGTGGCATGGTGAGCAAAAGAACAATGGATTTAACCCAGATCTCTTAACTGGGGGTGAGTGTTTGAAAAGTTTCCACAATCCGTCCATCATTTTGTTGTGTTTGCTATGTTCACCCTGTGTGGCCAAGGGTATTCCCAGACGTGGGTCTCTTGCTCGCTGTGCCACTGGATTCAAGCTAGCCTGGCTGATGAGGGGTGATGCTCCAAAACCTGTCCCGGGATGCTTGTTTCCAGTCCAGGGAGGACCTGGCCTGGCAGTTGGGGCTGGACTGTTCCCATGGGGAGCAGGGTCAAGACTGATTTGCATATGACTGGGTCCAAACTGGGGTGGCCTGGTGAGCAAAAGAACAATGGATTTAACCCAGACCTCTTGAATGGGGGTGAGTGTTTCAAAAGTTTCAGTACTCTGTCCATCATCTTGTGTTTGCTCATTTTTGTACATGACATGATTCTGTGATGGGACGAAAGATTACTGGCTGGCCATGGTCACTAAAAGGTGAATGCCTCAAAGCTGTTTGCTATAGTAAAACAATGCCTCCTGGGATTAATACCCAGGCCTAAGAAGGGCTGAAAAACACGGAATAAGCTTGCTGTGCTGGGACTGCTTTTAGCTAAGAGAAGAATAGCTATACATTTGGTCTCCACTATGGTTCCAATCATGTATCACTGACCTGACTGAATGGGCTATAGCTGAAGAGCATAACTTACAAGAGGTGCGGATGGATGAGAATGCAGAAATGGATTTGGCATCTGGGAGGAAATGGTCACTGTTTTAATAGAGAATCTTGAAAACCAACATATACAATTGAGTGATAGTTCATCGAATGAGGAGGGGAGTGCATAAGGGGGGGGGGGCGGACTTAGTAGTAAGGCGCCTCGGTGAGAGGGATTGATTCTACAGATGAGATGAAGGGCAAGTGCACACCCTGTTACCATCCCTTTAAATTGAAAAGTGATCATACAATGTTTTGAAAGCACAGTGGGCCGCGAATACCGAGTGGACTCTGGTATCACAGTAGTGCTGTGTTTGATCACGTTATTATCAGGCTCTTGTACAATACAATAGTAAATAAAGATGTGAAAAAAACAAGAAAGCAATGTTCAAAATTGATTGCCTTTTTAACCTTTAGTTAATGCAATACCTTTTAAGATATTGTCAAGTTGACCTGCGTCAGCACCTGACTTGACACTCGAGTTCAGACCTTAAGCTATTGTTAGTGGCTGCGGAGAGGTAGAGTGTAAACTGGGTAAATCAGGAGGGACAGAAGGAACAACCTAACGTGCATGAGAAAGTACCAAGCAACATCCTAAAGAAATATTCTCAAAAGTAATTCTAAGTGACCCAAGGATAGGAACTGGGACAGATTTTCCTGGTCAAAGGGTGCCAATGATGCCTACGGACAGTACACTTAGGTTACAAGATCCACAAGCACAGAGATCTAAAACATCACAGCCCCATGTAGTCTACTCTTTCCTGTGCATGGGGATTCAGAATTGACTGCTTTGAAAGTTGTGATAGTTATCACTGTAGGTCTAGCAAAAGGCTTTCCAAATACTCCCCAATTCCTCACAACACAAATACTCCCCAATTCCTCACAGCATTCCATATCACCTGTGAACTGCTTATGTGAATGGACTCTTGCTCACTGCTCTCTGGAATTCTGAGGTAAATATCTTATTATTAAGGGACAGAAAGTTCATGCAGTAGGAGTCACGGGCCACAGGATTGTGGAGTTCCTAAAAGGCCATTGTGACAATACTAATTGCAAACTGAGTTGAGCTTGTGTAGGGTGTGAGAGACAACGTATGTGGAGATTTTCTCCAGAAGACTGATCTCCTACAGTTAGGGATACTAGATGCTGTACTGACCCAGTCACTGCAAGCCTATTTACCAGCCTTTAAGGGAGATGTCTGAGAGGTTGTCTATAGCAACTGACACAGCATAGTGTGTAACTATACCCACTGATTTACCTAGGGCATTCACAGTGTTTCTGGTCTCCACATGGGAGGAACCTGCCTGCCTCTGGAAAATGGATACCTGGTTACAGGAATCACTCAAAGCAGCAGGAGTTGCTTTCAAGTGGTGGCCAGGCCCAGGCCAAGCAGAGTTCTATATGGCCCTGATGGAGTATCTTACTCTGCAGCAATTGGGCATGATGGCCTCAGCACAGTCGAGTAGTAAAGCAACTGGACACCTTAAGGTCTTCTTGGAAATTGGGCTTCTTATTGAGCCCTCAGGTCCATGTCCTGGAACCAGAAGCAGTCTGCTAGTACAGGGTGGTAGACCAAAGAACCTTTGTGTTGCATTTGGACACTTCATATGTCGGGAACAAAGACTCCAAAATTCTACCCATCTGCAAAACTATCATTACCTACTGGCGGTTGCCATTAGGTAGTTATAATTAGGACCTAGTTTCTAAGGACAGGGTGTTTTTTTATTTTGCTAATAACTTTGGTGCCGTTTGATGAATCTCCACGAAACTTTCAAAACTAGTTTGCCACTCGCTTCAGCTGCTGTCTTGAAAGTTTTGGGTTGATTCATCAAGCAGGGCTGAGAAAAAGGGGGGGTCTCAAAATGCGTTTTCCCTATGCAATTTCCAATGGAGATTTTAGACACGACTACACCCAGGACCACTGGACGAAATTACACCAAATTTGGCAGAAAGCAAGATCTTGGAACAGAAATATCTCAGTTTGTAATTTGGTGTAAATCTGTTTAGTAGTTTTGGAGTTATTAAAGAAAAAACATATCTAGATATCTAGGGACGTAGATCCACTGCAGTGGATCCGCGAATCCATGCACCACCAGCTGTACTTTGATTGGCTGGGCGCAACCTGGCAGGGAAGTGCGCCCATCATTTTAGGTATCGGGAAACGATCCCAGGGCCTAAAATTAAACTTTGAAAGTAATAGAAGGTTTGAGGGTAGAGGTACCATGATCCCATGGGTGTGATCGAGGCGTCACTGAGGGACCCAAGATGGACAAGAAATTGCCCAAAAGAACAAGTTACTTACCTTCGGTAACAATATATCTGTAAGAGACATAGATTAGTTATAGATTACTTACCTTAGAATTACCCCCAGGCGTCAGACTGGATCCGGAGAATTTTTCATCAGCAGTACCCCTGCGCGTCGAAAGGTGGCGTTGGTCGGCTCCGCGTTAGTCGTTGGTGCCGTGGTCGCCGGGATGACGTCGCAGTAGCTACTTAGACGCCGCCCTCGCACGGACGTCAGTTCTTTTACACGACATTCCACGCCAGAAGCGCAGAGCCATGCAAGACACTGACCACTGGTGCACAAAACTAGGGCCCTGAAAGGGATTCCCTGACCCTAGAAGTCAGTTCGCAGAACGGGGAGGATGGGTGGGGCGGTAAGGAATCTATAACTAATCTATGTCTTTTACAGATATATCGTTACCGAAGGTAAGTAACTTGTTCATCTGAAAGAGACAATTAGTTATAGATTTCTTACCTTAGAATAGATACCCCAGCAATGCCAACCCCAGAGGTGGGTCTGAGGACCAAGTTCACACCAGAAAGTCCTGGAGAACAGAACTGCCAAAGAAGCCGTCTCTCCGGAATTGGCTGTCCAGGCAGTAGTGTTTTGTGAACGTATGCAGAGATGCCCACGTAGCTGCCTGACAGATGTCATTGAGGGGGACTCCCCATCCCAAAGCAGTGGTAGCTGCTGTCGCCCTGGTGGAATGGGCGTGTAGTCCCACTGGAGGCTCCTTCTTTGCCAAAGAATAACAAGCTTTAATGCACAAAACGACCGACCTAGAGATGGTCCGTTTGTGCACGGCCCGACCTTTCTTTGCGCCCACGTAGCCAACAAAGAGCTGGCCATCCACCCGGAATTACTTGGTGCGATCCAAATAAAAGGTAAAACACACATTTTGGATCCAGACGGTGGAGCCTCTCTTCCTCCTTAGAAGGATGCGGAGGCGGAAAGAAGGTGGGCAAAGTGATGGTTTGACTAATGTGGAAAGAAGTCACCACCTTGGGAAGAAAGGAAGGTCTGGTTCTGAGGAAGACCTTGTCCGGATGAACAGCCAGAAAAGGAGGCCATTGAAGAAAGAGCTTGGAGCTCACTCACCTTGCGAGCAGAGGTGATGGCAACCAGAAAAGCAGTCTTTAAAGTAAGAAGTCTGAGAGGACAGTTATGAAGCGGCTCAAAGGGAGCACACATAAGGTAAGTAAGAACCAAGTTCAAGTCCCACTGAGGCATTACGAAGGGGACAGGAGGAAAAAGATGAGTAATGCCCTTAAGAAAGCGATTTACAACAGGGGACTTGAAAAGAGAAGGCTGATCAGGAAGCCTAAGGAAGGCTGAAATGGCTGAGAGATAGCCGTTAAGGGTGCCCAGAGCAGAGGTCTGCTGGGCCAAAGAAAGAAGGAACAAGAGAACCTCAGAAAGAGAGGCGGAAAGGGGATCCACAGCCTTTGCTGTGCACCATGCCACAAATTTGTTCCATCTGCAGGTGTATACCGTCTTAGTGGAGGGACGCCTGGCTGCCAAGATAACGTCACAGACTTCGGGAGGAATGTCAAAGGCCATCAACTGATGCCGCTCAATCTCCACGCAAGTAGGTGGAGGCTGGACAGGTTCGGGTGGAGGACCGTCCCTTGATGCTGCGACAGAAGATCCTCCCAAAGAGGCAGACTGATCGGAGGATCGATGGCCATGTGTAACAGCTTGGGATACCAGACTCTTTGTGCCCAATCCAGAGCCACAAGAATGACTTGGGCCCGGTCACGCCTGATCTTCTTCAGCACTCCGGGCAGAAGTGGTATAGGCGGAAAGGCCTGTAGAAGACCGCAACTCCACTCGCGACGAAAAGCGTCGCCTAGCGAGTGCCACCTTGGAAATTCCAAGGCGCAGAATTGCTGACTGAGCGTTCTCTTCGGTGGCGAATAGATCTAACCAAGGCTCTCCCCACTGCTGAAAGAGACCTTGCACCACCTCCGAGTGAAGACGCCATTTGTGATCCATCATGCACCTGCGGCTGAGTTCGTCCGCCCTGGCGTTCAGTGAACCTGCCAGGTGTTGAACCACCAGGGATATGCCCTGATGTTCCAGCCATGTCCAGAGACGGAGAGCCTCTTGACATATGGTCCACGACCCCAACCCGCTCTGTTTGTTGCAGTACCACATGGCGGTGGTGTTGTCCGTGAACACCTGCACTACTCTTCCCCGGACAGAGGGAAGGAATGCTTTGAGTGCAAGACGAATCGCCCGGAGCTCCAGAAGGTTGATGTGGAGCTCGGACTCCGCCGGAGACCAGAGGCCTCTGATCTCTGCCTCCCCCATGTGGCCGCCCCATCCCAGAAGTGATGCATCGGTCACCACTGTGAAATCTGGTTGGGGAAGGGAGAGTGATCTGCCGTTGACCCAATCCTGGTTCGTTAGCCACCACTGCAGTTGGCATGCAGTGCCCTCCGAGATCTGGACGCAATCGAAGAGATTCCCCTGATGCTGTGCCCACTGGAACTTTAGGTCCCACTGCAGAGCCCGCATATGCCACCTGGCATGATCCACCAGCAGGATGCAGGAGGCCATGAGGCCCAGCAGCCGCAGGGTCAGTCTGACCGAAACCCGGGATAGAGGCTGAAAGATCGGAATCATAGCCCGAATATCCCGGACTCGCTGCTCGGGGGGATAGACCCGAAACTGCGTTGTGTCCAGAACCGCTTAGATGAAAAGGAGCTTCTGAGAGGGAGTCAGGTGTGACTTCGGCACGTTGATAGAGAACCCCAGCGAATCCAGGAGGTCCGCCGTAGTCTGGAGGTGGGAGACGACAGCCTGGGGCGAGCCTGCCTTCAACAACCAGTCGTCGAGATAGGGGAAGACTGGAACCCCTGATCTGCGCAGATAAGCTGCGATCACCGCCATCACTTTCGTGAACACCCGAAGGGCGCTGGTAAGGCCAAAGGGGAGCACTGTAAAGTGCAAGTGCTCGTGGTCTACCGTGAACCGTAGGTAACGCCGGAGGGCCAGCAGGACGGGGATGTGAAAGTAGGCGTCCTGCAAGTCTAACGCTACTATTTAGTCTCCAAGGTCGAGGGCAGACAGGACCTGAGCCAGTGTAAACATTTTGAACCTCTCCTTCTGGAGGAAGCGGTTGACGTTCCTGAGATCCAAGATACGACGCAGGCCTTTGTCCTTCTTGGGCACCGGAAAGTAGTGGGAATAGTAACCACGACCTACTTTTGGGGCAGGAACTCGCTCGATTGCTCCCTTGGCCAAGAGAGCCGTAACTTCCTGTTGGAGAAGGGCCAGGTGATCCTCCGACATGCGATGGAACTGAGGTGGCATGGATGGAGGGGCAGTCTCATAGGGGAGGGAGTAGCCCCTTCGGACTATCTGCAAAACCCACCTGTCCGACATGATGGTGTGCCAGTGGGGAGGTGATGGTGAATCCTGCCTCCCACTGGCGATTGGTGGCCCTGAAAGGTCAGACTAGGAGGGTTTGGAGGCTGCTGCAGAGGGGGCTGTGTTGGACTGGCCCGCTCGCTGGCCCCCAGATCCCTGGCGGTGGTTCCCACGTCCCCGGCCGCGCAGAAGCTGAACAGCTTGTGCTGGCCTGTGGCTCTGGGTGGGACGTGGCGTGGCACCCCTTCCGTAGCCACAAAAGGAGCGAAAAGCAGACTGCGCCGGGCGGGCAGTGGAGAGGCCCAAGGACTTGGCCGTAGCCAAGAGTCCTTGAAGCGCTCTAGCGCGTTGTCTGCTTTGTCGCCAAACAGGCGATGGCCATCAAAGGGCATGTCCATGAGGGTAGCCTGAACATCCCCACCACCCGCATCCCTCCTCGCGTTGACCGACCGATGGGGAGAAGTCGAAGAGTGACGATGCTTCTTCGACTTCTTCTTGTGCTTCGACTTACCTGAGGAGTGCGAAGACTTTGAAGAGGACTGGTGGTGGTGGCTCTGCGACCGGTCCCTCAACATCCCACGCGACCGGGACCTCGAACGGCGCAGAGCCGACTGCCGGGCCTCGAGAAGCTTTCAGGACTGCTCCCGCAAAGACTTCGGATTCATGGTCCAGCAGTCGGAGCAAGACTTGGGATCATGGTCGCGCTCCAGGCAAAACAGGCACATGCGGTGCGGATCTGTCACCGACATCTGCAGGCTGCAGGAGCCGCAAGCCTTGAAACCGGGCATCCCTGACGTGCACCAGGAGTCGAAGACTCGAAAACGGTGTCGATAAAAGTCGCCAAAAAGTCAGTCAAAAAGTGACTGGAGGTAACGCTCTCTCCGGATCTGCTGGTGCGGAAAAAGAAAGAACTGACGTCCGCGCGCGAGGCCGGCGTCTAAGTAGCTACCGTGACATCATCCTGGCGACTACAACGCCAACGACGAACGCGGAGCCGACCGACGCCACCTTTCGACGTGCAGGGGTACTGCTGATGAAAAATTCTCCGGATCCAGTCTGACACCTGGGGGTAATTCTAAGGTAAGGAATCTATAACTAATTGTCTCTTTCAGATGTGATAGTCTTTCTAGGTGCAAGGATCTGCAGATCCATTGCCCCGCTAACATAGCCCCCCATGTGAATCTGCGATGGATCCATGGATCCAGACCCCAATAAAAAAATGCACCCACTCACAGACCCACTCACACTCTCTTATATACACACACACTACTACTCATAGTTCCACTCACAGACTCATAGTCCTTCACAGTCACTTATCAACCCATGCAGCCACTCAGACCCATACAGCTACTCACACCCAGATAACAATGCACATACCCATACAGCCACTCACACATCCATAAAGTAATTCACTCATCCACACCCACACCCATTTACACACCCACTCACACAACATACAGCCACTCACACACCCATACCAGCACTCACCCACAGCCACTCACAAACTCACTTACATGCCCACCCCTGCACTCACCTACACGCACACTCACACACCCACCCAGACTCCCACTTACACAGAAGCACTCACACACCCACTCATACACCCATACAGCCACCCACAGACCCCTATAGCCACTTGCACACCCACTCATACACCCAGATAACCAATCACACAGCCACTCACACACCCATACAGCCACTTACATACCCATTCACAGACCCATACAGCCACTCACACACTGACTCACAGACCCATACACCCACTCACACATCCATACAGCCACTCACACACCAAATCACAGGTCCATACAGCCACTCACTCACCCACTCAGAGACAAATATAGCCACTCACAGACCCACATAAACACTTACACACCCACTCACACACCCATACAGCCACTCACACAACCGCTCCCAGACTCACACAACCGCTCCCAGACCCACACAGCCACTCACACCAGCACTCACCCACAGCCACTCACAATCTCATTTACACACCCACACTAGCACTCACCCACACACCGCCACTCACACACCCACACATCAACAGAAGCACTGACACACCCACTCACATAACCACGCAGTCTCTCATACCCTCTTACACACCTACTCACAGACCTATACAGCCGCTCACACACCCACTCACCGACCCATACAGCCATTCACACACCCACTCACACGCCCATAGTCACTGATACATCCACTCAGAGATTCAGCTAACCACTCACACATTCAATCCCAGACCCATTCAGGCACTCACACAGTCAGACATCCAGAAAACCACTCACACACCCATTTACACACTCATACAGCAAGTCTCAAACCCAGTCACACATCCATATACCCACTCACACACCCATACAGTCAATGATACATCTTATCAGACACCCAGAGAACCACTTACACACTCCCTCACGGACCCACACAGACATTCGCACACCCACTCACAGACCCATACAGCCACTCAAACACCCACTCACACACTCAGATAACAACTCAGACTGACTCACACACCAATAGTTACTTACACAACCACTTACTCACCCATACAGTCACTGATGCATCCACTCAGAACCACTCACACATTTAATCACAGACCCACACAGGTACTCACACACCCAGTCAGAGATCATGAAAACCACTCACATACCCATTTACAAACGCATACAGCCACTCACACACACAGTCACACATCCATACAGCCACTCACACACCCATACAGTCACTGATACATATTCTCAGAGGCCCAGAGAACCACTCACACACCCGCTCACAGACCCTCACAGGCACTCACACACCCATGCTCAGACCCATAGTAACTCAAACACCCAAATAGCCATTTACATACCCATAGAGCTGCTCACACTCTCTCACATACACCTATACAGCCACTCACATGCCCACTGTATTAAATGTGTTGTTCTTTTGAGTGAGTTATTTTGGTTGGGAACTGATTCACGGCTCTTTCACTAATTTTAAATGTACTGCTTTGCGTTGAATGTGTGCTTTTGGTTTGGTGGCTCAGAGTGAGAATTGTTTTTAAAAAAAGGGATTTGGAAACAAAATGAACCAGAGTTTTTCAAAAGGGTTGATTCGGAAATCAGCCCATGTATTTATATTGTGTAGATGATAATTACACATAGAACAGGATGCAGTCTTTCAAGTTGTTGAGGAACACCCTGTTGCCTCCGTCTGTGAAATGGACTCAGTCTTTTCAATATATTCCATCTATATCGACGCTCAAGTTGTTGTGGTATATAGAGCCCATGTTGTGGTCTTGGAGGAATGCAGAAACAATTTTATTGACATGTTTCTTGGATTTCTCGATCTGTGGACAGAATTCGGTTGCCCACTGCCACTTCTTTCTTTGGCAAATGCTGGAGAACACCAAGGCAGTAAGTGGGAAAAGTGACATAAATTTACCAAAGGTATCCTTCATTAGGATTGCCAGTCCTACCTTAGTAATTGTGCCCAGGTCATTGCCACCACGGTGCACATTCATGAGGCCTGGATGTTGGCAAACCACAATGCTTTCAACTAAAGACGCAATAGATGCCACTTTAACCTTCTCTGGCCAACCCAAGAAATGTCTACATTAGGTAAACCTGGATCCCTGTCAATGCAACTCTTTCTAGCACTCTCTCTGGCACACAAACCTATGGCCCACTATCCAGACTCTGATCATTTTGGAGATAAGCGGTAGTACTACTCAGGAAAAGGCTGCAGCACAATGAGGAAGTTTTGAAGATGAAAAGCAGTTAAAGTGGAGGACATCACCTAAAATATAAAAGAACATATTTTATTGGATGGTGGAGATGTGCAGGGAACTAAAATTATGTATTTGTTTAAGGGAAAAGTAACTAACTCTGTGATTGGCTTTGAAAAAATAAAAAAAGTTATGTGTTTGAGATATGCTTAAAATTGCAAACAGTCGACCACACCTGCTACAGTTTAATTTGAAGCTAGTCTGCTGCTCAGAGAAAGCTATTGTGATCATTTGACTTACTGGTCGGCAGAGGCTATTGAAAAATGGTTACTATGGAAACAGAGCCAAAACAGTGTGTGGGGGGAAGAAAGGAGACTGCAGTGTGACACTTCAAGGCAGACTGGTGTACAAAAATTGGGTAGTAAGGAGTGTATTTCTTCAAACTGAGAATATTTAAAAAATGAACCATAAATCAAAAGCATCAAGAGTAGATTGGTGAATTGTTATCAGGGATTACGTTTGGATCCGCCAATCCGTCACAGATTTACACGGGGGTCACACTCAGCACTGCAATGGATCCGTGGCTCTGCCCAAAACCACTACCAAATTGGGCTCATTTACAGGAGTCTTAAAAAGAGTAAACAATATTGACCATTTAGAAGTGGTATAACAAAAGAAAAGGATGAAAGGAGGCTTATGATTTGTTTAGTATAGTAGTATCAGTGAGAGCAAAGTGGGAAGGGTAGCCATTATTGGTACTTTTGCACTGAGAGTGGAAGAGCATTGCTATATTTCTGAATTGAGATTTGCACTAAAAAGAGGTATTAAGTGATATCAATAGAAGAATTGGAGAAGAGCAAAGAGATTTCACAGATATGGGACCAGTTTCGGGGTATTACCCCTCATCAGCCAGGCTAGCTTGAATCCACTGGCACAGTGAGCAAGGGACCGATAATATTACTAAATCAATGGATGATGGAAGTATATATCTCATTATCAGGGTTATGATATTTACTATAAAAGCCATTGATTGCCTAGTCCTGTCATTCCTCTGTATTGAGCACTTTAATATCTGGGATTTAAAGTTTCAGTACTATAACAATAGCAGTAGAGTTTAGTAATGTCATAAGTTAAATATTGGCTTCTCTACTGTTCACCACCCCATATGTGGAAGCTTTTTTCACACAGTTGTGGTTAAGATGTGAGATAGTGGCTAATAAACTCCAGCTTTGGAAGATGAAAATAAGGAATATCCAGATTATGAAATGGAAGAGTATTATTTACTGAAGAACAAACTGTGTAAACATTATTATCTACAAATTCCCCACCATTTGTAATGACACATTTTATTCACCTAGCATGCCACCAAGCAAAGCCATAAATACATATCCATAAATTATTCATTATTGTTCAATTAAGGAAGTATATACATAGTTTAACATCTTTAAAGATGGGGATGCTGATAATGGCTAATAGCAATTAGTTACATAATTTTCTTTTGGTTCTTAAAACATCAAGGTATTAATAAATAGGTACTCATAATGCCTTAAATAAGGGTAGAAGGAAACCGCAGCGAGAAGGAAGCCAAGAACACAACACAAGAGAACATGAAGGGTAAAAGAAGACAATGGCAGAGAAAAGCGACACAAGAGGCAGCTCTCCTCCTGCCTGGAGACAGCAGGGGGAGCACCTTTATAACGGGGGTCATCGGTGGGTCAGCAGGCCAGTGAGTGCTGTCAGCAGAGTGCTCATGCTGACTTTGTAACAGAAGAAGATCTGAGCAATGGTCATAAGAAACTTACTGCCCTTTCTGCTTTGCAGTTTGTGGTTTTCTCCAGATTGCTATGAGCAGACTTCCAGTGGTGCACACTGAGACTATTATGCATGCCTTAAAAGGTAGGCTACGATGCCACCATCCATCCATGCATGCTGCACCACAGCCCAGTTTTCAATCTCAGTCCACATCCTACTCGTCAAGTACCACTGTGATCCAACCATTTGTTTGCATCTGTAACTATGGGAGATAAGTGCCACAGAAGAGGTGTCATCCACAACTGAACTCTAGCAATGCTTTCATCTTCATCCATGCTAGTAGAGCATCATTGTATTGAACGGTTTGTGACTGGTAAATCCTTGGCTTGGTAGGGGAAAGAGGGAGAGTTGGTGGACACATGCAGGCTCTAGCCCTAAATCAGCCAGTACAGCCGAGACGATTGGGGCACAGGTGGCCAGTGAAGTATTCCTTGTATTTGGTTAATGGCCACTATGCCAATGCCAACTTGTGAGAAGATTCACCTGGACGCCTCCTTCTATAAGCCTGACTCAATGAAGCAGAGCAGGCAAGCAACATTCATATGTTCCCAATCCTGGGCACTGTGTGGTGATGCTCCTCATCAGCATCCAGAGTCCTCTTGCTCGGGTAAGTGACTGTCTTTCCCAACTTCCTGCTCCCCATGGCTCTCTTGGACAGGATTTCCGTGGCGGATGAATATTGTTCTCTCATCTTCCTCCTCCGGTGGCTTCTTATTTATTTCCTGTATTCGGATAAGGAAGGATTAGTGCAAAGGTTAGATCTCAGCAACAACTATGGAGGAGAGAGAGAGAAGTTCATCAACTAAATAAGGAAACAGCAGAGCAATGGAAAGGAGATTACTGAAAAATGGCAGTGCTTAAGAAATGATAAAGTAATTCTCTGATGTGGCTGGGTTAGGTACTAGCGCATACCTAGAGTATTTCCAAATTATTCTCAAAGATGATGGTGCTCTAAGGGGAAAAGAGCAGCCATCAACACTCTCAACTCGTCTGAGGAAACCTCAGGCTCTTCAAATATATACAAAACCCTGAGCATCCAACGTTACATAATTACAAAATCTGTGTGCAAAAGTTTCTTTGTTCATTTATTTTCTTTCTTCTTCACATATCAAGTGTTGTTTTTAGTACATTTCATAATCACTCCAATAGCCTCTGTAGCCGAGACGTGTTTCGTCAGTTAGGTATGTTATCACCTCTGACTTCATCAGGGCTACAAGTCAAATACAATTACAAACCATTAATTAGAATTATGATATTCTGATCCATTCTCCCTTCACCATAGAACCTGGGTGCTCTGTGTGGTGCCTCATGCGCCTGTATTACAGTGAGTATTGTGTACCCAAGTCCAAATGAAAAGTGTTGATATTAGTGCATACTGTTATATTTTTATATTTTTGTAAAACACTATGATCATATCCACAGATAATACTTATGGAATGCGCGGTAAAAAGATATCGTATAGGTACGTTGATTTACACCTAATACAGGGTTTTCTTTTAACAGAGATGACTGATGAACCGAATATTTTTACCTTTGCGCTTAACTATATTAAGACCTGATGGCGGCAGGTGAGCTGATGTGATGACACTACTAAACCAATGTAACCAACTCATGAGTTATAAGGTAGCACTGAGGTAGTAATGCTAGAAGGAGGCATCCTTACCTTCACAGAATTTCTGCTCGATTATGTGGGCTCTGGCAATTCTGATTTTGCACAACTTGTTTACAATACGGACCGTTGTTAGTGGAGATGCTATGGCTGTTATATATTCGCAGTTTACATAACCATTTTACTGCGCATTCCATAAGTATTATCTGCGGATATGATCGTAGTGTTTTATAAAAATATAACAATATGCCCCAATATCAACACTTTTAATTTGGACTTGGATACACAATACTCACTGTAATAAAGGCGTACGAGGCACCACACAGAGCACCCAGGTTCTATGGTGAAGGGACAATGGATCAGACTATCATAATTCTAATTGATGGTTTGTAATTGTATTTGACTTGTAGCCCTGATGAAGTCAGAGGTGATAACATACCTAACTGACGAAACACGTGTCGGCTACAGAAGCTATTGGAGTTATTATGAAATGTACTAAGAACAACCCTTGATATGCGACGAAGAAGAAAATAAATAAACAGAGAAACTTTTGCACATGGATTTTGTAATTTTGTAACGTTGGATGCTCAGGGTTTTGTATATATAAGAAATGATAAAGCATGGAGTCATAAGACGTGCGAGTAGAATCATAAAGTAAAGTGTTGTGTCACCGGAAAAAGGATGGAGTCATAGGAAACGGAGTGCAGTGTCACAAGAAAACAGCACAATGTCCATAGACCAATACGACACAAAAGAAAGCGAGGGAGTGGTTAAAGGTAAAGGCACAGTCTTCAGGGAAACTGCCATGTAGTTAGCAGCGAAACGGCGCTCAGGGATAAGAGCAAATTACCGCAGGGAAGAAGCACTGCAAAGCCAATGTGTATGGGTTTAATCTGCTAATGCTTTAGGCATTGGCACATTAGAGCGAGACACATGAGAGGGAGCCAACGAAAGTGAAGACAGACGGCTATAGTTGTAAAGTAGTCCCTCATGCAGCTCAATGCAAACACTTGAGTGGCGTAAAAAAGATACACTCAAACACTCAATCATATTAGGTAGGAGAGGAATACTCTACTGAGCTTACCCAAGATGTGAATGACAAAGTATCAAGCCAATTGGTGAAAGAGGCTGGACAAAGAAAGCCAATGATTGATAGGGGAGGAGCCGAAGCCCACTTTAAGTATATTGTTAACATAAGATCTGCTTGACAACTGAGCTGTCAAAAGCCTGACCTACACAATCACAGAGAAATTCAAAGGACCAAGGGTGAAATGAACATTAGAAAAAAGGGCAGTGCCAAGGGAAAAAGGTTTATGAGACACAGGACAAGATACATGGTGACAGAAAAAGAGCAGCGACATATGGCAAGAGCACAGAGTCACAGAGGAAAAGGCACAAGGTCAATAGGAAAGGGTATTATCACAGGGGAGAGGGCACAAGGCAAGAGGAAATAGAGCATCACAGGGAAAGGGGTACAAGCTAAAGAAATAACAGCACAGCATCACTGAACAAGGGCACCAGATACAAAGGAACAGTACAGCATCCCAGGAAAAAGAGCACTTGGTCCAGAGGACATAGTACAGTATCACAGCAGAATATGCTCAAGGACAATGGGAAATAATACAGCATTGCAGAGCAAATGGCGCAAGGTCACCAGAGTTAAAAGCAAAATGGAGGGACTTGGGGTAACAGCTTGCAGGGTCACAGTAACCTAAAGAGAAGAGGAAATGGGCTAAGAAATAGAGGATATCAAATAAATATTTACCTGAGGAATCTCCAGCACTGTGTCATTCGGCTTCTCCTGTGTAATATAAAGATAGTCACAGGATTACAAAGGGTCTTGAGTAAGGGATAGAACAGAGGCACTGTTCACAGGTAAACAAGATGAGACCACTGGGCAGAAAGCAGTGTTCACAGAAGTAAGGGGGGCAGGCAAGAAATCAGAAAGGTCAAAGGTAAAAGAGAGGTCACAAGAGAGACTCTGAGGGGTCACATGAGAGAAAGCAGAGATACAATAAGAGTGAGCTGGCTCACAGGAAAGAGAGTATGGAAGAGAGATGGAGCAAGAGAAACAGGAAGCTACCAGAGATAAAGTAATGTTTCAAAAAAGAGAAAGCAAGGGGTTAAAGCATGGAATGCACGGGCTTAAGGGCAGAAATAAAGGGGGTCACAGGAACGCAAGCATTGGCAAAGCCAGTGGGTCTGTTGTTGTCGTCCGCCAGTCTTTTGGCGTTGCCAATGCTCGTTTGTTTTTGTCATGGGCTTTTCATAACATTATTGGTGGGGATGCTGCTGATCTAAAAAAATAAAAACATTGGCTAAACGCAAAAATATTTTTTAAGTCTCAAAAAACACACATTGCCATAGTAGTCCCAGGCTCTTAAGGGAAATCCTTTGTGTGTGGATGCGCTCCAGGTGAGGGGGCAGAATGCCATCGCGCACAGTAAATTTAGCCAATGTCTGAAGTGGGCTGACCCATTGCCCCATACTGTATGCTGTAGTAGGTGGATAAAAAAATGGGAATAACACAATTTCAGACCAAGGGATAAAGTGCGCTGACTGAAAGAACCTGTAAGTATAATTTAAATATACGCTTACAAAAATCAAAGGGTAACACAAGACCTAAGACCTAAAAACAAAGCATAAGAAGAAAAAAGAAGAGCATACGTGGCACAAAGAAAAGGAGTTATATGAGAAAAAAACAAGGGCAACAGGAAATGAAGCAAGGGGCAGTAGATAAGTAAAGAAGTCACTGGAAAGACAACAAGAGCATTATATAAAATCAAGCATGGACTCATGAAAGTATGAGCATGTCTCCAACAGAGAGCTGTAATTACAGCACAGAAAGGAGGGGTCTAAAGAGGGTGGAGAGTGATGGAAGAGAAAGTAAGGTGGGACAACAGAGAGACCAAACGTCATAAGACAGAGATACAACCAGCTAGTGGGGTCACAGGAGGAGGAACAGAGGTCGGAGTGAAGAATCTGTGTTGCTGGGCAGATCACTTGGTGATGCTTGGCAGCATCTTGTTACTGAGTGGCAGAGTTAAAATGTAATTATGTATAATGTGCTGTGCTGCAAACATTTGGCAGATTTACTAAGCTCTTGCATTGCCCTTGTATCACTCAGGGGCTTAGGTGAGATTTACTAGGCCACACAAAGCCACTGTGTGTGCTCTGCATGGCTTAGTAAATCCAAAGTAACGCAAGGTAACGCAAATTGCTGGCTTGCGATACTTTGCATTGGAAAAGTGTTCCACTGGTGGAGCAAAGGCGTTCCTATGCATCTACCCATGAATTTTGATGCAATCCCAGATTTACTGAGGGTAATAAACCTGGGATTGAGTCAAAATGGTATGCCTTCCCACCAGAGGCGTAACAAGGGGAAATATCTTCATTTCTCCTCGTTAATTTCTCTTTCTACATGTGCTGAATTCTGCAGCACACATAGAAAGTGGAAATGCCTCCCTTCCTGCTCAAAAACAATCCTGCCTGTAACACAGGTCCCCTTGCACCATGGTGCATAGGTGCCTGCGTTGGCGCTAGGCAGCTCTCAGTGCGACAGCGCAGGGAGAAAGAAGGAATGCATTATATCCTAGTAGATATGGCACATTTCTGGTCCCTCCCTGTCACACAGTTATTGTGCTGCGTGATATTTTGATAAATATGCCACATAATCACTACCAGATACAGAGGGATCGAGTAAGTAATGGAGGAACAGAAAACAAATCAGGAAGATCCTGAAGAATGACCTTAAAGCCAGGTAAAGTATGAATGATACGAATGAGTGTCAGCAAGTAATTACACTAGTTGAGGCCGAAGGTGTCCGAGTCCCCTCTGACGGCTAGCTTTCAAGCACACAGATTTCAGGAGACAACAGATCTCTCTTGGGAACCCTACATAATGTCC
Organism: Calotriton arnoldi; assembly: GCA_963921515.1. Lineage (NCBI taxonomy): Eukaryota > Metazoa > Chordata > Amphibia > Caudata > Salamandridae > Calotriton > Calotriton arnoldi. The sequence goes on from CAWUFW010011293.1 coordinate 167,563, forward strand.
TCTTCCGAAGATAAGTCAAAGTGAGGCCAACCAAGTGTCTTGAACCTGATTCACAATGAGCCGGATTTGGAAATCAGTAGGCAGAAAAACTGATTTTGTCATGCTGAACATAGCTGGTCAGGCACAAAGAGAAGTAAATGCCTTAGTTACTGAAGTTTAAAGAGGAGAGGATGTGGTCTCAAGGCTACAGTGGTCGACCTCGAACCTGGGGAACCAAATTGAAGTCTCGGCAGGGACGCTCAACGTCCTGTGATTCTGGGCAATTCACTTAATCTTCCCAAAATGAATGTGTCCGTCTGTAACGCAACCGGTGCTCATGTAAAGTGCTCCAATACCTTCTGGTTGAATTTGCGCTATATAAAACTATTTTTTTTAAAAGAGGTCACCCATGGTTCTTGCTGCTATTGGTCAGAAAAACGATAAGGCAAAAAAGAGGAAGAGAATTTAACAATCGGATTGTAAAAGAGAGCAAGGCCAAGGAAGTACAGCACCTTCATTCACCGAGTGAATCTAAGCTACTTATCATCATCCAGCACTAGATGCTGCTGATTGGCGGGATAGGCCGGACTAACATGACAAATGATATTGATTGAAGGGTTCATATTGATGTTTGATAACTTATCGGTTGGCAGAAGACTTTTTGCTGATTGACAGGGTGCACGCCAATTTAATATGATTTTGCCACTAATTTTGAAAGGGTGCTTATTATTGATTAGCTTGGGTGGTGCCAATAAATGGTGCAATTAATATTGACTGGCAATTATAGACAGGCAGTTATTATTGACTGGCAGGGTGAATGCTTCTGGCCGGTGGATGCTGTTATTGACTGATGATTGTAAATAAACCTGTTAATGACTGACGATGTTGAGGGTGCATTTTGGTGGGGAACTTGCTAATGATTGTCAGAGCAATTGCTGATTGACAGGACTTGGCACTGTCTGGTGTGGAAATGAGGTCTTGATGAATACTGACACTTCTTAAGACCACTTACCGGGTTCTTCCTGAATAACGCCTCGCACTTCGATCGGACTGAAAAAGAAAAATAGTGAAATGTAACCACCAAGAACACTTTGATTGCATTCCCTAACAATGAATAAATCCCACCATTGTGGGATAACATCCTGTAGTCCAGATTCAGCAAGACGTGTGGTTTATAGGTAAACTAATTTGGCAATTGGGCTACTGACTTATACAGAGGTATAAGTAATTAGGAGAGAGTGAGCAAATCAACTGGCTTTGAGGTAATTAATGGTAGTCAGTGATTGACTGCAGTGTAACCATACTTTAACAGTGACTCAGTTTCCCATTCCCTAATTCACAAAGGATTTGTATTGGGTTTGCGTTACTTTTTACCGCACACCGCCACAAAATTGTTTTTGGTATTTACAAAGAAATGCAAGTGCCTATTTGTGCTTTTTAAAAAAAAATTTTTTTTTAAAGTAACACAACGCACTGCCTTGACCTGCCTTGAGTAATTTTGCTCCAGGAAGGCATTAAATGGGTGCTCCGTGCACCCAACCATGGATTTTGACACAAACCCATATCTACAAAGACTTTCAGAAATGTATTTGGGCCAAAATGGTGCGCCTGCCTAAGGTTGGCCTAACAAGCAGAAATATCTTTATTTACTGTGTTATTTGCTCTTTGAATGCGTGCTGCATTCTGCAGCACACCTAAAGGAAATAGCTTTAAAGGATAGTTTTCCTTCCTTCACAAAAACTAGCCTGACCACAACGCTGATACCCCAGCACTATGGCACAAGGGTGCCTGCGTTGGCGTTAGGCAGCACAAAGTGTGCCAGTGCATGGAGACTGCAGAACTGCACCATTTCCTTCAAGATATAGGGCAGTTCTGCGGTCTCCAGGTAAGGCACACAGTGCAGCGCTGCAACTTTGCTTGCTGTTCTGCATTGCGCCACTTATTTGTAAATCTAGCTCTAAATCCCGTTTGGAAAAGACATACTTGTTGGGGTAGGTATTAACCAATTAAATGTGAATCTTTCCACATCAGCATCTAAAACTCCAATTTCTTCTCAAAAGAAATAAATCACATTAGTGCACAGTTCTACGCAACCGCATTGTGTTTGTATTTTGCTTATCTATGTGTGTGTGAGTGAGCCCCAAAGAAGACCGTATACAGCTATCCAGCCACAAGTGTGCCAATATTTTTCCGGTATGTCACTTTCTAATTTTGTATATTTGATTAATTACTACTTTTGCTATCATAAAGGCTAATATTAAAAAGTGTAAATGATGGTATAATTTACAAACACCTCAATAATGCCAAGTGCTTTTGTTTTTTACCATAACCAAGCCCACCCCACAGCCAACTCTCCTCACCCACCCCCCCCACCAGATCTCGCTCACCATTCCTTTCAAATAAAAATAAAAGCCGGGCCGTGCACCCCCTCGTAAATTGTACAAATGAATATACTTTTGGCATATTAGACATTATACTGTGCAAGTTTTGTGTCAGGGAGAGACACATTGTCCTTACTTGTGCAGTTCTGTTTTCTCTGAGGTACCACAATGCTCTGGGCATGTTTATTGTCTGCCAGTCTGTCTCGACCTCATGGACACAGTGACTGTCAGAACCTCTGTCTGGGTCTGACCCCTTCAATTGTTCGGTAGTAATAGAAAAGTCTCCCTTTTATTGAGCAAACATTATCTGGAGGAGAATTATCCTTCATCATAACAATGTTTTCGCCTCCCAATTCCGCAGATTCTCCAGAATTGGAGGACTTTTCGTTAACACCCAACCTTAAGGCTCTCGTTGCAATCAGGAACCTACAGGAATTTGCACCCAATCAGAATTACATTATGTGTGGGCAAAACTGCAGCCCCTCTGCACCCCCAGTCAAATCGTGCCAGGAAAAAAACCGCCAGAATTTGTGCAGGGGAACTTGCCCCACATTCTGAGTTTTGCAGCGAAGAATGGCGGAAAACACGTGGTATTGCTGTTATAGTAAATACTGCACCTAGTGGAATCAGTACTTATCTGGTGGGGTATTACCAGTTCTTTCAATGGGCCATACTGCGTACCGGCACTTTTTTATTTTGAAAGCTAGAGTACCTGCACTTCTCAAAAGAGGTGTCATCCTTTTAATTGGAGAGTACTGGCACTTTTCGGTAACACGCAGGTACTCGGTTACAGGGTATCTGCAGCTCTATTTTTCCATTTCAAGCACTGGGTATTTACCTCCCAAAATTACAAGAAACTTGTAATCAGACCTTAATTCAGGCCCATGGTATGGCGCGGGTTTTCTCCATTTTGAATTCCTGAATCTCTGGCGCCCCCGGAAAGCCCTGTTTCCAGCACTGTATTTCGTATTTGTTTCAACAGGTTTCTCAGCCTTAAACTCCAGTCCCGATTCGTGTTATTTTTTTTTGCTGCAATTGCCTTTCTGCATCCACCACGCAGCAATTACATTTTCAGTCAACTTCCATTTGTTAGCCAGAGATAAACATTTGAAATTAGATTTATTTAGCTTAGGCAAGCACTGTAATTTATCAGGATGCGAGGGAAAGGAAGCGCCTGAAGAAAATAATTTGTGCTCAATGACACAATCTTGATGCGCGCACATCATGCTCAACTAAAGGGGGTAACACATGCCGGAGGGTCAAACGCAATCCATATTTGTGGAAAACAATTGCGAAAATTGTTTCGATAAGATTCATAGGAGGGAGAAGGGGGCGGAAAGTGTAGCACGTTCTGTTCAAAAGCATTTTTTCTGGCTTGTCAGCCTTCTGCATAACTAATACACAAATATTTCCACTTAAGATCATGCTCCCTAAAACAAAATTATTTGATAACTCATCTCGGACTTAATTAAAATTGTAAAGCTGTTTTTAACACGTTTTCACTCTCCAGAAAATATCCTGCATTTACAGAGCGGATGGATGTTCTTGTATTTGCTAACAAAAAAAATATGGTTGCAGAAAAGTACATTGTTTGGTTCCAAAGATATATTGTTTGTAATCTAAACCTTCTGATTTGCTGGGTAGATCCGTGCACTCTACTTTCCAAGCTAATTACTTTTGCCCACTGCTGCAGGCTTTAATATAGCCTTATAGCCCGCCGTAGCGGGCTATACCGGCTATTAAAGGCCCGAGCCGAAGGCGAGGGACTTTAACAAGGGACTGGGACTTTAATAGCCGGTATAGCCCTGCTACGAAGGGCTATAAGGCTATTAGCACATTCTGCCACTAGAGGGCAGAATGTTCTAACAAATAAAACAAAGGCCTCTCGAAGCTCGAGGATTTAAATCCCCTCGAGCTCCGAGAGGCTTTGTAATACATTGGAATGTTGCTCTGCGGGCCTTTATCGGCCGTAGAAGCATGGAGCACTCCATTGTCTACAATGGAGCGCCCAACATTCCAATGTTCTAATAACTGTTAGTAAGGAAAAACAACAAGGGAGGTCCCCTTAAGATCCAATCTGGGACAGGGGAGCATATATAAAACAAATGGGTCCCTAAAAACAGTGAATAAATCACAGGTGTTAAACAATCTTAACTAGTGCTGGTGGTTATAAAACTAACAATTTAGGAAGACATTGCAATTGTACAGTATCATGGAGTCAAACATATCACAAAAAAAGTGTTTACATTGAATATTTATTCAATACAATTATATGGACAATAACATAAAAACATTTCATTAAAAATACATAATATTGAGAAAACAGCACTAGTTAAGATTGTTTAACACCTGTGATTTATTCACTGTTTTTAGGGACCCATTTGTTTCTAATAACTGTTAGTTACACACTTGTACATTATGGGCCTGATCTGAAGACATGGGTACATATCTAGCATTAAAGCTCTCCAGCAATGAGCGATAATGACACAAATAATATGAAACATAGTTACTGCATCGTAAAAGCATGCAGAAGAAAGGTAGATTAGACATATTTTATTTGCTCAAATAATATAGTGTGATTTTATTAATGAAAATATATAATTTTCTTAACATGTGCTAGAAATATGTAAAATGGTAAATTCTCATGTTACAGAGTTTATTGCTAATGAACTTGATATTCATATGTGAGTGTGAACATTAATACGACTAAATTGAAAACAATATGAATTAGCTTGTTTTTATGTGAAAAATGAATGCATGGTGACATTGCATGCAATAACGTGTACACTGAAAATGACAAAAGAAAAACAGGTGTTGCACAATCATAATTGACCAGGCTTTCATGAAACTTCTCTAGAAATGTATTTCATATGTATATTAATGATTTAGATAATAAACAAAAATGTTTAGATGAAATATTAGTTATATGTACACGTTGGTATATTCAAAAATTTCACGGGTACCCTATACTTACATGAATTAATTCCAACCATATTGAAATGATTATTAGTGCATCAATGATATATTTGAACTTATCTGCTTTGATTTTCTTTTTAAATGTATGATTCACTATTAATATGGCTTTGCCGTATATTATCCTAAAATCATGTAGGCCTCATTCTTAGAGTGAAATTGTTGACTGGGATAACCAAAGTCTATGGGAACATTCCATACTATTGCCAGTAGAATTGAATTAATAACGGTTTCCTTTGACTTCTCATGTACTGCGCTGAGCACTTGTTACATTTATTGCAAAAGTTCAGAACAGCTGCCCGGGAAAGTGCCCTTTTGAACTTGCTATGTCCTTTCCTCAATGTGCCATTGTTCAATGTGTCGCATGTTCAATAACTGCGTAATCGATCCACCTATTTTTCCGGATTTTGTGTTTTCTTTACTGTCACATCACACTCATCATATACGAACTGACCAATGGAGTAAGTAGTCTGACAAATTGAAGTGATGCCAGGAGGTGTCACCCCAGGACTAAATGAGTATAATTGCATATTCTAAGGAAATCTGGAGAGCTGCTGCTTTTTGAGGAAGCTGCTTTTTGGGGCTTCTTCTGCTGCCTTTTCTGCAATTTTATCGAGTGGAGTGAGAGCGGAGAGTTCCATTTGTGCCACTGTGACCCTTGGCGTTACAGTGGTGGAAATAGACATATCTGTCTAATCGGACTGGACTGGCTACTTGGAACTTTGTTGAACAAGTCTTTGCTAAAACTTAGCTGGCTACTTATCCAAACTGACGCACATTGCGGTGTGCGCCTGGGGGTCTACCTCGGCTGAGAGAGACTGCCCTTTTCTGAATCTTCTTCCTTTGCTGAAATCCCGAGTTTTGGTATTTGATTAAATCAATTTAATCTGAATACAAAATCTGAATGCTAAATTTCTTAATGCAATTGTTTCCATTTAATCTGATAAACCAAATTAACAAATTTGCCTTGACTCTGCTGTTCTGATTCATTGTCCTTTGTGAATGTGCATTCATGCTGGGTTACCCTATGACTAAAGGGAAATGCAAGAGGGAAGTATCTGAACATCAAATCCTGATGCTCGCATTCTATATTGCTGTAACAGAACTGGGTTGTCTGATCCTTGCCCACCTACGTTTCTTTAGGAGATTTGGGTTTGCAGTGATCATATTTTAGGTCTATGGTATTTCCCGAAGAATTATCTATATGAGCTTAATTTCCAATGTGTAAATGCAGTTATCCTATTCCTGGTCCTCGTTGGGTAACTGCCAGTTTCTACAAATATCCAACCCCTCTCAGCACAGAGCAAGATCCATCGGAGGACCAAATGAAATTCAAATAATAATAAGTAAAGTAAGTAAGGGGCCAGTAAACGCTACAGCAGTTTCTAAGACCAGAAACCTCTTAGAGTGCTCGCCCTTGATACCAAGAATAGTCATAGGGAGCAGCATGGCAATTTACCCAGTCACATGACATGACAAAGCACCGGCGGTTTTCATCTAAGCGATAAACTCGACATGGCACAGTTTCAGTTAAACAAAAGAGGGTTTCTTACATTCCAGCATAAGTTAGGACCTGAACCTATTGCTTTTATGCATTGAAATACTCAAGGCCTGGGTCACCGAATGATCATGAATTGTCATTTTGGTGACCTTTTTAGGTTTCGCTTGCGCTGTGCAAGCGAAATCTCTTGTATTTAATAGATCTTAAAAGGGGGCTCTTATCAGTTCCCATTGCCAAAATACTGTGTTCATTCGCTAATGTGTGGAACTTTATTTTTTAAGTTCCCCTGTCTGCAGGCATTTAAGATACTTTGACTAAAGCTGTTTACACTGTTTAAGCCACATTCACTGTCAAGATAAGATCTCTTCCCATGGGAAAGGCAGACAGCTTCTAACAGTATGTTGGAATGCTTGTGTTTTATTACTTAGTTGTGTAAAGCAGTTGCTTTAGTCTTAGAGCATTTGTGGCATTTCCTATTAATGCCTCAGTACCTTTCTTTGCACTTTGTAGGCATTATCGGATTGATTTATTCAATTTCATCTATTTGGTCATTATGATCAAATTCTAAATGTTGTAATACACATTGTGCATTAAAAATAAAGTTAATATACAAGAGCTATGCTATATTTTACTACTAAACAGGCAGCCACTAGTGCAGTTACCTTGCAGACAACAGGGTCATGATTTCAATGGTGCAGCAGGTGCAGTGGCACCGGGGCCAAAAGCTCTAGTGACCCGACTAAATCCAAATTATTGCTAAAATTTTAAACTGAACAGGCAGCCACAAGTGCAGGTACCTTGCAGACAACAGGGTAATGATTTCAATGGAGCAGAAGGTGCAGTGGCACTGGGGCCAACATTTGTCATAACTCCTCTAAACACCTAACATTGCTATATTTTACAATTAAACAGGCAGTCACAAGTGCAGTTATCTAGCAAGCGCTAGGGTCATGATTTCAATAGCGCAGCAGGTGCAGTGGCACCAGGAACAAAAGCTCTAGGCACCCCATTAAACACTGATTATTGCTATATTTTACAACTAAACAGGCAGTCAGAAGAGCAGTAATTTTTCAGGCACTAGGGTCATAATTTGAATGGTGCAGCAGATGCAGTGGCACCAGGCCAAAAAGGTGTCAGAACTCCTCTAAACACCTAATATTGCTATATCTTACTACTAAGCTGGCAGTCACAATTGCAGTTACCTTGCAGTTGAAAGGGGCTTGATGTAAATGGTGCAGCAGTTGCAGTGGCATTGGGGCCAAAAGTTATCATAACTCCACTAAACACCAAAAATTGCTATATTTTACTACTAAATAGGCAGTCACAAGTGCAGTTATCTTTCAGGTACTAGGGACATGATTTGAATGGTGCAGCAGGTGCAGTGGCACCGATTCTAAAAGTTGTCAGAACTCCTCTAAACACCGAATATTGCTATATCTTACTACTAAGCTGGCAGTCACAATTGCAGTTACCTTGCAGTTGAAAGGGGCTTGATGTAAATGGTGCAGCAGGTGCAGTGGCATTGGGGCCAAAAGTTATCATAACTCCACTAAACACCAAAAATTGCTATATTTTACTACTAAATAGGCAGTCACAAGTGCAGTTATCTTTCAGGTACTAGGGACATGATTTGAATGGTGCAGCAGGTGCAGTGGCACCGATTCTAAAAGTTGTCAGAACTCCTCTAAACACCGAATATTGCTATATTTTACAACTAATCAGGCAGTCACAAGTGCAGTTATCTAGCAAGCAATAGGGTCATGATTTCAATAGCGCAACAGGTGCAGTGGCACTGGGATCAAAAGCTCCAGGCACCCCATTGAACACCTAATATTGTTATATTTTATTGCTAAACAGGAAACCACAAGTGCAGTTACCTTGCAGACAACAGGGTCATGATTTGAATGGTGCAGCAGGTGCAGTAGCACCTGGCCCAAAAGTTGTCAGAACTCCTCTAAACACATAATATTGCTATATTTGACTACTAAACAGGCAGTCACAATTGCAGTTACCTTGCAGTTAAAAGGGAATTGATTTGAATGGTGTAGAAGGTGCAGTGGCTCTGGGGCCAAAAGCTCTAGGGACCCCACTAAACCCAGATTATATATAAATTTGACTACTAAACAAGACAGTGACATGTGCATTTATCTAGCAGGAAATACGATCATGATTTGAATGGTGCAGGAGGTGCAGTAGCACCAGGACCAAAAGCTCTAGGCATCCCACTAAACACCTAATATTGCTATATTTTACTACTAAACAGGCAGTCACAAGTGCAAGTTACCTTGCAGACAACAGGGTCATGATTTTAATGGTGCAGCAGGTGCAGTGGCACCGGGGCCAAAAACTCTAGGGACCCCCATTAAACGCAGAATATTACTAAATGGTACTACTAAACAGGCGGTCACAAGTGCAGTTATCTAGCAGGCACTAGGGCCATGATTTCAGTGGTGTTGCAGGTGCAGTGGCACCAGGGCCACAAGTTGCCAGAACTCCTCTAAACACTAAGGGGCCGATTCCGATTCGGGCCGGAAATCTCTCCGACCGAGCCGGACCCAGAGAGATTTCTGACCGAATCGGACCCGTGCAGCCCGACCGAACGAGTACGATGCGCACGTATGCCATCGGACTCGAGTCGGTCGGACTCCCATTGAAGTCAATGGGAGCCTGTCGTACAACGCGTACGCAGTCTCCCATTGACTCAATGGGTGCGAGGCGAACAAGGGCGCCCCCTACAGCGTGTACGCGGCGAAGCGACTTGCGCCGTACACGCACAGGTAGAGGGGACCCATGGGTCCCCCCTGTGTGCGACTCGCGCGGCTACGCGTACAGGGGGTCTGACACGGACCCCAAAGTACGGCTCCGACTGCTCTTTCGAGCCGGAGTTCGCGGCTCGGTCGGACTGCTCGCGGCGCGCATCGTACTTACCCGGCCGGGGAACGTCTCCATTGCGCGGTGCGAGTCGAGTCCCGAGCGGAGTCGGTCGGTGCGGTTAGACCCGGGAACGAGTCGGTCGGAGCGGTCGGGACGCCCGGACGAAGTCGGTCGGCGATTTCGCATCGTACTCGCTCGCCCAGACGCGCGTACGAATCGGTCGGGCAATAGGGCTCCGAATCGGATCCGGTTAAGCCGAATCCGATTCGGAGCCCTACCGGCCGAGATCGGAATCGGCCCCTAAATTGGTATATTTAACTACTAAATAAGCAGTCACAAGTGCAGTTACCTGCAGGCACTATGGTCATGATTTCAATGGTGCAGCAGGTGCAGTGACACCGGGGCTCAAAGCTCTAGGAACCCCTCTAAACACCAAATATTGCAATATTATACTACTATACAGGCAGTCACAAGTGCAGTTCTCTTGCAGGCACTAGGGGACAGATGTGAGTGGTGCACCAGGCGCAGTGGCTCCGGGCCCAAACGTTGGCATAACTCCTCTAAACACACAATATTGCTATTACATAATTAATTCTATTATTTCTCTCTTTCATTTTTCAAAATTTTGCTATTACTTACCCGCACTATTCCACTAATAACAGCACAATATATTGCCTTTTTGTACATAAACAAGTCATAACACTTTAACAGACTTTCTGTAACTTATATTGTACAGCTACTCAGCAAGCTACAACATACAACAAAAAACAGTGTATTATTAATCACATAGGCGAAACCTAATACATTTTACAATGCTTGTTCTATTTGCCTCCTCTTCACTAAATTCAAACATTCCAGCATGAGTAGTGTCTTCTGCACCCCATTCACAAACCCATTATGGTTCAACCCAAAGGAAATCAATGTCCACAATATTCCAGGTCCTTAACATAACGTAAATCACTATACACAGTCGGGGCCTGATTCTCAAAGGGCCTCGTGGCAGAGGCCTCCCAGTCATGGCAGGGGGCCTTCACTCGTAGCAGGGGGCCTGCACTCATGCAGAGGTCTCCCACGAGTGCAGGCCCCCCACCATGAGTGTGGTGTTCCCACTACGAGTGCGGGCAGCTCCGCCACCAGGTCAGAGGCACTTTGTGAATCAGTCCCATAGTGCTTAATTTGAACAAACAAAACATAAGTGCCAGGGCCTAAGATTGTTCTCAGGTAGCATCTGCAGCTTCCACCTGCCACTGTCCCTGCCAGCACTGCCAAATGCCAGGACCAATGCTTCACATTTACTATCACATTCATATAAATGTGGCAATTTCGACTACTCCTGCCCACCCATAGCTCTTAGACTGGCAGTAGTAATATTTTAATTTTTGTTTTCAAACATATTTTTATTGTTATTTAGGACAATTCAATGAGCACATAATAGCTTTTACATTTGTATGTAGTATATAGTACAGCAGGATTACATTACGTTCTCCACCAGGTCTGCACAAACAGAAAAAGAAATTCACTTCACATTTCCTCCCTTTTCATGTGTAATCTTAACACCTACGAAAACTATTATAGGGAGAGCCACACGTAGGTGTAGCCAGTGTGGTGTATTGTTATGATATTCAGAGCGGTGTAATGTTTAATTAAGTATCTCATTGATAGTTGCAGTCTAACTAGTGGAAGAGAGATATAGGATGTCTATACCCTAAAAAAATAGTGCAAGCAACAAAGAATTTGTGAATCCAAACGCAAACTATAAACTATGAAGTATGGTGTATTATTCGTGTTTCTCCAACTGTGGTGGAGAGTGAAAAGGTGGTGGGGGGACTGACCCAGTTGTATCTACTGCTGGGGGGGAAGAGACCCCGCGTGGTGTACAAAGGTGGGGGGGTCTTAGCCTTTTGGGGACCGCCCATTCAACAGTTAAATTAGTTGGACTTAGTCACTGCCCAATTCTGAACTGGTTACTGTTTCATCCGACTGGGATTGGTACCTCTCAGGATGTTCCCAAATTTCCATCACCTCTTTCCAGAGGTCTGCCAGGGGATGTATGCGAATGCCCCGTGCATCCTCTCTGGCTAATGCCCTTCCCTCTGCTCCCGCCCAATGTGTCATGTCGCGCTTCCAGTACTCTGTTGTGGGACCGCTTGCCATCTTCCAGACCAAAGCTATCCTTCTTTTGGCCAGGGTGAGGGCCAAGTCCACAAATTTCATGCCCACTTTTCAGGTGGTCAACCTCAGGAAGAGGCCCAAAAGACAAACTTTAGGTGAGCAAGTATGTGTACGACCAACTGCCGCCTGTGTTGATGCCAAAATGTCCTCCCAGAAATTTCTGACAGCCACACACTACCACGTCATATGTATAAAGTCTGCATCTGCCTGACCGCATCTCTGGCAGCACCACGCGTCGCCCCCGTAAACTACCTGCAACCTGTGAGGTGTCATATATGTTAAGTGTGTATAGTTGAATTGGATATATTTCAACCTGGTGTTACGGGAGACTCTCTTAGGATACACCAGGATTTTATTCCATTCTGCATCTGAAAGTTCCCTATTTAGTATAGTGTCCCATTTACATCGCAACAGCTGGAGGGGAGTGCGGAGCATCCCTGATATTGAGATATAGAACCATTTTATCTGGTGTTTTGCCCTTCCCAGTGTAAGTAAGGATTGTAGCACCCGTGTGTCTCGGGCTCTTTCCGCACTCTGCCCCAGAGTCTCTTGAATGTGCGCGTTAGGGCTTCGTAGTGCAGAAATTGCCCTGTGTGCAGTCCTGTACCTTCTACTAATTCTTCTAGTGGTATCAGTGTGGCCTGCTGGTATCAGTCACCTACCGTTTCTAAACCTACTGCGGTCCATTGTGACAGCTGCTCCGCAGTAAATGTTTTCTTAGGATTGCCGTATGGAAATCCGATTAGGGGCAGGGCTGGGGCATATAACGGTGTCCCGGGTTGTTTCATCACACATCGTCTCCAGCACCGTAAAGCAATGGTCTGTAACAAAGATTGGTGCACAATCAGCACCGTAGGGTCAAGCACTTTAGCCAGCAGTGGGGGAGGGGGGGGGGTCCCCCGGATTGGGTAAGATTCGTTCCAAACACATCCATGCCCACCAGTCCCTGTGCAAGCTACTGTAGCTGGGCGGCTAGGTAGTAATATTCAAAATTCGGTACTCCCAAGCCCCCCTCCGCCATAGGGCGCTGTAGTGTGCTGAGTGAGACCCTCCGCCGCCCTTTTTCCCAAATCAGGTCTCGGAGCAGAGCATCAAGCTGCCGAAACCAGCCCGCGGGTATTCCCAATGGGAGGTTTACAAAAAAATATAAACGGCGTGGCAACATGACCATCTTTGACAATGAGATGCGGGCCATAATTGGAAGACGCAGTGAGCACCAGAATGGCACACAAGCCTTAAGAGATCGAAATGTCCGCCCAAGATTTCCATCCCTCAGATCCTCCAAAGAATGAAAGATATGGATCCCTAGGTACTTAAAGGTGGAGGCAGCCCAATTGAGGTGCAACGGCAGGTTCACAGGGTGAGGAGTAGTTGATGCCACTGGAAATACATATGTTTTTCGTCTATTAACTCGTAAGTCAGACACATATTCAAACTGCAATAGGAATTCTAGTGCTGTTGCGGTGCCTATCACTGCATCATTAAGGTAAATTAGGAGATCATCAGCATATAGTGAGATGATGTGTTCCCGGCCTCCCACTGACAATCCCAGTCCTACGCCCCCTGATGGAACAATGCCGCCAGTGGCTCTATTGCCAGCGCAAATAAGAGGGGCGACAATGGGCACCCCTGTCTTGTACCACGGAATATTGGATATTGTGTTGTGACCACTTTACCCGTTTTGACCCTGGCAGTAGAGTGATCATAGAGTAACCGCACCCACTTAATCCAGTCGTCTCCCAGGCCCATATGCGTCATTGTTTCAAATAAGAAGTCCCACCTGACAGTATCAAAGGCCTTCTCTAGGTCTATCGACAGAAGGGCTGTCCCAGGTAGTAGCTGCACTTCAGGATTATAGAGTACTGAGTATAATATGCGCAAATTATTGGAAGTATTGCGGGACAGAACAAAGTCATTTTGATCAGTATTAATTAGTCCAGGCATGAGTGGCAGAAGTCGAAGTGCCAGTGCCTTACTCAGTATTTCGAAATCCATATTAAGCACGGATAGGGGCCTAAAGTCAGATACCTGTGCACCCTCTATGACTGTCTTTGGGAGAGGGATCACCATTGCATCCCTAACCGAGGCAGGGAGTCTCCCTAGTCGCAATGATTCATGGACTCCAGTCTGGGAGCCAAGGTCGAGACGTGCTGAATAACACTCCACTGGTAAACCATCCGGTCCCGGGGTTTTCCCAAAGGCCATACTCTTAATAGCTACCCGAATCTCTTGAGCCGTAATGGTAGGGCCCAGTTCCTCCCTATCTTGTGGGTCTAGAATAGCCAGAGGCAGGCGTGTCAGGAAAGCTACCTGTTCTGCCTGCGGAATCTGCGGCGGTGCCTCATAGAGCTTCTGGTAATAGTCACAGAAGTGATCATTAAAGGCCCCAGGATCATGGATCGACTGATTCGCATTGCTACGCACATGTGTAATTGGGGAGTACTGAGTCTCCGGTTTAATTAGCCAGGCCAACAGGCGTCCAGGTCTTCCTTCCTTTTCATGTGCTTTAGTTAAGTATCCCTTATAGTCATAACACCGCAGTCGCTCCAGGGCCTGGTAATACTGAGTCCGTGCATCCTTCAATTGCTTCTGTTGCGCTGGACCCTGATCTTGTGCATTATCTAACATATGTAGTTTATCCTCTAACTACTTTATTTCCTGGTGCAGTTCCCGTTGGGCCCCAATAGATTGCCCCAGACAGTAACCTCTTGTCACCACTTTAAAAGCCTACCACTCCACTAGGACTGCCGAGGCTGTGTGCGCATTTATAGTAAAATATGTGGTTACCGTGGAGCTTAGGGACTCCCTGAAACAGGTATCCTCCAGCATTTGTATATTGAGGTGCCAAATCGGGACCAGTGGGCGCTGTCCCATGGGCTGGAAGGTCAATATCAGGGGGCTGTGATCCGAGAATGTGCGGCCCAGGTGCTCAGTATGTGTCATGTTCGGGGAGCATAGGAATGTATCTATCCGTGTATGTAACTGGTGTATTGGTGAGTAGAACGAGTAATCTCAGTCTTGTGGATGCTGTGTCCTCCAAATGTCTTCCAAACCCCAATGGTTCGTCCATTCCCTAAATCCCGCCGCTGTATGGTGGACTTGGGCTCTCAGCAGTGGACGGTGTGATCTGTCCAATGAAACATCTACAACCCAATTAAAGTCTCCTCCAAGGATTGCCTCCGACCCTGCCCCATCAGCTATATGTGCAGAAAGGCCTTGAAGAAAGGGGACCTGATCCTGATTGGGAGCATATACACATCCTAAGACAATGTTCCGTTCATACAGCCTCCCAGACAAGAATATATATCTACCATCTTTATCTATTACCGTGCGGGTGGGCTCAACTGCCACCCCAGCCCGAACCCAGATTAACACCCCTCTAGCATATGCGGAGTATAATGTTGTGAAGACTTGCCCTCTCCAGCGCCTGCACAATTTTTCCGTTTTGCTGTGTGTAAGATGGGTCTCTTGAAGTAGTGCTATCTGAACCCCCTCTTCGTTAGAGAAACCTGTGTATATTGTGAAGTTTTACAGCTGTCCCCATTCCCCTAATATTCCATGTCATAATCTTCAGTGTTCCTTGTGTGTGCATTGTTTAAGTAATAACAAGTCCATCCCTTGTCTCTCAACTCCCGCACCCCCTCCCCCGAATATTGTGCAGCTCCATACCTGCATTCAGAGAAAAATAAAATTGCAAAAAACCTAATGCCCATTCCCCCGAGCAGCCCGGCAACGGCCAGCCACCCAAACTGCAAATAGTGCATTCAGCACGACAGAAGGTCCCAACCAAGTCTAGGTGTGGACTTCTGAGTGGGGGTAGGCTCTTAAGTGTAATACGTGAGGGTTCCACCACCTGGCCCGAACACTCGTGGCCCCGGACCTCCGGGCCCGCTGCGCCCCCAGTACGAGTCCGGCTGTATCAACATCAAACCACAGGTAGCGAAGCCAGCTTTTCAGAGATCATCTATGGATCTGGAAGTAACCTCTGGGAGCAAAACACTGGCTGCCCTAGACGAATCTGATTCGGACTCTCCGGACCCCTTCCCCGTGGGTGAGCCAGCCTCTGAGGCTGATTTCTTAGAGCCCATAATCTCGGCCACTGCCAAGAGAGCTGCCGCTCTTTCTTTCTCTGTCTGGGAGAGGTTAGGTTTCATAGGTGGCCTGTTCTTGGGTCTCCTCCGTGTCCGTTTTCCAGCTGGGTTTGTCCGCAGCAGAGCCCACCCTTGGGGATGGGCCTCCCGGTCTGTAGGTTTCAAGCCATTCCCACGCCGCCCCGGGGTCTTCACAGAAGTGGGTCCTCCCTTCCAGGGTAATACGCAGCTTGGCGGGAAATATTAGGGAATATTGTAGTCTCTCGTCTCTTAATGCCTTCTTCACTTCGGTGAACGATGCTCTCCGTCGCTGCACATCAGGTGTGTAGTCCAGGAAAATGGATACCCTACTGTTGTTAATCAGGAAAGGACCCGTAGCCCTTGCCCTCTGTAGGAGAGTGTCCCTGAAGTGCAACAACCTCGTCACCACCGGGCGCGGTGGCCTCCCCGGCGCCGGTGGGCGGGCCGGGACCCTATGGGCTCGCTGAAGAGTGTAGAAAGTGGAGCGAGCCTCCGGGACCACCACACTGCGGAGCCAGTCATCCATGAAGGCCAGCATATCTCCTCCTTCCGTGCCCTCTGGCAAACCCACCACTCTGATATTGTTTAGTCTATTACGACCTTCAGCATCTTCTGCCCGTTGCTCTAGAGTGGCTACTCGGGCTGTGAGGTCTTTTACTGTTTGGGCTAGTGATTGTTGTGTGGGCTGGAGCTCGACCACCGAGGTTTCTACAGTTCCAACCCTCTCCGCCAGCTTGTGATGCTCTGCGCCAGTAGCACCGAGCCCACTGAGACAGTACTAATGTCCTGGTGGAGAGTGGACTTGGTGTCTGCTTTGGCCTCCAGTATCTTGGCGAGCTGTTGTTGCACTGGGTCAGCACCACCAGGGATCTCCGTTTGGCGGCCTGTATCTTCCTCCTCTCGTTACGTCGCTGCCCCAGTCTCCTTTCCACTTGGCTTCCCCATTATGAACTTAAGTTTTTGTAACAGCTGGGTGGTAGGAGTGGGGGCGCTCGATTCACACCTCTATTTGGAGCCCCTTTCTTACCTGGTACTGGGCTCGGACTCCGCATCCAGGGGTCGAACAGACCACTTCACCGTTACCGTTCCGACAACAATACGGCTTAGGTGTGTGGGAGGGGGGCACGCCTGAGTCTGTAGATAAAACCATGTTGCCCTGGCAAAAGTTTGTTTCCTGTGGAGAAGTAGGGTTTTGCAATCATAGACTTTGCGTAGTGCCTCTGCCCTTCAGGATGTTTATTAAACAATCTCCCCAGTTATGAATCTTCTGTGGCATGGCACCTGAATCAGTCTTAGCCACCAGCGATTGTGACAGAGCCCGGGTGTGGGAAGATTGTCTTGCGTGCGCCCCCGCTTTTGGCGATTACCACCATTTGTCAGCAAAAGCTGTGGGCAGCCCACCCGAAGGGCGTACTCCAAAGCCTCAGTGCAGCCAGCTGTTGATAGTGCCTACAAAGGGGGTCCCCACCGCAGGTTCCAAGCCCCCCACAGAGCAACAAGGGGAGGGGTCCGTCTCAGGTGCAGTCGTCCCATATTTGATGCCCCCGACGGCCGCTTACGCAATATGGCAGGCGGGAGCAGCAGATCAATCCAATGTTATTACGCACTCGAGCTGCATCGCCCGCTTCCTCCAGCAGGGCCTGCCATGGACAAGGCCCGCCGCCAGAGTCGGGCACCTTCTCCACCGGAGAATTGTAGGCCGCCTTCACCGCAGTCACCACTTACTTGTCTGTGGCGCCTGCGTGTATTAACTCCACCTCGGGTGCACACGGGAAATTTAGTAGGTCTGGGCGCACATGGGAGCGGCGATCTACTCGTTTACCCACAGCGCTGCTCCGCTCGCCAATGTTCTTGCGGTGCAGACTTACCGCTCGGAGCGGCTGACTCTTTCTTGCCTCCCTCACGGCTCCAGGCATTCTCCAGGGCAAGGCCAGCTGCTCCGCTTGTGTCTCCCTTCAGTCGCGGACCCCCTCAGCACCACCGATTTTGTTGCGTGGGTCTGTCCGATCCGGGTCCACCACACCTGCCAACCACTCTCAGCAGAATCCAGCCATTCCGGGATACGGCGGTTCGGCTTCACCCGCCGCCATCTTGCCTCCCAGCTTGTTCTCGTGTCGCCGCTCGTCGCAGTCAGCCTTGCGGTGTTCGAGACCAGCCAAGGCGGGCACAGATCAGCTCCTGCCGTCTCTAAGAAGGTGCTTGCAGCCTGGGACCCAGCCGCACCCGGCCGCCGGGCAGATAATCGCAGGATAATTGATGGGTCGGCGCGGAGCTGCAGGCTCACGCGTCCGCCATCGCTGGCTACCAAGCCACACCCCCAGTATTATTTTAATATATAGTGAATTGTTAAAACATTTGCTGATTTTTAAAAGTAGAAAAACAGCATCACCATGAGGCGGACTGTCATAAATATGTGCTGGTGGTAAGAAATAAGTGCGGATGCCATGCACCAGCAGACACCGGCACAAATTAAGCACTAAAGACAGAGAACCACATTCATGCCAACATTTTCAAACGGGGAAGTATGAGATATTGAAGAAAAAAAACGTGGAATGTATTTTCCAAATTTGCTTATATTGAGGAGAGGTAATTGTATGTGGGAAAAACCTAAAATAAAGCCATTTTTGGTGTAAAAAATCAGGAGTATCCAGACAAAACCAGGTCTATTGGCATGTGTGAGACCAGTAATATCTATACCCATCCACCAACTCCTCCTCTTAAACCCACTTTTGGGCCTTTCAGACTTCTTGCCTTTCCTCTGGAAGCCTGATGCTACCGGTATTCAAGACCTTGTCAGTGGCTTAAGGTCCTGCTCTGAAAGCCTTGTGCCATACTCATGTTTTCTACACCATCATTACTCAACCCATTTCTTTTACATCTTGCTTCCCTCTTGTTCCTTCAAAGAGGGATGAAATTGCATGTGGGGATCTTACCTCCCAGTCCCCCGCAAGACTTCTCATGCAAATCTTACCTTTTCATGCCCATTTGCCACATGCTAAATTTAAATCCATCCAGTTCTAGAATACTACTTACTGCCTGTTTCTGATGAAATCTAAGGACACACTGAGAGGGTTTCCTAACTTATCCTAACCCATAACCCAGTAGGGAGCTAGTCAGGTTTTCCCTAAATGAACTCTGCCAAGACAGCAATTGTTACCTCAAACTGCTATTATAATTAGGGCTCCCTGTTTTCCGTTTTACGGATTTTTACAGATAAATACAGACAGAAAGCAATGTGTTTTCTGTCTGCATTTATTTTTAAAAGTGGATAAATACAGAAAATGGTGCTCCTTTAAGTGACTCTCCATGATGTCTTTGTTGAATTATTGGCCAGCAGCTGAGCATATGGACAGCATGGGAAACTAAAAAAAAGGATGAAATGTATTTAAATAACAGCATTTGCCATCATACATTTATGGTATAATGCTAGTATTTACCAATGGATGTATTGTTATGTAATATTTGACAGCTTAAATAGCTAAAACACGACAAGTATGAGTGCGCGTCTATCAGTTAAATAAATATGGAAATTTACAGTTTTTCAACTTCATTTATACATAAAACACAAAATAACTATGGATAAATACAGAAAAAATGGCTAAAAAATAGATTTGGATAAATACAGACGGAAATGTTAAAAAATAAATACCATAAAACCGGGAGCCCTAATGATAATCAACCAGGCTCTGGGCCCCTGTTGAGTTTATTTATTTATTTACTTGACCATTTTTATGGTGCACCTGGACCGGTTGGTATGAAGGCACCTTACTTTACAGCAAAGGGTAAACACTTTAGGATCACATCAAGATGGGAAGTGACCAAACTGAGAAACATGCATGTAGTCAGAATTCACGAGAATAAAAGAGTGCTGTTCTAACTTTGTTCTGAATTTTCTGGAGCACAGAATTTTCTGCAAGTCAGGACAAGCCCTGTAGAACCAGCCCAGGGAATTGCAACGAACAATCAACCAAATCCAGAGGCTCCTGAGTCCCTTTTACCTGTAATTGCCAACCTAACCAACACAATGACGTCAACAGTAGCCAATATGTGGTGGCAATTAACTAAATTGGCCTCAATGGTGACCATATTACAGCATAAAGCCAGCCACGGCCCGTGCAGGTAAGAGCAGTGGGGCGGTGGTGCCGGGTGGGGGTATTTCGACGGACAATGAGGGAAAATTAATTATTTTTTGATTTTCCCTCGTCATCATCCGTCGAAATCCCCCCACCCTGCTCCACCGCTCTTACCTACATGGGCCGCGGCTGCATATAGCACAGCATGTACCGAAGATTAAAGATGCATTCGGATGTTAACAAAACCAAGACCATATAAAATGATCACACCCCACTGTGTGATGCTTTTAGATTGAGTACAGAGATAAATCAGTGACTCCTAATATGCAGTTCAGCTTAGAAGAGAGAGGTGATAACTTAAATAATTGAGCTATTAATACCGAGGAGGATGATTCGTACACATATGCTTCCTGGTAACAGTACTGAGATAAATATTGTAGAAAAATCTCTTGGGCTGACCCAATCCCAGATTAGTGGAAACAGGCAAGATAAGCATTGACAAAGCCAGTAGGTCAGGAAATGTAAATAAAAAATAACCATAGCATATAATTTTATTATAACAGAATTGGTGCTTCCTAGAAGACAGGTGTACTTGGAACAGGTTAAGAAACCTTTTTTAGTTGTAATGCACACCACAGAAAAATATAATTATTGTCACAAATAAAATGGAAAAGTACTATTGATTTTTAATTACTTTAACATGAGGACATTGGACATTGTTTAAACAAACAAGGAAAAAACAAATATTCGCAAAGCCAATAAATTTGGCGTTGGCTGCCAGCCATTTGCTTTAGTCGACGCTTGTTTTGTTTTATCATGGTTTTTGCAAAACTTTATAGTTGGCGATGCTGTTTGGCCTTCACCATTAAAACACAAAAGGCTTAAAGGAAAAGCAATTTTTGGTATCAAAAAGCACACATTGCCATGGCAGCCACTGCCACTTAGGGGATCTACTTGGTGTCTGGAGGTGCTCCTTGTGAAAAGGCAGAATGCCATTACTCATAGTGAAATTAGCCAATGGCTGAAGTGGGCTGATTCATTGCCCCATGCTTTATGCTGCGGTGGGTAGAAGAAAAATGTGAATGCCACAATAACAGACAAAATGGATAAAGAGGGCAGGCTGCAAGCTTCTATAAGTAAAGTTTTAACGTATTAGCCATGACCTTCTGATTTTACTAAAGTTATGCCAGACCCAATTAAAAAAATAAAGAGTAGAGAGATAAAAGCATTGGAAATTGAAAGCACTAGCCCACCAGCCCTAGCATCTAAGTGCACTTCTCTTTAGGCAGAAGTACACATGCATTCAGGCCATACCTCAGAGTACAAGACAGTCAATGGCTGAAGTGGGCTGACCCACTGCCCCAGGCTGTATGCTGTGGTTGGCGGAAGCAAAATATGAATCAGAGTTGAACAGATTAATGAATGAAGAGGACTGACCCAAAACCCCTCTATGTATATATGTGTTTTTTATTAATGTATTTTCAGATTAGATGAGGCTAGCGAGACAGCAAAAGCAGACTGCAGGCCACATCTAATGAAGGAGTGATTAATACTGGTAAAAGCAATTTGCCTACACCTCAGACTCCAACAAGGGTATCAGCTAGTAGGTTTTCAAATGTAGATGATAATTCCGAGATGTCACTGACATTATGTGCAAGTAGCCCACATGTCTAAGGGAAATGGGCTGTTATTTTTTCTAATAAGAGCAAAACAAAGGAAAAAGCTCTGAACAAGTAGATAATAAAAATTATATACTATAGAATGGTTAGATGAGACAAACAACTGTCCATACAGTGGCTAAAGTTTCTTGCACTCTAAGTACGTGTGCCAGCACACTTCATCTCATTATACCATCGAGTAATAGTGATGTAAATTACCCATTGGTGATAGCTACAGGCTAATAATCCCAGATTAGGCTTTCATTAACAGGTGAGAATTCCAAGATGCAACACCTAGCAGCTCATTGTAAAATGATGAAAGTAGTGACAGACTCTGATGATGGATTAAACCCAGATCAGTTGACTGGGGGTGAGTGTTTGATTGGCTCAAACGTTCCGTCCATCATCCCCTTTTGTATCGCTTTGTTCGCCCTAAGTTGGCGGGGGTATGCCCAGAAGTGGGTCCCTTGCTCAATTTGCCACTGGATTCAAGCAAGCCTGGCTGATGACGGCTGGAATGCCAGAAACCGGTCCTAGGATGCTTGTTTCCGGTCCAGGGAAGACATGGCTTGGCAGTTCGTGCTGGACTGTTCCCATGAGGCACAGGGTCAGACTGATTTGCATATGGCCATGTCTGAACTGGGGTGGTGGAGTGAGCTAAAGAATGATGATGGATTAAACCCAGATCAGTTGACTGGGGTGAGTGTTTGATTGGCTCAAACGTTCCGTCCATCATCCCCTTTGTATCGCTTTGTTCGCCCTAAGTTGGCGGGGTATGCCCAGACGTGGGTCCCTTGCTCACTTTGCCACTGGATTCAAGCAAGCCTGGCTGATGACGGCTGGAATGCCAGAAACCGGTCCTAGGATGCTTGTTTCCGGTCCAGGAAGACATGGCTTGGCAGTTCGTGCTGGACTGTTCCCATGAGGCACAGGGTCAGACTGATTTGCATATGGCCATGTCTGAACTGGGGTGGTGGAGTGAGCTAAAGAATGATGATGGATTAAACCCAGATCAGTTGACTGGGGGTGAGTGTTTGATTGGCTCAAACGTTCCGTCCATCATCCCCTTTGTATGACTCTGGTATCTTAGCAGTCAAATTTTGCAGTGGAACTCAAGGGTATTCAGACAAAATATTGAGTAAAAAATATCGACATTTCAGAATATTAAGTCTAAAATATCTTGAAAATAAGGAAATATCAACAGCAAGAACATCGATGTGAAGAATATCGCTTTTAAGGTAAGTAATATTGAGTTTTAAAATATCGAAGTCATTAATATCGTTTGAAAAAATATAGTTGTTTAAAATATCGTTTTTCAATTATTGTTATGTATTTTAGTATATATTTTAAATGTATATGATGTAATTTTTTTGTATAATTATTGTTCATGTTTTTTTAATATATTTGCCACATTTTTAGTAGTTATTCAATTTAATTGAATAACATTTTGTGTTTTTTAGTTCCGTAGCTTGTTGTGGGTTTATAGTGGTGTAGGGTGGGAAGTAATTTATTTATAATAAATTTATGATTCATTTGTTATTTAATTATGTTAATTGTGTTATTATGATCTTTTTAAGTACATTTTAATGTGCAGGTTGTGGGCTTTATAGGGGTTAAGTGTGGGAAGTAATTTATTTTTAATTAATTAATATTTCATTGTTAATTAATATTAATTAATTGATAATTATGTTAATTGTGTAATTATCTTTTTTTAGGTGTGGGTTGTGGGGTAATCGGGGTAAAGGTGGTAAGTAATTTATTTTTCATTAATTAATAATTAGTTGTTAAATACTATTAGTCATTTAATTGACAATAAATTATTATAATTGTGTAATTAATTTTTATCTTTTAAGTTTCATTTTAGGTGCAGATTGTCAGGTTTATAGGGGCAAAGGGTGGGAAGTTAATTAGTTTTAATGAATTAATATTCAGTTTTAATAAATAATAGTTGTTTAATTGATAATAGTTATGTTAATTGTGCATTTTTTTTAATTTATATGTGGGTTGTGGGTTTTGTAGGGGTATGGGGTGGGAAGTAAATTAATTTTAAGTAATTAATAAAAAACGATTAAATTAATATTAATTAATAATTTGATAATTCATTATGTTAATTGTGTAAATAATTTTCTGTAAACTTTTATGAGTAAGTTGTGTGTTTTATGGGGGTATATTGTGTTATGTTATATTACCGAATACTAATAGAGTGCACATCCACCATAAGGTCTCTTGGCGCTAGACCTACAGAAGCACCATCCAGTTATGCACTCTGACAGATCAATCATAAACCACCCTAAACAGCTGAGTCTTCAAGAGTTTCCTAAATTTGGAAAAGCAAGAAGCAGACCTGATATCAAAAGGTAGAGTATTCCAGATACGAGGAGCAAGTGCTGACAAACTTGAGTCTTCTTCTTAAAGGAAGGAGAAGACAGGAGAGTCAAATGGGAGGATCTTAGATTCCGACCAGGTACATATTTGTGGAAGCAGGTTGAAATAAAGGCTGGGCTGTAACCCTGTAAGGCTTTGAAGACAATGCTGCAGGCCCTGAAGACTGAGGGGTCGATTCCGATCCCGGTCGGAGGCGCACCTAACACTATTCGCCCGGGAAAAAACTCAGGCGAATGCGTGTTTCCCGACCGATTCGTTCATACATCCGAACGAGCAAGTACGATGCGCATAACTGCCCAGATCCCGACCGAGTCGCACTCACCCAATTCAGCTCCTGTTCTCCGACCGAGCCTGATCCGGAAACGCAGAATCGAGTCGCACGGAAGACAAAATGCAGCCCAGTCCGGCCGGACTAGTACGATGCGCACTCCGTACGCGCCGAACCCGTCGTTACGCAAGGCACGTCAAAGCATCCGGGAGAGGCGCACATAAGCTCCGATTTGCGCCACAAGACGATCCACGGCTACGAGGCGAACACGCCAGCCACGAGTACGAGTCGAAGCAACGAGAAAGACGAGCGAGGCGAACCAACCATGAATCCAATCGCGCAGATCCTACCAATACTCTACATCTATTACCGGAACTGAGTACGGACGCGTACGGCGCAGAAGGTAAGTCAGACACCCACCACACAAACAAACCACACGTACCCGACATATAACACACACACATAGGGATGCAGAAATTACTTACACCAGCAACAGCAGCACCATAGGGGCGGGATGGCTATCACCAATGCCATATACACACTTAGGGGCCTGGATGCCAACCACTAACACCACCTCTACCCATGGGGGGCTGGATGCCTACCACTACTACCACCCCTACTCAGGGGGGGCTGGATGCCTGTCACTACTACCACCCCTACCCATGGGGGGCTGGATGCCTACCACTACCACCACCCCTACCCATGGGGGGCTGGATGCCTACCACTACCACCACCCCTACCCATGGGGGGCTGGATGCCTACCACTACTACCACCCCTACTCAGGGGGGGCTGGATGCCTGTCACTACTACCACCCCTACCCATGGGGGGCTGGATACCTGTCACTACTACCACCCCTACCCATGGGGGGCTGGATGCCTACCACTACTACTCAGGGGGGGCTGGATACCCGTCACTACTACCACCCCTACCCATGGGGGGCAGGATGCCTACCACTACTACCACCCCTACCCATGGGGGGCTGGATACCTGTCACTACTACCACCCCTACCCATGGGGGGCTGGATGCCTACCAATACTACCACCCCTACCCATGGGGGGCTGGATACCTGTCACTACTACCACCCCTACCCATGGGGGGCTGGATGCCTACCACTACTACCACCCCTACTCAGGGGGGGCTGGATACCTGTCACTACTACCACCCCTACCCATGGGGGGCTGGATGCCTACCACTACTACCACCCCTACCCATGGGGGGCTGGATACCTGTCACTACTACCACCCCTACCCATGGGGGGCTGGATGCCTACCACTACTACCACCCCTACCCATGGGGGGCTGGATGCCTACCACTACCACCACCCCTACTCAGGGGGGGCTGGATGCCTACCACTACCACCACCCCTACCCATGGGGGGCTGGATGCCTACCACTACCACCACCCCTACCCATGGGGGGCTGGATGCCTACCACTACCACCACCCCTACCCATGGGGGGCTGGATGCCTGTCACTACTACCACCCCTACTCAGGGGGGGCTGGATACCTGTCACTACTACCACCCCTACCCATGGGGGGCTGGATGCCTACCGCTACCACCACCCCTACCCATGGGGGGCTGGATGCCTACCACTACTACCACCCCTACTCAGGGGGGGCTGGATGCCTGTCACTACTACCACCCCTACCCATGGGGGGCTGGATACCTGTCACTGCTACCACCCTTACCCATGGGGGGCTGGATGCCTACCACTACCACCACCCCTACCCATGGGGGGCTGGATGCCTACCACTACTACCACCCCTACTCAGGGGGGGCTGGATGCCTGTCACTACTACCACCCCTACCCATGGGGGGCTGGATACCTGTCACTACTACCACCCCTACTCAGGGGGGGCTGGATACCTGTCACTACTACCACCCCTACCCATGGGGGGCTGGATGCCTACCACTACTACACCCCTACTCAGGGGGCTGGATGCCTGTCACTACTACCACCCCTACCCATGGGGGCTGGATACCTGTCACTACTACCACCCCTACCCATGGGGGGCTGGATGCCTACCACTACCACCAACCCTACCCATGGGGGGCTGGATGCCTACCACTACCACCAACCCTACACATGGGGGGCTGGATGCCTACCACCCCTACTCAGGGGGGGCTAGATGCCTGTCACTACTACCACCCCTACCCATGGGGGGCTGGATACCTGTCACTACTACCACCCCTACTCAGGGGGGGGCTGGATAGCTGTCACTACTACCACCCCTACCCATGGGGGGCTGGATGCCTACCACTACTACCACCCCTACTCAGGGGGGGCTGGATGCCTGTCACTACTACCACCTCTACCCATGGGGGGCTGGATACCTGTCACTACTACCACCCCTACCCATGGGGGGCTGGATGCCTACCACTACTACCACCCCTACCCATGGGGGGCTGGATGCCTACCACTACCACCACCCCTACCCATGGGGGGCTGGATGCCTACCACTACCACCACCTCTACCCAGGGGGGGCTGGATGCCTACCACCCACACCACCCCTACTCATAGGATGGGTAATGCATGACACAACCAGCATACTCCAACATAAGGAATGTAAGAAAAAAACAGCCTCCCAACACCATGACAAGCGTGTGTAGATTGTGTCAAATGCCTACAACACTGAACATGACATTGAACATACAATGTGACCCCCTATCACGTGTCACACATAAATGTGTGTGGCCTCCACAATGCAAGCAGACCCTGACCACTGTGGCAATGGGGTCCAAGCCCCCATCATCACAGTGACCAAAAGGTAAGTGTGGGGACCATAGCTGAAGCACATTTTGAACATTGTGGCAATGGGGTCCAAGCCCCCATCATCACAGTGACCAAAAGGTAAGTGTGGGGACCATAGCTGAAGCACATTTTGAACATTGTGGCAATGGGGTCCAAGCCCCCATCATCACAGTGACCAAAAGGTAAGTGTGGGCTCCATAGCTGAAGCACATTTTGAACATTGTGGCAATGGGGTCTAAACCCCCATCATCACAGTGACCAAAAGGTAAGTGTGGGGTCCATAGCTGAAGCACATTTTGAACATTGTGGCAATGGGGTCTAAACCCCCATCATCACAGCGACCAAAAGGTAAGTGTGGGGTCCATAGCTGAAGCACATTTTGAACATTGTGGCAATGGGGTCTAAGCCCCCATCATCACAGTGACCAAAAGGTAAGTGTGGGGTCCATAGCTGAAGCACATTTTGAACATTGTGGCAATGGGGACTAAACCCCCATCATCACAGTGACCAAAAGGTAAGTGTGGGCTCCATAGCTGAAGCACATTTTGAACATTGTGGCAATGGGGTCTAAACCCCCATCATCACAGTGACCAAAAGGTAAGTGTGGGGTCCATAGCTGAAGCACATTTTGAACATTGTGGCAATGGGGTCTAAGCCCCCATCATCACAGTGACCAAAAGGTAAGTGTGGGGTCCATAGCTGATGCACATTTTGAACATTGTGGCAATGGGGACTAAACCCCCATCATCACAGTGACCAAAAGGCAAGTGTGGGCTCCATAGCTGAAGCACATTCTGAACATTGTGGCAATGGGGTCTAAACCCCCATCATCACAGTGACCAAAAGGTAAGTGTGGGGTCCATAGCTGAAGCACATTCTGAACACTGTGGCAATGGGGTCTAAACCCCCATCATCACAGTGATCAAAAGGCAAGTGTTGACATTGAAAAAGCTGCAACTGCCAAACTGCATGGATGATTCCTGGTCACAGAACAACAAACACATCAGTGGCAAAGTAGTGGTTGTGTCCCATAGCAACATAGATTGGGTGAGGCAAACAGTGCAGTGCAAAGAAGACATACCTTTGGCCATGTGCAGACAAACATCACCCATGGGGGCTGACACTGTCAACATTCATCAATGACACAATGACAGAAGTGACCATCATAATGCAGACCCACATATTTGCACCAAAGGGCACACAAATGGAGATATCCTGTGGAGACTGTAGATGTGAGGTGAACAGATACCATACCATGGCAGCAATGGGACACACAAACCATGATCATCGTGCTGACTGATGACCTAGGAGTCCCAGGGACAGCAGGGGGAACCCACTAAACAACATACAGCCAATGGCACACCGAAGATATGCCAATGCAGTGGTGCAGATGCACAAACACAAACAGGCAGCCCCACACTGCACATCAAACACAACAGGTGTTCACGGGTGGGGTGGCTCTCCAACCTTCTATGTTTCAAAGGGTTTCCTCGTAATCCACTTGGGTAGTTCCTTGGGGTCCCAGCCATTCTACATCCTCTAGACACTGTCTTGACTCGAGTCGTGGTTCCTATACCACTATTTTAGTATATGGTTTGGTCTACCCCCGGAGCCCACTGTGTATTAGTGCTACTTACGATTGTTTCTGTGCTACAGTATTGTGTGCTTTGTGTTTATCTGCGTGTAGCTGATACTGTGAGGTATTTAAGGTGTTATAATAATAAATATTTATTCTTATAACTACTGTGTGGTTCTCCTTTCATTTAAACAATACAATAAGATTGCATTCTGGTAAAAGAAGCTGCTTAACATTCCTTCAAGACTAAGGGGCCGATTCCGATCTCATTCGGAAGCTCACCGAACGGGATTCGCCCGGGAAAAATACAAGCCGTGCGCATTTATTCCGACCGACTCGTACAGCTGTCCGAACGAGCTAGTACGATGCGAATGTACGCGTTGTTTCCGACCGACTCGTTTCCGGGTCTGAACCGCTCCGACCGACTCGTACGGAAACGAATCGCACCACGCAATGGAGACGTTACCCGACCGAGCCAGTACGATGCGCACTTCGAACAGCCCGACCGACTCGTACCGTCCGGCTCCAAAGAGCTGTCGGAGCCGGACTTCGGGGGTCCGTGTCGGACCCCCCTTCACCCGTAGCCGCACGAGTCGCACACAGGGGGGACCCAAGGGTCCCCCCTACACATGCATGTACGGTGCGGGTTGCACCGCGCGCACCCACTGTAGGGGGCACACTTGTTCGCGACGTACCCATTGAGTCAATGGGAGCCCATGTACGCGTCGTACGACCGGCTCCCATTGACTTCAATGGGAGTCCGACCGAATCGAGTCCGGCAGCATGCGGCCGCATCGTACTCGCTCGGTCGGACTGCAGGAGTCCGGCTCGGTCGGAAATCTCTCCGGGTCCGGCTCGGTCGGAGAGATTTCCGTCCCAGATCGGAATCGGCCCCTAAGCCTGAAGGCTGCTCTCCACAGCTACCACTTGGATAGCTTTCTAAGGTTATCTTTGACCTCTTAAATCACCATAAGGGTTGTTTGGACTGGTGCAAGGTGCGCACTTTAATTAGTGGACATCATATACCAGGCCAACTTCTCACACCTCCGCTATCCAACACTTTCCCTACTGTTGCAGTTATTGGAGTGGGAATAGCAAATTTTACCCCTCCGCTATCCAACACTTTCTCTACTGTTGCACTTATTGGAGTGGTAATAGTAAATTTTATCCCTCCGCATTCCAGCACTTTCCCTACTGTTGTATTGATTGGTGTGGGAATAGTAATACCATTCCTTAACAGCGCTAAAGTGCTTGTGCTCTCACCTCTAAACATGGTAATATTGGTTCATCCCCAATTGGCATGTTTAATTTACTTATAAGTCCCTAGTAAATTGCACTACTTGTACCCTGGGCCCGTATATTAAATGTTACTAGTGGGCCTGCAGCACTGATTGTGCCACCCACATAAGTAGCTCCATAGCAATGTCTCAGGCCTGCCATTGCAGACCCTGCGTTTACAGTTTACTGCCACTTCGACTTGCCAATTAAAGCTACTTGCCAAGCCTTAAACACCTCCTTTAGTACACCTAAGTTGCCCCTAATGTAGGCGAATCACTGACAAAATATCGAAGGTCAGAATATCGACCTACAGAAATATCAACGGAAGAATATCAAAGTCAAGAATATCGACATCCTATCTACATTATGGTAAGTAAAAAAACATCGAGAAAAAAATATTGGTCAAAAATATCGTTAAAAATATCGTTTTTTATTTAAGTTAAAAAAATAATGTAAAATAAAGTAAATACATATAATTAAAATAAACAGTTAAAATATATGTAATGTAAAAATAAATTAAACATACATATAATATAAATACTTAATAATTTTTAATAACTTACAATTTTTTTTAAAATATCATATAAATTATAAATACATCTATACACATAAAACAATATAAATAAACATTAAATAAATATATATAACAAATTAAAAAAATTAAAATTATTTTTAATCTTTTAAAAATTAATTATATACTACATTAACTAAAATAATACAAAAATATTAGACAGCGGAGGTAATAAAATTACTATTCCAACTCCAAACAGTGCAACAGTAGGGAAAATGTTGGATAGCGTAGGGGTAAAATTACTATTCCCACCCCAGTGAGTGCAACAGTAGGGAAAGTGTTGGATAGCGTAGGGGTAAAATTACTTCCCACTCCAGTGAGTGCAACAGTAGGGAAAGTGTTGGATAGCGTAAGGGTTAAAATTACTATTCCCACTCCAGTGAGTGTAACAGTAGGGAAAGTGTTGGATAGCGTAGGGGTAAAAATTACTATTCCCACTCCAGTGAGTGCAACAGAAGGAAAAGTGTTGGATAGCGTAGGGGTAAAAATTACTATTCCCACTCCAGGGAGTGCAACAGTAGGGAAAGTGTTGGTTAGCGTAGGGGTTAAAATTACTATTCCCACTCCAGGGAGTGCAACAGTAGGGAAAGTGTTGGATAGCGTAGGGGTAAAAATTACTATTCCCACTCCAGTGAGTGCAACAGTAGGGAAAGTGTTGGATAGCATAGGGGTTAAAATTACTATTCCCACTCCAGTGAGTGCAACAGTAGGGAAAGTGTTGGATAGCATAGGGGTAAAAATTACTATTCCCACTCAGTGAGTGCAACAGTAGGGAAAGTGTTGGATAGCGTAGGGGTAAAAATTACTATTCCCACTCCAGTGAGTGCAACATTAGGGAAAGTGTTGGATAGCGTAGGGGTTAAATTAACATACTTATTAATTAAATAATTTTTGCAAAATAAATAACAATAATTAATTAACAAAAAAATTAATAATAAATACCAATAAAATTAAATTAATATTTACTTAAATAACATTAAATTACTTCCCACCCTATTCCCCATAAACACACAACCCGCTACACATAAAAAGAACACAATTAATTTAATTATCAATTAATCAATTAATCAAAATTAATTACCAATTAATAATAAAATTAACAATAAATAAAAAATAATAATAAATTAATTATAATTAATATAATTATAAATTAATCAATTAATAAAAATTAATTACCAATTAATAATTAATTAACAATAAATTAATTATCAACAATAAATAAAAAATATTAATTAATTATAATTAAATCACTTCCCACCCTATTCCCCTATAAACCCACAACCCGCTACACATAAAAATTAACAGAATTAATTTAATTATCAATTAATCAATTATTAAAAATTAATTACCAATTAATAATTAATTAACAATACATTAATTTATAACAATAAATAAAATAAAAAATAATTATAATAAATATAATGATAAATTAAGCAATTAAAAATAATAATTACCAATTAATAATCAATAACAATAAATAAATAATCAATAACAATAAATAAAAACATGTTAATTATAATTAAATTACTTCCCACCCTATTCCCCTATAAACCCACAACCTGCTCTGATACTAAAACGCAAAATTTACTTAAAAAAAATTACTAATTTCTAAACATTTAATACATATATTTAAAAATAATAAAAATACATTACAAAAAATGTTAAACATACATATAAAATACATACTAAAATACATAACACTAATATAAATATCGATATTATTAACAACGATATTTTTGCTAACGATATTACTTACTTCGATATTACTTACTTCGATATTACTTACTTCGATATAAAAAAACGATATTACTTACCTTAAGGTCGATATTCTGGTCACCGATATTCTTGACATCGATATTCTGTCCCTACGATATTAAAAACTCGATATTAGTGTAGGTCGATATAAAAAAAAAAAAAAAAAAAAAAAATCGATATTCTGACTGTGCACCAATGTAGGCCCTAGGTATCCCTAATGGCAGTGTGCTGTGTAAGAAAAAGGTAAGACATGTACTCTTACGTTTTACATGTCCTGGTAGTGACAAACTGCTCAATTCATTTTCACTACTGTGAGGCCTATTCCTCTCATACAGTAAGATTGGGAATTCCTTAATACACTTTTAAACTGTAATTGCTGATCAGAAAGGAGTAGTTGCATTATGTTTTATATCTTTGGAATGGTAATGATAAATCCTTTTTACTGGTAAAATTGGATTTAAAATTACTATTTTAGAAAGGCCACTTTTAGAAAGTGGGCATTTCTCTGCTCTTAGCTCTGTGTGCCTTGCAGGCTCCCTACAACATATGTCTGGGGTGGATGACAGCTACACTTTGTGCAATGCCTCTAGACAGCCACAAACACAGGAAGGCAAGGTGTGTCTGAATACCCATCTACATACATCTGCATTCTGATGTCTCTTCCTGAGCAGAAAGGGAGAGAAGGGATGACACTTACACTTCAATAGGTAGTGGCCTGACCCCACACAAAGGGCTGATTACCCCCTATTGATAGTCTGGAGCCCGGGCTGGGAAGAAAGGACCTGCTGCACTTTAAAGAACCTTTCTATGAAGTCACCCCCATTTCAAAGGCACATTAGTGTATAAGTAATGAGTCTCTGAACCTACCAATTCAGTACACTTCGGCACCTGTGATCACTATATCAGGAAAAAGCTCTGCTGTGCTGCCAAAATGACTGTTACGCTGCCTAATCGCTGCTTTGCTGAACTCTGCCTTGCTGTGCTCTTGCCGTGCTGAGCTGCCCAGCTGCCTGCTGTTCTACTGACTGGGTAAGACAGACTGGAATGCATCACTTGAACCCAGAGTGACTCCAAGGGCTTGCTGGCTTGCCTCCTGTTCCCAAGTCTCAGGGATATCAAAGACTTGAACCACCTGGATATGCGCCAGGACTCTATGCATTGGGAGTCTGTCCTACCAAGTGGTGATCCCCAGTCCTGGACACTTGGAAGTGAAGACTTAAAGTGATAAAAGTCCTGAACTCACACATCCGCATCAGATTTGACATATCGCTGCCGCAGTGTGGGTCAGGAATCATGCCCTCTCGCTGTTGCAGGTAGTGGACTCGGCACCTCATCACAGCTACGTGGGAGTCCCTTATGCATCTCGACCATAGCATGTTCTACGCAGTCTCGCAACGACATTGCTCGGATCAAGGTACTTTTGTTGAGTGGATCCAAGGAGTCTTTGTTACTGGCCCGCACTCCCTAGCGGTTGGCCTGAACTCTTGACTTCGTCATGGTCCAGTGCGACCCAAAAACTCATTGAAGTGCTTGCCGCCTCCAAGCGCTCTTTTGAATCTACACAACTTTGCACTTCAACGTCAACTGAGAAGATTCTTATTGTCTTTGGTCTTGTGTCATTTATACAAACCCCAAGTTTATTTTTCTAACACGGAGTGGAGTCTTCTTGTGGTGCTTCATTGTGATGTGGTATGAGCCATTGCACAAATACTTTATACATTGCCTTCCAAGTTAAGACTGACTGCTCAGTGCCAAGCTATTGAGGGTTAGTGCAGGATTATTTGGGTTGTGTTGTGACTTACCCTGACTAGGATTGCGGTCCCTACTTGGAGAAGGGTGCATACCACTGCCAATTAGAGACCAGGTTTGCTAACAGTAAGTAATAGGTATAAGATTGGATATTAGATATTAAAGGGAAATAGCTCATTCAAACTTTGGAGGTCCTAATTTGAATCCTTTAACCTCCTACTTTTAATCCAAATTTAACAAAGAACGTATCTTGAACATTTAACTCTCAATTTGAGAAAAGAGAATTACTTGGCCTGATTTTTGCTTCCCTGCACAATTCAGATGGTAGTCAAGAGAATCCAAACATAGATCCATCTAATAAGAATTCTCACTCCATGGATGCATTGGTGACATTACAATGTAAGAAATCCTGTTTGTTGAGTTTATTAAAACAAGAACTGTCCGACAGCTAACAGCACCAAGGTAACTTCAACAAAACTGGTACTAAGCAGTGCAACAAAGGAGGGGATTAGGACTTCAGCCAATTGGTTGTTAAAGTAGATATTAATGTTCCAATGACTTTCCCTTCCTTGTTACGACCCACAACTGACAAATACAGATATTAAATATGCTCTAAGGAAAATACAAGTACTGGGTACATAAGTACACAAGTTTGAAGATTTGAATAACAAGGACACTCATTTCAGCTTTGTGGAGGTGTCCAACATGACCGTGTCCTAAATTTGAAGAAGGATCCAGCTTCAACCAGGCATGTATTGTCGGTTCAAGAGCCCGGTACATATCTGGTACCAGCTATATTTTTGATGAGAGGTGGGAATGGAAACTTGGGTTCCTAACACAATCACCAGTCTGCAAGGTAATGTAAATCACCGAAGCCAAGAAACGGGCAATCAAATTGTCATCTGTTAAGCAACAGAGTGTGAAAGATGTTCTCCCTGCAGCAGTGATGGCTCTGCCGGCAGAAACCGCAGACCAACAGCCGCACAGACATTGGGCTGTCAGTATAGCTCGCCAAGACTGTCCGTCCTATATAGGGAGCACATATTGACATACTGTTCTTCCTGTTCAGGACTGCAAGAAAAAGACTGGCAGGCCCAAGTATGTGAGGGTCATTTATATATTTTTCTGTACAGGAGAGCCAGGCTTTTTTTGGTGGTCCCGAACAGGAGGAAAATATGCTAGTATGTCCACCCTAAATAGGGTGTCGGTCCATGCGACTGTCGGTCTAAAAACTCCAGCGGTGGAGCCGGGGGTTCTACTGCCAGAAACACAACCCTTTGCTTTACTCTAAATATAGCGGGTGAACAAACAGTTTGGCGGAAAGGATACACTGTTATGCAACTGATTCAATCAGATAGATCTTTTTGATGTGACTGAACATAGGAAGAACATGGCTTCAAGTGAAAGACGTTGTCACCTTGAGCCATAAAACATTTTGCATGTGTTAGCTGTATTTTGCAGTCTAAAGTAAAACGAAAGAAATATCTGTTATGTGTTAGAAATTTTTAAAGAACTTAGGGGCCTATAACGATGGCGGTCGGAAAACCTCTCCGACCGCCATGGTAGCGGCAAAAGACCGCCCGCATAGACCGCGACATCACCGCCGGTCGAATTACGATGACCCGCGCTCGAAATCCGACCGCGGCGGTCTGATTGCGGGCCTTAACATTGCGGCGGTTGCTGCTGCCCGCAGCACCGCCGTGATGCCGAAAGGAGCATGTCCTGCATTTCCCTGCACTGCGTGGCAGGCACTGCACAGTGCCTGCCACCTGGTACAGGGAAATGTAGGGGGGGGACCATGGTCCCCCACCAGTGCACCCCCCCAACACATTGGGGGCCCGCAACGGGCCCCCGGAAGACAATCTCCGCATGCCTTTCCATGGCGGTTTGACCGCTGAGGAAAGGCTGGCTACCGCCGGCATCATAATCCTGCCGGCGGAGCCTGCTCTGCACCACCACCATTATCCCGGTCCTGCTCCGTCCGCCAGGCAGGAGTGCGGATGGCAACCGGCGGAAAAGCGGTGGTCGGAATTTTCCACCGCCGCGGTCACCACCGCCATCCTAATTTGACCGGCGGTTTTCTTGGTTGCAATCGCGGGCGGATGTCCACCGCCGGTCCGGCGGGCGCCACCGCCGGCGGACATCCGACCGCCATCGTAATAGACCCCTTAGGGCCTCATTACAATGTTGGGCGGCACCGTAGCGGTCTGGAACAGCCAAAACATTGGTCGGTGGTTCCAAACGCACAATTTGGAGGTCGGGAACATCCATTTTACTATGGCAGCTTGTGTGGCGGGAGGAAAAGGCCAGCAGCACAAGCTGCCATAGTAAAATGGATGTTTGGAAACATCCCTGTACCGTGTGGCAGGCACCTCACGGTGCCTGCTACACGGTGCAGGGATGTGCAAGGGGACACCATAAGTGCCCCCCAGGCCCCATAGCGGAGGGCCAGGGGGAAGGGGGCCCAGATAAGGGGCCCCCATAGTCACTTTCAGACAGCCTTTCAATGTCGGAAATGTCAACATGGAAAGGCTGTCGGAAACTGGCATTGTAATCGGACTGCGGAGCCGAGGCTGGCTCCGCCGTCATTCATGGGATTACAGTTCTGCTCCTCTTCCGATGGGCTCTGTAAGCCCGTCAGAAGAGGAGCGGAATTCCTCCACGGGTTTCCCTCTGACCGCCGTCATCGTAATACAGCGGTCAGAGGGAAACCCTCGATGTCGGGCTGTCAGACTGTCGGAGGCTTTCCGTCCGACATCGAAATCGGGCCCTTAGTGTTTGTGCATTGATGTGGCAGGAGCTCAGACAGTTTCAAAGTGACAAACTGTAGTGACCACGCTTCGAGTGGTAAGTAGGTGGAAGCTTGTTTATTCTCAAGTATAACAGTACAGCTTCATTAGTAACCTCCAGCTTCATAACTGACTCCAACTCATAGAACTTAGTGATGTCATCACATTACACAATAGGATTTCATAATAGAAGTAGGACAATTTCCACACATCTCCCCCCCTTACAAATGATCCTATATAATTGATGAAGAAAACAAAAACGAAAATTGAAAAGAATAAATACAATTGCACAATACAATATTCATTACAATTGATGAAGGAAACCTAAACAAACGCAGAAACACAAACGCAATAAAACCACTATTCCATTGCATTTGGAATATAAACCTTACACAAATTACCTATACTCCACTCTCTTCCGTCATCCAATTTCACCACAGAACCCATCACTTTAACTACCCTCTGCGGCTGAGAGTACTTGCTCTCACCTTTCCTGACAAAACCCATCCTCTTCGCAACAACCCAATCACCACACTTCATGTCAACATCCTCACACCCTTCCTTCTATCGTAGCTCTGCTTGTTGCGCTCTTGAGACTCTTTAACCCTCTCAGCAATACACTCACGATCCACCCAAACTTGATTTTTTTTCCGCAGCCACACAGGAGACTCCTTGGTTGCAGGTTCCCTGCCCTTAAGAGCAATGAATGGGGAAACCCCAGTGACGGAATGAGGAGTTACCCTATGGGCCCACATCATCTTATCCAACTCATCTTTCCACATTAATCCATTTGCCAGGGATAATTGAATGTTGCCAACAATTATTTGATTAACTCTTTCAACTAATCCATTGGCCTGTGGCCTAAATAATGCCACTCTATCATGTTTGATCCCCAACTCAGCAAGGAATTTAGACATTACACTGGACACCAATTGCACTCCATTATCAGTGACCAATGTTTTAGGAATACCCTCTTCTAAGAACACCTCCTTTAGAAACTCGATCACTTTCATGGATGTAATATTTTCAACAGGTTTGACAGTAAACCATTTACTATGGTAGTCTACCAGCACAATCAAAAATCTGTTCCTAATACCCAACCTTTCAATTGGACCCAAAAAGTCCAAAGCTAATTTCTCCTATGGTCGATCAGGAACCTTTACACACCCCAACGGTGGTTCACGAACAACTCTACACTTATCACTGTTGCTACATGCACAGCAATCTTTGACAACCTCCTCAACTTCCCTGTCCATTTCAGGCCACCAGAAACATTGCCTTAATCTTCTTTTGCTCATGCTCCTCCCTAAATGTCCTTCATGCACAAGCTTAATCAGTCTTGTTCTTAGTACCTTAGGCGGAACAATCCGATTGCGTCTTAAGACTTTATCAGCTTGAACACTCAACTGATCTTTCACCTTGAAGTACTGCTTCAATTCTTCACTCAAAGACGAAACATCTTGCCAACCACCACTTATCGCACATTTTAACTCTTTGTATACTTCATCAGTACCCAATGCCTGAGCCCATTCTTCATGTCCCAATGCCAATTCTCCATCAATAAGTGTAGACAAAGAGTCCACCTCTACCATAAAGGAAATCTCATCATCAATAGGCGTGCGCGATAGACAGTCAGCTACCACATTTTTTTTCCCCCTTATCAAATCTATCGTAAAATTCATATCCATTACCGATAACAACCACCTAGAAATTCGTGGAGTCACATTCCCCTCAAGACCCTTACCTCCCTTAAAAATGTGTAATAAGGGCTTGTGGTCTGTCCTAAGAGTGAAGGGTAACCCCCAAAGGTAAAATCTAAAATGATTCATTGCCCAGCAGCAGGCCAAGGCTTCTTTTTCTAAAGCAGAATAAGACCTTTCAGCACCTTGTAGACGACGCAATGCATACCCAATCACTTTTTCTTCATTATCAATTTTCTGAGTTAGCACAGCTCCCAACCCCACATTGCTTGCATCAGTCGTTAACGTGGTCTTCATCCTGACATCAAAGTGACCTACAGCAGGTGCACAAATCAATCATTCCTTAACATGAATGAAAGCTGATTCACACGCCTCATTCCACTCAAACTCTGCTCCTTTCTTTAATAATGCTCTCATTGGTTCGACAACATCTGAGAAATTTGACACAAATTTAGAGCAGTATTCGGCAAGACCGAGGAATGATCTCAACAACTCCTTATCTCCAGGCCGTGGAGCATCAACGATTACCCTTACAATACTTTTCTTTGGTTTGATCTCACTGGCAGAAATCTCATGTCCCAAATAATTTACTCGATCTTTCCTTAATTGACATTTCTCTTTTTTGATGGTTAGACCATGTTCCGCAATTCTCCTTAACACTTCAAACAACAACTCATCATGATTTTCAAACGATTTTCCCACCACTAAAATATTGTCTTGAAAACACAAGACCCTTTCCATTCCTTGGAAAATATTGTCCATTATCCTTTGGAACACCGCTGGCGCCTATGCCAATCCGAACGGCATCCGACAATAGCGAAAAGCACCCAGCGGTGTAACAAAG
Source organism: Calotriton arnoldi (assembly GCA_963921515.1). NCBI lineage: Eukaryota > Metazoa > Chordata > Amphibia > Caudata > Salamandridae > Calotriton > Calotriton arnoldi. The sequence continues at coordinate 206,957 of CAWUFW010011293.1, forward strand.
GAAGTTAAAGCTCGTGAATCCGGATGCAAGTTCACTTGATGATAAGCTGCGGACATATCTAAAACGGAGAAAATCTTCCCACCTCCCATTACACTTAGCATCTCAGTAATATTAGGAAGTGGTTGACGATCCACCCATATATTCTTATTTAGATCTCTTGAATCAATACAGAGACAAATTTTATTTTCTTCCTTGGGAGCGACCACAATTGGGGCGAGCCATTTAGAGGCCTCAATGGGTTCAATGATCTTGCTCTCTAACAATTTATCAAGTTCCTATTGAAGTGGCTAACTCATTAACAGTGGAATGGACTTCACTTTATGTACCACTGGAACAGCATTCTTCTTCAAAATTATACGATGTGTGAAACCTTTTAACATTCCTAACTTATCAGTAAATACATGAGGAAACGACAACATCAATTTCCTTCCCCACTCCAAGTCAACATCATGCATACTCTCCACCACCATCACAGGCTCCTTAGCATTGGGATCAAGGACAATATTTAAGTCCTTTTGATGGCGCCACCCCAACATGTTAGAACCATCTTCCGTCACATACACTCTACCATGTACACCATTATTCTTAAAAAATATGTCGTTCCATTCCATCCCTATGATGTTGATTCTCTTTCCTCCATAACCTACAGCTCTTATATCAGGTTGTTGTAATGTACTCATGTTACCTTTCAAATCTCTTTCAAAAACATCTCTGGATATAATGGTAAATAAACTACCTGAATCTACTAACATTTTAACTTGAATATTCTCCAAAGTGATATAACAATGTGGCTTTTCAAGTTTTCCGGTGCTTTCTTTTTGTATTGCCAGGTTTCTATTATTCTGCACAGTAAAATTACTGTTAGAGGTTTCATTAACGATCTCACTACCCTCAATAGATAACATAATATCCTCTTGAACCTCCCCTAGATTCTCAACAATTTTCACACTAGAATGTTGTAGAGGAGATCGTATTTTTGATCTACACATCTTGGCTAGATGACCCCTTTTTCCACATAACCTACATGTGACATTTCTTGCCCTACATGCAAAAATTGAAGCAATATGCCCAGGACCTCCACACCTATAGCACATAATTTTCCTTCTCTCACTTTGACCGTCTACATTAGGTTCTGCAATTTTAACGGGTTTCTTCAACTTCACTTCTTGTACATCAAGTGCAACAACCTCTTGGTCTGTAGATTTCACATTCAATTTTCCAACGTCAATTTCTTTCATCCAGACAGCAGTATTCTCCATACTTCTGGCTATCTGTATTGCTTCATCCAACGTCGGGTCTAAGGATAGAAGTCGCTCTTTGATTTTTTTATCTTTGGTGCATCTTACAATTTGATCACGAATAAGAGATTCCATTAGACCTCGAAATTCACATGTCACAGCCAAACCACGTAGTGTAGCCACATAACTCATAATGTCTTCATCTTGACCATGTGAACGACAAAAGAATTTATGTCTCTCAAAAACTACACTTAATTTGGGCCTAAAATGTTTTTCTAACATTTGTAAAGACCTATCATACACATTTACTGGTTGACCATCACCAATTCCTAAAGACACTTCAGGAAGGTCATCATAAATTCTCCTCCCTTCTGTTCCCAAATGATGCAATAATATGGCCGGTCTCCTCAAAGGACCATATTTATCTCCACCAATTGCCAACATGTAAGTAAAGAATATATTTTTCCATCTTTTCCAAGGTATGCTTGGTTCTCCTGGAACAGGTAAAAAACTAGGCGGAGCTGCCATTCCTTGTTCTGCCATTTCTGCAACAAATTTAAATTAATAAACTACCATAAATAACTAAAGAAATAAATTACCATAATAAATTAAAATAATTTAAAATAAATATCTAAAATAATAAATTTGACAGTGGTGTTTTTCTTCACAGTTGCTTAAGTCTTGTTTCTAATTCCCAGTTGAGTACTTTGTAAGTCTTTTCTTTGTTTTCACTTTACTCCTTAACAAGTCTTCTTTCTATGTATGTTGTTTTAATAGAGGGCGTTGCATTCCACGTTTATTCAGTCGTGTGGAGAAGACGGGTGAGCATCTACTATGTTCTTTTTACATTGCGTGTGTTCGGTTATATCTTTGCCAAAGTTTTTCCTTTAGTAATGCACTGCATAATTATTTCGCTAGATGAATAGCGTGTCAGCACAGAACAAGCGTCCGCTTGTGTATGTGTTTCATCAATTTCGCTCGAGCGCGTCAGCTCAGCACAGTGGTGCCTCCTCGAGCCTCAGCTCACAAGCAGCCGGTGTGCGCGTGAGCATTCGTCTCGAGCATTCAATGCGCACAGTGCCTCGCACTCACAGCTCGAGACCAGCAACGGCCGCGCACATCTGATAGATGAAATATTTGGGCAAAATGACAAAAACAGCGGGAAAAAAAAAATGTCTAATAAAAACTTTCCCAACACGCTTCAAGTACCACAGTTGCGAAGTAACTCGCTAGATAAAGGCTCAATGAAGGCTTAAGGGCAGCTGATCTAAGATTCAAAATCCGCTTAAATCTACGATAATAAAGACAAAGTCTCTTGTAAAAGCGATATAAGGAGCAAGTCTCTCGTGGAGCTTTAAATCAATTTAAACACGTGTAACTCACAGTTTCCAAATTCCGAGTTTCTTCATCATAAATTCTCCTCCCTTCTGTTCCCAAATGATGCAATAATATGGCCGGTCTCCTCAAAGGACCATATTTATCTCCACCAATTGCCAACATGTAAGTAAAGAATATATTTTTCCATCTTTTCCAAGGTATGCTTGGTTCTCCTGGAACAGGTAAAAAAACTAGGCGGAGCTGCCATTCCTGCGTTCGTTTAGGTTCCCTTCATCAATTGTAATGAATATTGTATTGTGCAATTGAATTTATTTTTTTCTATTTTCGTTTTTGTTTTCTTCATCAATTATATAGGATCATTTGTAAGGGGGGGAGATGTGTGGAAATTGTCCTACTTCTATTATGAAATCCCATCCTCGTCGCCAAAAATATGTAGTGACCACGCTTCGAGTGGTAAGTAGGTAGAAGCTTGTTTATTCTCAAGTATAACAGTACCGCTTCATTAGTAACCTCCAGCTTCATAACTGACACCAACTCATAGAACTTACAGTGATGTCATCACATTACACAATAGGATTTCATAATAGAAGTAGGACAATTTCCACACAAACTTCTTCAGAAAAGCAGCTACGTTGTTCAATAATAGGAAAAATGTAGACTTTAATACAAGTCACTAATATAAGCCAGGCAGGATTGTTCAAAAGCAAGAGCTTTTCGTGCTTTCACAATGCAAGTGCTCTGGCCCAGATATGCTCTGACAGCTCGGGCGGGCAGTGTTGTATAAAAGGAGTTATTTACCATCTGGACAACAGCATTACACTCATTATAGAATATGATTTTGGCGACCAAGTGTGAGCTTATTTCTTTTTATTTAAATTTTTACACCAAGCAAAGTTCTCATGTTTAGGCAGAGCCACTCATGATATAATACAATTTTGGGGACCGAGTGAAAGCTTACACTCGGCCGCCAAAATCGTATTATATAATGAGTGTAATGCTGTTGCACAGATGGCAATTAACTCCTTTTATACAGCATATCTGGGCCAGAGCACTTGCACTGTGAACGTATTTCTGATCAGGGGTGCAAAGTTTAAGAGTTTAGGCTACAGAGGTAAGGAATGGACTCATCAACGTTGACTAAAGTATTGATTTGTTAGGAAGGTCTCATGTTGCCTTATGCACTCCGGGTTTTCTCACTCACAGTCACGTGTCCTCTAGTTGCCCTCTACTTTATTTTCCATAGTCTTTCTCTTTTAATCTTCTCTTCTAGAAAACATGTTGGGCTGCATTCCAAGTGATAACATTATTACTTTACAAGTGTTTTACAGATCATTGCACTTGCACATGGCGACGAGAGAGGATGAGCCGCAGGATAATCAGGACCGCCCATGGGAATCGACTGAGCAAGCAGAACATTGACTAAGTACTCAAGTGCAATGCACAGGAAGCCTCTGGGTCCTGTCGTGATTACATGCATGCGTCAACATACTTAAAATTAGGGCATGGCGCACTGATGTTGAACATTCTGATGCATGGTATAAGGCCGTTGAAGCTAAGAGCAGAGTTTATTCTTAGACAGAGGGCAATATTAGAGAGGCGGGAAGGACTATGAAGCAATTGGTTTATTTTTCCAAAATGGAAGTGGGTATTCCACATTAATATAGACTCTGGAATATCATGCTACCAAAATATCGTAGACAAAAATATTAACAAACTAAGATTAGATAGATAAGGTAAGATAAGATAAGCGTTGATTAATTCAACTCCACATATAAGTGCCTTTACGATATATGTATCTTCAAGGTATGTAGATGTGGAGTTAAGAATAATAAATATATTCTTACCTATGTGCCCTTGCCTTCTTGATACTGTGATGCTTGATATTTTGATCACAATAGTTTGGTAGTAAGATGTTTCTTTAGTCAATATTTCGACATACAACCATTCAGGTGCCTCTGACAGTCTAGTAGGGCTGGATCGGAGAGAATACACATCAGATTTGACTGATGTATGAAGTACACCTTACTCGTCAGAAAAAGTTTCCATGTCCCCCAGTTCCAGATGATTTACTGGGGGTGTAAAATGACTTATTTTATATCTAACTTTCTGTTGGCGTGGGACAAATTGCAAGGCTCATGCCTTGGGTTGAAGTCCACAAGAATATATGGGCCAGACTTTGCAAATTGCACTGGAGACAAACAATTGAATTCGCGGCAAATCATTTCCCCATTCTTTCAGACACAGGGGTGATTTTATGAATTTACCAACAAATGAAAAATACCCCCTAAGGTAACATTTAATTGAACTGAATTGAATCTGGCTGGACTCTTCTTGAAAATATAGTTCTAGATATATTGTGTTTGTTAGCAACTGAAATCTAAATTTTGCAATCGTTTATTTAAATCCATTAGTTTTGTGTTTCACCATGAAAACCTGACATCAGAATCCGGAAGTAAACCTTCTCATATGACCACAACCCATACCTTTTAAGGCTCCATTAAACATTTTCTGGAAGTGTTTTAAATTGCGTCTCAAAGAATATGTATTCTTCTTTGCAGCTAAAATACTATTTCAACATAACAGCAAGAAGGTCTAACTTAGTTTATCTGTGTAACTTTACGTACCTACAATTGCCCATTAATACAGATTTTCAGTTTTTTTTGCTCTGTGCAGCTGTAGGGGCGCTGATAGTGTTTACTTGGTAAAAACAAATTCAAAAGTCCAATGTTTTTCTTAGGAATCGCTGCCAGTGCAGTACAATACAGGGATTGCCAAATCCCAGGGCTGTCTTGTTTCGTTCCAACCTCATGCCTCCACCATTTTCCTACCTACCATCACTGTACCTATCTACTCTTGTAGGTTCTTTTTCATCCCTACTTTCTAGCTGTAACACTAATTTCCTATCATTCTCTTCCTCCTTCATTCTCCTATTTCTGCCTTTAGCTTTATTGCTCTTGGTCAAAGTCTGAATTAAAATCAGTCTTGATGAATGCCCAGCACCTGCAAACACCCTATACAAATTAAGCTCTGGACACAGAGTCTGGCTTTCGCTTGAATGCTATTATAGATAACAGGGCTTCTAGTACCCTGAGGCAGCACTTTGACTACCATTTAGGGAGAGGATGTCATAAAATCCAAGGTTTAAAAAGGTGAAAGTTATTTCATGTTTGGAAAGCCAAAATGGTTTCCATAGCAAAAAAAATGAAAGCCAGAGGCGTTCTATCATTAGATTGTCAAATCTGGAAACAAAATGGAGGACAAAGCAGCCAATCAGATTTTTAAGTGTTCTAATCTGAGTAAATAGAAGGAGCCAAGGAGGCTTTCAAAGGAACAACGGTCATTCAGCCATTACAGGAGTACTTCTGGGGGTTTACAGTTGCAAGTGACACTTTAAATACACTGAAAGCTACAGAAGTCTTTTACTTGCTACATCCTACTGTGGGTGTTCTTTGGGTGGCTCTAGAATAAAACAAATCCTAAAATGTTATAAGTGAAGCATTGCACTGGGCTGGTGGGAACACAAAGCTACTCTCCCTCCCACCGATCATTCTGTCATGTTGCCACAATCCTATCACGGTATTATACCTGCACAATGAACAATTTGATGATTGTAAAACTCCGACGTCAATGCGCATTCTGAAATCTACGAAATGGCAGTCGTTGACAGCGCCTGCCACTAGCCCTCCACCACATTTCAGTACCCTGCTCACTGTTTACTGCGAACCAAAGAACCTAGACAACAGTTGGGCTGTGTCAGGATAGAGCGGGTCACACCTGCACGCATGTGGAATTCTGAACACCGCGCTAGGCAAACAGGCAGGGGCCAACTCACATGGGTTTTTACATGCATAAATTAGATGTAAGCAACGAAAAGGTTATAATTGAGGCTTCCAGTTTTGTGTTTTAATGATTTTTACAGATAATCATCTATTTCTCCAACTATATGTATTTTTAAACAAAGAAAAATATGGAAAATAGGTCTTCCTTTGAGTGATCTTTGATGCTGTCAAATGACTGGTAGGCCAATAACTGTCTAGACTGACAAGCAAGCAGGGAAGTTAAACAAGCATCTGCAATGCAATAGGTCTCGCATTTACGCGAGTTTGAGCTATTGGCATTGTAAATGAAGCACAAGTTACTAACTTGTGTAACGATATATCTGTAAGAGACAGTAGTTAGTGACAGATTCCTTACCTTAGAATATCCCCAGGCGTCCGGCTGGATCCGGAAAGTTTTTGCGTAGCAGTACCCTTGCGCGTCGGTAGGCGGTGTCGTGCGGCTCCGCGTCCGTCGTCGGCGTCGTGATCGCCGGGATGACGCCGCGGGCAGTACTTAGACGCCGCCCCTGCGCGCTGACGTCAGTTCTGTACACGACTTTCCGCGCCAGGAACGCAGAGCCATGCAAGAAGCTGACATAGGTGTCTGAAAAATACTAGGGCCCTGAAAGGGATGTCCTTAACCCTAGAAATCAGTTCGCAGAACGGGGAGGATGGGTGGGCGGTAGGAATCTGTCACTAACTACTGTCTCTTACAGATATATCGTTACACAAGTTAGTAACTTGTGCATCTGAAAGAGACACGTTAGTGACAGATTCCTTACCTTAGAATAGATACCCCAGCAATACCAACCCCGGTGGTGGGTCTGCGAACAAAGATCAGACAAGGAAGTCCTGGAGGACAGAACGGCCAAAGAAGCCGTCCCTCCGGACCTGACTGTCAAGGCAGTAATGCTTTGTAAATGTGTGCAGCGAGGCCCACGTAGCTGCCTGACAGATATCCTGCAGCGGAACACCGCGGCCTAAAGCCGTGGTAGCAGCCGTTGCCCTGGTGGAATGGGCACGCAGCCCAACAGGAGGCTCCTTCTTAGCCAAAGAATAGCAGGCTTTGATACACAAGGTTACCCAGCGGGAGATGGTTCTCTTGTGCACCGCCCGACCTTTTTGGCGCCCACGTAGCCAACAAAGAGCTGGTCATCCACCCGGAAGTGTTGTGTGCGGTTGATATAAAAGGAAAGCGCACGTTTTGGGTCCAGACGGTGGAGCCTCTCTTCCTCTCTGGAAGGATGCGGAGGCGGAAAGAAGGTGGGCAAAGTGATGGTCTGCCCAATGTGGAAGGCAGTAACCACCTTTGGCAAGAAGGACGGACGCGTCCTAAGAACAACCTTGTCTGGATGGACAGACAGAAAGGGAGGTTTGCATGATAGAGCCTGGAGCTCACTCACCCGCCGAGCGGAGGTGATGGCCACCAGAAAGGCTGTCTTCAGAGTGAGAAGACGAAGAGGACAGTTATGTAGAGGCTCAAAGGGAGCGCACATAAGAAAGGTAAGAACCAAGTTCAAGTCCCACTGAGGCATCACAAACGGAACAGGAGGGAAGAGGTGTGTAATGCCTTTTAGAAACCTGTTAACAACAGGGGACTTGAAAAGGAGGGCTGATCAGGAAGCCTGAGGAAGGCCGAGATGGCACAAAGATAGCCCTTGATGGTACCCAGGGCAGAACCCTTTTGGGCCAGGGAAAGAAGGAACAGAAGAACCTCAGAAAGAGGGGCAGAAAGGGGATTCACAGCCTTTGCTGTGCACCATGCCACAAACTTGTTCCACCTGCAGGCGTATACCACCTTAGTGGAAGGACGCCTGGCTGCCAGAATCACATCACAAACTTCGGGAGGCAAGTCGAAGGAATCAACTGCCACCGCTCAATCTCCACGCAAGCAGGTGGAGGCTGGACAGGTTCGGGTGGAGGACCGTCCCCTGCTGCTGCGACAGAAGATCCTCCCGAAGAGGCAGACGGATCGGGGGATCGACGCTCATACTGAGTAGCTCGGGATACCAAACTCTTCGAGCCCAGTCCGGAGCCACAAGGATGACTTGGGCCCGGTCGCGCCGAATCTTCTTCAACACTCTGGGTAGAAGTGGTATAGGCGGAAAAGCGTACAACAGACCGCAACTCCACTCGCGACGAAAAGCGTCGCCGAGCGAGTGCCGCCTTGGAAATTCCAACACGCAGAACTGATGACATTGCGCGTTCTCTTCGGTGGCGAATAGATCTAACCAAGGCTCTCCCCACTGTAGAAAGAGTCCTTGCGCCACTTCCGAGTGAAGACGCCATTCGTGATCCATCATGCACCTGCGGCTCAGTTCGTCCGCCCTGGCGTTCAGGAAACCTGCCAGGTGTTGAACCATCAGGAAAATGCCCTGATGTTCCAGCCATGTCCAGAGGCGCAGAGCCTCCTGACATAGGGTCCACGACCCCACCCTGCCTTGTTTGTTGCAGTACCACATGGCGGTGGTGTTGTCTGTGAACACCTGCACTACCTTCCCTTTGACAGAGGGAAGGAATGCCTTGAGTGCAAGTCGGATCGCCCGGAGCTCCAGAAGGTTGATATGGAGCCGGGACTCCGCCGGAGACCAGAGGTCTCTGATCTCCGCCTCTCCCATGTGACCGCCCCATCCCAGAAGGGACGCGTCCGTCACAACTGTGTGCTCTGGCTGGGGAAGGGAGAGGGATCTGCCCATGACCCATTGCCGGTTCGAGAGCCACCACTGCAACTGTTTTGCAGTCCCCTCCGAGATCGGGACGTGATCGGACAGGTTGCCCTGGTGCTGCGCCCACTGGAACTTCAGGTCCCACTGCAGAGCCCGCATATGCCATCTGGCATGATCGACCAGCAGGATGCAGGAGGCCATGAGGCCCAGCAGCCTCAGGGTCATCCGTACCGAAACCCAGGATAAAGGCTGAAAGATCGGAATCATAGCCTGAATATCCCGGACTCGCCGTTCGGGAGGAAAGGCCCGAAACTGCGTCGTGTCCAGAACTGCTCCGATGAAAAGGAGCTGTGGCGAAGGAATCAGATGCGACTTCGGCACATTGATGGAGAACCCCAGCGAGTGCAGGAGTTCGGCCGTAGTCTGGAGGTGGGAGACGACTGCCTGGGACGAGCCCGCCTTTAGCAGCCAGTCGTCGAGGTAGGGGAAGACTGGAACCCCTGCACGGCGCAGATGAGCTGTGACCACCGCCATCACTTTCGTGAACACCCGAGGGGCACTTGTAAGGCCAAAGGGGAGCACGGTGAACTGAAAATGCTCGAGGCCTACCGTGAACCGCAGATAACGCCGGTGGGCCGGCAGGACGGGGATGTGAAAATAAGCGCCCTGCAAGTCCAACGCTACCAACCAGTCTCCAGGGTCGAGGGCAGTCAAGACCTGAGCTAGGGTGAGCATTTTGAACTTCTCCTTCCGGAGGAAGCGATTGACGTTCCGGAGGTCCAAGATAGGACGCATGTCCTCCTTGTCCTTTTTGGGCACCAGAAAGTAGTGGGAGTAGCAACCACGTCCTACTTCTGGGGTCGGAACATGCTCGATGGCCCTCTTGGCCAAGAGGGCCATGACTTCCTTCTGCAGAAGCACCAAGTGATCCCCTGACATGCGGTGGAATTGAGGTGGCATGGCTGGGGGGGGGGGGGGATCTCGAAGGGGAGGGAGTAGCCCCTTCGGACAATGTCCAAGACCCACCTGTCCGAGGTGATGGCACGCCAGTGGTGAAGGTGATGGCGGACCCTGCCCCCTACTGGCGTGCTGTGCACCTGAAAGGAAGGACTAGGAGGGCTTGGAGGCCACGGACGGGGCGGAGTTGGTGGCCTGACCCGCACGCTGGTTGCCCGAACCGCCATGGCGGTAGCCACGTCCTCGGCCACGCGAAGACGCTTGCTGCGCGGGCCGGTGGCTGGGCAGTGGACGTGACTGGGCGCCCCTTCCGTGGCCACGAAAGGGGCAAAAAGCAGAGGTTAGCGGAGGGCGCACAACAGGACTTGGCAGTAGCCCGTGAGTCCTTAAAACGCTCCAGCGCATGGTCTGCTTTGGAACCAAAAAGACCGACTCCATCAAAGGGCATGTCCATGAGTGTATTCTGGACATCACCCGAGAAACCAGTTGTTCTCAGCCAGGCGTGGCGACGCAGCGCCACCGTCGTTGCAAGCGATCTGCCCAGCGAGTCGGCGGTATCAAGGCCACAACGTATGGTGTATTTAGCCGCATCTCTACCTTCCGCAATGGTGTGGGTAAGCAGTGTCTGGACCTCCTCAGAACACTGGGGCAAAACAGTCGCCACCGAATCCCACAGGGAGTGGGTATATCGGCCCAAAAGCAAGCGGTGTTGACGGACCGCAAGCCAGCACTGGAGGAAGAAAAGCCTTCTTCCCAAACTGGTCCAGGCGTTTGGATTCCCTATCCGGAGGGGCGGTAGGGAAGGCGGTTTGGGAGGCAGAGGCTTGGACAACCAAGCTCTCGGGGTGGGATGTTGAGAGAGAAACAAGGGGTCGCCCGGAGCAGGGCGATGGCGTCGGGCCACGTTCCTATCCACAGGAGCCCCTGTGGTGGGCTTGGACCAGGTGCCCAAAAGAACGTCAGACAGTGCATCATTAAACGGCAGCACAGTCTCCGTGGAGGAAGCTGCCGGCTGAAGCACTTCCGTCAAGAGATTAGTCCTGACAGCCACAGTAGGCAACTGGAGGTGCAAGGCTCCAGCTGCTCTACGCAACACCGTTGCGAAATTTGCTCCCTCCTCCGTAGCCACGGGAGGAGACAGCATGCCAGTGTCAGGGGAAGTGTCTAGACCACTGGCATCCCCAAGTTCCTCTGCCCAGTCCTCATCATACTCACACTGCTGTGTGAGAGGGTCTTCCGACCCCTCCCAGCTCTCCTGGTCCTCCTCTGGTGTAAAATATGGAGGAGGAGGGACATCTGGGACCCAAGGTCTCATCGGCGCCGGGGTCGAGCGACGTCGGTCCGGCTCCATGTCCGGAACCGGAGAGAACCGGGGAACGACGCCACCCGGAGCCCCGGGCGGCGTCGGGAACGGCACCGGGGAGATCGGCGCCGGCGGAGGCGTGGTTAGGTCAAATGGCATCGATCGGGGTTGCGGTACCACCGGAGCCGGGATCGAGGCCGGGGCCGGGGCCGGGATCAAGGCTGGCAGGACAGGCGACGCCGGGACCGGAGTCGTCGGCGACGCCGGAGCAACCCCATCAGGGCCCGCGGGGCCCGAAGGCGCACCGGAGGGACCTTGAGGCCCGAAGAGGCGGGCCATGGCCAACAGGAATTCCTGTATCTCGGCCGGAGTCGCCCCCGAACCCGGGAAGGACGGGTAATGCGGGGGCGGCGCCACAGGCACATCCGGAGCCGCGGGGACGGTGCCGACAGGGGCCTCAGCCGAGTCGCGAGACCGGCGGGCGAAGTCTTAGAGCGATGGTGCTTCTTAGACTTTTGTGCTTCGACTTACCCGAGGAGTGCGAAGACTTGGACTCCGACCGGGCGGGGGCTTGCGACCGGCCCCTCGACCTCTCACGGGACCGGGGCTTGGTGCGGCGCGGAGCCGACTGCCGGACCTCGAGGAGCTTTCGAGACCGCTCTCGCAAAGCCTTCGGGTGTAAGGCCCGGCAGTCAGGGCACGACTTCGTGTCGTGGTCTCGGCCGAGACAGTAGAGACACTCTAAGTGCGGGTCTGTGATCGACATCATTCGACCACAGGCGTCGCATGGCTTGAAGCCGGGCATCCCTACCGACAACTAGGAGTCGAGAAGACTCGAAAAGAAACAGTGAAAAAATCACCAAAAAAATTTAGTCAAAAATTGACTAGGGCACTGCTCTTCCCGCATCTGCGCTTACTGGCGCGCAGGGGCGGCGTCTAAGTACTGCCCGCGACGTCATCCCGGCGATCACGACGCCGGACGCGGAGCCGCACGACGCCGCCTACCGACGCGCAAGGGTACTGCTACGCAAAAACTTTCTGGATCCAGCCTGACGCCTGGGGATATTCTAAGGTAAGGAATCTGTCACTAACGTGTCTCTTTCAGATAATGCCTTTTATTTATGTTTTGTTTTTTAAAACATAAATAAAAGACATTCTCATTTACAGTGCCAATAGCTTAAATTCTCGCAAATGCGAGACCTATTGCATTCCAAATGCTTGAAGGCATCGCTGAGTTGCCCTCTGTAGTGTCGGTAGGCCAGAACAGACGACACCGACACAGAGGTATTTTGGTGGGAGCTTTATTCCTCTACTTCTTCCTGCGTACTTATCCTGCCCCTTACTGACCTCCCTAACTCCTCCTCTCGCCCCTCCCTGTGCCCTTCCCACATTACACGTGCTGGGCCGGTCCTAGTGCCCGTCACATCCCACAACATTACATCTCCCCACTTCTTAAACAACTTGAAAACACCTCTGAGGTGTCTGTCCATATCAAGCTAAACAACAAACGAAAAAAAGAACACCATAGTTACAGTTCTTCAATGAGACGAACAGGTCTTCGATGAATTCGCTGTGGTCGGGGAGCCACCTCTTGAGTCACCATCTCCCCTTCACCAGGAGACGTGGAAGGCCGATGCTCACTTCCTATCTCCAGTGCATTCTCTTTCAATGCACTATCAGGCACAATCAACTTTTCTCTGACAGTGGGCGTGCATTTCTGAAAGTGCGACACGTTCCTTGTGATCCTCTTATTTTCTGATTCAGCTGTAACCGTAGTTCCTTTTTGTCTGGTCACCAGTAGTGGGACCGCATGATATCGACAGTCAGCTTTTCTTGATTGTTCTTGCCGTACCAGCACCCAATCTCCTTCCTGAATGGATGGCTGTGCAGCTTTCCTCCTACTGTCCGCATATTCTTTCATCTTCTCCTTTTTCAGTCTGTCTCTTGCGACTAATCCTTCGTGATCAGATTCGTGATGAGTACCACTAGCTATGTCTTCCCAAGCTGGTATTCTTGTGCGCACTGTGCGACCCAACATTAAGGTTGCGGGACACCTGTCTGTGGTAGTATGTGGTGTGGTTCGATATGCTCGTAATACCTCATTTAAGGCCACTTGAATATCACAGTTTGAGAGTTCTGCTTGCTGGATGGATTTTTTTTTTTAGAGTGGCCATAAATCTTTCTACCATCCCATTGGCCTGCGGCCACAGGGGGGTGATCTTCCTGTGCCTAAAATTTAAATGACTGGCAAATGCAGCAAAGTCTTGTCCATTGAATGGCGGGCCATTATCTGTTTTCACTACCTTCGGTATGCCCCATGCTGCGAAGACTTCATCCAACACAGGTATGGTGATGGCAGCTTTGGTTGACGATTTGAGGTGTGCAATCGGGAAACGTGAGTACTCATCCATTATGACTAAGATGTACTTGCCAGATTGCATCGGGCCAAAGAAGTCTACTGCGACATGTTGCCAGACGCCGTCCGGCAGTTCTGACATTTGTAGGGGCGCAGGTGGTTCCTCACGACTTACTAGCTGACACTGCAGACAGTCTTTTAGTGTGAGTTCAACCATCTGATCAAGCGTAGGGAACCAGACCCACTCACGCAGCGCTCTCTTCGCGGCTACGATCCCTCTGTGCCCTTCATGCGCTAGGTTGATAACTCCTTGGCGCAGCTGTCTCGGAATGATGATTGGCTTGTCTCGTAGTAAAAGACCATCTGAGGTAATGGACAATTCATCCTTCACATGTCTAAAAGAGGACAGTTCATGGCTGTCAATTTGTTTGCTCTGTCCGGTCTCTTCCAGATGTCTCCAGCTATTTGTCTGAATACGATATTTGACATTTTGTAAGGTGGCATCCTCGTTGGTGGCTTCAAGGATGGCCTCTAGAGGGACTGCTGGTGGTTTGGCTTGAGCCACTACAAAGTGAATGTATTCCTCCGCTACTGACGGATTTGATTTGGACGTTGACTTAGGATGTCTGAACATGTAGTCAGCAGGGTTTGCAGCTTTTCCAGGTTTATGGATGATGGTATAAGTATACTCTTGAAGACGGATGCCCCAACGCTCTATCCTGGGTGGCATTTTGACTCGAGGATTTCCAAAAATGGTTGACAGGGCCTGGTGGTCCGTGATAAGCGTAAAGTGTTTGCCGTAGATGAAAATGTGAAAATGTTCACAGGCCCAGACTACCGCCAAGCTTTCCTTTTTGGGTTGAGAGTACGCTTTCTCTATCAGTTAGGCTCCGGCTGGCATATGCTACGATGTAACGTTGATCACCCTCTCTGTCATATTGAGCTAATATAGCTCCAAGTCCCACGGGACTCGCATCCACCGTGATTTCAGTTTTTCGCCGAGGGTTGAAATAAGCAAGGTTATTGGCAGACTCAACGGAAGCTTTAATCGAGTGGAAGGCTTGATCACATCTCGTGGTCCACTGGAATGGGTGGCCTTGTTTGGTCAGCTTTCTCAGAGGGTAACTGATAGTGGCGTAGTCCTGGATATAACACGCACAGTAGCTTGCCATGCCTAGAAACGAGCGCACATCCCCAGCATCTCGAGGTCTGGGAGTATCATTCCATGCTGCGATCTTTTCAGGATCAGGTCGCATGCCTGCGCCTGAGAAAATGTGTCCAAAGAACTTCAATGAGGATTTGTGGAATTCGCATTTGTCTTTATTTAATGTGAGGTTGGCATCCAAAAGAGCGTGACACACCCGGTCCAGCGCCTTGTCATGTTCTTGTATCGTTGCTCCATACACGAGAATGTCATCACTGTAATTTAGTGTGTTGGGAATGCGATGAATTACTCTTCTGATTGCCTCTTGAAAAATCTCCGCGGCAGACGAGACCCCAAAACTGAGCCTTTTGTATCTGAACAGTCCTTGGTGAGTCGAGAATGTGGTGATATATCTCGATGTTTCGTGAACTTCAAGCTGATGATAGCCCTTGTTGAGGTCTAATTTGGAGAATATTTGCGCCCCATTGAGTGGCGCAATCATGTCACTGATATGTGGTCCTGGGTGTCTCTCTCTTTCGATGGCTGTATTGGGTGCTCTCATATCAACACAGAGACGCACTTGCCAGGGGAGCCCTTTTTTGGTACTACAACCACTGGAGAGACCCACGGAGTGGGTCCTGATGTCCTCTCAATGATGTCAGCCCAGAGAAGATCCTGCAGTTCCTCCTCTATGGACTGTTGAAGATGAAATGGAATTTTTCTGTGATGCTGCGCTACGGGTGTCACACGTTCATTTATGTGCAAACAAACTTGACAATGAGGCATTTTTCCGAGCACGGTGAATAGCTTTGGAAACTTGTGAACTATGTCAGGTTCGTCATCAACTCGGTACAATATTTCTACTAATTGAAGTCGTTCCGCCATGGGCAGGCTAAGAAGACAATCTGCTTCAGGACCGTCAATGACGTGAATGCGAGCTGGAATGGTTCTATCCTTGTATGTAAGATTAGTTTGGAATTGTCCTAGGCACGGTAGGGGTTCTTTTGACATCCATGTGTATACTCGCACTGCAGCTTTGTGCAGGTGCGGTTGTGGATCCATTTTATTGTATTCTGCAACTGAAATGTAGTTTAGGGATGCCCCACTGTCCAGTACAAATGTGGCCATGTGTGTATCCATTTGTAGATGGAGTCGCGGGTATTACTTCAGCCTATCAGGATCTGCGACCATGCACACGTATTCATCACCGTCGTGAGATACTGGTGACGGTGATCTCGACTCTCGACATTGTGATCGTCGTGATTTGTATGTGCCATGAGAATGAAGGCTGGATCTTGAAGAGCCAGTGGACGGATCTCTGCGGTCCCACACCGCCTTGGCATGATGGCAAGTGTTGGATTGTCTGTAGTTATCTCTGTGAGTGTCTTTGCGAGGTGCTTTGCAGACGTTCTCAAAATGATTGTCCCTGCCACACTTCCTACATCTTTGGCCTAGCGCAGGGCAAGTGTCAGTGTGAGGGAAATCATATCCACAGCGATAACATTTAAGTTGGCGCTCCCGTCGTTTGTCAGTCCGACTGTGGCTGCGACGACGATTTGTACGATGAGACTGAGGTTTGGATCTCGAGGATCGTTGCTTTGCAGGGGAGTGCCTGTCTGTGGTACAAGATTGAAGCCGGAATGCCTGTTCTCGTTTTTCACCTCTTCCAGCTTCCATTCGCTTTGCATGTTCTTCCGCCTGATCGTGGACTTGCGTCATTTCTTCAATCTCGTCAAGAGAATAACTTTTCTTTAAAAGGCGTCTTCGTAACGACTCAGACTGACAACCTTCTATGATTTGCAGACGAAGAGCGTCTTCCATCGTGAAAGAATCAAACTCACAGTAGCGAGCCAAACGTCTGAGGCGCGTGATGAATGTACTCATGGGCTCATCCTTTTCTTGAGATGCCAGATTGAATGTGTATCTTTCATAATCGATGTTCTTCTTGTGAAGAAATTTCCTGTTTAGAGCATCACGCACATCTGCGTAAGACGACACACTCTCAGTCGGAAGTTCCTTTATAATCTGACCAACTTCTTTCCAAATTAAATTGCGTAGTGCAATCAGCTGCTGACCCTCATCAGTCACATGTGAACCTTTCATGAAGTCCTCAAAATCTTCAAGCCATTCTTGCCAGCGAAGGCCCATGCCTCCCCCAGATATGAGAACTAGGGGTTCCGGCGGGCGCAGAAATGGGACTCCGATCATGGCGAGTCTGTGGCCTCCTGTCTGTGATGTTGATGTAGGGGACTCTGGCCTCGTGCTGGTGCCAGCGGAGGCATGACGCTGTCTCGACGATGGAGACCCCGACATGGTGTATGGATGGGCAGTGCACAGGTATGTAACGGATGGGTAAAAAAATGTCTGACCCCTGGAAACTGTGCAGCTCCTTGTCACTTGGTGCGGATGCAGTGAATTCTATGATGTCAGTATTTGGAGTAGTGTGTAGAAGCAGCAGCGAGGGGCCTAGGAGTACATTGGTCCCAACAACTAGTAAATGTGGATCTGGCACTATTAACAGGAATGGTCTTCAGATATCTGCAGCAAACTGTGTGTTCCACACCACTATTTGAAACAGTCTTTATTCACAGGCAAAAGTATGAAAATGTGACTTCAGTGGTGGTTTATAGTGATTTTCGGCACTGGCCTGACTTCAATATGGCCGCAGTACCCTCCTCGCAGTGGATTGGTTGAGGCGCCGGACCTCAAGATGGCCGCCGGGGAAAATCTCGCTCCTCACGAGAGTATAAGCCAGAATCTGAGTGCATGCAACGCGGGAACAGGCAGACACTGGGGACTTGCTGAAATGCAGACGATCAGCTACCGGGGCTACCGCAAATATCCCCTACGGCCTCAGTAAGCACACGCAGGCACAGGGCGGCAACACGGGCACTGGACAGCTCGAATCCTGCGCGACCGGGGTGGGCTCCCGGATCGCATCTATCGAGTAGCACCGCAGGAGGCACACGTGACCGGGGTGAGCTCCCGGGTCGCAATACCGCACAAGAGCTCCGAGGCAGCGGAGCACACAGCAGGGCAGGAGTGGCAGACACAGACCAGGGTGGGCTCCCAGATCGCAGTACAATGCAGCAGCTCCAGGGCAGCGGAGCGCTCAGCGGGACACCCTGGCACCAGTCACTCGCATCCAGGGTCCACGACCACCTTCGTCGCCAGATGTAGTGTCGGTAGGCCAGAACAGACGACACCGACACAGAGGTATTTTGGTGGGAGCTTTATTCCTCTACTTCTTCCTGCGTACTTATCCTGCCCCTTACGGACCTCCCTAACTCCTCCTCTCGCCCCTCCCTGTGCCCTTCCCACATTACACGTGCTGGGCCGGCCTAGTGCCCGTCACATCCCACAACATTACACCCTCTTCTGTCTCCCGTGGCCCCAGAAGAGCTCCCGTTTGCTACGAGTTAAATAAACAAGCCAGTGATCACAACTGTGCACAAGAGACCCTCCTGTAGTAAGAGAAACTCATTAAAGAAAATAGTGCTTACAGACTAAAGACGACGTACTGTGTAACAACCGAAGTAAAAGGGCCAGTCCTCATGGGAGGTTACACATGAAGACAAGGCGGTTCTAAGGAGGGACTAACAAGCCTAATAACGAATCAGAAGCCAGCATTTAGGAAGGACAATGGCACAAGCCAATGACAAATATGAGCGGACAGTGGGCTGGACTTGAAGTACATACTCCAATAGAGCATAGCTCGCAGAGCAGGCCATGCGCTGCCAAGGCTCGACCTAAAAAGGGGCAAATGTTCTCATTGAAGCTTTAAACTGTTCTTTATGCTTGTGTACTACAATGGTAATGTATTAGTGTACTGCATATGAATGACACATTATATATGGCTTTCCTATAGTACTAAAATGCATAAGGAATCCAGCTGCAAATATTAAATGTGCAAATATCAGGTACATTTTTTCACAAAACACAAAATATATACAGATATAAGCAGATAAGAAGAGCAAACAATAAATACGGAGAGTTACAGATAAAATGTCTAAAAAATAAATACCACAAATCCAGGACTCCAGTTATAGTGCGTGCATGCAAACAGTAAGCGTGATTCGGAACGCACGAAACACATAATGGGCACACACAAATGAGTGTTACATAAATGCACCTCAAATCAGGTGAACACTGACAAAGATCTCTAACTGTGGGTATTCACAAGCACTTTCCAGTGCATGTAACACACATCTGCAGATTGCAAAGAGTACAGCCAGGATATCATGATGCATAAAATGTTCACAGGGCGCACGTAGAAAGTGGAGACATTTAATAGGAAAACATTAAAATGAAAAAACTAGTACAGTGGGGGGAATCTTCACAACTCTAGTCACCGGTTCCATGCGTATTATATGCAAAATCTGGTGTCATACAAGTGGTGTTGGAAATAACACTCACGTTTCAGAACAATGTACATGGGAATCTACGTGAATATCTAAAACAGTTGTAACCAACGACCATACTTAGACACAAACTGTGTGTGTTGTGGTTTATACTAAGGGTGTAAAAATATTTAATTTCCTTATTTTTGCCTTTTGCAAAGGTTGTGAAGTTTCCAGATATACCTTCATCGAGCAACGTTTTTTGCTGCATGGCATCACAATTTTTAAAGCACAGTGAGATAATTTGGAATTCCAATGGCCCCTTTTCAAGCTGGAAAACGTGTGTAGAATATTTGTTTACAAATGTGCCTTTTGCAAAGCTTTTCTGTATACAACTGAAAATGTTTATAGATTTTTTTGCTGCAATTTGACCTTTTGAAAACATTTTTACACACTATGTCATTGTGCAGAAAGAAACACTAACAGTTTTCTGTGACATATACCTTCTAAACAACTATTATGTTAGTGTTAGATAAGTACGCATGTGATATAAATTGTCACAAAAGTCAAGGTTTAATATGTAAATGATAAGTTTTTAAACTAACTTATTGCTACTGGGCCTCACACTTGCAAAGCGCGATATTGCGAAACATTGGAAAGACACCTTCCCACGTTCTTTAGGGGTCTGGAAAAAGGGCTTGGATTTCTGCATGGGGCTTGAGGTACCTATCTTCGCTGCCCGGGGCTGTCCACGGAAACATCCCAAGATATGGAAGAGATGGGCAGACTATAGGGGGATTTACCTGGAGCCTATTCCTGATTTACCAGCGGAATAACTTGAATATGACTGCAATGGGGGGATTTACAGATGATTGTGATGTAGATTCTCTGGTATTAGATGGATTTTCTATGCCTTATATATACTGTGGCTGAGTGACACAATGGTTATTTGTTATCATGACCAGTTGTCATGTACAGAAATTTTTATGTATCTTACTGCAAAATGTCGACATCAGTATTCGTGATTCGTATTCAATTTTGTTTTTGTGTAACGCCCTGCCGGGCGACCTCTGGCTGTTGACAATAAACTTTTGTAGTGAAAAAAAAAAAAGCTTTTAAACTAAGCATCTTTTTCAAAGTTTTCCACAGACCTTTAGGAGATTTGCAAAAAAGAACCTTCACTTGAACTGTCTAATTTATATATATTGCTCCTTTCCTGGAGTGGGTTTGTCCAAAGTTTAATTCTTACTGAGGCAGTGAACCACAGACCAGACTCATGTTTTGTTCCATCCTCTCCTCTAATGCCTCCCTCCCCTCTCTGCTCTATCACGAGTTTGAGGTCATCAAGGAGTGGTGTTAGGTGCTATACAAGCTCCCACATGACCTTCCCTTCAACCATTCCCATCACTCTTCTTCTCCTCGGATCTTCTTTCTACTCAACCCCTTCCAGTTCAGTCCTGGCCCCCATAGCGCCTTGAAGGTGCATGAAGGTAGAAACCAATTAATTGCCTTTGGAAACTGAACTACTGAAACTTGCATTTAACTGAGGAAAATACAGAGTAGCCGTTTCGATCGAAGAATGTTAGACATGGATATCTACCCCTCACCACCTGTCTTTCTGTGTATCCTTTCACTCACCTTGTCAAGACCCCTGAAATAACCGAAAAGAAAAGAGACATGTAGCAAATTACAAAACCTCTTAAAAAGTAAATAAATAGTCAATTACATGAGTGGGGCCTTTGTCTACCTCCCCCCTGCCCAGCACGGTGACAACAAAATGACAGTGCATGAAGTGAAACCAATGGAAGAATGTTTCCTGTCTTGCTGAGTGGTTTGTATTTTTCTGTGGTTCTGCGCTGTGGAGTTGTAGTGTACTTTTTTGATCTACTTGTAAAAATCGGCTACAGATCCCAATATATTGATCAATAATAGTCCTATCCCTCAATTGCCTATGGCAGTAAAAGTTTTGGAGAAGCATATTAATGGCCAAATTACTACCTTCCTGAGGAACGGAGCACCCCTCCCAACCAGGCTTTAGATCTATGCAAAGCACAGAGATAGCTTAGGGCCAGTTGTGTGCTGGATGAAGGCAGCAGTGCAGTACTTATCCTATTGGCCCTCTCTGCTGCCTTTGATACCATCTCTCATGATATTCTAGCCATCAGATTACATCACAGTGGAACTTGAAGCTCAGACCTGGATTGGATTCAGCCATATTTTATGGATAGAAGCCTAGTGGTCAAAATATCATCTTTGCAGTCTCATTTTAAACCAATAAATCAGGGGAATCACGGTGGTCTTCACTGAGCCCACTCTCTTCAACATTTATGTTGCACCTTTGGCTCGGCTCAATAGAATCTCTGGATTCACCTTCATGACGTATGCTGATGATACACATCTAAATCGTAAGCCCGAAGGCTGGATGACAAATCCAAAGACACAAAATTCAAATTTAAAACCTGTTGCATTGAAGGAGGCTCAAGGATGAGCAAAAATGAACTTAACCTCAATACAGAAAAGACCAATATTTTGACCTTCAGTGAACCCGTGCTGGATTGGAATGCAACCAGGTGGCCTTTGGAGGTGGGCACTCCACCTACACCTGTTGCCTCTGTAGATTTTGGTTTAATAATAGATAATTAATTGAGACTCCCATATTAACAGGTAGATTTAGTCTTCCTTCTATTGACTTAAACTATTTAAAAAAATATCCTTTTTTGCCAATGTGCTGCTAGAAGGCGGTTTCTCTGGCCATAATCCTATTGGATTTAGATTATTGTAGTGCGCTGTACCAAAGCTTTCCTAGAGGTGATCTCTACAAACTTCAGTTATTGCAGAGCCTGGCAGCTCATTCTCTGCTTGGATTAAACAGATTTACACAAATGCCTCCAGTTTTTAACTGATCTACAATGGATCCCAGTTAGTAAACATTACATAAAATCACTGTCACAGTGTTCTTTTAGAACATGAATGAATGAATGAATGAATTTGTACTTGTAAAGCGCACTGCTACCCTGAGGCATCCTGGCGCTGAACGCATACCGCTGTGGAACCCTTCCTGGCTTTTCCCTGTGAAATGTCCACTCCTGGGCACCCCCAAGGTGAAGCCAGGCATCCCAGCGCTGGTGGGGCCGTTGTGGAGATTAAGCAAGCTATTGCCCAGAGTTGCAGAGTGGGACCCATGATTAGAATAGGCACCGAGGCGAGAATTATCAGGTCCGAGGAAGTTGAGCCCAAGACCCGCCGAGGCGGGAATTGAAGCCTGGTCCCGGGCCAGATCTCTGCATCAGGGTCTGCCGCTCTAACCATGGAGCCACACTTCTCCACAACATGGGACTGCAGATGTTCAGCAGAATTGTATTCCCTATCTTCCAACTCAATCTCATTGATCTGGAGTGGCGTCTCAGACTAAGGTTCCGTGATTTAAAATATCTAGGCTAGGAGGTTGATCCTCCTTTGATGTCACTGCCATACAATGGAATCTCTAGCTCTTTCAGTTAGGAGTCCTTCATAATCACCAAAAAGTTTTCTTTACAACGAATATTTGACAGATTTATATATACCTGGTTAATCATAATTTTTATATACCTAACGCAAGGACGACCTTGGGGTAATTGCTGTGCTCTATAAAAATGTATGATACAGCATAAAAAATTGTTAGAAAGAATAATTGTATAGTAAGTGGTACCTGTATCACAAGACCGAAACAGAAGAGCCATTACCACGATCAGGGCAACCAGAACCCCCACCGGAATAAGCACTTTCACCAAAAGACTGGACTCTTTGAAGTTGTCTCCTAAAAATAGAAATGATATGTTAGACTAACCTCACCATAGGATCTGTGCAGCACCCCATGTTATGGCCTCACTTGTTTAGGGACGTTTTACAAACCGCAAAGAGTCATTCACCACTTCCTAGTGCAGACAGTCTACCATCAGCCTTCGTCATGCTGAAATTGCCATCAGTTTCTCAAGGATCCAAGTCTGCTGAGAATATCTCTTGCTACAGAGAATCCACAATTTGGTAAGAGCCTTCTGCAGATGTCAACTCACACACTGGACAACACAGTGTAGAACCCAGTCAGTCACACATCAGGAATGACATTACACCAGTACACATTTTTGAATCTATTACTATTTTCTCAATATTGGATTACATACATTAAAGAGTTTAAAACTAGTGGTAGCAATGGTAAGTCAATGTCATTGATGAAACACATCTGAGCGATGAGGTGTGCTGGGTGGCTCAAGAAAAACCCAGGGGTACGTGCAGGTTCTCAGGGTGGGAATAAAGCAATTATGGCATAAGACCAGATAAGTCACCTGACCAGATTGCAGTGCAGTGCTGTGTCTGCACAGCAATTCACTTGGGGGAGCCATCCAATCTCATTAGGGATCCTAAGGTAGGGTGTAAACTGCAACTCTTTGCGACTAGTTGCAAGATGCTGGGATGGAGGCCTACAAGGGATGTCTCTCTCTTCCATCCCTTTTCCTATGTATTTGCATTGTGACACGTAATCTTTGAAGGGTCCGGTTATACCATATCAAATAATGGCACAATTTGAAAGGGTGGAGAGCCGTCCTTTGGACTTGGTTGTATGACTTTACAATGCACGCCTATAGCACGCATCCTTTACCAGCAATGCCTTTACCACGCAACGCCTTTACCAGGCATGCCTTTACAATGCATATGACTTTAGCATGCATACCTTTACCATGCAAGGTAAGTAAACCCTTACCTATATATATCCCACCTTTAAAAAACAAATTACATTTTAATGTTTTTCTTTATTAGGAGAGCCCCCCAATCCCCCTTTTTAATTACTTTAATCACTGATATATTTTCTTGTTTGTTGCAAGGAATGGGTGAATGCCTTATTATTGTCCCTTTTCCCTTGCAACTTGCGAGGAATAGCAATGTTGATCTACTAGCAAATATATTTGTAAAATGCAAAGTCTTTTTTATACAAGGAAGTTTTGTTTTTTTTGTATGAAAAAAACCTGCAACTTTATGCAAGTTGGAACACCTATTGTAAGGAAGAGAGTCAAGAGTTGTATAACACAGCTTTCACACCCTACACTTGTTCACTTTGACCCTTAAAGGCTATGGGCCTCATTTATGTGGCCCCTGCGGCACTTTTGCGCCACTGGAACGTCACTTTTTTGATCATCCGATGGCGCAATGTGCCACGGCATATTTACAAGGCCATGTAAAGCCACTTTACGTGGCTTTTCATGGCCTTGTAAATATGTGCCCCTTTCATGCAGAACAGAGCATGAAAGGGGCGTTCCAAGGGTGTTATTGTGGGTGTTCCCACGCAACACCCATGGAATATGAAGCATTCCCAGATTTATGAGAAATCATAAACCTGGGAATGCGTCAGAATCTAATGGCACCCCAGGGGTGGCGTTAGGGAGGCGCAATGAGAAGAAATGTTTTCACTTCTCGTTTTTCCTTTTTCTATGTGTGCTGCATTGTGCAGCACACATAGAAAGAGGAAATCGCCTGAATTCATTCATTTTGTGCAGGAAGGTGTCCCTTCCTGCACAAAATCAATCAGCCCCACAACACAGGCACCCTTGCAGCATGGTGCAAGGGTGCCTTCGTTGGCTCATGGCAGCCCATTGTGCACCAGCACAGGGGAAAAGGGCAGGAATGCGCCATATCTTATAGATACAGCGCATTCATGCCCTTTTCTTTTGACGTAGGGCAGAGTCGCAAGATTCCTTGCGACGCTGCCCTGTGCCAAAACCTTATAAATGAGGCCCTATGTATGCAATTTGTTAGCAATCGATATTATCAGGTTATAATATAAGCCAAAGAATTGGAGGAAGAGCCGACCCAGGAGTGTGTGTTTCTCAGATGTGTTCTTGGTCTGGCAACTTAGGATGGATAGCTATTGCAGTAATGCCTGATGACCTGTGTCCCTGCTTTCTTTAGGCGTTCTGGTTGCTGTGCATCTTACCTCGTACCCTGTCCACGTAATCACCAGAGATCTCATCATTCTGGCACCTCTACCCTGTGAGGTTTATCTTTTCTTTTCCAAATCTCTTCAAGAGGAAACGAGAGTGCAGTGTTGTGTTTCAATACTGTCCTTCTGCCCTCAAGAGGTGTTTGGAATCCTAACTGGTACTGAAAAGACCTGACACCAAAAAAGTTAAAACTGTTGATGGTGTAGTGTAACGAGCCAGCAACAACTATTTAATGGTGGTAAGAGAGTATTGTATTAGGTGGATAGAGGTAGGATTTGTGGATTAAACAACTGATGTAATTACTAGATTCTTGGAAGGTTCCATCAACGTATTTTTACAGATGAAAGAGTTACGTTAGTGTCCAGATGAATGCCAGTTCCTTTTAGAAGAACTTGTTATGATCAGAAGGAGACCACAGTGTGTGACTCGAAGAGTAATGGTTTGTTGGAGTGTGCAAAAGGGATAGCAGAGGAGGGCATTCAGCTACCTTTGAGAAACTAACTCATAAGGAATATGGTGGCGGGTGAGATGGCCACGGCCGCCAGGTTGTCTGCAAATGGAGGTAGATACAGATTTCATCTGTGGTCATGAAATGTAGGAAGGCACATGGAAATTTGATTCTGTGTAGTTTGGGTCAATGTAGAGATGACCATTGTGATGAGGACAAGTGAAGTGGATGAAAAGAGGTATCAGCTTTGTAATGACGTAAAGGAGCGCACCATTAGTGTAGCCAAATGGGTGAAGATTCAGTTTCGAGGGCAATCCCCTGGTGGCCGATCTAAGCATTTTGGAACTAAGACAGTTAAAAATGCTAGACCTACCCGTTAAGTGCTCAAGGGTGATAGAAGGTGGAGTAGTGACCGTGTAAGGAAATTATAGTGGTGTTTTTGTGTTGCTGTCACATCATATTCCACTAAGGGTTGGGTGCTTGGGATATCCTTGCAGAGTCAGTGGAGGTCATGCTCTCCTTCTGGCAGACTCCTTCTCTTTTGCCTACTTCTTGAGTAAAGGCAAAATACTTACCATCTACTGATGGACTCGATCTCCCTTCCTAACTCCGATTCATTCAAAGAAATGTTATGGTAAAATGGTGTGCGGCCATATTTCTGAACCATCTGGGGCGACAGACATTTTTAGAGCTAGGGATCATGATTTTAAAGGTCCTGTCAATCTAATTGTATAATACAGATGTATTCTTTTTAAAGGAGATACTTTTGGCTGGACAATGACCTTTATTAAATGTGTTAACATTGTGCTAATATTGTTTTAACTCTGGATCTGTTTCCCAATGTGATTGTTCAACCATAGCTACAAGGTAGCACTGTCAAGGAAGCTGCTGAATACTGATTGATCACTGGGAACGTTGAGCTCTTAGTTATGTAGTATCACTTTTGATATCCTCCAAACAACCAACAGTATCTGATGCTAAAGCCTGACATTGATAATGAAAATGGCACCTAAATATGGTGCACTGAGCATGACAACACTGAGGCAATTGGCTTGTGAGATGTGAATCATGGGAAATGGTGCTTGCCACCAGCCATGGCTCGTGCAGGTAAGAGCGGTGGGGCTTACATGTGTGACCTAGAGGATAAGGCTCATGTAGTGCAACAAATGAACACCGAAGCTTCAGTGATAAAAAAGCCTTGCAGAAGGTGAAACAGAATACAACAGCAACACACATACAGTAAGATGCACAGGGTAGGACCCTTGAGATTTGGTGCAGATGGACCCACTGAATGCTACACAATTTAGAGCATGCCCCACTAGTAAGAACTTACCACAGGTAACATCAGAGACCGCCGACCCAGGCACTATCTCCACCTGATTCTGCTTCTCACACCTGCAAGAAGAGAAGGCAGTTTGAGGGTTGGAACAGAGGGTGAACGTCTGTGTACAAACTTTATTCATCATTCATTTTTAGTGGGACATTAGGCAACACTTTTACGCTCTCCTTCATGAACTGTAGAGGAGCTAAATGTGTAGGAGCTGAAGACCTGCTACACCATGATCAAAAGTGACATTCTTTCCATCATCCTGTGCGTGAGGTTTGTCGGGACAGGGTGAGTCCAAAATGTGGGCACAAGATGGGGAATGTGGGTTTCCTATGGCCCATTGGAATGTCAGCATACCTGGTCCAGGGGCGACAGGGTTCAGTGAGGGATGTCTCGTTGGAGAAGAACTCTGGTGGACACGGCTCACATCTTGTGTCATCCACTTTATTAGCTGTGGAGAAAGGAAGCAAAAGAATCACAACTGAGCTAGATGGATAAACAAGGCGGGGGAGGGAGCAAGAAACAACATAAGAGGTTACAAGGCCCGGAGGAAGAGTCTCTGTGAAACTGATTTTTTTTTAAACATAGTTTTTATTGACATACATGGATAGTAGTTACATATTCAGTACTATGTGGTTTAAACACTTCCAATGGATTTCTAGACATAAACTGTCATTGCTGCAAAAAATATGTGGTACCAGCAGTATAAGAACTCCATGTACATTTTTATCATATATACAAACAATGTCAAACTGTAAACTTTTAAAGTCCCTCCTCCACTCCTTCCCATCTGCCTGATTGTATTGCACTCAAACACTGTTGATATCAAGCCTTCATTTCCATAGTTAATAGGTAAGTGGGTCAAAGAGCCGCCCCAGTATCAAATCCTAAACTGTTAAATACATGATCTAACCAACCACAACTATATCATAGAAACAGGCATGGGTCAAGTCTATGTATGTATCCGGTATTTGTAAATTGCGAACTAATCACCCCTAGAGGTCTCTAGGCGAGGGGGGCCGTTGGGGAGATTAAGTGAACTATTGCCCAGAGTCACAGGGTGCTGAGCTGAGCTGCCGCCGGGGATCGAACCGTGAGCCCCGTACCCCTGGAGCCAGACGCTCTGGCCGCTGCACCACATCTCTATGCCTCCAGTCTATGTGGACGTCAGAGGCAGAGCACAGCAGATGGATATCATATTTGATGGTGTCCTTAAATTGCTCCAGGAGCATGTTCCGTGCCTGGTTGACGAAATGATCTTAGGCCCACTCGCTCCTCTCTGTGAAGCAATGTGCTCTCCATGAGACTACCGTTCGATACATTGTGATAGACTGTTTAGCCAGGAGCAGGGCAAGGTCGAGGAATTTGACTGCTGGTCTCTCAAAATAAGGGCAAGAAAAGAGACTCAACAGCGCTCCGCCAGGAGAATTCGTAATTAACAGCCCAGTCGTGGTGGTCAATATTTGCAGGTGTTAGGGAACAGTAAGGCAGGAGTAAGGGACAAACCCAGAGCACATGAAGGAGGTCAGCGTTAGGAAGCAAACAGCAGGGGCAGCCCGCTGCAGAGTCTGGGAATATTCTGTTGATCCGATCTGATGTGAGATGGGCTCTATTTAAAATGTTAAATTGAATAAATTTGAAGCAGGACCCTCTAGACACTTTATGTGAATATTTCAGTATTTAAGCCTAGTCCACGTCATGAAACGGTTTAGCTAGGTTTGTCTCCCAAGCGGCTCTGAGATATGCACAGGATTTGTAGATCTGTTGTATGAATGGTCTGTGTGACATAGATAATCAAGGAAACATGGCAAAGAGATACAAGAGAGAGGAGAGAGAGATAACTGGAAAGAGGGAAGGGGAGGAGAAGTGGAGCAATAACAGAAGGCAGAAAGGAAAAAGAAAGATCAAGGGAGAGGACAGAAAAAAATTAGGGAAACAGTGAGGAGCTACTATGGGGAAAGAGAGGGCATGGAGGAGTGAGAGAAGGAAAGAGAAAAAATGGCAAAAGGGACCAAATATTATGCAGAAAATGAAAGAAAGAGAAAGACAAATGCACATATATGTATGTGTGTATGTATATATATATATATATATATATATATATATATATATATATATATATATATTGGAGAACAATCCCAATGCAATACTTCGAAGAAGTGGGCACAGACTCCAAAGGATAAAGTGCATAAGTTTATTGCTCTTACTCAGTCATGTCTATGACGCATTTCGGCCACAGCAGATGGCCTTGATATATATATATATATATATATATATATATATATATATACACACACATACAGAGAGAGTGAATATGTGAGATAAAGTAGAAGGGGAGAGACAATGAAAGAGAGCACTAAGTATAAAAAAAGTGAAACAAAAAAGGAAGATTGTGAACGAGAGTCTGAGAGGAAAGGAGAAAAGTCAGGTGAAAAACGGGAGGAATAGTTACTGGTCAAGCAAATAGGTAGGAGGTGGGATAATAACATACAAAACGTGGTAATCTACACCCCTGTGTTAATTGAAGGTCGAAACACCCTTGCCATTCAGTGCGTTTCTGCAACTGATTACCACACTGGTGAGCAAAAATGACGAGTTAGCTGAGCAAATGTGTTTGTGCTACTTTGGAGCATTCTAAAACTCCTCGTTTTACTATTTGTGTGGCCAATCAATACCGGCTAAACACTGTTGAAAGGAATTGATGGAAAACGAGAAAGAGTGTAATTAATGTGCAGCTCCCAATAGGCGCTAGAGCTAAGATATTTACATATACTTATTGAACTTGTTTTAGTCTCGTCTACCCCATGTAGGTTTCGCCCAGAAGCTGTAGGTCACTTTAAGCTTATCCTATCTGAAATGCACACCTCCGTGGTCTCCATCTACAGGCCTATCCTCACACTTCGAAGACTACAAGGAAACAAAACACTGTAATAAGCAGGTTCTGACACCTTCACTCACGGAAATGCATCTCATGAGAGCTTTGCTTGTTCCCCATTGTCAGACGCTCCGCTTCCCCTTCGAAGCACTCTGCATTGCATATAGAGACATTCACAGGTAAAGTGCATCCTTCATACAAGTAAGATATCAAAGATACTCATAGAACAGAATTCTCCATTCTAGACTAGGATTCTGCCTTATCAATCCCTCAGACAAGTGCAAACGTGTTGGTTGAACTTCCTTCACTGCACAAGCTGCAAAATTATGGCAAGACAAGAAATATCCAAGATCACTTGGGATTCAAGAAGGAAATAAATACCAGACTCTTCTCCAACAGAAGATGTAAGATCACACCAACTGATAAACAGATTCAACCAACCACACAAGGGAAGTATGGACATCAGATGCCTCAGGACCATACCCAGCCATGAACCGGAAGCTCTTCCCCCTCAAGAAAGGAAGGTACAGCAGTAGGAGCAGCTGTCTGTGTCTCATTTAATTCTATTGCAGGCATAAGGAAAGACAGAACAGCCCTGTGATACTAGCTTTCCACTACCAATCACACACATGCACCAAAACACTTCGCACATAGGATACCCACATAACCCACACCCACCCAGGCACAATAAGAAATTAATAAAGCTCAAATTTTGCATCCCCCACTCATATTTGCTCCACTATATGCTTAAGCCACAGAAATCAATGTTTGGCCATCAAGCGCAGCACCAAAACGCTTACCATATAGATCACACTGCAATTCAACATGCATCCATCTAAGCACATCCATTGATGTAGCGTACTACCCGTCTGCCAAAGTGTTCGAGCGCTTTACAGGGATACGACGTGATATCGCAATGCAGCCACAAAACAATACTATTGATCTCTGTGAAGAGGTATCTAAGAACCTAAACTCTCAAACTGTCTCTCACTCCTGCCAACATCTGACTGAGTCAGTGGGCAAACTGAATGTGGGTGTCCTACACTCCTGGATAACTAAAGAGATAAATGCTTCCCTCACCTCAAGAGAAGGCCTCTTCGACCACAAATTGGCCATCATCAGTACCCTCTCAAAAACACCACCAGGCAGATCCAGATACTCCGGCAAACAGACCAATCTGCGGCCATTCTTGAGTAGCGATGCTCCCTGAAGCAGTCCAAGCAGCCCAGCGCTTCTCCTACCTAGCATGAAATGGACTCTTCATGGACTAGCCAGGACTCTCTTGAATATAAGAGGGACGCTGTGCACTTAGGGTGACCAGGTGTCCCGGATTTGCCAGGAAAGTCACGGTTTTTCAACAGCTGTGACAGCAGATTTTATGAAATTTAGCTCATGTCCCGTTTTTAGAGAAGATCCACTGAAAACATAGGGAGACAGGTTTTTATGTGCTCAAAGGCAGGACGAGTTAGCAGCTCTTATCAGAGCACAACTAAAATAACACCAATGAGCCTAGGTTCAAAAGTTGCTTTTAAATTAGTTCCTTAGTGCCTAATTGTCTGTGTTTCTATTTTGATGTGTGCGGTCATTTAAGTCATTTTATGCCCCTCAGTTGATGTAAATGTGTAGTCCTTCTTTTATGGTTGCTAAATGTCCCAGTTTGTGGTTTTCAAAATGTGGTCACCCTTTGTGCACTGGCGGGCATTCTCCGAGCCTCTCAATTACCTTTTAGAGATTTATGTTAAAATGAACAGAGGCCTAAAGTCAGAAACCATTCCCAGCAAACAATCGAAACAAAAACCATTGTTGAAAAATATACAATTTAAATGAATGTTGCTATTCTTTTGTGACAGTTTTTGACTTTGCATGTGTGTTTGTGCATTTTAATTGTTTGGCTTTGCATATGTGTGAGTGTTTTAATGCTTAACGTTTCACATACATTCTGTTTTTTCAATGTTCTTTTGTTCAGTGTTCTTGCTGTAGTCTTCCAGTGGGTGTCAATATCTCAGCAGTGATGTGCCAAATCAGCAGTTTCTTTTTTCCACAGTAGGTTACCTCTTAGAAGTCTTCTTTGAATGATGTACTAACACAATATTGAGTGCAGGTTATCATCCTCCAAAAATAATGACAAAGATATCGACTACCACTATATCGTGAAGGTAAGCATGTATATATTTAAGTACAGATTGTCTACGCTCGCCTACTCATTTATCTACCTTGATGATATACGTATCTTCGAGGCATCTTGATCTGAAATTAAGAATAGTTAATCTATACTTACTTATGTATACATACCTTATACACACATAGACAACATACTGCACTCAATATTTTTGCAGGTAAATAAATATTTTGTCACTTGATAGTGTAACATACATCTCACTTGCTGACAAGAAACGTTGAAAGAGATAAAGAAAACGAGAAAGAGCAAAAGATGCATTAACATAAAGAAAGTACACCTAGAGAACACTCAAAAGGGGCCTACAGTGATAGAAATGGTAAGCAAGACACTTGAAAAAATAGAAAGGGGTAAAGGAGAGATAAGAGTGTAAAACAGACCCACAAAAAAATGGGGGTAAAAATGGCTCAAGAAAGTAAAGGATAAAAAGGACTAACTGAAAGGCTAAAAGAGACCCACAGAAAAAGTAAACAAGAGGCATACAAAAGAGACAAGGGTGAATGTGAGACCCATAAAAAAGAGGAGTGCCATACAGACAGAAAAAGAGGTTAAAAAGGAATTCAACAGTAAAGGTAAGGTAAATTCAGATCAGCAGAAAGGACAAAAAAAGACGATTAGAGAAAAAGATTAAAAAAGAAAGGCTAACTGAAAGGCTGAAAATAAGACGCACAGAAAAAAAGAGCATAAACACCCACAAAAAAAACACAAAAGCACAGTTATGAATGGGTTTGAAAGGAGAGTAATGTTTACCACACGAGGTGAATGCTATTGGCCCAGCATGAGGTATTTAATACGTAAAGCAAAACCTCGTATTCCAAGTATAGGTATTCCCCCAAAAAAATGATATATTACATGCAGGAAGACTTGGCACATTCTGCACCAAATTCTGCATCTACCGGAATACATAGAGAATTGTTGCCTGGTAACATTCTGCAGGTTTGACCTCCTGAAATTTACCTGGGGAAAATTTTGGAGAGTCCTGTTCTTGCTCCTCTGTTTATATTTACTTTAGCCCCATACTTGAACCCGGATCCACTAGATGGAAATGTGAGTAGGTAAATGCCACCAACATAAAATTTCAGATGTGTGTGAGAGAGAGAGAAATGGTGAAAAAGAGAACCAATGTAAAAGCAACTGAAAGAGAACCCCAAGGGAAAACAGTAAAGTTGTACTCAACAAGAAGGAAAATGGAAAGAAAGAATCACAAGAAGAGAATGAGTAAATGGACCCAGAGCAGGAGCAAGTGTGGGGTAAAATGTGCAAAGATAACGAGTGAAATCCACAGGAAGCAAGGCTGTAGCTGTAAATGGAGCAGCGGGTGCAGTGATACCAGGGCACACAGAGGTTTCAGGGGCCAACGGAACTCCAACTAGGATAGTTTGGACCCAATTCCATCTCTCTACAGGACTCATGGAACCAGGCGCGCAAAGCACATTGGGCTCAAAGGGCTTCTGCTCCCCCCCCACCCCCCGTCGTGTGTGGCAGCCCGGGCTGAGACAGCTTCCCGGGCACACACACAGCCGCACCCGAGTACTTCACAGGTCTTTAAAAGACCATTTGCTTGTTAATGAGGCTTTGTTGGTTTTTTCACCCCTTCTTAGAGCCCCTGCATCTCCACTCTGCCTATTGCTGGAAGAATTAGCCCCCCCTCCCCGACATTTTTCCTTAGCCCCCCGAAATTTGTCTCTAGTTGCGTTCTGCATGAAACCCTGCTAAGCCACTCACAGAAAGGACAAGAAATACCTACAAAATGAAGAAAAGAGATACAGAAATGAAGAAGAGATACAAGAAAGGGGGAATAACAGAGGACCAATAATGTGATTAACGGTAAAAGAGACACAGGCAGCGACGTTGCAGAGCAAAGAGTAAAGTACGAGGTAAAAGAGCCACCCAGAAAGGATAAAGAAAAAAGGGTAAATGAGACAACCAGAAGGAGAAAGGGTAAATGAGACGCCAATAAAAATGAATGGTAAATGAGAGAAAATGTGGCAAATGAGATAGAATAACTAAGGGTTCATTCATTTGTATTCGAGAACGAAAGAAATCTGCGGAATGGACTCAAGATGGCGCCATCATTCCATAAGAGAAGATGGCCAATGCATTTTCAGTTCAAAGCAGTACGATTTAAGTAGGCCCCACCCACCCTCGAGGTCACATTTTCATCCTCACCTTTTCTTGTGACCCCAAAGCCAGGTTCGCACGCGCGGTCATGCACACACGTCTCGCACTGTTCACTAGAACAATGTCGCCCCTCTGTGCACGTGCACTTAGCATCCTCCTCCGCTGTGCCTGGACGTGTCTGCTCAAAGCCAGCATCTAAGGGTAGAAAAGCAAGTATTCAGCCGATGGCGCGGAACCTATGGGGTTCCAGATGTGTTGCAGCACCCCTAGATAACATTGAAAGACTTCAGATGGTAAATGTCTTCTATAAAATCATTAAAAAAGCGCTGGCAAGATTATATTAAGGGCCACTGGAATTATATGACAGGGGAGAATCAGATTAAGTGGCAGCGGTGACTACATTTATGTGGCCAAAATATGTGGCATAATGTGGCACTTCTTGTGACGGGATTACTGCATTACGTTGTATTTTTACACATTTTAGCACTGTCTGGGCAAAATTTGCACCTTATTTTTTACAGTTTAACACTCAAATACAGCAATAGGCAATTGAAAAGTGACCAATCACCTTTTTCCTTCCCTGTGCAGTAACGTGTTGCTCCGTTTTTAGCAACTTTTGATCCATTTGAGCTTCAAACTAATTTTGGGTTGGTAAAATCTGCAAATTATGCAGCAGATGATGGACAATGTGGCAAATGCATAATTATGCGGAAATCGCCACAGTTACAGAATCGCATAATTTAAATGGCCCTGAGGATATTACAGAAGGTAAAAATAAAGATAGTAAACATCCACTGGCTGTTCACTTCAATTAGACATGTTGAACAGGGCAGAGTTATAAACAGAGGATTTCACGTTTAGATCACACACCACCTCAAAGAAAAGGAGGCACCAGCAAGATTATTTTACACAAATAAGGCTCAGACGTGTGAGCTGGAAGCTTACAGTGAATTTTGAGTATTAAATAAAGACAAGTTTAGATATATAAGTTACCACCATGTGTATTAAAGCGCACGTTCACCCAACAGGGTATCTTGGAGCTGAATAACAGATGTTTATGGTGAATGGTGTCTTCAAATTTGTGACTTTTAAAATAACGAAACATGCGCAGTATCTTGGTCCAGCAGTTCATCCAGTGCAAGCTGCCAGGATCATTCACAGCTGCTACACGCTCCGCTGCATGGCAATTTCTGCAGGAGTGGGTGATTTTTGTGTGTTTAGGGTCACCTATGTCGGATTATGATCATTTCTTTAGATTTTTTTATGTTTAGGGTCTATGTCGGAGTGTTTATGACAATTTCTGCGGATTAATGGCAATCTCTGGAAGTATAGTGACATTTCTGCTTAAGGTGATTGCTGATGGAGTGTAGTAAACTTTGTTGGTGTGGGCTGATCTCTGTAGGGGTTGGACATTCACAGTTGTTTAAGGCAATCTCTTTAGGTAAAAGACACTCTTTTGGTTTTTGAGAACACTCTAAGGGTTAAAGACATTACCTGCCATTCACGCTGGTTTTTAGTGCCCGGTGTTTATCCCACACTGTAAAATCAGCACAAACGGCACCACGCACAGTGCAAGAGGGCGCTGCTTCTTTCTGCAGCTCCAGTAGATGTTCCACTTGAGCGGCAGCTTCCTCAAAGCAAACAGAAGTTTTCTCGACGCGAGCGGTAGCGATCACCTGCGATGAGAAATCTCACCGGGAGGTGATCTGGAGTAAGATTTTCCTCGCTCGCACTCACCAACTTAACGGGGACGAACGAGGAAAAAACTCTGCGAACTCCGCAAGCAGAGCGGAATTTCACGCTTAGGCCTAACATTCACTAGGGGTTTAGGGTGATCTCTACACATTTAACACTATTGCTAGGAATTTAGGATGATCACTAAAAGTTTAGGGTGAACCCTGGGTTTAAGGCAATTTGAATGTGAAAGGTAATCTTTGATGGCTATTACTTATTTGTTGGCATGACTTGACCTCAGTGGTTTTATAGTGCTCACTGAGGTCTGTAGATGTAGGGTGTCTCTGTTGGATTACAAAATCACCATAGGCTGGTATTAGTAGCTTTTGGTCTGTGTAGGTGCTCTCCAAAGGGTGGTCTCAGTAATGCTCGGCAGCCCCATTAGAAGTGTGGCAGAGGAGGTGCATTATTCCCCTGGTACCATGCCTTCTGAGGGCCCCGCGCTTGTGCTGCCAAATTCTTACGGACAGATTTTATAGCAAGGCCCTAAATGATGAGGCAGGTAACACCACTAGATGGCATTAGGTGATGGATCTGCCAGGTTTTCTTTTTCCCTGTAAATCCGTATTTGTAAAGCGCAAACTACTCACCCTCACGGGTCTCAAGGCGCTGGGGGCCGTCGTGGAAATTAAGTGAGCTATTGCCCAGAGTCACATGGTGCTGAGCTGAGCTGCCGCCAGAGCCAGGGATCGAACCGTGAGCCCTGTGCTCCGAAGTCAGCTGCCCTGGCCGCTGCACCACACCTCTCCACATTTTTTAATTTTAAAACAGTCCTCATCCTATTAAGGGCCCAGTGTCAATTTCATGGCCAAGGCCCCGCAAAAACGTCTGACATGTGTGATAAACAGTGATCTCTGTTGATGATCTCCGTGAGTGGGGTGCGAGTTTCTGTAAGGTAGTTATGCAAGAGTAGGCGTGGTCTCTCTAGTTGCAGGGGTCTCTTTATATGTAGGATGTCTCTGTACCAGTACGGTGGTCTCAGCAGAGGTATGGTTGTCTCTGGAGATCGCTGGAGGTGTTGGGTGGTCTCTGTACAGAAGTCTTTGTAGGTGTGTTTTGATCTTTGTAGACAGACAACAACGTAAGCGAAGATCAAGCTTCTTACTATGATCGCATTGGCTCGTGGGCTTGCAATGCCTCTGCATATTCCACTGGTCTTGAAACTCTCCGGGTGCACAGTCCTCACACTGTATTGTCGATTCACCTGTACACTCAGATACAAACTTCTGTCCTGAAAGAGATTGAACAGCAATGTTAGAAAAAGAGACTATAGTAAGGCCACAACACATTTATTACGCCCTTCCAGATCATTCACTCCACCAACCCACCACCACATAGGGCATAAAAGATGGGCGGGAAGCGGTCTTTACAAGGGCTGAACCACGCGTGCCATTTCCCCGCAAGCATAACCACGCTTGTCTGAACCACGCACCTGCCATAGCCATACATATGCGTGGTTAAGGCAGATAGGGGTCTAGGGTTCAGGATGGGCGGGGAGAAGAAGAGGAAGCGTCGGAACAGAAAGCTCCAGACGTGGACAGGTAAGTGGGGCTGGGGCCAGGTTTGGGGGTCGTTTTTAGGGGGAGGTCGCTTTTAGGGCTCAGGGCGGGGAGAGGGGTTCGGGGTAGTTTTAAGGGCTGAGGCTGGGTTGGGAGGAGTTTTTAGGAGTGGGGCAGTTTTAGGGCTCAGGGCGGGGTGGTTGGAGTAGTTTTTTTAATTGGGGGGATGGTTTTAGGCCTCAGGGCAGTGGAAGGGGTTGGGGTAGTTTTATGGACAGCGCAGGCGTAAGTTTTAAGGCTCAGGCCAGAGGGGGCTGGGGACGGGGTAGTTTACAGTAAGGGGCAGGGTTTTAGGCCTCAGGGCAGGGGGAGGTGAAGGGGTAGTTTTAAGGGCAGAGCAGGTTTTAAGCCTCAGGGTGGGGGGTGAGGTAGGGGGGATAGGAATTTAGGGCTTAGGGCAAGAAGGGGGATGATGGGGTAGTGGTAATCTTTACCACGCATATCCCTTTACCAATCATGCCTTTACCACAAAATTGCATGGTAAAGGTGTGCGGGGCATGTGTGGTAATGGAATACGTGGTTCAGAAGCATTCGTGGTTAGGGCCGCGTAGAATAGGCACGTGCGGTTTAGCCATGCGTGCCTCTATCATACAACTAAGATGGGCTTTACAGCAGTTAGCAGGAAAGGTGTGAGGGCCTTGGGAAACTGCCGGGAATGTAGCAGTAATGCTGGTAGTGATAGGTGTGCTGAGTGTGAGAGAGGTGTAGGGGGTTATGGAGGAGGAAAACACAAGCATGGCCATCATTTACTAAAAACATGAGGCAGGCTGGCTCATTCCTTTTGCTTGCTTTAGCATCAGTGGCACCATATCTTCAACACAGGTAGGAATACTGATTCTGTTGGCCGGGGAGCTAGGCAGATCATAAAAATGATAACTTGTGTTTTTTTAACCTAGCGCTTCATGTTGTTGCACTTCAGTCACTAAGCACTGCAAGTAACAGGTGCTCCACTGCCGTACTTAATGGTGCTCAATTTATCAACCTTGGAAAAATAGAAAAGCGAGTTGGCCTTGACGGGATTCCAAAACGTGACCTACAGGTCACGTCAGATGCCAATGATGAGCGTGTAACTCACTGAGTCATCTTGTCACCAGGAAATGTGGCTCTACGGGAATTCTTGAGTGACTACAATAGCACACTCAGGTGCAGCTGCATGTATTGAGAAGAAAATCTGTTTCCTCCAAGGCTCTAGGAGTTGTTCTTGGGAAGGTGCATAAATGACATAAAACACACAAAAAGTGACGAGAGGAACGCTTGCAGTAAGCACAATCAATGGCAATCGCTCTGGGTACCATCAATCAATCAATCAGGATAGAGCATGGCTGCTTCACCCATGAGGGTCTCGAGGCACTGTCGGATGGTGCTGCCTATTCTCCTATTGGTTGAACCTCTCCTTATGGTTGAACATCAAATACCATTCCAACCCATCTTTCTTTTGTCAACTATGTCACCTCAGTTTGGACACAGCCATTAGATCTGGGGTTGCTTTAGGTCCGTTCTGGAGGGGGCTTTGCCACGTGGAGTTGAGTCGGTACTGATTTGCATAAGGTGGGTCTTTGTTTAGAGCGGCATGGTGGGGAAAGACGATGGACTGGAATGTGGGCGGAGCGTAGCCAGTGGCTGAGTAATTCTAGCATTCCATCCATCACCTTGTTGTGGCAGGGATGACATGAGGCTTTCTTTTGGTGTGCTGTGGGTGTGACTTAAGCAAAAACAACAATTGATGGACAGAATGCAGAACAATGTCGTACGTTCACCCCAGTACAGAGATCTGGGCCTAAATCCATCGTTTTTTTGCTCACCATGCCATTCCAGTTTGGACCCAGCCATATGCAAATCAGTCTTGACCCTGCGCCCAATGGGAACAGTCCAGCCCGAACTGCCAGGCCAGGTCCTCCCTGGACTGGACACAAGCATCCTAGGACCGGTTTCGGGCTTTCAGCCCTCATCAGCCAGGATAGCTTGACTCCAGTGGCATGGAGAGCACGGGACCCACGTCTGGGCATACCCGTCCCACTCGGGGTGACAAATGCAAAAACAACAATTGATGGACAGAATGCAGAACAATGTCGTACATTCACCCCAGTACAGAGATCTGGGCCTAAATCCATCGTTTTTTGCTCACCACGCCATTCCAGTTTGGACCCAGACATATGCAAATCAGTCTTGACCCTGCGCCCAATGGGAACAGTCCAGCCCGAACTGCCAGGCCAGGTCCTCCCTGGACTGGAAACAAGCATCCTAGGACCGGTTTCGGGCTTTCAGCCCTCATCAGCCAGGATAGCTTGACTCCAGTGGCATGG
This sequence comes from Calotriton arnoldi, assembly GCA_963921515.1. Classification (NCBI taxonomy): domain Eukaryota; kingdom Metazoa; phylum Chordata; class Amphibia; order Caudata; family Salamandridae; genus Calotriton; species Calotriton arnoldi. Next base: position 246,632 of record CAWUFW010011293.1, read on the forward strand.
AGAGCACGGGACCCACGTCTGGGCATACCCGTCCCACTCGGGGTGACAAATGCAAAAACAACAATTGATGGACAGAATGCAGATCAATGTCGTACATTCACCCCAGTACAGAGATCTGTGCCTAAATCCATCGTTTTTTTGTTCACCATGCCATTCCAGTTTGGACCCAGCCATATGCAAATCAGTCTTGACCCTGCGCCCAATGGGAACAGTCCAGCCCGAACTGCCAGGCCAGGTCCTCCCTGGACTGGGAACAAGCATCCTAGGACCGGTTTCACAGGGTCAAGACTGATTTGCATATGGCCAGGTCTAAACTGGGGTGGCATGGTGAGCAAAAGAATGATGGATTTAACCCAGATCCTTTGACTGGGGGTGAATGTTTTGATTTGTTCTGCATTCCGTCCATCAATTGTGTGTCTTGTGGGTGTGACTTAAGGCAACTTGTAGATGAGATGCAGGAATGATACAAGGAGGGATCTGGGGGCTGTCTGCTTGATGTAAGGCAGACTGAAAGGAGCTAAAGCAGCATCTTAGCTATGATTGGCGCAGAAGGTGCATTGACACCGGGCCCAGGAGAATAAGCATCAATTGTTACTTTTTTACTATCCAACATTGGGGAGTGGTTCAGCGGGCCTATTCTTCAAGTTTACATTAGTACCCAGGGCAATCTTGCTACACCGCTGATCTAACAAAACAATGAAAGGCTGATTCTGGGTGGAGCAATGGGGTTAATCTGTGGGCAACTATTGTGGGTGGTGGAGCGTTCAGATAATAAAAGGCTGACTCTGGGGGATGATGTAGGACTTGCCAACAGCAAGCTACACGAGCTGTGAGGCCAATGTAAGGATCGCCTTAGTGGAGCTCTAGGAATTATATAAGTCTGGCTCTGATATAAGCAACAGTAAGCTGGAGAGAGATTGTGGGATTGATTTAAGGCTAGCTCTAGGGGACGATGTCAGATGGCTGTCAGGAGGCTGTGATGATAATGTGAGGATGGCTGTATTGGAGCTGTGGGCCTGATCGCTTTTTTAAGGAACTATGGGGATGATGTAAGGGTGGGACAAGAGGAGATGAAGTAATGCTGGTCTACAGGGAGTTGGAAAGGGGCTGCAAGGAGGTGTAAGCCTGGCTCTGCAGAGATGATTTAAATATGACACATCAAGCAGAGAGTTTGGGGCTGATTTGAGGTCTTCCCTCAGGGAGCTGTGGAGATGAGATGAAGCTGGATCTGAGGAGTGAAATAAGGCTGTCTGTCAAATAAGAAGGCACTGTTGGGATGATTGGTTGTCGGGGGAGGAGAGGTTGAGAGAGCTGTGGTCATGAGGTAAGGCCGGCTCTTGTGGAACATGCTGGTGTAAGCGGAGTTGTCACACAGCTGTGGGGTAATATAAGGCTGACTCTGAGGAAGCTGTGCAGGAGCTGTGCGGATGATGTAAAACTGGTTCTAGGGGAGCTGTAAAGCTTGTGAAGGAAGATTAGCATGTAGTCAGCTCATGGTTCCTCCTTGGGAGTCCAATGAGGGCAGTCTTTACAAGCGCGCACACACAGACTTTGACGTCAGAGTAGAAATGCTGCCCTATACCTGGAGGGCACATCTCGCAGCATGTCTCACTCTTCTGGTATTCCTTCGGACAGGCCCAAGACACGATCACACCCACCTGGAAGTGAAAGTAAAAACACAGTCAATGTTCCATGGCAACCGTGACTTCCCTCAACCGACCGAATAAAATGTAAACATGGTTCGTCTCCTAGCTCCCCCTAAACTGGTGCACAGCCCACTTAACCAGATGCAGACGGCTTCTACTCCGTCAACTGTCTTTTGCATTCGCCGGATCTCGCACGTTCAAAAAAAGCCTCTTGATTCCAGGACCGCCGGGAGACTAGTTTCTAATGCTTTCTGTTGCTGTGTGCTGTTAAATTGGAGGAATTATCATTGTGTTTTTTTTTTCCTGCTTGCCATGTAACTCAAACCCACTATTCTTTTCAAATGAGACGGTTTGCAACTGGGCAACTGGAATCTGCACCAATGTGCTCCCTTCTGGGAACAGTCTGAACTATACACACCTGCAAACATCTGCTAGAAACAATCTACAAAATACATATATTAAGAAGAAAAAAACTGACAGCAGCTACCATCAACAAACACCTACAAGTGCCCTTTGGTAACAAACTAAACTAATGCACTCCTGAAAAAATGCCTGGTGACGCTTTCCAAAAAGGTGCACTTGTGAACACTAAACCATTCCCCCCCTAGAGTACTAACTCACCTACCCACACAACACCACCAATCCACCCCATCATACACCTGTAAACACTTTCTGGTAACATCCTCCACCAATACACATGTACTCCCTTGTAACACATTCCACCAATGGCAGCTGGTTACACCGTTCTGATGACCCTAGTCAAAACCTTCTAAGGCAACACGTATGATTGTTTCCCTCTGTGACACAATGAGACATTGTACTGATGCGTTTGTAACCAGAAAACACTCTTCGCTGTTGCTCACTGCCAGTGTGATGTGTTGTCATCAATGGCCAACATTTGTATACAACTGTGAACGACCGTAGCACACAGCTATGCCCGCAAACCAATCAATACACACTTGTAGGCGTAAACAGGCACATTGCCCACCCAAATAACATGCACCCTGACCACCTTACAGTAATGTATACAAGTTAAAGCGATACATTAACACAAAAGGGGTACGTGCCAATAGCGAACAATCATCACCAATTAAAAAATGCATGCTTTCCAAGATTAAATTCCATACTGAATGTTTCGCCTTTTCACAATCGTCAGACTCAAAAATACGCCTGTCTCTGACACTAGAAGGCAGTGCTTGCTCGTAAGAGCCTTTTTTCAGCTCATGCACCAATTCACGGTCGTCAGCACGTCATGACAAAGTTCGGTTGTGTTGCTTTTATACACAGCAACAACCACTATTTTCATCAGTATATTGGTGCTGACTTTACGATTGTGGCTAATTGATAGCTTGACCTAAAATATATAATGGTGCTGCCAGGGCCGGTCCTAGGATTTGTGGGGCCCCGGGCAGGATAGAAACATGCGAGGCCCCTCTAATTTGCATAAGATGTAATATCACAGGAAGTGACATCATAGGAAGTGCCAACTGACCAATCATTTTCTAGCACTGTTGAAGTAGCTTTGCAAGAAGCTACTTCTCTAATGTGGATATCACTGAGATGGCTACAAATACAAATAATAGCCTTAATAAAATAAATGTTATGATTTTAAAGCTCTATTATGTGGAAATGCAACACATTAAACATTATTGAAAAGCTACGCCTATATCTCTCCAAAACCGATGTTTTCAGAATAGTACATGATTAAAATCCTAAAACAGATTGTCCCACAGCTATACAGTGGGTCTTCAGGTGACTCCCTGATACTCCTGTTGCATCAGTGAATTTCAAGGTTAAGGCATTTGGTTTTAGCAGGCATGGGCATCAACACTAAGGGATCCATGCTGGTTGGGTGAGTGGCCTGCAAATGCTCCAGTAAACAACAGAAAGCACTGATTAAAGAAAATAAGAGGATGAGATGGCACAGATGACATACACAGGTGTTGTAGCTAATATATTGGCAGGCAGGAGCACCAAAAGCTAGACCATTCCCACAAACTGAATGCCTAAACCCACTAACTACTCTCAAACTTCATTTTTAAGAGATGAAAAGAGCTGAACTAACTCAAAGATATAAAGTTAGATGGCTAAATAGAGACAAGAATGTGTATCCAGGGAAAAACTGCCAAAAGCTATAATGGGAGCCAGACACTAAACAGACAAGTAGTAAATTAAAGCAACAAAAGAAAAGGGATCTATTATAGCCGACTCAGTGCAGTTTTCCCTTACAAGGAAATTAAATCTAGCAATGTTGAATAGGTTGGGGAGGTGGTGTTTGACTTTCAAAATAAATCTCCCATAATCCCTGAGATTTGCAGTTTTAAAGTTTTTAAGTCACATTTTAAGTCACATGTCCTTAATATCTGAGAAGACACTTGCCAAATTGTGAAGGGTCCAGTGACATGTCACTTGACTCAAATTTAGCCTAAGAAGTAACAAACAAATTGCACCTACCCTCAGGTAAATCCACTGGTTCTTGGTTAAAGAGATAATTGAATGCAAGACCCTTGAACGATCATGTCCATCATCCATAAATTTCTCCAGTCATGGCCCAGGCCACCTAATCATACTATTTTGATCCTTCCAATCACCAATACAAAATTTGCCTTCCTAAAACTACTGGCCACCTACTTACCTAAGCTCAGTGACTGGCTAATCACTACATGTGTGATGATGTACTCTATGGAATGAGGCACTCACTCCTCAGTCAGCTCCCCTCTGCAGCCCCCTTTTCCTGTATTCTGCCCCTTCTTCTCATCTCCAAAGCAAGGCTAATTCAAACTGTACTGCTGAAAAGCAGCAATTTCTTCAGGCCTCGCTGTCGCTATTTGAGTTTTGGTATAACTTATAGTGGGAAGAGGCGCACATCATCTTGTGCTTGCCCAGGCCTCCCCATTGTCATTCTGCACTTGACAGTGATCAGGCTATCTTTGGGAGCATGACCAGACAGACCCTGTGCAGCAGCCTGCTACATGTATTTTAATACTCTTTTGGACATGATAACTAGTGTGTATTATGTATGGCTCTAGTTTCTTGGACAGTTAGTGACAAATGAGGAACTTTAAAACACACTGGAGCAGATATCTAATAGGCCTTCAAACTACTTTTACAAGATATTTGGGCCTCTTCACCTTCCCCTTTCCTCAGGGTGTTATGTCAAATTACACCAAATTGTGCAGCGAATGCAAATGTCTTTAGTTATTGTTCCATTGAAAGAGATGAATGAAAATACCACACCAAGAGCGAATCCTGGTGCTAAGGGATTTCGAAGGAAAAGGTACAGGCTATACTAATGTATGGAAAGGCCAGTTTTACGTTTCCCCAGAAGATTTAAGATGCACCATAGCTCAAGACTGAGACATTTCCAGTCCTGTGCAGCTAGAAAGGAGAAGGATCTACCTCCAATATGTTCTCTCTTAATTTTAGGATGGCAGAGGAGCATGGCTGTTACAGAGCGTAGGATTCTGAAATAAATGGAAGGAATAATACAGTACTGAAGAATGAGTGGGCCCTTTTATGCACTGCACAATGGCAAATGGATAGATCGTTTGGTAGCGGGAATCAACAGAAAGCAGAAAGAGCATCTAGGGCAGCCTCAGATGAGATTCCAATCACTGTTCTTAATGATGTGAACGGTACCAAATGCAATAGGTGGGAAGTTTAAGACAGAGAACACTTGCGTAACCTGGTTGTGAGAAGATAATTGACTGTACAACTGTCTTGCGGCAGTGAAAGGGGTGAAAATGCAGGATTTTGTGTTGCATATGGATGTAGTAGAAGTAGATAATACACTGTTTGTCCAGACAAGGAGAGAAGACGTTGGAAAATAAATACAAGATGTTGTTGTTAACGCAACCATGGTGGTTGATTGGCCCAGCTCCACAGGCCACCAAAGAGCAGTGTGTATGGTACCAGGCCCCTTAAAGATGCAGATGTCTGATGTTTTGCTATATAGTTTTAATGAATTTGTCTTTATCTAAAAAGCTACTGATTGCATGTAAGTCCAAAACATTTTCTTGGTTAGAAACCTGGCCTCTTTGAAAGGATAGAGATAAGCCACGCCAGAGGAATACCTTGAATTCCAGGTTGTTCCAGTTGATTCCATAGAACCGGATGGGAAACTGACAAATGTGACACTATAATTTAGTAATATCAAGGCTGCTCTGCCTTCCTGATCAAGATTCAGGCTCAAACTGTCCGACACAGCAAGAAATGCTACTTTCAACTCATGGAGAGGTCAGAATCCAACTGGCAAGCGATCAATAAGTAAATTATTTCCTATGAAAGAGATTTATGAGTTGACTTCTTTTTCAAGGATTTTTCAGAAAAAGGCAGCAAAGAGTTGTTAGAAGATGCTGAGAAGCTTCGTACCTGCTGAAGGATTTTTGAGAAGAACAAACGCAGCTTATTAGGTTTTTTTTCCTACATGGTAGGGACAGATGACGAAGCAAGGGCAATATTGCAAATGGAGGTCAGAGCAGGGGCTGTGACCTTTAGATATCCATTCATGAAATGGGCAGGAAAGGGTCCCAACAGGGAACTAGATTTAATAAAAAAGTCAAATTTGAATACGAGTACACAGAGAGCAGGCTGTAATTCCACAGACATGTTGAGGATAGTTCAAGATCACAAACCTTTGTGAAGGATGGCACACATCGCAAATCTAAGCCAAATTTTCTACTTGGAAAATAAAGAGACAGGTTATGCAAACTTTGGCAGAAGGCTCAATGTACTTAGAAGCACATGCTAGTTCAAAGACTCTTTTACCTCTCCTCCAACCGCGTAAGTTTTTTTGTTGATTCTGCCCACTTACATCCACCTCTCTCCTCTGCGTTTTACTTTTTACCTCCCCTCTTGCTCAGCCTATTATCTTCTCTTGCTGGTTCAGCCCCTCTTACATCCACCTCGCTATGCATGCTCTCCTCTTAACGTCTCTTCTTTTCCCAATCCCCAAGCCTCTTACCTTTTCTCTCTGGTTCTGTCACTATTTTATTGATCTTGGCCCTCATACCTCCATGCTCTACTCTTTACCTCTCATCTTTCCACCTTTCCTCTCATATTCACTTGCTGATTCTGCCCCTCTTACATTCCCATCTCTCTTCCCTGCCCTACTCTTCACCTCTCAACTCTCCACCCAGTCTTTATCTTCTGTGCTTGTTATGCCATCCTAAATACAGCTATGCCTTTTCCTTCTCCCCTTTCCTTTTATCTTCTCTTGCTGCTCCCGCCCCGTTACATACACCTCTCCCCTTCCTCCTTCCCTCTCTCCTCTTGCTGATTCTACCCTTTTTACATCAAACTCTACCTTCCTGATCTAATCTTCAACTCTAATCTCTCACCAAGCCTTTAACTTTCTCTTGCTGGTTCTGCACATCTAACATCTACCTTCCCCTCCTCTCTCGCTCTTCATCCAACCTCTATCTCTTGGTGTTTTCCCTCTTCCATCCACTTCTCTCTCTTGCCACTCTGCCTATGTACTCTTGCTGGTTCTGTCTCTCTTATAGCCCTGACTTTTATCCATACACTACTTTCACTGCTCATCTCTTCCCCAGCCTTATAACCTTTTTCACTGGCTCTGCCCCATTTACATCTTCACTACATTTTCATCCTCCTGAACACTCTAATCATTTCCCACTGATTTTGCCACTTACACCACCTATTTCCATTCATGCTCTACTCTTATTCTAGTCTCTTCCTCAAACCTTATTTTGTGGATTCTTCCCCTTTTACATCAATCGCTGTGCTATCCCCAGCTTTGTTTCTTCTCTTTCTCGTTATGTCCCTCTTATATCCACTTTTCTCCTCCATGCTGTATGCCTCATCTCTGCCACTGCCTCTTACTTTTCTAGCTGATTCTGGCCTTCTACATCCACCTCTCACCATTCCCTTTCTCTTCTCTGTGTAAGGTTTCTTGATTGTTCTGCCTCTCTTACATCTGCATGCCCCATCCATGTATTGCCCTTCACCTCTCATGTCTTCCTCTGGCCTCCTAACTTTTTTGCTGGTCTCTCCCCTTTACATCCACCTCTCCTCTATGAGCCCCCTGCCTCTCACCTCGTCTCACTGTTTCTGCCTCTTACATCAATGTCTCCCTTCCATGCTCTACACTTCACTTTATCTCTACTACCGTCTCTTACCTTTCTCACTAATTTTGCCTTTATTACACCCACATCTTAGCTACCTGCTGAACCCTTCACCTCTCATCTCTCTGCAGCCTCTAACCTTCTCTCACTGGTTCTACCTCTCTGAAATGTACCTTCCCCCTGCCTCTTGCCTGCTCTTGGTTGTCCTGCCCTCTTACATCCAACACTCACCATGCCCTCTCCATGACACTTAAGTTCTCCTGATGGTTCTGCTTCTTTTATATTTACCTCTTCAATCCAAGCACTGCCTTTCACCTTTCATCTTACTCCAGCCTTAACTTTGTTCACTGGTCCCCCCCTTTATGTCCACCTCTCCCCTCCATGCTCAACTCTTCATGTTTTATCTCTCTCTCACCTCTACCCTCAATTCGCTGTATCTGCCCCTCTTCCACCTCTCCCCTACGTGCGCTGCTATTTATCACTCTTCTCCCTGGCCTTTTACCTTGCTTCACGTCTTGCGCCAGGACACAATGCAGGCCCCTGCAGCACAGATGGGCCCACAACACTTCAGGGGGCCCCCATTCAGCCCAGGGCCAATAAATATCTGTGAAATGTGGGAGAGTCAAGGGCCCATTATCACATTCTGCAGCGGGGTCCCCATCATTTTGTGTTACACCACTGCTCTTGTTACTTTACAACATTCTCGCCCCTAACATCCTCCCACTCTCCCCAAGCCTATTACATTCCTCTTTTGCATGCTATTCCTTTTACCTAACCAAGATTCTTCCCTTCTCTCATTGATTCTGCCATTACATACACATCACTCCTTCCCCAACTCCCTTTCCTTAAGCCTCTTGTTCTATATATCTGTTTTGCCCCTTATGTTCAGCTCGCTCCTCTCTGCTGTACTCTGTCATCTCCTCACCTCTTACTGTCTTTTGTTTGTCTAACCCCTTTTAGATGGGCCTCTCCCTCAATACTTCTATTAAAAGCAAAAGAGAGCACCAGACCTCCTTAGATGTACCCAGGACACTGGAATTCGGGATTTCAGATGTGAACAAACATGCTGCCGGGGAGTAGTGCTACCTTTTCAGATGTGTACAACAAGGAATGGTGTGTGGTTTGACAGGTTATATAGTTTGGGTGTATCTTGGAGGGGTCGCTGCACTCCCCTCGGGGTGGTGAGGATGGATGTGGGGTCACCCCTCCTTCCCTGCTACCAACTCAATGTTATCTCCACTATTCTTTTACTGACCCAATTTTTCATTATTCCTTTTTTTCATGTAAATTACATTAAAATAAAAAAACACCAAGCGCTTGTCACTTATGTATGTTTAACTCTGTTTATGTTTCTTTTGGATGAACATGCTTGTTTGAAAGAAAAAAAACAGAGTTGCAAAAAAAAAAAAGAATAATAACCTCTCACTCCGTTTTCTGCTCGTCTCCCTTTCCCTTCAGTGGAAGGAGCAGCGCCCATCGTGACGTGAGGTCACTATTTTTTTGTTGTGAGCCCTGCAGGATGCTCTGCCTTTCATTCATGCAGGGGCAGGGCTCACTTCTCACCTCACGCCAGTTCAAGCATCTGCAATTATCATGCAGATGCAGAGATTAGGATAAGAGAAAGGAAAGCTGATCACGGCCACAAACCCTGCCCTACCCAGTCTGCCACAGCTGAAAGGGATGCGGGGGTCATATTTCACCCTTCAGCCCCTGGCAGCCGGGTCCAGGTGAGGGGGCCCCGCCTCTGGCCTTGAGCTGCACCACGTTTGCACACCCCGAGGGAGGACGCTTCCCACTTGTAAGTGGTACATTTTCAAAAGGATGATGGCCTCGTGGGGGGCCCAGTCGTAATTAGAAGGCCGCGGGGCCCTGGGCAGCTGCCCACACTGCCCATGCCTAGCGCCGGCCCTGGGTGCTGCCATGGGGAGTTAGGTCGTGTTGGTATTGTTCTCTGGCCATGGATTGTAGAAATTGTATACCCCAGGATATAGGGTTACTGTTGTGCAAAACTGACATTTGTCACTTTACTGTAGCGTGAAACGCGTCCTTGTGTCTATTTTGGAGGCCTAAAAAGGCATTAAAAAAAGCACAAAAAACGTAAGTGCAGCTAACAGCAGCCACGTGGTTGTTCGCGTTGCGGCCCCCGGGGGAAGTGAAGGTCGCAGACCAGTCTTCCCCCGGGGTGTTCGCGCAACGACCGGAAGGACAAGGTGGGGGGTGGGATTAGAGGGGTAAAGGAAGGGGCGGGAGCTGGAAGGGATATAAGGTGTCAGGAGAGGAAGATCCGGCCTCTTCCTGACACCTGAGCACCACCGGGGGGGAGTAGAACTAAAGCTTGTGAGAATTAGTGTGTTAGTTTTTGTAGTTGGTGAGATAGGAGAGTAGCCGATTGGTCGATCGGCAGGGGGGGATTGCAGTAATAGGAGTGTAGGGTAGCGTTAGGAAGGGTCACCCACCGTTTGGTTTGTCAGTCCGCATTGGCGTCGGGCGACGCGTAGAGCTTTGCGCAGCACCGTGGGTGATTGGCCGGGTGGACATCCTCTGCTCGGTGTTTTTGCGTTGGGCCGGGCTGGCCTGTGCATCCAGGATGGCGCCAGCAGGAGTGGCCGGTACGGTGGTGGCGTGTCAGCAAGAGCCACCACCGTGTATGAGGATCGCATCAGGTAGGGGGCGGCTCAAAATTGAGAGCGGGAAGCGTGGGAGCGGGCGGCAGTGCCGGCTTTCGCGTCTGCCCGCTGACGCGAGCAGGCCTGGAGCGCTCGTGAGGGAGGGGGAGCGGTGCGGGAAGCTCGTCCGCGCGTATGCATGGGGGAGGCCCGGGAGTGGAATTGCGGCGGGGGAAAGTCCGGGCAACAGTGTGAGGCGTAGTTTTCAAATAAAGAGGCTAGGGAACCTGTATTGAAGCTGCGGGACATTCGACAGTGTGCGTTTTTCTTTTTGTATACGTGGACTAGGGCAGCTGCATGGGGGGGGCAGGTCTTACAACTGTCCAGTGATGGGAGGGAGCCGGCAGGCCACGACGGGCTGGGGGGAGGATTCCACATGGGACCTTGGCTGGGAGCCCCTGGAAGGGGGCCTACTCAGACATTGCAGGAGTTTGCCCCCCCCTTTTTTCACAGGCGGACAAGCACCCGAAGGGGGGAGGAGGCTTGGGGGGGTTTCCGGGGGCACGGGGAAGCACCGGGTTGGCAGGCGGGGGCAGTAGCCACCCTTATGTTCCTTACATAGGGGTGCTGGGGGGTCTAGCTGGGATGGGGTAGTGCCATGCACGGGAGCTGCGGCTCGGGCAGGCGGGGGGGGGGGGGCTGGGACTGCTGTCAGGGAGCGGTTGTCCGGGGGAGGGGGGTGGCCCCCTGTCTCCTTTGGCCAGCGCGGTAAGTCTGAGGGGAGGGGGCTGCGGGGGGCCTTTCAGCTGCTAGCCGGTTTTAGATTCGGGGTGAGGGACTGCCAGCACGGCACGAGGCCCGGTGGTGCTTGGGACCCATCAGGTTGGAGCGACCTGTTGGGGGGCGGGGGGGGGGGGGGAACTAGGACTGGCGATTGCGGCCGGCAGAAAAGGGGCACCGCCGGTGAGGCGCATAACGGCCTCGAGACGCTGGCCGGAAGCAGTAGGGAGATCCGCGGCGGCCTGCCCTCCAACGAGGGATCGCGCAGAGAGCGATACAAAGTTATGAATCTTACATAAGTTATGAATGGAGTTGGGAAAGACTGCATGGATGTTGAGGGACGGAGTAGGGGATTTGTTGGCGGGGATCGTTGAGGGATGAAGTCGGAAGACTGCAAGGGTGTGACGGCGAGGAGATTGTTGAATGGAAGAGGAAGTGCGACAAGGAGATGATGCTGAGTGGGGTAGCGAAGGGGGGTGGGGGGGAGTTCAGGTAACCAGACTGTTCTCGTTGTTCATTGCAGGAGTCAAGTGCGGCCACAGACAGAGCTGAGGGCACGAAGAAAAAGGGGAACAGCAACTCCCAGTCGGGAGGAGGAGGTCCCGGATGGACACTCAGGTACAGAAATAAGGCTGAGGCCTTGGGACGGGGAACACAGGGCGAACTAAAGAGTTCTGACTGGGGTATGTAAGGGGCAGTGTGGGATGTGGCGGAGGCATGGGTCCGGACGGACATTGTGGTGCCCAGGGGTCAGAACAGAGTAAACATTAGGTCACTGATCTCTATCGGTTAGGTGGGAGGAGAGTGACATAGGGGCCGGGGTGCCAGTTGGCACACAAGCGTCAGTGGTGTCAGAAACATTGGGGCAGCATATGGGGTGTGGGGCCCGGGGCCGGGCACTTCCCCTGCAGCTGCTATGGTCAACAGTGGAATGGCACGAAGAATGGGCAGAACGGGGGTTGCCATGGGGGGGATATCAGGGCCAGGAGGTCCTTCCTGGTTAGCTGGAGGCCATGGGTCCATGGCGCTCGATGTCTCACAAGAAGATGCCAGGAATACGGTGAAGACGTAGGGGGTGATATGAAGGGGGTCAGGTATGGACTGGCGAGTCTATGATGGTCTAGAGAGGCAGGCGAGTGTCGAAGGTTGACTACGGCCAGGGCTGGCAGAGTATGGGGAAAGGGGTCACTGAGAGACGTTGCAGTCAGGTTTGGGCGCCCCCTTTTAGGGGAATTTGGTCACGTTTGTCTACAAGGGGGCAGTAAGGATTAAGAGGGGGTGTCTTGGGGACAGGGACAGCTGACCGGAGCGACGAATCTGCAGGTGACGGACAAATGGTTGTATGGCAAGAGGGCTTTGCATCAAGGCTTACAAATTGCACGGGGCGGGCTTGACGGATAGGCTGTGCCCGCTTGGTAGGGGCTGGGGGTGTGAAGAGCTCTGGGGGTACCTGGGCGCAAGCATTGTTGCAGCATGAGGGGACAGCTATATAGGCGAGGACTTGCATGGGGGCTGGACAGGTGCGGGTTATTTGTCGGAAACTGGGTAGGTTTCTCAGGGGGGGTTGGTCAGGAAGGGCAGTAGCGGCCTTGGGGGGCGTCGCAGCCACTGAGGCCGAGAGGGTGCGGCAGACGGGGAACTTACGCTCCAGGGGAGGGACGGGTCCCTGCTTTGGGGAACTAAACAGGTGGGAGAAGCCTTGGCGCCGGAAGCTACAGTTGAGTCCAGGGTTGTCTCATGGGTAGTAGCAGGTGATATTTGTAGGGGGTTGTGTCGGCATGCCGCAGTTCTCTATGAGGGCGGGAGGACACTCGAGCCAAGGTTGAGAAGGTATCAAAGAGGGAGCCTGCACACAGTGGTAGTGTCGAAAGGACATTGACATTATGATATATTTCAAGGGTTAGTGGAAGTGGGAGTATGGTAGTGCAACCTCTGGAGATGGGATGCTCTGGTCAAGGTGGAGCAGCAGTCAAGGGGGATGGAGGTGGTGACTGGCTAGTTAGCGTCCGGTGTGTGTGGGGGTGGCAAAATGAGGCACATGATTTTTCGAGCAGAGCGGCGTCGGGGCTTTGAGGCGCAGTTGAGAGGAGGTGTGCACGGACATGGGAGCAGTTGGGGTGGGTGTAGGGGTCTGGGTTGGTGGCAGTTTTCAGGGCGAGTAGAGTGTGCGGCAAAGGAGCAGGGGAAGCAACGAGAGGACATGAGGCAGTGATTGGTGGCAAGAGAGTAAAGGCCTATGGCTGGGGGAAGTTGTTTTTCCAAATGTGGAAAGTGGACTGTCAGGCAGGTCATTATAGGTCGCATACGAAGGCCGGGCTATTGGGGTGGGGCTACCTTAAGGAGACGTCTGATTCCTATGTATCGGGGCGGTAACAGTGGTGGTGTCAGGAGGGCCCTTGGGGAGGGGGGGGGTGAGGAGGTTGCAGGCCAAGGACGATGGGGAGTACAGAAAGGTGTTCTGTGACGATATAGGTGCTGGACAAGGAGTTTTTCAGAGGGATTTGGAACGGCTGCCGAACTAGGGCAGAAGGAAAGGGACGTAATTCTTGCAGGACTGATCATTCTTTTTCCACTACAGGGACTGGAGAAGATCGGGATCCAGGGCAGACGCCTGGATGGGTGGCCATTCACCTGGGCATTGCACAGCAAAGGAGGCGATCTAGCAGGTGTCCAGACGTCACCGGGCGAAGAACAGTCATCGGGCTGTGAGATGATGGGGGGAAACAGTTGAATGGAAATTGGGGGGGGGGGGGGGGGGGGTTGTGGCCAGTACGGCTGCCATGGTGTCGCAAGAAATAAGAATTTGACCCGATAGGAGGATGCATGTGGGAGAAAAGAGTATTCGGGGATATGTCAGGTTGGCTTTACACTATGAGGCATGGAAGGGGATATGGTTCAAGGACAGGGAACGTGGGGCAATTTGGTCATGTGAATGAATTGGGCCTTTGCAGGCGAGGGGAATCGGGGTCCTATCTAAATGAGTTACCAGGTAATGGCTGGTGATGAGACTGTTTCGAGGAGAAGCAGGTGGGTTTGTTTACAAAGGGGGCACCTTTTACGGACGAAGATTGGCCTGAAAATGTTGTTTTATTTACACGGGACGCAGGTTTAGTTGGTGGATGGTCATTCACCGCGATGGGGGGCATCTTTCACAGGCAAGGATTGGCCCAAAAAAATTTACGTGTGTACACAGGGGGCAGGTACAGGTGGTGGATGGTCATTCACCGCGAGGGGGGCACCTGTCACGGGCAAGGATTGGCCCGACAAGGTTACGTGTGTACACGGGGTGCAGGTACGGGTGGTGGATGGTCGTTCACCGCGATGGGGCACCTGTCACGGACAAGTATTGGCCCGACAAGGTTACGTGTGTACACGGGGTGCAGGTACGGGTGGTGGATGGTCGTTCACCGCGATGGGGGCACCTTTCACGGACAAGGATTGGCCCGAAAGTGTTGCGTGTGTACACGGGGTGCAGGCACAGTTGGTCGAGAGTCGTGCACCGCGATGGGGGTGCCTTTCACGGACAAGGATGGGCCCACAAATGTTACTTGTTGACACGGGCCGCAGGCCTAGGTGGTGGATGGTCGTTCACCGCGATGGGGGCACCTTTTACGGACAAGTATTGGCCCAGAAACGTTGATGGTTACACGGGACGCACGTTGAAGGGGTGGATAGTCGTCCACCGGTGCTGCAGAGTGGGGAAGCGCTAGGTGCACAGGAACGGGAGGAGCAAATGGTCCTGCGTAGGGTTGGCACCTTTCACGACCAGCGACTGTCCCAACACTCGTAATTTTATACACAAGTCTAGGTGGTGGATTGGTCGTCCACCAGGTGCCGCAGGGTCGGCTGATGGGAGGTGAAAGGTGCCCACGAACGGGGGGGGGGGGCAGGGAACTGCCCTATGGGGTTTCCCTGGTTGGCGGTACTTTGGAGGGGTGGTGAGTCACATACGGGCGGATCCACCCCTCGGGGGGGAGAACGGTACACGGGTGACTGATAGCGGGGCGCAGGAGGCAATGAAGGAAATTCAACAGAGGATGCTTGGAGGGCAAGTGAAGGTGAGAATGGGGAGAGGATGGAGGTCACAGAGTGAATGGGGAAGAGGCAAACAGGTGAGATGGTTTTGAGAAGGATAAATGGAGAATGAGTCGGTATGGGGATGGGAAAAGTATATTGATTGCATTTATGTACTGCTTTAATAAAGTCTAAATGATTGCAACCTTGTCCTAATAAAATGGCCTTTTACGCTTCAAGTAACAGCATGGAGTGTGGTTCTTGTGCGATGTTCCTCCGTGCTCGAGCTACATTTTTTGCAGTGAAAGGCACGTAAATGCGTGACATAGTGCAATAGTGGAACTTTCGCATAACAAGCCTTTACGGGAAATTAAGCACAATAAGGTGCACCTTTCACTACCTCTAGGTAGCACTCTACACAAAAGCACTTCTGCAAGCGTCCCGGGGAGACCTTGCACAGTGTACACATAGAGAGATGGGCGCAATTAAAACTCTGTACAAATGCATACCTACGGACATAGACATGTTAAAGCACGGGAAAGGCCCCCATCTTTCAGGGCCACACCCGGTAAAGTGGACTGGACAATCAGACGTCTGGAAGTAATAATGGTGGCCATGAAAAAAACATTTTTTTTTCTTCTGACAGCAGGACATAACTGCTTGAATGAAATTTAGTGTGCCTGCCCAGCCTTAACCCTTGCACGTTCATTTAGGCAGGTAGTGTCATTTACAATTAAAAAATGCAGTCTCGTGGCTTTCTATTCACCTCCCCACACCCCTTATACTTTACTCCTCTCTTAACATCTCTCGCTATCTCTACATCTCTAGCACCTACACCCTCTCGCTGTCTCAGTTCTCTCGACCTCACCCATGTCTACCTCATTTATCTCTCAATACAGCTCTACCATTACCTTTCTTTCATGACCTTACCTCTCTCTACCATTCCGTGTTTGCCTCTACATCTCTACCCCCACACTCTACTTCATTCCTCACCACTCTCTACCTTTCCCGTCTCTAACTCGCATCTCTCTTACTACCTGATTTCTCTACCCCAGCACTCTCTCTCACACTACCTAATCCCTCAATATACTTAATTGTTTGTTCGGCCCCTAGCCCCTCTCACGCCATTGTTCCTTCTAGCTATGTCTCTTTCTCTTCCTATTTATCTTGACCATTATATGTCCTGTGACTTTCTTTCTCATCTCTCTCAGCAATTCCTATTCTATTTCAACCCACCCTCTAGTCCATCATCTCGTTCTACCTTTCTCCCTTTACACACCACTTCCTCATTTCTGTTTCTACAACTCTAACCTCTAACTTGCCATCTATATCTCTTCTCTCTAAATCTCAATCTACCTCACCACACTTTCAATACCTTATCTGTCTCTCTACTCCCTCTTTTTTCTCTACATTTTGCCTCTTTCTATCATTCGCCCTTCTCCCTACCTTTCTCTGACTCACTACTCTCTTTACCTGACATATTTTTCTAAACTCTTTTAATTTTGCCTGCACTCTGCCAAACCATTCTCTTTTCATCCTATCTCACCACCTCACCCCTCTACCAGTCTACCTCTCTCTAACCCTCTTCTCTTCCAACATTTTCTCTCTCTCTGTACCTCCCCCTATGGTTCTTCCCTTCCCCATCACTCTCTGTACATTTCCTACTCCCCATTCCTAGTTGTATGTATGTATGTATATAGAATTTTTAGAGGACAAACCTAACTAAAAGGCAGCAGAGCACTGTAAATGGTCAAAGACAAGCAGTCAACGAGTTAAGAGGAGATGGAGCTGGGTTGGGGATGTTAATACATTGTGACGTACTGTTCTTTAAAGAGGTGAGTCTTCAACTCTTTTCTAAACTGGAGTAGCGTTGGGGTTATCTTGATGGATACAGGAACGTTGTTCCAGATCCCGGGTGCATAGATGGAAAATGCCTACTGTCTTGTGTTTTTTCTTCCACTTCTTAGTCTGCAGTCTGATGGTGTCCTAGCCGCAGGTGTGCAGAAATCCACTGAGACGGTGAGCTTGTCTGCAAGATAAGCAGGGGTGCTGGTCGTGATAACTTTGTAAATTGATGCTGCTGGTTCTGAAGATGGTACAGGCCATCAAGGGGAGTCAACAAAGGAGTTCCATCTAAATGGGGCGAATGAGATCATATTTATTCAGGCCCTGGATGAGATGTTTTCAGCATGTAGAATGGCCTAAAGGGGAGCTTGTGTGACATCTGGGAAGTCATGCAGTAGGGTATTCCCACCATCCAGATGCCAGAGTACAGGGGCTTGAAGTTGCTTTCTGGAAGAAATGGTTTGACTTTCTTTAGAAGAGAGAGCTGGTATCAGGCTGCCTTTGTGTTTTTTAGCAATCTATTCCTTGAGGAAGAGGGTGGTGTCCAGGTTGAATCCATATAAACTGGCATTCAGTGAAAGTTGGTGCTCAAAGCCGTTAAGGTTCATGTCACTTGACCAGATTTGTACTGTACCTTGTTTATTGTTCTTGGCAAATAACAGGAATTCTGTCTTGGTTGGGTTGAGCTTCAAGTAGGCGCTGGGCATCCAGGTCTGGATGACGAGAAAGCAGTGTTTGAGGCGTTCAATGTCTGAAGTAGAAGAGACTTTCAAGTAGAGTTGTGTATCATCAACATATTGGTGAATCTTGATGCTGTTATCTGTCATTAGAGAAACAATTGGCTCACTGCCTACGTTGAAGATGACAGGAGACAGTAAGGACCCTGAGGGACTACACAGGTGATAGGGATGTTTTGTGACCTGGAGGTGCCCATGTGAACAAACTGGAATCAGTGGAAAAGGTAGGAGGTTAACCAGGGAAGGGCTTTGCAGGTGAATACCATTCAGGACTCTTGGGTGTGTGTGAGAGTGTGATGGAGAGCTGCATCAAAGGCAGCTGAGAGGCGCAGCAATACCAGGAGTCAGCAGTCATCTTCATCTGCGGTCAAGAGGACATTATCTATTATGTGTAAGGTAGTGGTTTACATGCTGCAATATGATCTGAAGTCAGACTGGTAGTCGCGCAAGAGATGGTTGGCACTGATGTTCTCTTAAAGATGAACATAGACTGCTTTTTCAATAATCTTGCCGATGAAAGGTAGGCGAGTGATGGGGCAGTATTTGGCGAGGTCATCAGGGTCTAGTGTAGGCTTCTTTAGGAGTGGCATGTCTTAAGAGTTTCTGGCCAGATGCCTCGAGTGAGGAAGGGATTGACAATGGTAAGTAGGGATAAGAGAGCATCTCCAGAGGGAGCTTTGATAAAGGACGATGGTAAGACATCATCTTCATACGAAATGGCTTTGAAGGAGTTGAGTTTGTCACCGAGATTTGGGAGGGACAGGGCTTTAAAGACTTACCATTGTGGCATTCTACAGGAAGGGATTGGTGTAAGAATTGCAGCAGGCTTGGTGTCGTCGATGCGCTGTCAGATCACCTGCATTTCTTCATGGAAGAAGAGGTTGATGGCATTACACTTTTCAGTGGAGTGAGAAATAGGTTGGACCAGCAGGGGGTTGAAGTAGTGTTTGACTGTCTTGAACAGTGTTCTGCTTCAGTTGGTGCCTTCATTGATAGTGTTGGTATAGTTCTTTGCTTATGTATTAAGTAGGGCTCCCGGTTTTATGGTATTTATTTTTTTAACATTTCCGTCTGTATTTATCCATATTTATTTTTTGCCCATTTTATCTGTATTTATCCATCTTTATTTGTGTAAAATGAAGTGGTAATACTGTACATTTCCATAATTATTTTACTGATATGACACACATGCATACTTTGATGTCTGTCGTGATTTAGCTATTTAAGCTGACAAATATTACATAACAATACATCCACTAAATATTAGCATTAGACCACAAATGTATGACATATGCCATTATTTAAAGAAATTTCAGCCTGTTTTTCAATTTCCCATGCTGCCATCTGCTCAGCTGTTGGGCTACAATTCATGAAAGAGAGCACAGAGAGTCACTTAAAAGAAGCACAATTTTCTGTATTTATCCACTTTTAAAAATAAATGCAGACAGAAAACACATTGTTTTCCGTCTGTATTTATCTGTAAAAATCAGTAAAAACAGAAAACAGGGAGCCTTAGTAATAAGCTGTCTACGTGTTGAGTGGAGGAACTTCAGTATTGAGAGGTCCTTAGAAGTTCTTGTTTTCTTCCATTTTCGTTCCTGCCTGTGGATGGATCAATTCTTGTTTCAAGGTCTTTAGAGTACCAGAGTGTTGAAGGCTTCAGCTTGCACTTTTGTGTTGTAATTAGTGCGTGGATGTTCACAAAGCTTTCTAAAAATTGGTTGAAGTTGTTTAGAAGTGTATTGGACTTGGAGTTGGTAGGCTGCGAGAAGTGTTCATGAATTAGGTTGTCTCTGGAGAAGTCTTTGAAAGATCTGAAGGTTTGGTTTTCTCTTTTGTCTTGACCTTGGTTTGTTGGCAGGATGCTAATGGTGGATTTAGGGTTGGAAAAGTGGTCAGTCCAGAGGTATGAGGGTTTGCATTAGGTTGTTGGTGATGTTAAGAAGACAATGTTGAGGATGTGGTCTTTGGAGTGTGTGGATTGTGCCACTCTAAAATCTTGTCTATCACCGTCTTTCTTTCTCTACCCATCTCTTCATCATTCTACCTCTCTTTAGTATTTTTCTAATTATCTCACCTTTCTCTTTATCTTATATTTATTCCTTTCTCATCTAGCTCTCTACCGCATCATTTTCTTTACTTCTCTTTTCCCTCTACTTCACTACTTTCACTATTCTGTTCTTTCCACCTCTTTGTACTTCCCCTATCTCCTGCAGCCCCCCGATTCTCGTATTATCAGAGTCATATGGAATTGTCTAGCCATAGATGTGCACACATAGAAAGAGGTGAGAAGGGACTTAGCAGGTGAAGAGTATCAAGGTGAAATCAGATTTCATCTTACAGAATGGTGAAAATCCTTAAAGCAGTGATTTGACTTTCACTGTTGCAGCAGTAATGTCAGTTGAAGAGGGCAATTAACTTGTGATCGCAACTATCTGGAAATTAAGGCTACAGCTTCAAGCACCATCTGCTTACGTTTTAATTTAACATTATGAACTAGTCTACTAAACATCCACTGTGCAACCCGTAGCCTTTTTTTCTTTTCTTTTTTTACACATGAAGCACTATTACTGCAAGACAAAAAACCTACATCTCAATGTTCAAGCTTTCTTTTGATGCAATCTGGATGGCGGACCCCAAGCAGACTGAACGTTCTCTAGTTTTTGCGTGCCCACACTTCTGAAAGTTTAACAAAAAGTAATTTAATATTGTTTGGCATCACAAGGGCTTGAAACAACTGAAAATGGTTATAACTTCAAAGTTGCTCAGAAAATTGGGCCACAAACTATGAATTTCCCTATGCCTTCATAATCCTGGAAAACCCCTGCCTAGAAAGATCCAGAGGCAACTCCCTCCACAACTGCATGCATGAAAACAATGTCCATATACACTCGGATGTGTCCGGAAATCCTCTGAAATTATTTAGATTTAGAGAAGCTGTACAACTTCGTACCACAAATAACTAAACCAATATGCAAGATAACCAAGGCATAAAACACGTATGCTAGAGTTTGTAACAGAACCGTGCAAGTCAACAAGGCCTGGCAGCTATATCACTCCTTGTAGCAGAGAAGCCGAGTGGCCCCGAATCCACAAAGTAGCGTTTTAACTGGTGCAAAGATAATTTACTGTATATGTTTCTGTATATAGATTTGTATGGTAAAAATGTTATTTGATGGAGAAGTTTGCAAATAAATTATGTAACCCCTTTTTCTGGGTGGGCCAGTATTTTCTCAAAGCGGTTTGATTTTTCAATTTGATTTTTTGGCGGGTAATGCCAAACAAAATTTGCTCACGAAAAACAGATCGGAAAGAGGGGAGAAATCCTAATTTCGCATATGATCCCGCATTCTGAAACGCGGAACTCGACATCAGCTGTTTAAACCTCACAGGACAAAAAACGCAAACCGTGCTACCATAATTCCCCCAGATGGGTTAACTGCTTTTATTACCAGCCCGGTGGAAATGACAACATTAGAATATAAATGGAGAGACTGTGCTGTGCTTTTATGGTTTGCCCAGAGCGTCAGTTCGGAGTGGACTGGCAATAGGCAACCACATTATTTACTTATTTGTCTATTATGATGGTTGTATCTTGTCTACATATTACCTTTCAGACTGGATTTGAGAGTGTCTGTGTGTTTACTTGTGTATGTGTTCACGTAGGTACTTGTGTGTTTGTGTGTAGTTGTGTGTGCATGAGTGTTTACGTAGGTACGTGTGTGCAGGCGCGCAACGCCCATTGGGCTCAAGGGGCTTCAGCCCCCCCCCCCTGTCGTGTGTGGCAGCCCGGGCTGAGACAGCTTCCCGGGCGCACACACAGCCGCACCCGAGTACTTCACAGGTCTTTAAAAGACATTTTGCTTGTTAATGAGGCTTTGTTGTTTTTTCACCCCTTCTTAGAGCCCCTGCATCTCCACTCTGCCTATTGCAGGAAGAATTAGCCCCCCCCACCCGAAATTTTTTCTTAGCCCCCCCCCTAAATTTGGCTCTAGTTGCGCCTCTGCGTGTGTGTGTGTGTTTACCTAGGTAGTTGTGTGTTTACGAAGGTACTTGTGTGTGTGTGTTTACGAAGGTACTCGTGTGTGAGTGTTTACGTAGGTACTTGTGGGTTTGTGTGTGTGTTTACATAGGTACTTGTGTGTGTGTGTGTCTGTTTACGTAGGTACTTATGTGTGTGTTTACGTAGGGAAACGACCTTTACCACTACTCTTTAACAACGAGGGGCCTGAACCACGATCCCTCAACCACTACTGCATTCGTCTAAACAACGACCTGTCTAAACAACGACCTGCATGAAGAGATTAGTTGTTTCTTTTGTTATAGTAAGTTGTCTGTCTGATTTGTTTTTTTCATGGAGTGTAACATTTTGTAAAAATAATTAACTGTTTTACATTTTCTAAGTTTATTTATGCAATCTTACTAATTAATGTATGTTGTTTAAATTTACCTTCTGAGACCAGTAGATGGCACTCTTGGATTGTTTATGACTGATAATATATATATATATATATATATATATATATATATATATATATATATATATATATATATATATATATATATATATATATACTACAATCTACTGGCGGTCGCCAGTAGATAGTTATAGTTAGAACCTATTTTCCATAGGAAATCCGCGACATTCTATTTGAAATAACTCTCTTGCCGGTTGACGTATCTTCGCAAAATTTTCAAACTTTGTGGGGCGCTCCGGTCCGCTCCTACCCTGAAAGTCTCGGGGGATTCGTCATAGCGGGGCCGAGAAAAAGGGGGTCCCAAAACGTGTTTTCCCCATTCATTTTCCCATAGGAAACTTTAGACACGGCTACAGCCCGAACTGCTGAACGGAATTACACCAAATTTGGCAAAGAGGTAGTTCTTGGTTCAGAAAGAACCCTTTTGTTAAATGGTGTAAATCCGTTCAGTAGTTGCTGAGAAAATCAAAAGTAAAAGTACATATATATCTATGGGCACGGAGGATTCGCGCACCCTGCGCGCACCGTCCCGATCACGAGCTGCATGTTAATTGGCTGTCAGCTGGCTGTCAACATTCCGATTCAGGAAGTGTTGGCAGCCATTTTGTCCCTCGGTAGAACCGAGGGACAGAAACTAAGTGCGCAAAGCGCACAAAGGGGGCAGGGTAGAAACACCCTGACCCCTAGGGCTCTGCTCAGGGGTCCCACAAGGACCCCTGGGCAAATGTTTTTAATTTTTTTTTAAAAATCAGCAGGATGCGCTCAGGGTGCGCGGATCCTGCCGAAAATCGAAGCGCGGTCTCCAGCGCTCGATAAGCTGGCTCCCGGGTGGCCCAAGTCCCGGGGGCATGGTGGAGGGTTTTAATTTATGTAGGGGGCCTCTAAGGTCTCCAAGCCCCGGGGACCGCCACCCCGGGGCTTTATCTAAAAATGATGGCGGGAGGGCTCTTTGCCCTCCCGCTGCCCCGGGGACCACCACCTCCCGGGGCTTCTTTATTTTTATTGAAAAACCTGTGTGGGGGGCTCCAGCCCCCACACGCCCGGGGACCACCACCTCCCGGAGCACTAAACATTTAAATATGGGGGTCCGTTACGGACCCCCAGAGCCCCGCGGACCACCACCTCCCCGGGCTGTGCACTGAATGGGAGGGGGCCGCGCGGCCCCCTCCTGGAGCCCTTGATGGCCCTGGGGACCACCACCCCCAGGGCCGGCTCCTTGCAGTGTCCCGGGTGCCTACCCCGGGACACTGCTGTTTGCTATGACAGGACGTGAGCCTCGCGGCTCCCGTCCTGTCATAGCAAGTCTTAGTTTGCATTTTGAAGAGAGAGCAGGAAACCTGCTCTCTCTTTCAAAATGCAAACTCAATTGCTTTTCACATGGGGAGCAGCATGTTAGCTGCTCCCCATGTGGAAAAGCAACGCCGGCTCGCGCAGGAGGCGGGGAGCCGGCTGGGACTGTGGGGGTATTGGGGACCCCCCACAGTCTCCAACGTGAGGCCAGGCCCCGGGGATGGGGTCCCGGGGCCATAGGGCCCGGGAGGGAGCCACGCAGCCCCCTCCAAATAAAAAAAATAAAAAAAATCGAGGCCATGCCCCGGGGATGGGGTCCCCGGGGCCAATACAGGCCCAGGAAGGGGGCCACGCGGCCCCCTTCCACGTTTTTTTTTTTAAATAAAAATAAATAAAAAATGCTCAGGCCCCGGGGGATGGGGTCCCCGGGGCCAAAGTGGGCAGGGAAGGGGGCCACGCAGCCCCCTCCCATTAAAAAAAAACGAAAAAAAACGACCGGCATCGTGCCGGAGGCCCCGCCCCCTCCCTGCAGTACTTGCAAACGCGCCCTGGCGCGTTTGCAGAGGGGAACGAATTCCCTTGAATACTGAGGGTCCCTGGGGGCCAACTAGCCCACCAGGAACCTCCAGTATGCGCCAGGGGCTGCCTTGCAGAGACGTGTACAGAGGCCACGCCCCTTTTTACACCTCTCTGCAACGCAGCTCTGTGGCGCTTTTTGGAGGTATATGGTGGGCTAGTTGGACTCAAGGGACCCTCAGGATTCAAGGGGACTTAATCCCCCAACTTAAAACGCGCCACGGGGCGCGTTTGCACAGTGGTGAAGGGAGGGGGCGGGGCTTCAGGTGACATGTGTGCAAACAGGCCCCGTGGCGCGTTTTAAGATGGGGGATTAAATCCCCTCAATCCTGAGGGTCCCTGGGGCCAACTAGCCCAACAGGTACATCCAGAAAGCGCCACTGAGCTGCGTTGCAGAGAGGTGTAAAGAGGGTGTGGCCTCTCTACACGTCTCTGCAACGCAGCCTCTGGCGCATACTGGAGGTTCCTGGTGGGCTAGTTGGCCCCTAGGGACCCTCATGATTCAAGGGGACTTAATCCCCCAACTTAAAACGCGCCACGGGGCGCGTTTGCACAGATGTCACCTCAGGCCCCGCCCCTCCCTTCACCATTGTGCAAATATTCCTCTAAAATCTGCCTTACTACGAATTCCGATTTACTCACCTGTTATCAGGAGAGACCTCAGTGCTGCATCTTTCAGCCCAGTACTAATCCTGAAAAGTAATTTTACCCGTACTTCACCAGTAACTTGAATTTCCTTCCATAGGATATCATTGCCTGCTTTTTGCTGAAAAAGTTTCTAAGTGTTGATTTTTGAAACATACAAATATTCCTCTAAAATCAGCCGAAATACGAATTCCGATTTACTCACCTGTTATAAGGAGAGACCTCAGTGCTGTATCTTTCAGCCCAGTACTGGTCCTGAAAAGTAATTTTAACCGTACTTACCAGTAACTTGAATTTCCTTCCATAGGCTAACATTGACTGGTTTCACTTGGAAATTCTTCTAAGTGTGGAGTTTTGGAACTTTAAAATATTCCTCTAAAATCAGGCGAAATACGAATTCCGATTTACTCACCTGTTATCAGGAGAGACCTCAGTGCTGCATCTTTCAGCCCAGTACTGATCCTCAAAAGTAATTTTAACCGTACTTACCAGTAACTTGAATTTCCTTCCATAGGATATCATTGCCTGCTTTTTGCTGAAAAAGTTTCTAAGTGTTGATTTTTGAAACATACAAATATTCCTCTAAAATCAGCCGAAATCCGAATTCTGATTTACTCACCTGTTATCAGGAGAGACCTCAGTGCTGCATCTTTCAGCCCAGTACTGGTCCTGAAAAGTAATTTTAACCGTACTTACCGGTAACTTGAATTTCCTTCATAGGCTAACATTGACTGGTTTCACTTGGAAATTCTTCTAAGTGTGGAGTTTTGGAACTTTATAATATTCCTCTAAAATCAACCAAAGTACGAATTCCAATTTACTCACCTGTTATCAGGAGAGAACCCAGTGCTGCATCTTTTAGCCCAGCACTGACCTGAAAAGTAATTTTAACCGTACTTACCAGTAACTTATATTTTCTTCCATAGGAATCCATTGTCTGGTTTTCAGCAGAAAAGTTTCAAAGTGTCGATTTTCACAAACTACAAATATTCCTTAAAAATCGCCTGTATGACTTAAACGCATTCTTTCAACTGTTTACAGGAGATGCACCAGTGCTGGATCCAGGATCCAACACTGAGTAAGAAAAAGTAACGATAACAGTTTTTACCTGCTAAGTGAATTTCCTTCCATAGGATAACATTGGTGATTCTATGAGAAAAAGTTTCTAAGTGTCAACTTTTAAAATACAATAATATTCCTTAAAAATCACGACTGTAACCAAAACGCTTTTACTCAACTGTTTACAGGAGATGTACCAGGACTGAATCTACGATCCAGTCCTGTGGTTAGAAAAGTAATCCATAAAGTAACTAATTGCATTTAACTAGAAATTCACATTGAGCTGAATGTTGCATTGTGTTTGAAAATGTGTTGCCCATTGCAACAACTGTAACTACTGTACTTAAAAGTCTATTGCCTATGTGCAAAGTATTTAATCTAAAGTAATTCATTCTGAGAAAGTATTTTTGTAATGTAATGTATAATGTAATTACAATGTAATTTAAAAAATAAAATATGTAAAAAAAATTGTTTCTAAAAATGTAGTAAATCAGTATGAAAAAAATTAATATAACAATTAATACATTTAAAAATTGTCATTTACAAAACCTTTGAAATTCACTGAAAAACCGTAGGTTTCAGACATGTTATAGTTAGGAATTAGCATTTAAAAAACCTTTGAAATTCACTGAAAAAACCATAGGTTTCAGATATGTTATAGTTAGAAATTAGCATTTAAAAAACCTTTGAAATTCACTGAAAAACCATAGGTTTTAGGGACAGTTATAGTTAGTTGGACATTGCACTCGTACAAAACCCGTGAAATTCCCCGTTATAGTTAGTTCAGTTAGTTCAGCTAACTATAACTCGCGCCCTACAATGCACTGCTGATGACGTCACATATTACATCACTCATGACATGGTCAGTGACATCACTGATGACATCACTGATGACATCTCAAATGACATCACTGATGACATCATCCACGTGATAATCTGATGCAGCTCTTCACACCCTAATATAACCTTTGATACACCCAATCTAAATTACAGACTGCCATTCGCAAAACCATAGACACTCCAACACCAATAACTACATACCCACTCACTGATTCTTAGGTCTACACACACACATCCACTCACTCACCCGTACAGTCACTCATACTTATGGTCACTCAGTACAGGACTATCATATGCACTCTTACTCCTATATAGACACTCAAACACCGCCACTCATCCATAGAGGTACTCACACACCTAGTCAGTCATGCAAATAATTAAACACACTGCCATTTACTCACCTATAGTTATACACACACCAGCTCACTTAATCATACAAATACTAGCACATTGTTACGCTCTTATACAATCACTGATACAAGCACACACTCATCCATACAGCCACTATCACAATCACTCACTCTCGCTTATAGCTATTTATATACTCCAATACACATATATACTGCCTTTCACATATGTAGTTACTCACACATGTACCACTGGGACATACATTCACTCACTAACACACTTACACACACTTACCCACCCATACAGTCTATCACAGATGCACTCTTGAAACCATCCACCCAGTGAATCACCCACTCACACATCTATGCACAGTCGCACACACCCCATCCACACAAACACTCGGGCACCCATACATATACTCAGACAACAAATCAATAACTCTTATAGACACTCATGTAGCTATTCACAAACCCATGCAGCCACTTACACAGCAACAGACAGATACAGACATTCACCCAGTTTAGTCACTAACCCATGCATTCAGTAAGATACGTTTAATCACTCACTTATAGAATTAGTCACGCACCTACTAAATCATCCACACAGACACTTATACACCCACTCATTCTTCAATACGCCTTTTCCTATATATATTAAAAATATTTAAACTTTACAGAAACACACAGTCACTGGATGATGTCATCAGTGATGTCATTTGAGATGTCATCAGTGATGTCATCAGTGATGTCACTGACCATGTCATGAGTGATGTAATATGTGACGTCATCAGCAGTGCATTATGGGAGTGCGAGTTATAGTTAGCTGAACTAACTATAACGGGGGAATTTCACGGGTTTTGTACGAGTGCAATGTCCAACTAACTATAACTGTCCCTAAAACCTATGGTTTTTTCAGTGAATTTCAAAGGTTTTTTAAATGCTAATTTCTAACTATAACATATCTGAAACCTATGGTTTTTTCAGTGAATATATATATATATATATAGTGGCAAGTGTATCATGAGTATGAGTTTTTGGGTGGCAAGGATATTTTTAGGGTTTATGGTGGGTGTAGGTTTTTGGGTGGCAAGGGCATTTTTTACATTTTTTGGGTGGGAATGGGTTTTTGGGTGGCAAGTGTATTTTTAGGGTTAAGGGTGGGTATGGGTTTTTGGGTGGAAAGGGTAATTTGAGGGTTTAGGGTGGGCATGGTTTTTGGGTGGCAATGGTAATTTTAGGATTTCGGGTGGGTATGGGTTTTGGGATTGCAAGGGTATTTTTAGGGTTTAGGGTGGGTATGGGTTTTGGGGTGGGAAGGGGATTTTTAGGGTTTAGGGTGGGTGTGGGTTTTTGGGTGGCAAGGGTAATTTTAGGGTGGGTATGGGTTTTTGGGTGGCAAGGGTAATTTTAGGGTGGGTATGGGTTTTGGGCGGCAGAGTGTATTTTTAGGGTTAAGGGTGGGTATGGGTTTTTGGGTAACAAGGGTAATTTTAGGGTGGGTGTGGGTTTTGGGATGGCAAGGGTAATTTTAGGGTTTAAGGTAGGTATGGGTTTTTGGGATTGCAAGGGTATTTACAGGGTTTAGGGTGGGTGTGGGTGTTTGGGTGGAAGGGAATTTTAGGGTTCAGGGTGGGTATAGGTTTTTGGGTGGAAAGGGAATTTAAGGTTTTGGGTGGGTGTAGGTTTTTGGGTGGAAAGGAAATTTATAACATTAAAAGTGAGTATAGGGGTGTGTGTGTGTATGTATATATACAAACATACTATATATATATATATATATATATATATATATATATATATATATATATATATATATATATGTGTGTGTATATAGTGTTAATACTTATCAATATTAATTTTTACAACACGTCTTTAGCATGCATGCCTTTACCACGAAATTTAAGATTTTTACAGGTACATACAAACCCATTACATACATACATACATATATACATATATATATATATATATATATACATACATATACATATACACACGCATATGGGTTTATACTTCCCTGGAAAATAGATACATTAATGGGGTAAAGGCAATCATGGTAAAGGCATAGTAGGTGTAAAAAATAGTAGTTGTTAAAACTTTAGTGGTTTAGACTAAGTAGTGGTTGAGGAGTAGTGGTTTAGACTGTAGTTGTTCCATCATACAATCACAACGTAGGTACTTGTGAGTGTGTGTGTGTTTACGTAAGTACGTGTGTGTGTGTGTGTGTGTGTGTGTCTATACATGAGTCTATCAATGCAAGTAAGTACAGGTGCCAGGGCTTTAAGTGGGGAAAAAAACTGGGGGTGCTCTAAAAGGGGCGGGGCAAACCTCAAAGGGGTGTGGACTAAGTAGGGGCGTGGTCTAAATAAAGATAACTAGTGTAGCAGTACCCCCTGCTCTGACAAGCCGTCAGCTCTAGGACTCCTCAGTGTGTCATTTGATTTGGAATTCCCTGCTCAGGCTTGCTCTCTCCCCTCCTAAGAAAACATGCCTCTGTCAGAGACCCACCCACCCCCTTCTTTTTAAAAAAACTTCGCCGAAGCAGTGCTTTGCGGAAAGGCAATCTGCAAATGTGGGCCACTTTTTTTTAGCGTGCCCGGACGATTTTGTTATCCCAATCCAACCCTGCTGACCTGCAGTAAACTGCGTGGTGGAAAGGTCTATTTTCAAAATCGCTTTTAGGAAGCAGTCACTTTTAACTGAAAGAAAAAGCTCAAGGGTAACACGTCCTCTTTCATCGTATATAGTACTTTAGAAGTTGTCATTTGCTCAAAATAAACCCTAAATTTTCTTGCGTGACACTATCCTATTTTTTTAAAATCTCAAATGATTTTGTGGTTTGGTGCTCAGACCAGACTAGTTCTGCAGTGCTCCGCACCGTCCTATCTGGTTACGTCTATCAGATAGGTCCAGTTCACATAACGTTTCTAAAAAGGTATCTTATCATTGGAATGAGGTGTTTTTGAAAAACATGGTGTCCGTTCAATACTTACATAAACTGCGCGATACTCAACTCAGAAACTGGCAAACGAAGAGGTACCTCAGAATCGGAGTACCGAAGTGGACTTTAAAGGAAGACCTTATAATCGAGCTCAGGCGCGCAACGCCCATTGGGTTCAAAGGGCTTCAGCCCCCCCACCCCCCCCCCCCCCTGTCGTGTGTGGCAGCCCGGGTTGAGACAGCTTCCTGGGCACACACACAGCCGCACCCGAGTACTTCACAGGTCTTTTAAAGACCATTGCATGTTAATCATTCTTTGTCGTTTTTTCACCCCTTCTTAGAGCCCCTGCATCTCCACACTTCCTACTACTGGAATAATGAGCCCCCCCGAAATTTTTCCTTAGCCCCTCCCGAAATTTGGCTCTAGTTGCACCTCTGATCGAGCTGGTGTGGGGATGCTAGGGGTACTGGGGGAGCATTAGCTTGATTTGCTTAAGTATGTGTGTAACAATAGTCCAAGAAAAAAAAGAAAGAAAACGGACTACCTCTGCGAGGCCCGAAGATAGAGCCCGATAGAGACCCGTTTCGAGGCCCCGTGAAAATAACTGCCGGTGCTCAGACCCGGACAGACCCGGCCCACTTAAAGCCCCGACAGGTGCTGATGCCAAGAGTGCCCTTGGAGTGACTGATTAGCAGAGCTAATGATCCAGTCAATTACATCCGACTGCCTCAGTAGAGTGCCCGTGGCCGCCTGTGGAGGCTCTGCTTCTTCTCATCTGTCAATCAACTGGAGTGACAGCTCCATTGCTAAGCAGCATCTGCCCACCGTGGAGATTTCCAACACCCTCATCGTTACTCTGTTCTCAGGAGCTGCTGAAAGGGGAATTAGAACACCATTCCAAGCAGCGTGAGGTCGGGTAGGTGTAGCGGCGCCTGCATCCATGAGGCACAGACGAGTGACCCACAGACTGATTCTCATGGGATAATTTTCCCGCACTTAAGGGAGTACTACTCCTCTATTTTCCTAGTGGCACTAGATCATTATAAGCCATTTAACTCCCTGATCTATTCTTATCTTTAATTACTGGTCCTGAAGAAGCACTTTTGGATCTCCTCCAGAGACCGAGAGACAGCGCGAAAGATGTTGACCCAAAGCATATCCATTAGGGGTATGCTACACAACTAGCTACAGAGGGCCATTACACCCCTCACAGCAGCACCACTTTCTTGGATTTTAACAATGACAGAGGGACCACTACTTTAATAAATTTACCCATTCTTCCTCCAGTCATTTTTAAGCCTCACTTTTAGGACTTCACTGCCTCTTACCCCACGCATTCATCAAAAGATCTCTGAAAAAGTGACCCTTCGGGGGACCCGTAGGACATTGCAGCGCCGGCCCAACGAGGAGCACCTGCCCAATGATGAAGCATGACATCCTTCGGGGTGTGTGAGGGCATCACGATTAGGACACACTGTCCCCCACTAACAGAGTAGTAGGACGACCTCAGTAACTCTTGTTTCCTTTCTGATAGGAATAGTGACTCTCGTTGGTTGTAAATCCCTATTTTTAAAGCCAGCAATGCTTTATTTTAGCTGTTTCCGCCAACAATTGCCCTTGTTTCATCGTTGGTCAAAAAGGAAAATAAATTCCTCCTATTTTTTTTCCCACTAACTCCCTCTTTCCTGTTTCCAAATGTTGGCATGTATGCTACTGGTACAGGGTTTCGGAGCACTCCCAAGACAAATGCTTGCAAGTAGATCGCTGCCAATTAAAACTCTCAAGAGAAACTTAGCAAGTGCATACGTGTAGGAAAATCAGAAACCTCCATGAGCAAGGGGGTAGGACAACAAATGAATACTCCACAAGACAATGGACACATAATAAAACCTTAGTACAGCCCTAAACTCAAGGTCCTCTGGTCTGTCACTGTCTGTCCCCAACAGCAAACCACAGAATTAATTTAATACGCTTATGTTTATCGCACCATGACAGTGCCAGATTACCAAATAGGCAAAGTAGGTACTGGCCTATGAGCCCCACTCCTGTTAGGGGCCCGCAACAACAGATCAAAATAAAACTGATTTGATATTGAAAGAAAATTACAATTAAGCTTTCGTAAATATTGCTTCCAACGGATAGAAAAAAAAGAATCAACTCAAAGAAATGAAAACTTTACATTAAAAACTTCATAGAGAAAATTCAGTATTAATGTAATGTACCCATTAACAACTCAAAGTACATAAGCCAGAGACATCAGATTCACATAACAGTTTGCCTCTTAAAAGCTCATCTTCTGGCAGCTGTCAGATAGTAAAAATAATCCGGTTCATTAGGTATTATTAGGAGATAATTTGAGAGGGGGGTCCATAAAATTTCGACTGCCTAGGGGCCTCAACAGGTATCAATCCGGCACTGCACCTTGGGGCTCATACTAACTTGGTCCATTACATCTAATGTCCTAATCACAATTCAGGGTGCAACGACGAAAGAATCCCCAATGCTACACCAAAACACAATGCAATTAATAAAAAACCTTGCAAAAAAAAGACAAAACAGAAGAGAATGGATATGCTAGAAGCAGTATCATTTGCCACCACTTTCAGGACTTTGTCCGGGTCCTTGGACTGTCAGTGCTTGCGGAGCAGTTCTCCAGTGAATGACGTGTTTGCCACTGGTGTCCCAGGATTTTGTGTAGTAATGCACTGTTCACTGAATGTCAAGTATTCCTTTTTGGGTCTTCACTCTCCAAAAGTAAAGTGGTTGAGCCATCAATGCTTGCGTCGCCAAGAGATGAGGAACTGAATCCCAAATACAGTAGGACACAAACCAACAACGTCCAATAAATGTCACTGTCCAATGAAAACTCTATCTCAGAACAGAGGTCTTTATTTACTACGAATTGCAAATTAGATAATATTATGATATACATGACACATGACCACAGACGACATTGCAAAGTTTACAGATTTAGATCCTGTAAAGGGTTTAGCATGTAAGTCTAAATAATATGCTAGTTTAAAGGTAGTCTAAGGGGAGGATTATGAAGCCTCTGCAATCCTCGGATCCCCTTGAGTCTGGCAGATTTAAATACAATGTTCCATTGGTGTGTAGGTGCCAGACGGAATGCAACAGAGCATCTTTCATGAATATGAAATATCTGGTCTTTGCCTTAGTTTCTCCACTGCTTTTCTTTGGAGACCTATTTTAATAGTGATTTAATTATGACAAGCAAAACAAACCCACTAGCAAAAGTAAACTAGGAAAATAAACAGGCTAGAAAGGGATTGCTGAGTGGGAGCAGAAACTGAAAAGCATTCTGTTTACTTGGGCTTGGTGTTTAAATGCTGTCCAGTCTGTTAACAAATTCGCTCCATCTGCACGCCCCAGCAAGGCTCATGAGGCCAAATGGCACATTAAAATGGAATAAAACCTAGAAGTTACCACCGAAGTATGTCCGTTTTCAGAGACGTGTATAACAAGAACAGTTGGTCGCGGTCTTTTCAGTGCCAGTGGTATTATGGATTCAGACACACCCACTATCCTGGTTATCACCCACAGTGAAAGAGATTGGTTGGCACGTACTGTCAACAATGAGCACTCTACATTTGGGTGAGTGTGCCAGTGATATTTAAACCAGGTAAGGACCGGAAGACTATGTCACAGGAAGGTAGTTCAATGATTCCGAACACAGCCTGGTCTGCCCTAGCCAAATGAATTAGGCTTAATAGGAGAAACACTTTAGTTCCTCTTGGTTGCATATTGGGTGACATAGGCTCCCACAAAACCATGCGGGGTTTCAAACAACATTCTTTAAGCCATGCCTAATGAACTGAGGGTCAAGGTGCATGCGAGATGGAAATAGTGCAGGTATAAATGGGCAGGTAAAGTAGCGTAGGTGTAGCACAAGATGCAGCGGGTCTTCAACCCTTTGAAGATGCAGGTGATTCCTGTGGTCCTCCGGTTCAGTCCAGCGTGGAGGGGCTTCAGAATCTTGTTAATCCTGGGCAGACGCTGTCCCTAACAATTCCCTTGTCTTTCTCCGTCATGGCAGTTCTCACAGCATCAAGATCTGGACTGTGGTGTCACAGACAAGCATCCACAGCTGAATAGAACCGTTGCTGAGTAGAAAGGTAAGAGAGAGTAAAAAGCTGACTATTGGGAAAAGAAAGGAAATCCCCTATGAGAAGAGATCGATGCAATGGGATGCCACCAAGACCAGGCAGTCAACGGAAGAAAAAAAAGTAGCGTGGAGTCTTTAACAACAACGACTAGTACAATATGAGCGGCATGTTAGTGAGAGGGAATCAAGCGCTGCAAAGACATCGCCAAGTAGAGAAGAACTAAACCAAGAGAAACTCATGCAGGTCCCACCAATGTCCCAGTGGAGAAGAACTCGAAAAAGATTGAGGTGAATATTAAAATAGGGGGATAATTGTTTAGTCTTGTATTTCAATATTCACATACCACTTTGACTTACTAACCAATGAGGTGGGCTGAATCGCTTAAATAACTGGGTAGCATGTTATTTCAAATATGTGTCTGTATGAGTAATTAGGCTAATACTGTAAATACCATTTACAAATTCCTTTAAGTTTTTTTATAACACTATTCATCCTAATGTAGCGTCAAAGCGCTTTAAATTACACAAGCGTATCAGACAAAATGAATCATACAAATGTAGAAATGAATAAACAGGGGATTTTAGATACGGCAATGGTGGTTACATGGTGTAGGATTCACATATCATCCACTTGGTCTGGAAAAACTCAAAGTAGGGATTTAAAACATAAAGCAGTGGTTGTCTGTGCTAATTTATTACTACCCAAAAGGAACCTTTTTAAGCAACATCGAAATAACGAAAGATTGAGGCAGAAAACGGCATTCTAAACCTATGCCTAGCTGTTTGCATGCAGCTCCTTGAAGCTGGTTCATAGCTCACTGTGCTATATGAGGAAGACTAACTTATTAACTGCAAATAAAAAAAATATTTCTTTGACAAAAACAATAATCCACTGAGCGATCTACATGCAACACAAATCTGTGATCTGCCTGTTACAAGTTGTGCTTTGCAGCAGCCACATTAACCCTCCATGCTACTTTGTGATGGCCATATCGTGACTAGACAAAACATAGACCTCTCGAGCAAGCTAATTAACCAACAGAGTTACCTTACTGTTGTTTTTAACTCCTGAAAATGACTGGGCACACAGTGACTCATCGGCTCAGCACAGCAGCAGGCTGGTGGGCAGGCCTACTGGCTGTGCCTAACTCTCACATTCCCTCAGACAGGCAAGACCATGGGGAAGTCATAAACAAGCATTTGCAATGCAATAGGTCTCGCATTTACGAGAGTTTGAGCTATTGGCATTGTAAATAACAATGCCTTTTATGTATGTGTTGTTTTTAAAACAGATAAATAAAAGGCATTGTCATTTACAATGGCAATAGCTTAAACTCTCGCAAATGTGAGACCTATTGCATTGCAAATGCGTTTGTGCTATAAAACATTTTAACAAGGGTTAGGAGAGAGGGTGTCCTAAGCTATTTGAGATGATAGTGCTTGGAGGCTGTAATTAAAGCCTACCGAGTAACAACACATGTAACGGGGGGTCACCATGGGAGGTTACAAAATGAGACAAGGTGGTACTCAGGAGGGACTTCTAAGCCTTTTGACCAATGAACAGCCACAGTTTAGAGTCGACAATGACACAAGCCAATGAAACATATCGATACCAAAGGGGGATGATGGACGGAGCGTTAGAGCAAATCAAACACTCACCCCCAGTCAACTGATCTGGGTTTAATCCATCATCATTCTTTAGCTCACTCCACCACCCCAGTTCAGACATGACCATATGCAAAGCAGTCTGACCCTGTGCCTCATGGGAACAGTCCAGCCCGAACTGCCAAGCCATGTCTTCCCTGGACCGGAAACAAGCATCCTGGGACCGGTTTCGGGTTCATAACCCTCATCAGCCAGGCTATCTTGAATCCAGTGGCAAAGTGAGCAAGGGACCCACGTCTGGGCATACCCTGCCAACTTATTTGAGAGGTAAAGTTCAGCGAGGCAAGTCAACCATCAGCGTCTGAGGAGGAGCAGGAGGCCTCATTGGGGAGTCACTGGACAAAGCAAAGATTTCTACATCAGGACTATTTTTTGGGAGTCGAAAATCTCTAGCAGGATGAGGCTGTAGGCTGTAGCAGATGAGGGCTCCACCAAGCCGGATACCCTGCCTAAGAGGAGCAGCTGAACAGGATTTTTTGCTGCGGAGAAGAACGCAGAGGGCGCTACAGCAAAGTCAGTTCCACCAGAGATGAACCTTGGGCAGATCGGCAGGTAAGTAGGTCTCGGTCTCCTCTAGGTTCTCAGAACATTTTTTGGCAGAGAATTTTCTAAGTCCTAAGCTTTGGATTTGGGCTATCTGTGCACATTTAGCACCACTTCCAAGAGTCCAGGACTAGAGGAGCACCATTTGGAGGTAAAGGAATCACCCAGGCCGAGTTCTAGGTACAGGTTCAAGATGGCTGTAGCCTTTTTTGTCCCTGAGGCTCTAAGCAGAAGGCCAGCCCCTGAAGTCACTCTGGCAATCCTGGGCCTAAGCAGAAAAGCTGGTCTCAAGGAGCACAGAAGTACTCTGAGGGCACAAGGAAGGCTTCAGACAGCAGGGCAGCCCTCTTGATGCAGCAGGGCAGTTCTTTGAAGTACATTGCAGGCCACAAGCAGCAGGGCAGTCCTCAGAGTCCTTCACAGGTCCAGAAGTGAACTAAAGAGTGGGTCCGAGTGTCCTATTTTTATACCTGGTGCCAGCTTCGAAGTGAAAGAAATGTCTGGAGCCCTCCCGTCCCCATCCCCCCCCACCCCCACAGATGGTTCTGGAATTTCCTGCCTCCCTGCCCAGGCTCCATTGGTTCTGGGGTCACAAAAGGCTAGTGTGAAGATCTTTGTGCGAGTGTTGAGGTAATTTCTTTAAAGTGTAAGTGGGACTGTGTAAGTGCGACAGTGCACAGCTCTGCCCCATCCTGCCAAGATGGCGCGACCTGCCAACTCCCATTCCCCCTATTGTGTGGCTGCCTGGGAGGACTACACAAAAGCTAAATGCCACTTACACCTGGTCATGTGACCCAGGAGACGGGCTGCAGGCACCGAACAGTTAGGAGAAGAAAATGCCAACTTTCTAAAAGCAGCATTTTCAGAATTGTGGCTTAAAATCGAACTTTAGAATTAATGAGGATCTTAAACTACTATTCCTTAGACACCAAACATTTCTACCTGCTCCCAAACAAAAGTTATCACTTAGAATTGTAATAAGGTAACCCAATGTTATCCTATGGGAGGGGTGGGCCTCACAGTAGTGAAAAATGAATCTGTGATTTTTTCAGTGCCAGGCCATGTAAAACTTAAAAGTACATGTCCAACTTTTTAAATTCAATGCCACCTGCCATATGGGTGGATTGTGGCCTACCCTAGAGGTGACTTAAATGTAGTAAAAAGGCAGTTTTTAGGTCTGGCAAGGGGTTTATTTTTCCAGGTCGAATTGGCAGTTTTAAACTGCACATATTCTGCAACAGCAGGACTGAGACATGTTTATAAGGCTAATTAAGTGGGTGGCACAATAAGTGCTGCAGACCCACTAGTAGCATTTAATTTACAGGCCTGGGTACATGTAGTACCACTTTGCTAAGGACCTATAACTAAATTAAATGTGTCAATTGGGTGTACGCCAATTTTACCATGTTTAGGAGAGTGAGCACAAGCACTTTAGCACTGGTTAGCAGTCGGAAAGTGCACAGAGTCATAATGCCAACAAAAACAAATTCAGAAAAATCAGAGGAGTGAGGGCAAAATGTTTGGGAGTGACCCTGCAGAGAGGGCCAAGTCCAACACCACCCATTCCACCAATCAGAATAGTCACATGTAAAGACCATTCTGACTGGCTTCTGGCAGCTGTTCCGCATCATTTAGATAGTCCACACCTTGTTAGACTGCATTGTGCGGTCCTGCTTGACAAGTAAAGATCATTTTCTGAATTCTGGTAAAAAATTCACTCCAATCTCTAAAAAAACCACAGATTTTACCTAATTTGCTTCTTGGCAATTAGTTTTACCTGGCCCATGCTCAATTCTAGAATACAATACCTTACACTTATATGTGCTCTCAGAAACCCTGAGCAGACTTTATTACAGTGCACCAATGGAATGTGACATTGATTTGCTATCTATCAAATAGGCTTGCAAGATTAGGTACTCCACACACTAACACAATGAGTGAGAAATAATGGAATAAGTTTGATTCAAAGCTCTCCTTCAACACACAAATTATCACTAGTGTGTATGGTGTCACCTTTTAGCGTTCCCACCTAAGGAAAATCCGCCACTTCCTGCATACTAACTACTGAGTAGAATTGGCACAAGCCGAGGTGATGGCTCTTATGGAATATTGTAAAACGATCTACACTTGCCTCCCCAAATAAAGGAATCTCCTGGTTACAACGAATACAAATCCAGTAGCAAAATGTGCCAGCTCTGAACACAGTCCCCTGGATACCGGTGTAATACAAAACCAAACTTAAAACTCCCTGCATTGTGCACAAAGTGTCCTGGTGAAAAAGTCCTGGATGTCTAAAGTATTAAAGATCCTGTTTGTCTTAAGTAACATACACCAAACAGAACAACCTCATAGCAACAATGCCCATGCACTCTCCCATCTGAACAGAGGCAACCCCTACTTCTTGGCCACCTGGCACCATATTTGCAACTCTGAATGTTCAACCATATCACCCCAGCACCAGTGGACCAACACTGGCTTACCCTTCAGGCTACCATTATGTTCAGGACCAGCTGCTCCATCTCACAGGCCAGAAGAAACAACACCCCTGAATACATGACTGAGAAATTACCCATCACAGGCAGACAGTGCCACACCAGGAGCTACAACACTGCCAGGCTGGAGACAGAGAAATGCAAGAAGTCAAAGGCCAAAATGCAGGTCATCTCCTACGCATACAGAACCTGGAAAAACATCATAATGGCTCCTGCAATCCTGTAGTTTAGCAAAACATTCAAGCCACCTCTCTTGCAAGAACACTGCCACCCTAAATGATAAGAGAATAAACACTATCTGGCTCACTGTAAACATTGGAATGTATTCATGGCTACCAGCAAGCCACTGTCTACTGCTGTGTTGCTCCCTAGCTAGGTGTGTGCTATTTAAATACAGATATATTCATATACATACCATAAATGACAACATTCCTTATCTGAGCGGGAGAGTCAGGATTTTTTTAACACAAAATATTTTGAGTTCTTCCTATTTTAATTTCCGCCAATCTAAAGCAAGATAATGGGGGCATTAGAAATGGTCTATTTTTCTTCCAATTGTCTCTCTTGAGTGCTTTTAAATGAAGGCATGTATGTCATACATATATCCCAGCCAGAACCATTCTCTTCACCTTCTCACATCATATTAAACAACAAACCTTCAAAGGATTAAGCACGGAGGCTGATCATTGATGGTCCAGGGTCAGGACCTCTAGAACTCCATGCTACCATTCCAGGCCAAGATCTTAGAAAACAATCATTTAAAGATGCATCACTGAATACCTCAACAACCACCAACCCCTCAACAATACTCAGTCTGGTTTCAGACCCATCCACAGCACAGAAACTGCCCTCATCACCACCACGCATGACATCTGCATGACTCTGGACAGCGGAGACACGGCAGCCCTCATCCTCCTGCACCTCTCCGCAGCATTTGAACACAGCCTCCCACCTCATTCTCATCCAATGCCTATACGACATCAGAATCCAAGGAAATACTCTCTGATGGATCTGTTCCTTCTTGACTGGAAGGACCCAGTCAGTCAGCCTTCCACCGTACACCTAGGACACAAGCGACCTCATCTGCAGAGTTCTGCAAAGATACTCCCTGAGCCCAACCCTCTTTAACCCATATATGATTCCTGAAGCCAGCATCACCTGCTCTCGCAACATCAACGTCCTCTCTT
The DNA here is from genome assembly GCA_963921515.1 of Calotriton arnoldi. NCBI lineage: Eukaryota > Metazoa > Chordata > Amphibia > Caudata > Salamandridae > Calotriton > Calotriton arnoldi. The sequence continues at coordinate 286,529 of CAWUFW010011293.1, forward strand.
ACACCGATGACACAACTCGTTTTCTCCCTCAGGGACAAAACGCCCAGTACCTTGCTCAATCGCAATGCCTTCATGACTTAAACCGCCCACTGGATGAAGACCAACTGTTTAAAGCTGAACACTGACAAGACTGAAATTGTGATCTTCAGGAACAGCATTTCACTGTGGGACTCGACCTGGTGGCTTGCAGAGCTAGGACTGACACCCACCACCATGGTCCACACAGAGAACTTCAGGATTGTCATCAACAGCAAACTCGACATGACAGCATAAGTCAACCCAGTCACTGCCTCATGCTTCCCTACCCTGAAGGTGCTGATCAAGATTTTCAAAAGGCTCCTAATCAGCACCTGGAAAACCATCATGAGCACCCTGGTCACAAACAAGCTGGACTACAGGAACACCCTCTATGCCAGAATCAACAAAAACTCAACAGAAGGCTGCAACCCTTTCAGAACTCGGCGGCCAGAATCACTGTCAACTTACCATGCCGCACACACATCACACCACACCTGAAGGAGCTCCACTGACTCCTCATACACAAAAGAAAATAATTCTGACTCCTCATCTACACTTTCAACGCACTACATAACACCGGCCCAGCATGCCATCAATCGCATCTGCTTTCACAAAACTTCCAGACATCTCAGCTAGTCTGGACTCCTACTTGCACACTTCGCACCCATTCAGACAACCATATTCGGTGGTTGAGCCTACTCCTACACCGCGCCTAAAGTCTGGAACAACCTGCCACTACACATAGGAGTCTCATCCTCACGTCTTGAATTCTTTATGAAGCTGAAGATCTGGCTTTTGGAGTAGTTCCACAAGGCCATGGGATTGGCTAGGCTCACACCTGCTCAGCGCCAAGATACCCTCCCAGGTGATAGTGCACTATACAGATCTGATTGACATAACATAACATGTCTATTAGTCCAGCGAGAACCAACTACTGCCAATTTAGGAGACCACTCAAAACTGAGCTTTCACCATAACCTTTGTTTAAACAGTGGCTTCTACAACGGGTGAGACCAGGGAATGCCAGTTTAGGACCAGTTCCCTTATCTGAGTGGGCTCTGACACCAGGGGCTCTCTTAATCTGCTCAGGGTTATTTCATAAAGATCCATACATAAAACTCAAAAATATGGCATTTGTTTATCAAGGAGCTATTTTGTATCCATACTGCTAATGTTAGAAATTCACCACACCAAGTAAATGTTCACCCAGTGGCCATGATAGTACAGTTTGTGTGTATAGTTTAGTATAGCTAGTTTGAAACTTGATGAACATGTTTTGAGTCTACATTTTTATATCATTTTCTCACTAAGCTTCCACATACGATTATACAACATGGTGGCCTCTGGGTAAAAGTGTACTTGGAGATTGATGAACTTCTAATCTCTGTAATATGTATAGAAAATAGCTTCCTTAGTTAACAGCTAAAATTGTTTTGTATGCACTCCCTGAAGAGCCACCAGCTCAAAATTCATTGGGGATTTTTTTATAAAGCAAGAAGTACTTTAAAATCACTAGGTAATCTACTTGGCGGAAATTATGAGATTAGATAAATTGTAAATAAATAAGGGTTTCACAATGAAGTGGCTTTACAAGTTTATTACAGTCCATTTAAAAACCCATAGGGATATAATGTGTGGTACATGGCCTTGATACCCAGAAGGGTGGAATCACTGGATTCCTGTATCTGTTTTGGAAATGCCTTATGTAGATGATGTCCCGTCTTCCGGGAGTTTAGCATTATTCTCTAATTGTAGGGAAATCCTGCAGAAAGTAACGGCCAGTCAACCCAGCTTTATGTACTCAAGGCCAGGCAGTAACAGTTGTTATTGTCTAGCGCTAACCTACAAGTAGCTTTAGCTAGTTTTAATAACTGGTTACGTGTGCTACTTATCAATCACCATTTATTCATTTGTTGCAACCTCGAGCTTTTTCTAAAGTGCTGATTGAATACAAAATAGAATTGCCATCACTGGGTCAAAAGTTGTGTGATGCCACTTCCTACAAGGTCATTGGAGGTCAAGGAGGATTTATTGCCAATATCTCTATACCCAAGGTTTTGGTGAAATGACATCACTGCATACCAGTTCCCTCCTAAATTACTGAATATTGTCATCTCCTTAGTTTTGTGCTCCCTTTTCCAGACTCACATGTGGTCCCTGCCTTTCTAACTATGTTGATGGTCATTCCAAGGTCAAGATGGATTTGGTAGAACCCTCGTGATGAGAAATGCCTCCTTCACTGGATGAATTGTATGCCCTAGGTGGGTTGTTGTGTGGACTATAGGGCGGTACGGCAGTGGAGATGTCCTTTGCAAAGCAGCTGCCTATAATATAATGGCTGCCGCAGTGTAAGCACGCTAAAGTAATGCATTCATGTGATGATGTAGCTGACATCTTAACCTATACATCTGTGCCACGGAGAACTTCACACACAGTATATCAGCATGGGCATGCTGCCTACCTGCTTCTTAAAGCAGCAGCACAGATAACAGGTTTGTGTTAGCAGGACATTTGTGAATGTACCCAGTCTATCAGCTGGTGGCACCAATTGATATTTTGGAGGGCGGCAGTTCCCAGTGTTGTTTGTGTGTGACCTTCTAGGCCGCATTGAAGAAACCTAATCAACTCCATCTTGTTTAAATCATGAGCCCGCAGCACTACAGTATACACGCAGAAAGCTGATTAACATTAGGATTTGTAAACTGGTATTTTGCAGAGCCTGACTTTCTTGTACTGTGAAAATTATAAGGGTGGATGCCCATGGTGTTACGTTCTAAGAATTGCAGCTAGGTCTCAAGGTGGTCGGGAGAACGCTTCTCTCCCTTTAGTCTTATCATCTGTACAAGAATGAGATACTGCATCTTACTAATGAATGATTATCCTTTCTCTGTATGCAATGTCTAGGAATTTCCATTGCCTTTAGGAGGGTATATCTGCTCATGCTTAGTGATGAATTTTTAGACACTAGTGGTAGCGGAGGCTGACTTAAGATGTCCTTTCAGCTGAAATAAAACACTTCACTCTCAAAGAATCTCCCACCTAAGAGTATTTATCGAATCATGCTTTGACACTTGGGCAGAGGATTCTCATTGGACTTAGGCAAGTGACAGCATATCGGAAAGCTTGAGCAATGTAGGAAGGCGGTGGTAGCAGCACTATTATTGAAGCTAACTTGCACGACCTTGAGATTGAACATTATCTCATTCCACTAAACAGAGCCACCAGGCGGCCAACATGAGATAAGCATGATCCAAGGAGGGATTCAAAACGAGAACAAGATGAAACTGATTGTAAGGTGGTATTGCGGTGGGTGTCGGAGTACTGGGAGATCATACATATGGACCACAGGGTCTTATTAACAGATGTTAGTCTGCTGTCCAGGGCGAAAAGGAAAGTCATGCAGAGTCTGAGAAAAAATACTTTGTCAATCATGATGCCCAGACGAGTTTGCTGTACCATGCCTGAATAAAGAGCTCCCCCAGTAGCAAAGTCTCACAATTTACTGCTATTTGTCAGAATATGGTATACAAAAATATCATCTGGCATAAATATGGTGTACTAAATATCAGTTACAAAAATATCATCCCACTCATTTTGTGATGTGAAAGGTCTTGCCTATGATTGTGAATGTTTGACTTCACCATCTGGACCATTCTTCTCATTTGTTGACCTATATACACACTTTGCTTTCCACGTCTTGTCCTATGTTTTGGGGGGTACATTGAATCTTTTGCATACTGCAGTGAGTTGTATCTTGGGTATAGTGTTCTTCTACTAAGCTTCTTATCATTATATATCCTATAATTAGTTATTGGTGTGTTCATATTTATGACGTTTTTGGCATCGTCTTGCTGAGACAAGGTATGTTCTGTTGGTGTGATCCGTGGATTTGATGGGTATTGGGTGGTCCACTTGGAATGTGTACTTTTGAATGTGATAGTTGGTATTGGACAGAGGAAGTAGAGGTCGGTGGCTGAGAATCACTGCTGACTCAGTTGTCGTGTGAGAATAAAGGCAAGTCCTGACCTTACCCAATGCCCAATCATGTCATATATGATCATGGATTGCTCGTTACAGACCTCCGCAGTGACTGCTAATGCTCCTCATTTCTCCTAATAATAATAATAATAATAATAATAATAATAGCATTTGTAGAGCGCAAACTGCTACCTCAAACAGAGTTGTCCCGGCGCTACACAGTCACTGCAGGTGAGGGAGGTCCAACCGAGGTGTTAGCATTGGCTGAAAAGCCAAGTCTTCAAGGTCTTTCTGAACTCACAATCAGACTTGATCAGGCGCATATGGGAAAGCAGGGAGTTCCACAGTCTGGCCGTCCCCACTGTGAAAGACCTTCCTCCCATATGGAACTTAGCATAATGAGGTACACAGAGCAGGTGCTTTGAGTTGGATCTCAGCGTGCGTTTTTGCTGATACAGGCAAAGCCTACGCTTAAGATATCCCGGGCCACTATCTTGCAAAGCACGAAAGGCCAGAGTCAGGGAATTGAACTCTACCCTTTTAGCTACAGGTAGCCAGTGAAGTGGTCTAATGTGCGGGGATATGTAGTGACGGAACGGGACTCGACGAATTAGTCTTGCAGCCGCATTCTGTACCATCTGTAATCTATTGATCAGATAGGAAGGCAGCCCCAGGTAAAGACAGTTTGCGTAGTCAAGTCGAGATGTCACAGTAGCGTGGACTTTGACCCTTCGACTATCCTCCGGCAATAGATGCAAGAATTTCCTTAAACTTCTCAACTTCCCAAAGCATGAGGCTGATAGATTACGGACTTGGGCCGAGAAAGAGAGGTCCGTATCACATTTGACGCCCAGGTTTTTCGCCGTGTTTGCCAGTAAAAGTGGTGATCCCATTTCTACTTTAACCTTTGGAGTCGCTAAGCAAGAATGATCTTTCTACTTTCATTTATCAACAGATGTGTCTTTTAAGGGTCATGGACTGTCTTTTTCTAAGTAGGTGCATTGATTCTTATTCAAAACCTAGAAAAGATGCCAGTTTTAGAAAAGTTGAGGCTAACACTCTCCTCAACAACCTCCGACAATGATTACACCACCCTCTAGCATTTACTAATCCAAGTAGGGATGTGAGTTGGCACCGCTCCTTCCAGTATCAACATTTATCCAAATATCAAACTACATGTATTTTAATAATGGTTGAGGCCTTTCGAGCCAAATATATGGATTTAGCCTGTAATATGTAATGAAGGGTGTCAATACTAGTACTATGATGAGCGTGCATCTATTCACATTCTGGCGGGTAGGTGGAGAAAGGCCAAGAGTGCGCAAGTACGCCCCGTCCCATCACAAAATCCACTTCCTGAGTTCTCCATAAACGTTTAAGATTTTAGGAACTACTATCCGACCAGATATGTATCCCCCTCACCCTATACCAGGAAACTCTGTGTATTTATCGCTTAATCCGAGATGTCTGCTCTTTGCTTCCTATAATTGAGTCTCCTTGTTTTGGATAGGGAAGGGATGCAGCAGTAATAGGCATACGAGTATGAGTATGATTAGCTTGTCAAGTGATACACAGTTATTGAAATGACTATGGGATGCACGGAGAAGCCATCCCAAAATAATTGCTGTATGTTACAAGGTCACTCAACCTGTGATGGCCACACTGCGCTATGAGAATTTGCATTATGCTGTCCTTGAAAAGAGGGGTCCCACAAAGGCCCCAAAGCAATCATACACTTTACCAACCACTCACACAACCCTATGCTTGTAACAAATCAGGCAAGGATTGCTGTGTATCTGAGGGCCACACAAGTTCTATCAATGTACCACATGAATCGCAAACACAATACAATCCCATAACCAGGTATTCCTATTAACTAGTGGGAGGGGCAGACTCAAGACAAGCCCACGCTACAGGCAATGGTTAGCCTAGTCCCCTAAAAGAAGTAGGCACATAGCTGCTGCCAATTCAGAGTGGATGAGACTGCCACAAAGAGGTGACAATGGCTCCAAAAATGCACACTGGTCCTCTATTTGGAAGCAAGCCATGGGTAATGTAATTTTGGTTTTTTTAGGTCTGGCTTAATAGTGCGGCTGTCTGCAGACTCATTGATACTAAATCTTTAAAAACCCACCTACAGGGGGCTTTGGCTCCACCCACAAAATTATCACTCTCTACCTCATGCTATTGCTATTTGGTGTATCATTCCACCTTTGGAGAAGTGCTTCCATTGGAACGTGTGAGGAACTTTTTTACATCAGAAGAGTACACCCAAACACCACACTATTTGTCATATTCATTTATTCGTATACACATTCTTTACAGAACGAAAACATTTGCTGTTACTTCGTTCCCTTTTTCCAGAACTGTGAAAGCCAATAAGACAGGATTTAATTATAGAAACAGAGTATGTGCAAACAACACATATAAACAGCATATGTGAATGCCTTTGTTTATAAGCACTGGAGCTGTAAACCCAGGCCGTTGCATAGAAAGAATTTAATAAGCAATATAGTGAATGCAGCAAAAGAGAATAATCAGGGTCTGCACAATCCAACTTAAATGAAAAAATAGCATTTTACTAAAGTCAAAGTCCTAAAAATGTAGAAAAGCCCAAGAAGAATTTTCCTTATTACTATAATAAGCGTTTATGTTCTATAGTAATCCAAATGGGATATAAAGTGATGCAGTTCAGAAAGGGGAGACAGCCATAGGTGGGCCTCTAATTAATACACATGCAAAAACAACAATTGATGGACAGAATGCAGAACAATGTCATACATTCACCCCAGTACAAAGATCTGGGCCTAAATCCATCGTTTTTTTGCTCACCATGCCATTCCAGTTTGGACCCAGCCATATGCAAATCAGTCTTGACCCTGCGCCCAGGGAAGACATGGCTTGGCAGTTCGGGCTGGACTGTTCCCATTGCTCACTTTGCCACTGGATTCAAGATAGCCTGGCTGATGAGGGCTGTGAGCCCGAAACCGGTCCCAGGATGCTTGTTTCCGGTCCAGGGAAGACATGGCTTGGCAGTTCGGGCTGGACTGTTCCCATAAGGCACAGGGTCAGACTGATTTGCATATGGCCATGTCTGAACTGGGGTGGCGGAGTGAGCTAAAGAATGATGATGGATTAAACCCAGATCAGTTGACTGGGGGTGAGTGCTTGCAATGTTCAACACTCCGTCCATCATCCCCTTTGGTTTTGCATCTAATTAATACACAGGCAAAGAAAATGTCAAGTCCAATTTTACGGATGTGACTGGGACGAGCAGTGAGCATGGAGCTGGCCAAAAGAGCTCTGGGAGAAGCGATGGAGTAACAACCTTTGGTACTTTGTCTTTGTCTCAGGAAGCACTCATACATCAGGAGGACCAGTGCATCGACGGCCCCACGACTGCGCCCCACGGGCCAACCTGAACCACCACTGAAACCATACAGAGTCTCTGGGTGGGAATTTTTACCAGCAGAGGTCTAAGTTCTGCAACTTCGGTGCTTTAGTTGTTTTTACTGCATAAATTATTTGTCCTGTTTTTTTTTTAAAGATTTCTCCTTAGAACTGTATTTTTTTTCAGGTTTGCAAATCCACACAATGTTGTCCGCAGTCTCTTTTCCATTCTAGTATCTTCTTCTTGCAGGGTTCTTTCAGACAACCAAGTTGTTAGCTCCAACAGTGATAGGCAACAGTTTTATTTGACAAGAGGCTAAAAAAAACATACTTTCCAATTAGGTGAGAAATTTGATTTGCTGTTGACTGAACTCTTTTTGATAGAGTTGCTATGGTAGACATCAACTACAAAGTGCTCTTATCCTAGTAGGGCAATCTGCTATTGACCATGAAGTATTGTCTGAGGTTTCACAGAGTCATTTCTTTATGCCAGCCTGGCAAGGTGAATACCTCTGCAACAACATCTATATAACAGTGCATTTCAATCATCATTTTCCCAAATTCAGTGTACTCTATTCTTTTTAATTTGAATTGCTATATCTAACTGTGTAAATTTCAGTAGTAATAATATGGATGTGTCAAGTAATTTACAATCGCATGTCGAATTATGGAACCGACGCGTGTTTCGGTGAAGTCTAAGCTTTCTCAACAACATCAAGCATTCTGGGAAGAACTCATAGTTAAACTGGGAAAAGCATATCTACAGGGCAAGCTTTGCCAGAGTGGCTACTAGCCATGGTCATCATTCTATTTCCACAGTTAATACTCTCCCAAGCTCATGTAAGGGCTTGATTAAAGTTATGTCAGCAATCACAATTTCGACAGAAATGCAAGTTTCTGCCAGAACCAGGATTACCAGATATGATGTAATACCACACCCCTAATGTTCAAGACACATTTTGTCAATAAAATCTGGGAGAATATGTCCAGGGAATAGTGCCCTGAATGTATGAAAATCAGCAGAAATCAGCGCGCTAATAACAATTCCTGCAGTATTTTCATGCCCCTCGGGTGGAAACTTCTAACACAGACATCTCCAAAATGGCTGAATTTACAAAATCTATCTACATTCCAAGTTGATAAAACCTTTTTTGCATTACTACAGGCAACCCTGTCTGATGCACTGAGGTAATCACCTTGGCAGTCCTGCATAGGGTGGCCTCTAATGCATTGTTGTCTATACAACAATAATAATATTAATAGCTTGGTATGATTTTATTGAACATAAGTAGCTTTCGCTACAGAAAAGGTTGGAGGCCCCTATTCGAATACCACTCTAAAAATCCATGTCCTGCGTGGCTGCTTATCTAACAGTCTATGATCTCTACATTTGCCTCCTTACAGTCTCAGCCAATCCCCATCTCCTTTTACAATAATATAGCTCCTAAATGAATACAGAAGAGACTAAAATGTACAGCTAGACATTAAAAATACAGAAAATGAAGAATAATTTAATTTTTGGGACAGCAAAATAGCTACTGCAGGACAAAACACCCCTGCATCATTCCCTGCATGTTTAATAGTTTTAACTAGGCAACACTGAAAAAAGCAGAAGTAATTTATGTGTTTTACTTGTTATAAAAGCAGCCTCCAGTTCATTTTACTTGGATGGAAAATTCTAATATTTTTGTGCAGTAAAAAAACATAACCACAATACAGACACATATGCATGCACAGATAGGCTTTAAAACACCATTTTAGGTCGAGACTGGGCAGCGCATGCGCTGCTCTGCGAGGCATGCTGTATTCAGGTAAGGACTTGAAGCTCCGCCCACACTCCGCCCATATTTTTTCATTGGCTTGTGTCATTGTCCACTGTAAACTGTGGCTGGTCATTGGTCAATAGGCTTAGTAGTCCCTCCTTAGTACCTCCTTGTCTCATTTTGTAACCTCCCAAGGCAACACCCCCTGTTACGAGTGTTGTTACTCGGTAGGCTTTAATTACAGCCTCCGAACACTATTTTCTAAAATAGCAATAGGCCTCGCATTTGCGATAATTTAAGCTATTGGCATTGTAAATGACAATGCCTTTTATGTATCTGTTTTAAAAACAACACATAAATAAAAGGCATTGTCATTTACAATGCCAATAGCTCAAACTCTCGTAAATGCAAGACCTATTGCATTGAAATGCTTGTTATCCATTGGCTTGTGCACCTTTTACTTCCGCCCACAAAAGCATACAGCATGGGACAATGGGTTAGCTCACTTCAGCCACTAGCACTGGTGTCTCTAGAAAGGGGTGAGATGGATCCATGCCCTTGTTCCATTAGTCCTGGCCTCCACCGCCAGAGATGTTGAATGCACCCACTGCCGGGTGGCAACACCTTTCATTGCCAGCAGCAATTGTTTGATTAGGACTTTATATGTTGTGTGAATACATCTCCATTTATCAATATAGATGTCTGTATATAAAGGGATCTATCTACATAGATATATGTATTACACAGTGGAGGTCACCACTGTGTAGCTACGGTTCATCCACACTTTGAATTTAAAAAGCATTTTATTGATTTGCTTATAGGTCTTGACACCATTTTTGGATTTGCATGAAACTTGCCAATCGACTTACCCAGTCACCTAAATTTTAACATGACAAATTTCTTGAAGCTGTGTCCATGGGAAAAAAGTTAATAGCGGGGATAGCGGTTTGATAACATGATTTTTGTACCGTTTTAGCTCCCATAGGAACGTTTCACCATAGAGAAGGCAAAAAACACTGCACTGATTTACAGCGAGCATTGCAAGAAAGTAGAACTTTACTTAGAAAATGTGCTTAATTTGATTTGGTGTAAATCTGTTCAGTACTTTTTTTGAGATATTCATGTTTAAAAGAAGGTAGTAGGCAGAATTTAAAGGGTTAACATTTGTGTATATCTTGTCAGATAAAAAGCTATTTGTTGATTTGCTTAAAACTTTGGCACCATTTGGCGAATATGTAAAACATTTGGCACTTTGAACATTCATATTACTCTTGGTATTTTCGAATATGTGCACATCCATAAAAGGGGACAGATAAAAGGGGATGCAATCATTTGCTAATACGTTTGGCATTGTGCGATGAACTGCCACAGTATTTGGAAGAAACTTTGAAGGATTTATTTTCTATTAGTATGTCATGTGTCATAAATGGGGGTGCATAACTAAGGCGGGGGAGGTCAATAGAATTTTTATTTGCTTATAACTTTGGAGCTGTTTAATCAAGTTCTGCAGAATGTGGCAAGTGGTTAGCAAGTGATGCCCAATGCAAGTATATTCGTGATGATCCAATGGGGGGCAAAGTAAAAAGGGGGGTCAAAAATATTCTTGAATTACTAATAACTTTGGCACACTTTGATGAATCTGCATGAAATTTGACAAGGACTTAGCATGTTTAACTTTCTTTTATTATTTTTAAGTTTTTGCAGATACATTGCAACACAAGTCAAAAAAGAGGGGACAAAACAATACTAATCACAATGAAACTGTGCTGAATCAGCACAACATTTGGCAGGAGTTTGGAAGGTTTGGATTTTCATTGGTCTGTCAAGTTGTCATCAACTTTGGCAAGCAGTTAGCAAGTTACACACAGTACAGGTATTTCCAGTTTTGTGCAGATCCAATGACTGGGGGGAAGGGAGAGTTAAAGAGGGGGGTCCAAACATTTTTCCTTGACATATTTTTGGCAGTCTAATGTATCTACACAAAATTTGGCAGAGACATAGCATGTTGAGTCTACTCTTGGTTTTCTCAATTTCTTGCAGTCCTGTGAATTTCAAGGGTGGGCGGGGAAAGTAGTGTTAATTTGCTAACAAATTTGGCACTGTTTGATAAACAACTTTGGCAGATATTTAGCAGGTTTAGATTTATGTAGGATAGATCAATTTTTTAGCAGACTTTTTGGAAGTTGCAAAGATACATTTGAGGGCTTTTCAAGGTTCATTCACTAATAATTTGTGCACAGTGGAGGTTGGTAAGCCACAGCGGGTTGAGCATAGGGCCTGGTCCTGCAGCCAACTCCTGCAACCCACAGCCAAAGGCTATGCATGGCCTTGGCGGGTTGAGAGCAGGATCTGGCCACAGCAGGGATTGAAAATTTTGTAATTCGTTAAAAAAAAAGTTCACTGAAAAAAACACAGTAATAAAATGACTTATGGTTCTGGCTCAAAATCATCAAACCACTAAATTCGCCAGTTATGGCATGCAATGCACATGAGACAAACAATAACTTGCCCCATCCACCATGCTTAAAACACCAATTTGGCAAAGGGGCATAAATAAGAAAAAAAGTGATCAATAGACCAAAACAGAACCATGATATGTGACGTGAGTTTTGGTGTGCGTTGTGTACACTACTAACAATAAATGGCAAATTTCAGTAATTTGAGAAGTTTGAGCCAGAACCATAACTCCCTTTTTTAATGAAGGAAAATACATATTTGCACATTTACACTGCAGTAATATATGAGTGAATGTGTGTTTATTAGTGCAGTTGTTCTAAATAACAACTTTCCCTCTGCAAATTAGTTATCACCCCAACTTGGGGTTCAGTAAATCATCAATGAATTGCAATCAGACCTGCAGGCATAAACCCTTGATACATTCTGTTCCAAATCGCAAATAGGAGAGGGAGGCTCCATTCATGCACGAGTCTATTCACGATTTAGAAAGAATTTTAAAAGACCTTAAACAAGGCAAAAAGAATTTTCCGACTTGTAAAAGAGATTTTGTACTTTAAGACAAGCATTTATACATATATACAGGGTTTAGGTGGGCCGGGTACTTCCGGTGCTCAGCACCGGCAGTTCTAAACAGCAGGTGCTGAGATGAGTCCCTATCGGGCTCTCCATTTTTGCCCTCAAGGTGGAAAAAGAAATCTCAACTCTGCAGCAGTATCACCCTTCACTGCCTTTGAGGTAACTTCAAAGAGACTTGTTGCAGTTCTTTCACAGTCTCATTTCAGAACTAAAGCATTTTCAATATGCTATACAACAAAGCCATAGTTGTTGCTTATTTAGCTTACACAGCTAACAACCATTGGTAAAGCCAATAGCCCTGACTTGTAGGTGTAATGTTACTTGTTGTATTATATATCTGTATGCAATGACAGAAGCAGCAAAATACCAATCCGGCGGCACACTATGCTAAGCACAGATTTTTACCTTGCATATTTTTAAGCTACGCCCTTAATTACATCGGCCCCGTCCCTTTAAAAGACCCCCTAGTTTTTTCTTTCCACTTAAAGCCCTGCATATATACACACAACAGATGCACGCACACTCTTTGCAAAAGCCCTTTATAGGTGGCCCCACCAATTTCATTTGCGACCCATTCATTGTATTCCCTCAAAAAGGCATGTCTAAGGACGCCATTGGTTCGCCTGCGGTTGCAATGCAAGTGGCAGCATTGTCTTGATGACGTGCACACTTTTTCAGGTGGCTGTGTACTTCGATGCCAGAGCAGTTTATTTATTTATTTATTTATTTATTTATTTATTATTTTCTTCCCAATATTTTTTGCATATATTCACGAAAATAAAGTCCACTCCTTACACGCCCAGACCTACTTCATAATGCTGGCGGAACTGAATGATTAAGTGTTCATTTAGTATCCCCCCCTCCTACTGTCTTTATATTGCCAGCAGCGCCGTTCAAGGCTGCGCGCTGCTCTCGGGCCTCTACCACCCTCCCCTCCTCCCGGGACCTGGGGTCAGCAGCAGCTCCCCGTTGATGGGTTTTCATCCTCACGTGCTCCCCAGCTGCCAATCTTCTGGAAAGTCCCTGGCCAGAGCTCCAGGTGCGAGGAAATCCCCCCGCGCGACAATGAGGAACTAAAAGCTACGAACGTCGCAACACACACACCAGCCCCGCCCCCTGCGCGAAAAGCACGTGGTGAGCCGTGGTGAGGTCACCGCTGGCCGGGGAGAGCCGTCACTGCACAACAGATGGCAGCGGAGACACTGGTGGTAGTAAGGTTCCCACTATCTCCCGCCGAGAGCAGAAAAACCCTAAAACACCTGCGTGAGGTTTAAAAGGGAAATACCGCGTGATTCCGAGTAGCAGCTGCCCCAACAATACCTAGTCTAATTGGTTTTATGTAAGTAAATATTACTCAGCATGGATGATAAACTTTGTAAACGCTCAAAATGCTGCTACTAAGTGTGGCACCATAGCTGCCACATTCCCCAGGTCCATGAGTGATGTGTATTTACAGTGCTATGGTGTCCTAGCCTGTGACATAAAGCATAATATCCATGAATATGTAAGTCATTAGTTTAAAAAATCTATTACACACAGTATAGAACAGGCTGCACACAGTATGAGATAGGCTGCTGCAAAATGTACAAAAAGTTTCAGCATTCATGAGCTTACACTGTTTCCAAAAGTTACATTCTTAGTAATACGCAAAAATACTGTATCCTAGTGCAAACCACCTTTATGGGTTTCCATTAAAAGGACTATTCTAGAACTGGTAACACCCTTACAGATCCTCTCAAAAAGAATTATTCTGCTACCATGATGCGTGAAATATTTCTATTAATTAACGCCTATACCTTTAGATTTGCTGATTAACCAACTATTCACGTGTACACTTCTTGCAGGTAGCAGACACCCTGAAGAGAAGGCTTGTTTCTTCTTCAGCGGTCTGTCCATTCTCTTCTTTCACTGTAGGAAACCACCCCTTTCCTTTTCAATTCAAGGCAACTCGAGGTCGGCAGGAACGCTTGTATTTTCAACAAAAGAATGGCAATTTTTCTTTGGTACAATTAAAAAAGCTTGGGATTGCGGCTACCAATAGATTCCATCCACTTCAACCTTTGCAAGCACTACATAATGTTACTTTATATTTATGCAGTGAACTTAGCTCTCAACTCTTGTATGGCTTCTGGGCACCACAGAGATAAAATATTCATGCAATTCTCCTAAACAGGTAGCACCCAGTTCCAAAAACTAGGGCGAGGCTATTTCAAAAGGCGTTCTCCCTGGGCAAACACTTCTCTGTTGACAAATGCATGTTTTAGTTGAGAACCAGTCTGGAGTGCTATGCTTCTCTGAGCCATGGATTCCTTTTGAGATATAGTGTGTCAATTTAACCGCTAATGAGCTATTCTGCTTTGCTATAGCACTGTACGCAACCCGCAAATACATGGTTCTCAGAGCTGGAGCAATGCGGTGCATCTATGGCAACCTCACAGTGATGCCTCTCCATTTTAGACAACCTACAGTCTTAACGTTCACAGTAGCATGAAATATTTGACCCTCAAGCAAATTAAAAATGTGAGATTTGGAGCTCCACTTCCCCTTACAACAGGGCCATAGGTCATGCCTTTAATTGCACCCGCTCTGGCCTCTTGTAAAAGCCAGTAATGTGACAAGTGTCGGTGCTGTTGCCACTTGCAGTGAGGAATATAGAGGAACATCTTCAAGGTTTGGAGACAAAAAGATCAACTTCATACACCTTCATTGTGCTACGGTACCAATGAAAGGCAGGAATCTATAATTTCACATAGGTTTTTTTTCAGTGTAGATACAGCACTCATTCGGATCCCCAGTGGACCTTGCTCCCTCCATGTGAGCTCCTTCTCCTCACAGGTCCCACTAGTCTTAGGTCTGGCAGACTCTAGTGCTCCAGATTCCAGGCTAGTGTTCTTGAGTCTCCTGGGTGATGTCCCCTCACCCAACATGGCTTACCGACAGACCGTCAGTCCCTAGTCCTGGTCACAACTTGCAGAACTCGTGCTGAGCTTCTCCACGCTGATGTACATCTTCAGTTTGACAATTCGAGAATTTCAAGCTCTCAATTTAAAAAAAAAAAAATTCTAGGCACAAATGTGATTTAATGTCTATGTCTTGAAGTTCGTGTTCAGGGTGTTGTCCACTTTGAAGTGCCCATATCACTGTCTTGCTTTTACTCCAGAAAGTAGTCAATCACAGCAGGAGTGTCTCCCAAACACAGACCATGGGAGTGCTTAAAGGATCCCATCACACCTTGATGTCAGGCTCAGTGAGCAGTGCTTAATTTAAGCTGGTGGTTTTGGTGCTCGGCATCAAATTGTCAACACCGGCTCGTATAACAGTCTGCCACATGGTGGTGCGGTTTGTCTAATTTAAAGACAAGCATAACAGTTGTTTGTTAACCCTTCGACGCGGCGCAAATTCCGCCGCGGTGCGGCGGAATTTGACGCGTGCGCAGTTCGGACGGCCCCCGGCCGTCCGACGCACACGAGCACCATGACGTGGGACGGCCGGGGGCCGTCCGACGCATGGAAGAGGTTAATGCAATATACCTTAAAAATTACCAATACCTGCCTTCCAAGCCATTCTTATAGCTTAGGGTGGCCTTGAATAGTCTGAATTTTCACACTGGTAGGAGTGTGGTGATTAGTAGTTGTGTAGGGACTGTCAGCAGTGCTGGCAGGGGCAATAGGAGGTGCAAGCTGTAGTGATCTGATGAGGGCCCTTCACTTATTTTTTCACAAATTAAGCACTAGTGAAATGTGTATCAAAGGGCTGCAAAGCCCCCCAGCCTTACTCTCCATGATTCTCTTATCAGCCCCATTTCCTTCCTGAGATGTGCCCAGGCCCCTTTGACCAGTAGCCTCTCTTTAGAATCAAAGATCACATTTTGAACTATACTGAAAAGTCGCCTGGCTCTTCCTTCCCCAAGTATGTGTGTCCCATCCAGTTCTCAGGAAAGTACCAATCGACAAACCTGTCTGGAGGTGAGGACTCTTCTACCTCCACAAGCTCCTCCAGCAAGCCCTGCGTCTCCCAAAATAGAATCCAGAGACTTCCATGTACAGTGCCCTTCATAGGAACACCTAAACCCAGCACTTGCACACAACATCACCCACTGACTCCCATGTAAGGTACCCTTTCACAATCATATATACATTGAGCTCATACATGCAACAGCGTGCGCTGACTGTCATGTACTGTACTACTTCACAGACACACATAAATCCCAGTGCGCACAAACAACTATGCACACTGATATTTATGTACTCTACCACTTCACAGTCACACATACATTCTAGTGCCCACACGCAACCATGTGCACTGTCCGACACTGCATACAACCCAGTGTAGGCATTGGGTGAGTTCAGCGCCTGGCAGTGGAAGTTTACATGAGTGAGCTAGAAGGCACCACTCCAGTGACACAGGTAAAAAGGCCCGTTCACTCTACTAATTGTTATTACTGATAACTCGGTATGCTGCAACCACTGCACTTGTGCTATTGCGGCACCCTTTCACCACTCAAGGGTAGCGCTTTAGGCACCTCTCCCCATCTTAACAAGACTGCAATCCATGAGATAGGCCAAGATCATGATGCACACGCATGATCTATGTTAGTCTGTGGCCAAAAAGTTGCTACCAAGGATCCAGATATTACTGCATCTGGGACATTTAGGGTTGGGGTACACGTCCATTATGATAAACAGGACTTTTCCATCCCAACTCTGGGTGTCACATACCTTGTTCTAGAATTGCAGGCCACATTTCTGTAGCATAGTTATTGCTGGTTGGCAGTATATAATAATAAGTAGTGTCAAAGCAAATACGTCTTGCCTATGAGACCCATTTGATTTGCCAATGATTTTTAGCCATGCTGTAAAGCACAGCGGCTGCTGTGCAGCATGGGTAAAAAAATAAAACAAGAAAAGCCCTATGATGCAGCTGCAGCATCATTTTCTAGGCCCGCAGCAACACGCATGTGCTCATTTACAAAATGAGGTAAGCATGTTTTTTTCTTTTTATTTACCAGGCTGAGATAGAATGGTAAATAAATGTATCACCAAAAGCGCTTTTTGGAAATTTTGGACAAAAGTACTTTAAAAAAAACACCAAAAAACGGAGGAGTCCGTGAGGGACAAAGCCACATGGAGAGAGGGCAGGCTGTCGAAAAGGACATGGGCAAGAGAAAAATGGGAGCAGGGAGTGGGTTGCAGGGGGGGGGGGGTGCAGCGGAACAGAGGATGGGTAGATGTGCAAAATCACAACGGGCATGATGGGTGGGAAGGCAGGGGAGAAAGCATAATGACAATGGAGGGCGGGGAATGCAAACGATAATAGAGGGTGGAAGGAGGGGGAAAGAAAAGTGTAACAGACGGCAGGTGGGGGAGAGAAAACAAAATGGCTGGAAAACGCATGTGCTCTCATGGAGTGCTTTATGAAAATGAAAACAAATTGTTCCTGAAAAGGATGCACTCTTGGAAGAATAGAAGAAGCAGGGACAGAGACAAGATGGATGGGCTAAAACAAACACAACTTACTTTTTTGTGTGTGTAGAGGGCGGTAGAGGAATTGACCTAATTCGTCCAAAGCAGTGGCGTAGCATGGGCAGGGCCACAGGGGCGGTTGTCACGGGTGCAAAATTCTTAGGGGCATTCTTAGGGCCACAGTAGCATTCTTAGGGGCACAACATTTTTAAAAGAAAAGTGCAAGGATACTTGCCTGCCCGGGCACTGGCAAATCACCCTACGCTGCTGGTCCAAAGTACAACTTTAGTAATTCTTTTGAAATGTATGAATTTTCAGAAACTGACAAGCTAAGACTTCACACAAAATTATTGCCTTTCAGAACTATATTTCAGATTATATTTAAAGTTAATATTTGAGAGAAAATTAAAGCAGCATTTAGGCACCTTAATGCTTTCTTGGTGTCACTCACTGTATTCGCTGTTGTTTCATGACCTGTATGAAGGGAGGAATAAATGCCCACTCCTGTACAAATATACCTCCCAAATGACTAAAGAAGTGAAAGAACGATCATCTTGGCAACCAGAGCCGAAACTCTCAATCTTTAAATGCCCACATTTGAACTACTGCTGCAAAAGATGGGTTCTCCATGAGCAGGGTTAGTGACTATGGAAGATGTGGACAGAGAGGGTGCAGGTAGGTTCAGAGCAAGGCTGAAAGCAGCCAAAAGTTTGAGCAGGAATTTTTGCCGAAAGCTTCTCTCATGCACCAAAGTCTCCCAAAGGCAGCTTCCTGTGGCGGCTGCTCCCGGGCAGTAGTAGAGGGGCGGGGAGAAGAGGGGAAGAAAAAGAAAAGATCGCTTACCTGTCAGCCAGCCGGTTGGCCAGCCGCCGCCTCGCCTCCGTCCACTCCTGTGTGATCCGGAAGCAGGAAGCACCCAGGCTCCCCTAACCTAATCACAACGCTGCTGTCACCATGACAGCAGCGTCGTGATTGGTATGAGTGACGTGGTTCGGCACTCAGACAGGGACTGGGAGCCTGGCCATGTTCTCCACCCAGGCTGTGCATTACAGCCCGGTGGAGAACATGCTAAGGGGGCATGACTGTTTGGCTGGCCAGTGACGGCTGGCCAAACCGTCATGCGCACTAGAAAAGTGCCCCAACCACTCCTCCCTCTGCTCTGTGGGCAGCCCAGCCCAGCCCCGCCCGCCCCACAAAACTGCTTCAGCACAGAAAAATAAAATGATAATAACATTCTGTTATTATCATTCTATTTTTCGTTTTTTGCAGTGCTGAAAAGCATGGGGTTGCTCGCCTCCGCCTTTGTGGAGGAGCCGCCTCTGCAAACTTCAGTCCACCGAGCAGCGCTAGTCATGGCACCCTGCACATGAGGTTGAGAGATGAAACGTTTGTTAGGCTTTCGGCTGTGACAGCAGAAGAATGAACAATCTTGTCCAGAGTTACCCTTCTGTCTTCACTCCTTTATGCAAGCCTACAGTTTTTCCTCAGTCTAAGAGCCCCTTGCTCTTTCTAGTTTTACCTGAAGAGGCATATTTTGCCCCTCTAGAATTTCCTTTCAATATTATTCGGAAACAACATTTCAGGGTATAAAACTGAGACACTGTGGTAAAAGGAAACATACCCTCTTGCATTCTGTCAGCTACAACTGCAGCAAGAAATGGCCAAAGTGAAGTTGAGTTAGATACAACACAGGGCGAGGCACATGTTGGTGGCGAAATTATGTTTATTTAAATATGCACACAAAGCGAGGCACAAATTGTGGGTAAAATCAAGTTGACATATATAAGTAACCAATGCAAGGCACGGTTTGTTGGCATAAATTAAGTAGATTTAAGTAGGGACCTAATGCTTGGCACAAGCTGTTGACATGGTTCATAGAAAAATGTATCAACTGCTCTGAGAGTACCCTCCTGTTGTCATTGTCTAGTAAATTGAGATTACAAATATAGTTGAATTTTAACATGTGGCGATTTGGCCCCCGTTCCAGCACAGTTCACAGGTTTGAGAACACACCTACTCAGCACAGGGCATCTACTAAAATAGGCTTGGGGGCACACTGGTGAAGTCAGGGCAAGCAATTGCTGATTATGCATAGCCCTCTATCCAATGGCAAATTAGAGATAGCAGACCGGGTTTTCAGAGCATTTTACTGTGATCATCTTCTGACTGTTGAATATTGTGAGGACATTGGCATTCTCGGTCACAAGATGGAGGATGTGCTGCCAAGGGGAAGCAACCTAACCTTGAAAAGAGGGCTGGGGGTGCTATACAGAATATGTTTTAATCCACATTAGTTCTGAACTTGAAAATGGCAAATTTCCCAGAAAATGTTCCCAAAAATTAATTCTTGAGGGAGCTCCTCAAGCTTTCTTTCCAATGTCATCTTGGAGTCATGTCCATTCTAACTTATGCATTGGCCAAAATGTGCTTTAGATTGCAAGAGTTCTCAGTTAATGGAAAATTAACTGTGAAAGACCACAGTGGGAACCGTATAACAG
Source organism: Calotriton arnoldi (assembly GCA_963921515.1). NCBI lineage: Eukaryota > Metazoa > Chordata > Amphibia > Caudata > Salamandridae > Calotriton > Calotriton arnoldi. The sequence goes on from CAWUFW010011293.1 coordinate 306,671, forward strand.
TAGTCTTGGAATTATTTCCTATTTTGACCAAACTTATTGGTCTGTTGGACTTTAAAATGCTGCTAACCAAACTGGAGAGGGGAGGAGAAGGTCTAGAGACCTTCCTACAATCACACCAACCAACAAGTACTCTTAATAAGAATCAAGGAAAAATACCCTTTAAAAAGTGTTCCTTTTTAGGATGAAAGCCCTCACCCACTCTCAACCACCCTGACTTGTCATGCTTCATCACTGGGCTCATCCTCACATTGGCAACCGCTTATTAATTTCACCAAGTAATCACATATTCTACTGTCACACACAGACAGATTCTGCCTTTCAAGCCCATTTTATTAGTAACATCAAATACCAGGACATCTGTTGAATGGCAGAAATGTTCACCCCGTGGATCTCCACTGCGGCTTGTCCCTTGTACAGTACTCTGTTGCTAGGCAGCTAAATTCACGCTTTTGAAATATCAAAACACATATATATATATATATATATACACACACACCATTGCACCAAGGATAGAATGGCTACCATAAGTAGAGTGTGTGAACTACTGTAAGAGTGCCACCTACATGCAATGTAAATTTATCAAGGAAGAGCCCCTATTTTGCCATGGATTGCCAGAATACTGCCAAGCATACCAACTATGCCTTAGAGGGGGCCACCATTATGCCAGCAATAGCCAGAATTTTGGCAAAAATGATGACTATGACACGGTTGAGCCACCTTTATGCCATTGAGTTACAAATCGGACATTATACTGCTTTACTAGTGTTAGGGACCTGTGCGGTCATAGTCCTCTTAATACCTGCCTCACCTGTTTGACACATGCACCTTTCAAAGCATACTGACAGGCAATGTCACTGTGCCATGCAACCTCAGTGGAGGTATCACAAAAAAAGGTATTGACAAATGAACACCACCCTCTCCTTTTATTGGGACACCCCCTTGATGGATATGCAAGACTTTGAAATTACCAAAAGTAGGTTAAACCTGCTAAGTGTCTGCCAAGCTTCATGCATATTTATCAAACTGTGCTTAAGTTATAATCAACAAATGTCTTTTCAACTATCAAGGTATGCATCAGTGTTAACCCTTTCAAGCCACCCAGCATCATTTTCAAATGCTAATATCTCAAACACTATTGAACTGATTTACACAAAACCACAAAGATCAAGAGTTGCGAGTAAAGATCCTTTTTCAAATGTTCCTATGTGAGCTAAAATGGGAAAAACTTCTTTTTGGTCATGATCTTATATTTGACCTGCCCTAAACTCTCCAAACATTAGCATGACGAATCTAGAGGAGATCCTAATAGCACCATTAAATAGCAAACCTATATCTACGAGAAACAATTCTGTCAGGGCAATTGATATACATTCAATAAGAATATCGATCATGCATCAGTCTATCTTCCATTTCTGTGGTGTCATAATAGTTGTCTTTTTAAATGCATGAATTTGTGATAATAGCGACCCTACATGCACAGCCTCCTGTGTGTACAGAAACGTCAGTTTTTCTTCATAATATGAAGAGGACTATTTGTTTTTCATTTTTAAGTATATATTGCATAGTGATGGTCGCACGGTGTAGTTATAAGGAGGTCAGAGTTGCCCCTACCATGCACATTGTTGTCATCAGTGAGGTCAGTCCAGTTGTCATCAGTGATGTTATCAAAGATGTGATAGAACATGTCATGAGTGTTGTAATACATGAGGTCATAAACAGTGCATGGCGAGGGCACGAGTTATAGTTACTTGAAATAAATATAAGTGATGAATTTCAGTGATTTTTTTAGTTTAAAATGTTACATTTAAACTGACATTTTCACCTAAATATAACATCACTTTAAGTAAGATATTATTACCATACCTAGCTATAACATGCAGGGCTGGACTGGGAACAGCAACCAGCCCTGGCAGGTTGCTGCTTGACCAGCCCTGGGAGTGGGGAGCTGGGGGGGTGCTAGTAAAAAGCACCGCTCCCGCTTTTGTTACTGTGGGCCGATAATGCAGCACTGTTGCAAAAACCGGCCCTGGTGACAAAACCAGCACCCACGGCCAGAAAAGCGGCCCAACCCCTCTGGCCCACCGGGGAAATGCTCGGTGCCTGCTACGGCCAGTCCGGCCCTGATAACATTACTTTAACCTCTGCTTTCTCAGTGAATTTCTGTTTTATTTATTTTTTCCGTAAAGTAATATTTTATTACCATACGTAACGCCAACCCTGCACCCAACGTCCCACAGGCAGCCAACACCCTGGAGCGCATAGCCTTCGGCTGTACAGGGCGTCACTTAGCCGCAGGGCCAACTACCAATATTCATCCAACCCACCACAGACCCTTCAGCCCCTCTTTTTTTCTTTAAATGATTTTCCAATTCCGCAAGACTCTTGCAGGAGCCAGTGAGGTCCCCTGTATTCCTATGGGACTCTTGTGGGAGCAGAGGAGCCTTGCTGACTCCTGTGAGAGTCCAGCAGGATTGTAGAAATCCCCCAAAAATGTGTTGGGCAGTCTGGACTGGGAGGGAAATATTCTATACAATTACTAAATATTACTACCACTGGTGCTGCCCTGGGGCTATTTGCACTGGCAGATTTTTTAGTAGCCGCCCGTGGCATTGCAAGGGTGTAAATGTCCTTAATTAGGAAAGGAAAACTGGCTCTTCAGCCAATATAGAGGTACAATATACCATTTACATCAAGGCCCCTATGTCTCCGCACCAACTGCAGCAATAATAGCCCTATCGCTGCAGCATAAAATAGCATTAGCATGGTATAGCAACAGGCGGTTGGGACCAAACCTACCCATCTTCCCCCAACCCACCCCCTTAGTCCTTGGCTCTGGAAATTTCTGTGGTGGTAAGTTAGGGAGCTTTCGTTTAACAAAGATATTAGCCTCTTCATGGATATTGTCTAGCAGTGAGGACAGCTCTTGCATTTTGGGCATTGTAGTCTTGCATGGCTGACACTAAGTTGACAGCAGCTGTCAGTCATGGTGGTGGTACTACAGGTGGAGGTGGTCCTGCTGGGGATGGTATTAGTCGTGGTGGCACTGATCATGGTAATGGTGGTCCCAGTGATGGTGGTAAAGGTGTTGTAAAACTGATGGTGGTGATTCTGGTGGAAGTGGTGGTGTTACTAGTAGCAGTAGTACTGGGGTAGTGGTATTGGTAGTGATGGTTGTTCTGGGGTACTTGTGGTACTAATGGTGGTACTAGAGGTAGTGATGGTGGGACTGGTGGTGATGGCACTTGTGGTACTGCTGATAGTAGTGGTGGTACTGATGATGATGGTGGTGCTGTTGCTACTGGTGCTCTTTGAACAGGTGGTGGTGATAGTTCTGTTGGTGGTAGTATTACAAGTAGTGTTTCTGGTGATGGTGTACTGGTGTTGACACTAGTGCTGCTGGTTCTGGTGGTGGAGGTACTGGTGGTAGAAGTGGCGCTACTGGCGGTGGTACTAATGATGGTGTTGGGGTGTTATAAATAATGGTAGTCAGGGTACTAGTGGGGTGATAATGGTTGTATTAGTAGGTGGTACTGGTGGTAATGACAGTGGTGGAAGTGGTGCTGAAAGTGGTTGGTGTGATGCTGTGGTGGTGGATCTGGTGGTACTGGTGTTAGAGTCTGAAAGATGTGCTAAATGATCCCCCATTGACACTGGAACATCCAGCTGGCGTATTGAGTAAAGAAAATGTGATAGTAAAGATGGAAACACCTCTGTCTGATTCCATTCTTGTATATGAAACACATTTAAACCCCCTCCTCACTACCAAAGAGGGAGTCACTTGCAGTGCCTCACTGCATGGGCAATATACACATAGTAGTGGTAGTGGTAATGATGGTTTTGTGATGATATTTGTGGTGGTAGTGTTACTCGTGATAGTGTTACTGGTGGATGTGGAGCTGGTGGTGGGGGTACTGGGGATAATGGCTGTCCTGGAATTGCGTCGGTCGTACTGGTAGTGTTAGTAATGGTGGTGGTGTTACTCATAATGGTGGTACTTGTGGTGGCAGTACAGGTAATGGTACTAGTGGGGTGATACCTGTGGTACTAGGTGGTGGTAGTGGGTTGTGGTACTGGTAGTGATCATGGCTTTGGTACTTGCTGTAGTGATGGTGGTACTGGTATTGGTGGTGGTACTGGTGACATTGGTTGTAGTACTGATGGGGTGGTGGTTAGGTGATGCCAAAGGTGGTGGTGGTGGTACAGGTATGGAGCCAGTCAGAGGAGCTCCATGCTGGTGTACGATACATATTTAGACCGTTTGCCCCCGCCACATAGGAGGGTCACTGTCAGTGCCTCGCTGCCTGGCAGAACACACAGACTGGAGTTGGTGATACTGGTGAGGGTAGAGGGGTCACTGTTGGGGAGGTACTGGTGGTGGGGCTACTGGTGATAGTGGTGATACTTGTGGTGGTACTGGTACTTGTGGTACTGGCTCTGGTGGTGGTACTGATGGTTGTGGTACTGCCACTGATAGTGGCACTTGTGGTACAGCTGATGGTTGTACTAGTAGAGGTGAGGTACTGATGGTTGTAGTTGTGTTGATGCTAGTCCTACTAGTACCAGTGGTGATAGTAAGGGTGAAAGTGGTGGTGTTATTGGTGTAATGTTATTGGTGATGGGACTGATGGAGCAGTACTGTGGTAGTCATACTGGTGGTGATACTGGTAGTGGTACGGATGATGATGATAATGGTGGTAGTACTGATGGTAGTGGTGGTGATGGTTCTGTTGAAAGACTGGTAGAGTGGTACTGTGGTGGTGGTAGTGGTATTATTGGTGCAGCCATGCCAAGCCTCCCAGGTCCATGCGTGATGTGCTGCTCCATGCAAGGTTTTTTCTTTGAATTCCTGGACTTGTAGCATTATTAAACAGGACTACAAGTCACAGAATTCAATGGGAAAAAACCTGGAAAGGGGCAGCATCTCACGCGTGGACCTGGCAAACTTGGTAACTATGGTGGTGGTGGTGGTGGTAGTAGTACTGGTGATGTTGGTAGTGGTGCTGATGGGGTGGTGGTGGTGCGACAGGTGGTGGTGGTATTACAGAAATGGAGCCAGGCAGACGTACTAAATGATCCCTGTTGGCACGGGGACATCGGGCTGGGGTACAGATCAAAGGAGAAGTGATACGAATATATTTCTCTCTCACTCTCAGACATGGCAACAGACCAGGATTTAAATATCCTCTTTCTTTCTCCATTTTCAAGAAATTCTTTATAATTTACTTTTATTTTAACAAACACGCATATCACGATCATTAAATGAAAATAAAAAAATGCCTGGCCTGTACTTCAATGACCAAAGGGTCTGTGTTCTTGCTCACAGGTGTCAGAGGGACACCTGACACATGGCACAGCAGAGGCAAAGGAAAAGTGGACTATCACAGCTTCTGCCCAATAAAATCTGTCATCAAAATATTCAACATGTGGGTGGAGTCAACGCCCCTCTCTTAGTAATGCTTCTTAAAGTTATTTTTCTGATTAAAACAAAAGGTATGTGTACTGAGCGCTATCAAACTAGACCTCAGCAAGGCAGGACGGGAACACTTCTCTTCCAGCTGGCACAGTGAGGGAGTATGTGTACCAATGGGCTGGAATACCTTTTTGTTTATGTTTCTATTCACTACAGTATGGGTGAGTTTATATGTGCAAGAAATCAGGGGATGTAAATAAGAAGAAAAAACAGCTTTCTGGCCCTTAATGTCTTCCGACCTCGCGTTCGGCGCCTTTTGCTCACACCGCTCCCTCTTAATTCCCAGGGCGCCGTGGCTGGCTGGGGAGACCAGCCTTCCTCCCATGACAGCGCGGCAGGCAAGCAGAAGGCATTCTCGGGAAAATCTTTGTCCACCTACCTGGAGCACAGACAGGAGGGGCAGCAGAGCGGGCACCGCGTGGGTCTTCATAGCTGGGTAAAGAAGCACAGATTCAATCCTACAGGCACAGGCTGCATGCACGGAAAATGTTCAGCACAGACTACTCAGTTCCTTGCCTGGGAGCAGCTAAAGTTCAAAGCAACCACTGGGGGCGGGCACAGGGGCGGGCAACGTGGGACTGACTCGCAGCAGCCTCTGCCAATCACCCAGCATCTGATGACAGAAGGAGGGCGGGAGTTGATACGCCACGCCTTCTGTATTCTGACACCAACAGCTGAACGTGATGCCATGCCCATAGCCGAGGAGGCAATGCCTGGCCATGGCCGTATGTATCTTTTTTTTTTTTTTGCATATTTATATAGCGCGAACTCGACCCGAAGGTATTGGAGCGCTTTACATGAGCACCGTATTTACATTACACATTCAGTATCTAAGGTATACGGAACCAAAGAGGTCTTGGCAACCAGTACCCCTCCACCACACAAGGCAACGTCTGACAGTGTCAGCAAGGGAGTAACCGGAAAAATAAAATACTCCCCCACTTTGAACCATAGGTCGAATAGTAATGAGTGAGCACGTGAGGCGAGCGAGACCAACACTTCCTTAATCGGCTGCAGACAGAATTCTGAAAACAATCTTGCCATATCCCATATTGTGCCTTTTACACCTCCGTTCTTAATTAATTTAACCATACTACCTTCTATGTCTTCCACCTACCCATCCATCCTTCGCTCCTTCCATACTTCCTTTCTCCATCCATTCTCTCCATCGAACCTTCATGTCTCCATCCACTCTTCCATCCGTCTCTGATGAATGCTTCCTCATACTCCAGCCATCTTTCAATCCATTCTTATTTTCCTCCTTTGGTCCATCCATCCGTCACCCTTCCTTCTAGCCATCCATTCTTCATCCTATTTTCTATGTGTTTCTTTTCATCCTTTTCTTCATCCCTAGGTCATCCTTTCCATCTTTCGTATCCTGCTTTTTTTTTGCACGTGCTCCCACACTCCACCTCTCTCCCACTCTATTTTCTTACAACGGGTTTTATTTGCTTTTTTTGGAGGTCTGTGCGATCAATGTCATAGGAGCAAGAAACAAGTTGTTAAAGGTTTTCTGCTACAAACACTCGGTAGTAGCATCCACCCCCCCTTAAGCTGCTAAAGTGGGGAGTTACTGACGCCCTTGAGTGTCAGTGTAAATAACAACAGGACATGCCAGGTAGTACTAGCTAGGCAGTGTTTGACGCAATCTCTCTAGAAACATCTTAGGCACAGCCTACATTGATGCTAGAGGTAAATCCAAGCAGCACCCAGAGTAACCTACACCCAAGCCAGACAGTGCCCAGGGTGACCCTAGAGCTCAAACCATATAATTCCCAGGGTTAACCTAGAGCTCAAGATTTGGAGTGCCCACTGTGCTCCTAGTGCCATGGCCCGGCAGTGCCTATAGAGACCCTTGAGCTCAAACCAGAAAGTGACCAGGGTTATCAAGAGATCCCATGGCAAGAAGTGACATGGTTGGTGCCCCGGTACACGTTCTGGAGTAGCTATGAAAATGCCTTGGTTGGTCTGAGGGACAAACTGGGCAGCCGCGGTCCATGCAGGTAACAGCGGTGGGGCCGGGTGAGAGGGTATTTAGAGGGAAAATTAATTAATTATTTATTATTTATTTAATTTTCCCTCTGCATCGTCCCTCGAAATACCCCCCACCCGGCCCCACCGCTGTTATCTGCACGGACCGCGGCTGAAACTGGGTAGTGCATATGGTGACTATGTAGCTCAAGCCACAATTTTCCTAGGCTTACCCCAGGCACGGCCGGACTGAGAACAGAAACAATCCCTGGCAATTCTGCTCGACCGGGCCAATGGGGGTGCTACTGAGAAGCTCTGTCCCCAGGGAGGGGGATGGGGGGGTGCTACTGGCAAGCACCGCTGCCACTTTTGTTACAGGGTGCCGATATTGCAGCACTGCTGCAAAACCGGCCCCATGGGTCAAAATCCGGCCCCACCCTTCCGGCCCACCAGGAAAACGCCCGGTGCCCACTATGGCCAGTCCGGCCCGACCCCAGGAGTCTAAGACAGGCAGTTCTTAGCTTGACCTTTGAGTCCTGGCTATGCAGTGCCGGTGTTGACCCCTACAGCTCAGCATTGAAGTGCGTGGCAGTATCTTGGGTTCTCTTGCCCTGCAGTGACAATGGAGGCATCGCTGAGGCCCTATGGTAGTCTGTGGAGCACACTACTGTGTAGGGTGGTCCATGGAATAAGATGAGCCCTGCACACACCATCAGTCTCAAGTTGTCTTATGTCAGATTTGAGGAGTTTCGCATCAATCAGATTTGTTTTTTGTATTCTGTTTTTTTGCCTATCCTATGATAAATGCAGGACTTATAATGCAAGTAAACCCAGGACTATGTGAATTTGTCAAACCTGGGGTGGAGATCCTTGAGGCAAATATGTAATGCTACCTGACACAACACTAGTTGTATGTCAGAATATCATATACAGAAATCTTATCTGACATAAATATTGTGCTAAATATAGTTTACAAACATGTGCCTCAATTCGGTGTAGATTTTCTATTATTAACTCAAATTATTTTTATAGACTGTATTTAGGACACAAATTTTATGTCACACAATATTGTGAAAACAATATTCTGGCACAACAAAGGGCCCTACACCCAATTAATTGCCCCAAGAACAGTAACTCACGCAGCCTCAAAGCTCGGCATTCCTTTTCTGCCCCCACACCCTACTTTGAAGAGACCCAGGGTCCGACCTAGGTGACAGGGAGTGAACAAGAGGCAAAATAACTCTGGCGCAATCTGCGTGTATTTATTTTAACCTAGGCCAGGTTGTTGCACAGTAGTGTGTCTGCAGTGCACAGGCTCTGCGATGTGACGGCCAATTACTTGCAGGTGTTCCGTCGGTTTGAGCTCCCCGTCTGCCGGTTAGAACACCGGGGCCGGGGGATTGAATCTGACACAGTGCATGTACATTTTGCCATCCTCGTGATCTCACTGCCCCACCCTCCTCTTTCCCTCGCTTCTGTGAAATATCCCTATTGCCCGGAAAACGAAACCAAAACTGCTGCCTGGAAGCATCCCAAAGAAAACAGCGGGGAGTTTCCGACAGAAATTCCAAGCTCGCTTACTTCCCTTTCAAGCGAAACGTCACCGCAGCCAAGTGTTTCCCGGGCACGATTGATATTCGGGGGTGTTTACGGATTTAAGGGTGCTAGCATTTCCGAACGCACAACCGCGACCGGGAGAGAGTTTACAGCTTCTAACTCTCGCCACCCTCCGTTTGCTCTTCTCCCCTCCTCCTACCAAAGAACGCGGCCACTCGCTCTCTTTTCCACCTCCCCCCACTCTGTCTCTCTCTCAACTTTTCCACTCTTCTTCTGCCTTTCTTTCCACTTATTTCACTTTTCGCTCACTTTTTGGTACTCACATGTCGTTCCGGTCTCCAGTGGTTGAAATGTAATTACTGAAGTGTAGGTACTCACCTTTCCAGATTCCCTGTCCACTATGAAGAGGTGCCGGTACTCTCCCATTAAAAGTACTGAGCCCCAGCTGAGAAGTGCAGATGGCTTCCCTTTCAATTAAAAAAGTGAAGGTACTAAGGTCCTGTTAGTTCCCACCCATTAAAAGCACTTTCCTCTCTCTAAATCTACACGCCTCTCCCTTCTTTACCTGCTTCTCACACACGCTCTGTTCCTCTCCATTTATTCACTCAGTTCTTTTCAGTGATCAGTCCCCATTTATTTATGTTCACCTTCTAAGTTATAAGCAGGGCCACTGGAATTTTGCTGCAAAGGAAAACCAAATTATGCGGCAGGATTTACGAAACCGTGCAGCATGAAACGCTTTACTGAATTATTTTGTCATTTTTACACGTGTTAAAACTATCTTGACAAAGGTTTCACCTCATTAGTACCAGTTTAACACCCAAATATAGCAAGAAGCAAATGAATAGTGACAACTCAGCCTGTGCAAATGGTATGGTCCTTTTGAGCTAGAAACAAATTTGTTTTTGTTAAACTTTGCAAAGTATGCAGCAGAAGATGGCTTCTGTAGGAAATCCATAAATATGTGGAAAATGCTGCAGCCGATGAACCACATATTTCCAGTAGCCCTGGTTATTCTTTATTCCTCTATCTCACTCAGACATCTTCCTTCTCCTCCTTAGACTGTCGCACTCCCTTCGTTACTCACCCAGTCTATCACACTTTCTTTTTCTCTCTCTTTTTATCCTTTTATCACGCACCACTCAAGACCCTATAATTCTTTCAGTACTATTAGATCTCTCTCAACCTTTTGCACCAGCTTAGAAGGGTTATTTCAGGATGTAGTCCCATTCATGCAAACACTCTCTCTAGACAGATTACATTTTTTTTTTAACACAAACAATTCATTGCGTTACCTTCCTGTGCATATTTCCCTAGTTTAGATTATCACTTCTAAAAAGATGGACTCTGTCACGCTGGACTCATTTCTCGGCTCGAAAACTGTCAATTGGCTGTGTGGTCAGATCATTAAGAAAGTGCCCCTTTTTGTCATGGTCACCCCCACTTTTTGCCACTGGTACTGATGTTTTTCGATTGATGTGCAATGGGTCCCTTCTAACCTGGCCCCAGTGCCAGTGCTCTTTCCCTAAAGCAAGGTAAAATGGTCTAACTAACAAAATTAGCACACACTTTAGCAACCCTGTAACTCCCTAGTAAGTGTACCCAGTGCATGGGGACTGAAATGGGTCCCTAAAGGCTGCAACATGTATTATGCCATCAGTGGAAGCTACTGGTTATAATATATGGTGGGGCGCGATGGTGCCAAACTCACCATATATGTCGCACTTCTCCTTCTCATCGGCATGGCACTTCTCTCTCCCGCGTTCACAAGCAGGAATGGAAGGACTTCCTTCCTGCTCAGTGGAACACAAATCCAACCAATCCTGGAGCTGCTCTCATCAACATGACAGCAATTCCAGGATTGTTGGGAGCAGGCTAACCCAGCAATCATTTTGAGGCTGGAGGCCAGTGCTAGCAATCCCCTGCTGTTTCACAGCCCGGGAATTGTTAGGTCTACAGTGTGCATGTCGGGCTGGCCTTAGGTAGCCAGCTGGCGAACCAGACATGCACACTGAAAGGGACAGCAGTAATCCTGCAATAGCAGGATTCATCCACGCCCCCAGCCTCACGCTCGCGCTGTACACAGCGTGAGCTGGTGCCATAATAAAATGGCATTATTATGACATTTTATTAGTTTTTTTGCCTGCTGCACTTGCAGCAGGCAGGGCGACGCTCTCCGGCGCCGTATGCCACTCTAAGGGACCCCCATACAAATTGCATGCAGCCTGCCATTGCAGACTGCTTGTAATGGTGCAACCATGAGTGAAAATACGACATGGCACACTGTGCCATGCCAAAGTCAATGCATGTAATATATGTAAGTCACCCCTACAGCAGGCCATGTAACCCTAAGGCAAGGTGCATTATTACATGTGAGGGCATAATTGCATGAGCAGATATGACCCTATGCTGTCCAGTTCAATTACTAGATGGTACAAGTGAACAGGGAAGCTGTCTTAAGTATATGTACTGGGCACTGGTTATAATTAGTACCCCAGCTACAACATAGGCTTTACTGAAACCTATGGTGTTTGGTATCAAATACCTTGGCTTAAATAATCTGTAATGTTGCCAGTACTAGATTTGTTATGACATGTGCCCAGAGGGCACCTTAGAGGTGCCCCCTGAAAAATCTACCAGTGTCTAGTGTGCTGGCTGACTGATATCGTCCAGCCTGCCAACACATAAAAATGTCTGACCCCCTGCAGTTGAGAGCCCCCGCTCTCTGCGGGGAGAAACAATGCCTTCTCCGGAGGAAGGTGTTCACACCTCCTCCAGCAGGATGGCTAATTTTGCATATCAAGGCCAGGGGCTTCAAAGCTCCAGCTGCCTTTGATAAGCGACCCCAACTTCCCCAAAGACCTGGCAGATGCCACCCCCTGCCCTGAGGCCCATTTGGCACCAGGATAGGCACAAAATTAGCTATGCAAGTAGGCATGTTGCACCACAAGGCTAGTCATATCTTTAAGGTGGGCTACCTGATGTGCTTCACGAAAGAAGGGTTCCACCATCTTGTTTTTTGTGAAATTAGGAACTCTGAGACATGGTTATGCCCACTCCCCACAGGAAGTGGTCATATAGGGGGTGTAGTGACCCCAAGGGTAAGTAGCCCGTTGGGTACTACCCTTCACTCCCTTTAACGTCCCTAAACTTAGTTTGTAGGTTGCCCCCTGACACCAGAAATTCAGATTCGACTGGCTAAAGAAGAATCAGGACAAAGAAAAGCCGAAGAACGTGAGAACTGTGGACTTGGCGCCAAAGCCTGCCTGCCTTCTCCTGCCCTGACAATTGCAAAGACCCCACTCGTCCTGCAGCTGTGCATCCTCCTAAATCCTTGGAGGGCTGCCAGCACTTCGCGAACCAGCCAGCTTCTCCGTTGAAGTGGAGGAGCCACTTCCCTGCAGGCACAAACCGCACAGTCTGGTTCACCGATCTGCTGGCCAACGGGTCCACCGGCACAGCAGCAGCCCAACTGGAGGTCACCGAGTGTCCAGAGGTCAGCCCCATTGATCCATCCAATCTTCCAGATGCTGATCCACCCCAGAGGCTCCCTGCACCAATACCCAGGGTACCAGAGCCTGCTGCAAGCACCAAGAGGTTTGTTTGTGTTCAGTCCAAACAGCACAAACTGCCAAATTGTACCTGCACGTCAAGGGACTTCGACTGAGGCCAGCTCCACACCAGAAGTCGTCTTGCTGTGCTTCTTTTCCCTCTTCTGCAGGTGCATAGAGAACTGTAAAAGCCTCAAACTCGCCGACCCATCAGAAAAAACACCTATGCATCCAAGCCCCCAATCTGAGTTCATTAAAACTGACGGCATCTCTGTGGTCCTGAGACCCTCTAGAACCGAGCCCCCATTTGGGTCCTGCCAGACTGGTCCCCCAGTCCCCGCTTGCAGCCTTTCTTTGCAGGCACTGTTTCCCTATTGACTTTAACATGTAGCGTTCCAGGCTACCACCCGCAAGCACCTCTGCACCCGGACACGCCCAGGGGCAGGGAAACTTGAACTGTTTGTGCTTTCTTGGGCATTGGTCCGTACTTACCTTAAATCCAGAAGAACAGCCCTGTATGTCATTTGCAAGTGATCCTATGCAGTGTATGTTTCTCCAATAGGATAACATTACAGCGTTCAAGACTTAGGCCTCAAATCTGACAGATGTATTTTCTCTGTTTCTGTTAATCACTATCATGAAAAGTACTTACCTGAGATCAAATATCTTAGTGTTTAAAATTATATAAAAATCTGTGCTATTTCTACAAATTGATGTCAGATTTGAATCTGTGCGTACAACAAATGCCTAACACTCCCCTCTGATAATCCTAAGGTTGCTCGACCCACTACCACAAATAGAGCACCTTGGGATTGTTAAAGCAAGCCCCTGTACACTAGTAAGGGATCGCTGGACTCTACATAGTGCACGTCATTATGGTACACTATATAGAGGGCTGCTTCCTAAAGAGCCCTCTTTAGTGTCAAAACTTCTGAACTGCAGCCAAAGTCTCTAACACAGCAGCAAGGTGGGTAAAGACGGGAGTCTGGCAGGTGAGCTGGAGTAAGAGGCCACATGGCATGTGTCAATCTCCCAAAACGGGTGAGTTAAGAGTTGTGACAGTTAAGTCCGAAGTCATCAACATAACATAACAGAAAGCACACACAGCCTCAGTTCTTAATTTGTACAAGAATAAGGGCCAGATGGACAAAGCTTATTTGCGTTCGCAAATGGCCCGATTCGTACAATTGGGCCATTTGCGAATGCAAATATGCATTTTTAAATGTACAAAGCCCAAATTGTGATTCTGTAAACTGTTACCAAATTGCAGTTTGGAATTGCGAATTGGTATTTTGAAGAGGCATGTTTACGGCTTCCCTTCCTAATACCGTTTTGCATTGGTATGTACAAATGTTTTGTGACCGAAATGCGGTCTCAAAACATTTGCATTTTACCAACAACTTGAAGTTAGTGGTAAGCCATTTGCAAAAAAGGAAGGTGTCCCTGTTGAATCCCTTCCCGTTTGAGAATGAATTTTTTTTTAAGACCAGGTAGTTGTCCCACAGACCACTGCCTACTCTTAAAAAATTAAACAAACTTTTTTTTTTCAAAGCATCTCATTTTTGTTTAGGGAAAGCGGGCTGCATTAAAAAAAATGCTTTATTTAAAAGCACTCACATACATAGGGGCCGATTCCGATCTCGGTCGGAGGCGCACCCAATACCATTCGGTCGGGAAAAAAGCCATGCGAAAGCCTGTTTCCCGACCGAACCGTACGCGGGTCCGGCCGAGCGAGTACGATGCGAGTCGCCGACCGACTCGTCCGGGCGACCCGACCGCTCCGACCGACTCGTACCCGGATCGTACCGCTCCGACCGACTCGGTCGGACCCGGTCGCACCGCGCAATGGAGACGTTTTCCGGCCGGGTAAGTACGATGCGCACCTCGGCCGCTCCGACCGACTCGCGCCGTCCGACTCGAACTCGCTGTCGGAGCCGTACTTTGGGGGTCCGTGTCGGACCCCTGTACGCGCTATCCGTGCGAGCGCACACAGGGGGGACCCATGGGTCCCCCTACCTGTGCGTGTACGCCGCGAGCGCTCGCGGCGTACTCGCTGTGAGGGCGCCCTTGTCCGCCTCGCACCCATTGAGGCAATGGGAGCCCGCGTACGCGTTGTACGACCGGCTCCCATTGAGTTCAATGGGAGTCCGACCGACTCGTGTCCGATAACATACGGACGCATCGTACTCGTTCGGTCGGACTGCACGGGTCCGATTCGGTCGGAAATCTCTCCGGGTCCGGCTCGGTCGGAGAGATTTGCGGCCCGAATCGGAATCGACCCCATAGTGGTCTGCTGACCCCAGCAGGCCACCAACCTTGTGATTTTTATGATTTCGAATGGGTCACAAACTGAGACCTACCTCATTAATTCATGAGGTAAGTCTATTTGAGACCCACTGGGAATCGTACAAAGTGTAAAACACGCTTTTGTACATTAGTGTTTGTGCTTACCAAATAGCGAATCGCAAAAAATTGCAATTTGGTAATTGCCAAAACTAAGCTTTGCACATCTGGCCCTTAGTGCCTGGGCTCAAAGTTTTTCTCCGGAGCAGGCCACCGGTGTGCCCAAAGGCAGGGCCGACCTTTAGCATTTGTGAGCTGAGCTCATGCCCAGGACGCAGACCCTTAGAGGGTGGCAGGAGCTGCCTGCAGCAATTGTCTTCCAACATGGCTTCAAAGAAAAGTGCATTTAAACACTTTCTGGAGGCTGCTGGAGCCAGTGTCTGCATTTTGATTGCTTTTCTTCACATGCCTCTCATTTACCTTGCCCCCTCATCATTCCCCAAACAGTTAAAGAGGATGAATAGGAGGAGGCACAAAATTTGGTTTCACCCAGGGCACTCTCTGGGCAAAGTCCAGCTCTGGCCAAAGGTTGGGGGTTGCTGAATACCAAGGCTATCTAGGTTTGATACAAACTCATTCCTCTTTCATCCACTAGCAAATACTCCCTGCCCTTCATCTCATTCTTCGGGTTTCTTTTTCATCCTGCCTTCTATTTTTGATGCTATTTCCCACCTTTCTTTTGATTTGAAAAAATGTGGGGACCCCTACATTAACAATGTATACTTGCTAGCTAGTAGGGAAAATGTATCAAGGGAAAAGACAGGCTAGACCAAGCATGAATGTATAGAATTATTGCAGGACATCCAACACTAAATCAGACGACATAGTGCTTGATTATTATCAAAAATATATTTTTATTTTATATATTGTTTCATCATTCTTTTCTTTAAATATCATAAAGATATGATTCTATATATTTAATAGTCACAATGTATCAACAACATATATTCACAATGCATTAACAACATATAACACGAATCACATAGATTATAGATTAAAACAAACACTGTGCTGATATAAATTGATGCAGTATCCTTTCTTTTATGTTTCCAATAGAGTCCAGATCAACATGGACAGAAAGGGGAGTCGGCGGTAGATGAGACTACGCGCGTTTCGGCAAGTTGCCTTCCTCAGGACACCGTCTCAACTTTCACTGCATTGGACACACAATAAACACAATACATTGATTTCATGCACTCATGCCGATTTATCACTATACTGTTGATGTCCTGCAATGCATTTGTTTAATATGTTTACAATAAAATCAACTTGATTATTTAAAGGTTCAGTTGTATAGTGTTGGGAATCTCTAAAGGTTAAAAACTGTGCATTTAGATAAAGTGACAACCAGGTTTATGAAAGGAAAATAGAAGAAAAAAGGGTTAATATAATAAAAAGAGTAATAGAAAAAATGCTGAGATACTAACACCAAAAAGAAGAGAAAACAGTTTGTCAGAATAGTGAAAGTCTCCACCCATATTATTTTAATATGTATATATTCAAGGTACCTACTTTGGCCCATATAAGAAATTATTCTTATTGGGTGCATTACATATTAACATAAGGTGAAGATTTATTGGTGAAAAATAGTGTTGATTTACCATGCATCAGAAAAGATAATGAAGCGCAAAATAGTATATTATTTATAATTACCTATTTGATTTAATTGGACTAAGAAGTCAAATCAATTTCCTTGTTTATGCTTAATATGCTTGATAAAAAGCACAGAGTCCCTGAGTCTATAGAAAAAAATACACAACATATGTCTAATTAAAGGCAAACTCAGAATATATGGCCCCAAAGTGAATTTCTATGGGCTTAATTTTATACCTTATTTTGTAATGGATATCCGTTTGAAACCATTCAATATTATGAATAAGGTTGATACATCTCTAAGATGTGTTGATATTGCTTGAAGGTTAAGTGCAGTCACCGATATATTGCTCTAAAAACGAAAGACCAGAACAAGGTTTACTAGTTAGGCTCATTTTAAGTTTTCTGATTACAAGCTGATATTGAGCTTATGTTTGGTAAACAGTAAGTACCTGTATGTGGTCCCTATATGACCAACCGGATTATGTTCAATGTGCTCAGGGCATCTATGGAAAAAACATAAAGTCCTATTAGAAAATGTCTCTAATTATATATTTTAGAACAAACTGAACATATATCTATATATATGTGGGTTTAGACTAGCAGTTCTTATTTGTATGGTGTGTTCCTTAAAAATATTTACAATACGTTCCATGCGACCTTCTCACCTCCATAAAGATTGAGAAATGCCAAATGAGCCAAATTATATTAAGGGCAAAAAGGATTTTGCAAAGAACAACCAAATAATATAGCTGTCTCTTTCAATTCTTGATTTAACGTACCAAAACTAAGTAAATTACCATCTTATAATGAGAAGTGAAAAGCGCCTCATATAAATACAATGCTGCTTTATTTTTCCCCAACTAAAACAGAGCTGTTTTGAAGCATGATTGCTAAAGGACAGTCAGAATGAAATGCTGAAGTTGTTAGCATGTTAGGTGACCAACCAACACGTTTATAAAAATGCTTAACCGTCATCTAATGGCACCCTATTGCTTCATGTATTTTATTTTAGGGAGCAAAATGCACGAAGGCAATGTTTTACAAACAGTCATTATCGCGTATGTTGCCAAACGATAAAGGGAAAAAACCGAAGGCGAAAAACGATGGGGAAAAAACGAGAGAGGGGCAAGGAATGGAACATGCTGTGCATTCCCTATTGCAGCCCTACACATAAGATACATATTGCTTACCATGTGCTAACAAAACGCGGTCCTTCTGTGATAGCGTGCAGGTACCTCACGGACTAATACATCTAACTTCCTCTTTTTAAGTAGTTGTCTCTTCTTACGCTTGGAGTGTCCCAATTGGATACCTAAGGCATGTGATTGCACGTACAAGACGTGCTATGACGTATATAACAAGCGCAAATGTAGATTCAGAGAGATAGAAACAGGACTGCATAAAAGGATACGATCAATCTGTTATTTAGTGAGCCTCTACCGCCATGTTGGTATTACATGTATGGCTATTGCCATAGGTGGTTTATTAAGCAAAGATATTAATACTTAAAAGCTGATATTGGTAAATAGCTTATGTGTGGCTTTTACCATAGGAGGTTTATAAAGCAAAGATATTAATGCTTAGAGGCTGATATTAGTGAATAGCTCAATCTTACTATATATTATTTATAGTTCTCTTTGGTTTAGCTCTCTGTTGATATATCCAAGTGGGGGAAGAGAGGAAAGGAAAAAATGTGAAGGGGGCAACAATGGGGGAGCCTTCCAATTCTACTATGCGTATAAGTATTAATATACATAATAATACTTATAAATTTTAACGCGAAATAATTGTGAGTTGATAACTTTTACTTCTACAGTATTCCAGACAGAAATATGTCTAAAACTTAAAAACAGACAAAGAGAAAGAAGATTATCCAAATATCTGGTTAATAATGAAAGAAGTGCTGGTTGCACATTACAATCCACTACGTACGATTATGTCAAGAAAATATCTTATTAACTGGGATGTTAATCTTAGTAGTTATATTTGATTGCCTGCTCCCAAGGCATATCTTGGTTTAAACCATTTTTAAAAGTATCTAGAGTAAAAATCCAGAAGGCTTCCCGTCTTTTCCTTATACCTTCTGTAGTTTGACCTTCCTTAGTTTGTATTCTTTCTAGAATAAACCATTTGATTTCTTCCACTTGATGATTCATTTCCATGTAGTGTTGCACCATGGGTGCTGTAGTTTTGTGGTTACGGATTGCTGATTTATGTTCCGTAAGGCGTACATTCATAGTACGCGCCGTTTCTCCCACATAACCTTTGCTGCATGGGCAGATTAGTAGGTATATCAAATCTTTTGTTTTACAGTTAGTCATGCCATTTGGCATGATAGTACGTCCATTGTATAGAATGGACCTAGCTTCTATGGCTTGAGGACAAATCTTACATATACCGCATTTAAAATTACCCTGAACAGGTTGTGACCCCACAATACTTCTCTGTATTGGTTTTTTCATTGGGGGCATCCTTGACCTTACTACATGGTCTTTTAAATTCTTGTTTTTACGGTAAGCAAATAACGGTTTTGGTATTTTTTCCAGATTGTCTTTATTGGCATTCAGAATATGCCAATTATTACACACAATACGCCGTATTTGTTCATTCAGCATGGAATGTCGTGTGACAAACACTAGCTCTAAATTAGTCTTTTCCTTTTTGTGGGTAAGCAAATGTTGTCTATCAAAAAATCTAGCTCTTTTAAAGGAATTTCTCACCAACTTATGGGGATATCCTCGTGCTAGAAATTTGTCCTTCATGATTGCTGCCTTTTGATCAAAGTCTGTAAGGCTAGTACAATTACGACGTACTCTTAAAAATTGTCCAAAAGGGATACTGTTTTTTTGTACTGATGGATGGTAGCTGTCATAATGCAAAAGTGTATTGCGAGCTGTCGGCTTAGTGTATAGATCCACCGCCAGTTCGCCATTTACATTTTTGATGATAATGTCTAAAAATTCTATGTGAGATGCACTGTATGTATATGTGAAATGGATATTACTGTCACATAAATTTAACCAAGATAAAAATTCTTGTAAAGTATCTGTGTCATCTGCCCATATGAAAAAGATATCATCTATAAAACGGGACCATTTGTGTATTGTTTCAAAAAATGGGGCTATTTCATTATAGATGAAAGTATTTTCGAATTTGGCCATGTAAATATTAGCTATTGTTGGAGCACAAGATGCGCCCATACTTACGCCTTTTATTTGCTTGTATATTTGGCCGTTAAATTCAAATACATTCTCTTCCAACACTATTTTTAGACATCTCAACATAAAAGTCTGATTACAGTCGATATTCATCTGTTCCATAAACCATTCAACAGCTTGTACAGCTCCAGAGATAGGTATGTTACTGTAAAGGCTTTCTATATCTAAGGTGACAAGATATTGTTGTTCCGGAAGGAAAGGTATACCCTCCACTAGATTTATTATGTGCCTTGTATCCTGCACATATGCCAGTGTTTTCTGTATATGTGGTCTTAAAATGGCATCTAGGTATTGTGATAAAGGTTCAGTTACAGATCCTATTGTTGTTACTATAGGCCTGTACGGAGGGTCACTTTGGCTTTTGTGAATTTTAGGGACCCCATACATACTTGCCATTTTAGGTGTCTGCACATTAAGATAATCATAGTCTTTATCACATATATAACCTTCATCAAATGCTTTATTGGTCAACCTTTGAATTTTTATTTTAGTCTTATTTGTTGGATTGACATTAATTTTAATATAGAAGTTTATGTCATTAAGCATCTCTTCCATTTTAGATATGTAAACTGGGGTGTCGATTACAACAATCCCACCACCTTTATCACAGCTTTTTACAGTGATTTCAGTAGTTGATTTTAGATTAAGAAGGGCTTGGTATTCTTCTTTGTTTAGATTGTAAGGAGTATTAGGAACAAATTTAGTAGCAGTAATCAGCTTTTGGTACACAACCTGTTCGAAAATTATGACCTCTGGAGATATTTGCTCAGAGGTCGGAGTAAATGTAGACTTAGATGATAAACCTGACTTATTATTGTCAGTAGGTTTAGGTGTTTGTTGGGCAAAAAAAGATTTGAGTCTAACTTTCCGAAAGAATGCCATTAAATCTGAAAATAATTCAAACTTGTTAATTCCAGAATGGGGGACGAATGTTAGTCCTTTGGATAATAGTGAATATGTGGCTTCTGATATACTGGATGCGCTTAAGTTAAATACTGGTATATCTGTTATTCTCTCCAGTACTGCGCATTCCGTGTCACAAGGAGCTGATTTTGATTGGCTTGTTGATTGCCCCGGTAGCGGGGTTGGTATTGCGGTCGCCAATTCCCTCGTCTGGGGTTGCTTCTGCCTAAAAAAGGTTGTGCTTGGTATCTTCTATTCACATATCGTCCATTTCTGGCTTCAAATTGGTCGCTTACATTATCATTGTCAGAGTCTGACGTATCTGAGAAAGTAGTTATCTTTCTTCCATATTGTCTAGATGTAGATGGATTTTGTTTTTGTCCATCTGTCTCCATATAGAAGTTCGCTGACAAATATGGATAAGTATTTTCCTTATTAGTAAATCTTATGTCTTTTTTTAGTTTTTCTGACTTACGTTTATTCAAGTATTCTGTGTATGAATGCAAATCTGCTTCTATTTCATCTAGTTTTCTTTTTGCATCTTCAATGGCTGTATTATTTTTGATTTTGCTTTCTAATTCTAAAATCTCAGCCATGAGTTGCTGTAGTATTTCTCGTGCTGTTTCTACTATCAGCATCATTAGATCTCTTGAACATCGGTTAGCGATCATTGCCCATTTTTCTAAAAATTCCTTTATTTGTATAAATAAGCCTGGAATATTTTTCACTCTTAACCCCTGTGGTATTACTCCAGCACGGAGATATTCTAACATAAATTTGCCGTGCAACTCAATTCTTTTAGTCTTTTTCTTTAATGCCGTTAATTTTTCCAGATCTTCATTTTTATCTGGATGGCTTGTAAGTTGGTCACCAAAGCTACCTATACTACCAACCATTGATACAAAATCAGCATCAGTAAATCCGAAGGTTTGAAGATTCGCCATCTAGATGGTCCAGTAAGTGAAAATCCAGAGGAGAATATATTAAAGGAAAGATAAAAGCGGCAAAGATATTGTCGTTTTCAAGTGCTCAGAAAATAGACTTGTGCTTGAAAAATTAAGTAGTGCAACTATAGATCACCTCAACACCAACATACCTGAACCAAGATAAAATTGGCCAATAGGGCTCAAAGGAGACAAAATCCCCTCACAGACAGGCTGTGAGATTCAATGGTTTGAAAAAATGTGGGGACCCCTACATTAACAATGTATACTTGCTAGCTAGTAGGGAAAATGTATCAAGGGAAAAGACAGGCTAGACCAAGCATGAATGTATAGAATTATTGCAGGACATCCAACACTAAATCAGACGACATAGTGCTTGATTATTATCAAAAATATATTTTTATTTTATATATTGTTTCATCATTCTTTTCTTTAAATATCATAAAGATATGATTCTATATATTTAATAGTCACAATGTATCAACAACATATATTCACAATGCATTAACAACATATAACACGAATCACATAGATTATAGATTAAAACAAACACTGTGCTGATATAAATTGATGCAGTATCCTTTCTTTTATGTTTCCAATAGAGTCCAGATCAACATGGACAGAAAGGGGGGTCGGCGGTAGATGAGACTACGCGCGTTTCGGCAAGTTGCCTTCCTCAGGACACCGTCTCAACTTTCACTGCATTGGACACACAATAAACACAATACATTGATTTCATGCACTCATGCCGATTTATCACTATACTGTTGATGTCCTGCAATGCATTTGTTTAATATGTTTACAATAAAATCAACTTGATTATTTAAAGGTTCAGTTGTATAGTGTTGGGAATCTCTAAAGGTTAAAAACTGTGCATTTAGATAAAGTGACAACCAGGTTTATGAAAGGAAAATAGAAGAAAAAAGGGTTAATATAATAAAAAGAGTAATAGAAAAAATGCTGAGATACTAACACCAAAAAGAAGAGAAAACAGTTTGTCAGAATAGTGAAAGTCTCCACCCATATTATTTTAATATGTATATATTCAAGGTACCTACTTTGGCCCATATAAGAAATTATTCTTATTGGGTGCATTACATATTAACATAAGGTGAAGATTTATTGGTGAAAAATAGTGTTGATTTACCATGCATCAGAAAAGATAATGAAGCGCAAAATAGTATATTATTTATAATTACCTATTTGATTTAATTGGACTAAGAAGTCAAATCAATTTCCTTGTTTATGCTTAATATGCTTGATAAAAAGCACAGAGTCCCTGAGTCTATAGAAAAAAATACACAACATATGTCTAATTAAAGGCAAACTCAGAATATATGGCCCCAAAGTGAATTTCTATGGGCTTAATTTTATACCTTATTTTGTAATGGATATCCGTTTGAAACCATTCAATATTATGAATAAGGTTGATACATCTCTAAGATGTGTTGATATTGCTTGAAGGTTAAGTGCAGTCACCGATATATTGCTCTAAAAACGAAAGACCAGAACAAGGTTTACTAGTTAGGCTCATTTTAAGTTTTCTGATTACAAGCTGATATTGAGCTTATGTTTGGTAAACAGTAAGTACCTGTATGTGGTCCCTATATGACCAACCGGATTATGTTCAATGTGCTCAGGGCATCTATGGAAAAAACATAAAGTCCTATTAGAAAATGTCTCTAATTATATATTTTAGAACAAACTGAACATATATCTATATATATGTGGGTTTAGACTAGCAGTTCTTATTTGTATGGTGTGTTCCTTAAAAATATTTACAATACGTTCCATGCGACCTTCTCACCTCCATAAAGATTGAGAAATGCCAAATGAGCCAAATTATATTAAGGGCAAAAAGGATTTTGCAAAGAACAACCAAATAATATAGCTGTCTCTTTCAATTCTTGATTTAACGTACCAAAACTAAGTAAATTACCATCTTATAATGAGAAGTGAAAAGCGCCTCATATAAATACAATGCTGCTTTATTTTTCCCCAACTAAAACAGAGCTGTTTTGAAGCATGATTGCTAAAGGACAGTCAGAATGAAATGCTGAAGTTGTTAGCATGTTAGGTGACCAACCAACACGTTTATAAAAATGCTTAACCGTCATCTAATGGCACCCTATTGCTTCATGTATTTTATTTTAGGGAGCAAAATGCACGAAGGCAATGTTTTACAAACAGTCATTATCGCGTATGTTGCCAAACGATAAAGGGGAAAAAACCGAAGGCGAAAAACGATGGGGAAAAAACGAGAGAGGGGCAAGGAATGGAACATGCTGTGCATTCCCTATTGCAGCCCTACACATAAGATACATATTGCTTACCATGTGCTAACAAAACGCGGTCCTTCTGTGATAGCGTGCAGGTACCTCACGGACTAATACATCTAACTTCCTCTTTTTAAGTAGTTGTCTCTTCTTACGCTTGGAGTGTCCCAATTGGATACCTAAGGCATGTGATTGCACGTACAAGACGTGCTATGACGTATATAACAAGCGCAAATGTAGATTCAGAGAGATAGAAACAGGACTGCATAAAAGGATACGATCAATCTGTTATTTAGTGAGCCTCTACCGCCATGTTGGTATTACATGTATGGCTATTGCCATAGGTGGTTTATTAAGCAAAGATATTAATACTTAAAAGCTGATATTGGTAAATAGCTTATGTGTGGCTTTTACCATAGGAGGTTTATAAAGCAAAGATATTAATGCTTAGAGGCTGATATTAGTGAATAGCTCAATCTTACTATATATTATTTATAGTTCTCTTTGGTTTAGCTCTCTGTTGATATATCCAAGTGGGGGAAGAGAGGAAAGGAAAAAATGTGAAGGGGGCAACAATGGGGGAGCCTTCCAATTCTACTATGCGTATAAGTATTAATATACATAATAATACTTATAAATTTTAACGCGAAATAATTGTGAGTTGATAACTTTTACTTCTACAGTATTCCAGACAGAAATATGTCTAAAACTTAAAAACAGACAAAGAGAAAGAAGATTATCCAAATATCTGGTTAATAATGAAAGAAGTGCTGGTTGCACATTACAATCCACTACGTACGATTATGTCAAGAAAATATCTTATTAACTGGGATGTTAATCTTAGTAGTTATATTTGATTGCCTGCTCCCAAGGCATATCTTGGTTTAAACCATTTTTAAAAGTATCTAGAGTAAAAATCCAGAAGGCTTCCCGTCTTTTCCTTATACCTTCTGTAGTTTGACCTTCCTTAGTTTGTATTCTTTCTAGAATAAACCATTTGATTTCTTCCACTTGATGATTCATTTCCATGTAGTGTTGCACCATGGGTGCTGTAGTTTTGTGGTTACGGATTGCTGATTTATGTTCCGTAAGGCGTACATTCATAGTACGCGCCGTTTCTCCCACATAACCTTTGCTGCATGGGCAGATTAGTAGGTATATCAAATCTTTTGTTTTACAGTTAGTCATGCCATTTGGCATGATAGTACGTCCATTGTATAGAATGGACCTAGCTTCTATGGCTTGAGGACAAATCTTACATATACCGCATTTAAAATTACCCTGAACAGGTTGTGACCCCACAATACTTCTCTGTATTGGTTTTTTCATTGGGGGCATCCTTGACCTTACTACATGGTCTTTTAAATTCTTGTTTTTACGGTAAGCAAATAACGGTTTTGGTATTTTTTCCAGATTGTCTTTATTGGCATTCAGAATATGCCAATTATTACACACAATACGCCGTATTTGTTCATTCAGCATGGAATGTCGTGTGACAAACACTAGCTCTAAATTAGTCTTTTCCTTTTTGTGGGTAAGCAAATGTTGTCTATCAAAAAATCTAGCTCTTTTAAAGGAATTTCTCACCAACTTATGGGGATATCCTCGTGCTAGAAATTTGTCCTTCATGATTGCTGCCTTTTGATCAAAGTCTGTAAGGCTAGTACAATTACGACGTACTCTTAAAAATTGTCCAAAAGGGATACTGTTTTTTTGTACTGATGGATGGTAGCTGTCATAATGCAAAAGTGTATTGCGAGCTGTCGGCTTAGTGTATAGATCCACCGCCAGTTCGCCATTTACATTTTTGATGATAATGTCTAAAAATTCTATGTGAGATGCACTGTATGTATATGTGAAATGGATATTACTGTCACATAAATTTAACCAAGATAAAAATTCTTGTAAAGTATCTGTGTCATCTGCCCATATGAAAAAGATATCATCTATAAAACGGGACCATTTGTGTATTGTTTCAAAAAATGGGGCTATTTCATTATAGATGAAAGTATTTTCGAATTTGGCCATGTAAATATTAGCTATTGTTGGAGCACAAGATGCGCCCATACTTACGCCTTTTATTTGCTTGTATATTTGGCCGTTAAATTCAAATACATTCTCTTCCAACACTATTTTTAGACATCTCAACATAAAAGTCTGATTACAGTCGATATTCATCTGTTCCATAAACCATTCAACAGCTTGTACAGCTCCAGAGATAGGTATGTTACTGTAAAGGCTTTCTATATCTAAGGTGACAAGATATTGTTGTTCCGGAAGGAAAGGTATACCCTCCACTAGATTTATTATGTGCCTTGTATCCTGCACATATGCCAGTGTTTTCTGTATATGTGGTCTTAAAATGGCATCTAGGTATTGTGATAAAGGTTCAGTTACAGATCCTATTGTTGTTACTATAGGCCTGTACGGAGGGTCACTTTGGCTTTTGTGAATTTTAGGGACCCCATACATACTTGCCATTTTAGGTGTCTGCACATTAAGATAATCATAGTCTTTATCACATATATAACCTTCATCAAATGCTTTATTGGTCAACCTTTGAATTTTTATTTTAGTCTTATTTGTTGGATTGACATTAATTTTAATATAGAAGTTTATGTCATTAAGCATCTCTTCCATTTTAGATATGTAAACTGGGGTGTCGATTACAACAATCCCACCACCTTTATCACAGCTTTTTACAGTGATTTCAGTAGTTGATTTTAGATTAAGAAGGGCTTGGTATTCTTCTTTGTTTAGATTGTAAGGAGTATTAGGAACAAATTTAGTAGCAGTAATCAGCTTTTGGTACACAACCTGTTCGAAAATTATGACCTCTGGAGATATTTGCTCAGAGGTCGGAGTAAATGTAGACTTAGATGATAAACCTGACTTATTATTGTCAGTAGGTTTAGGTGTTTGTTGGGCAAAAAAAGATTTGAGTCTAACTTTCCGAAAGAATGCCATTAAATCTGAAAATAATTCAAACTTGTTAATTCCAGAATGGGGGACGAATGTTAGTCCTTTGGATAATAGTGAATATGTGGCTTCTGATATACTGGATGCGCTTAAGTTAAATACTGGTATATCTGTTATTCTCTCCAGTACTGCGCATTCCGTGTCACAAGGAGCTGATTTTGATTGGCTTGTTGATTGCCCCGGTAGCGGGGTTGGTATTGCGGTCGCCAATTCCCTCGTCTGGGGTTGCTTCTGCCTAAAAAAGGTTGTGCTTGGTATCTTCTATTCACATATCGTCCATTTCTGGCTTCAAATTGGTCGCTTACATTATCATTGTCAGAGTCTGACGTATCTGAGAAAGTAGTTATCTTTCTTCCATATTGTCTAGATGTAGATGGATTTTGTTTTTGTCCATCTGTCTCCATATAGAAGTTCGCTGACAAATATGGATAAGTATTTTCCTTATTAGTAAATCTTATGTCTTTTTTTAGTTTTTCTGACTTACGTTTATTCAAGTATTCTGTGTATGAATGCAAATCTGCTTCTATTTCATCTAGTTTTCTTTTTGCATCTTCAATGGCTGTATTATTTTTGATTTTGCTTTCTAATTCTAAAATCTCAGCCATGAGTTGCTGTAGTATTTCTCGTGCTGTTTCTACTATCAGCATCATTAGATCTCTTGAACATCGGTTAGCGATCATTGCCCATTTTTCTAAAAATTCCTTTATTTGTATAAATAAGCCTGGAATATTTTTCACTCTTAACCCCTGTGGTATTACTCCAGCACGGAGATATTCTAACATAAATTTGCCGTGCAACTCAATTCTTTTAGTCTTTTTCTTTAATGCCGTTAATTTTTCCAGATCTTCATTTTTATCTGGATGGCTTGTAAGTTGGTCACCAAAGCTACCTATACTACCAACCATTGATACAAAATCAGCATCAGTAAATCCGAAGGTTTGAAGATTCGCCATCTAGATGGTCCAGTAAGTGAAAATCCAGAGGAGAATATATTAAAGGAAAGATAAAAGCGGCAAAGATATTGTCGTTTTCAAGTGCTCAGAAAATAGACTTGTGCTTGAAAAATTAAGTAGTGCAACTATAGATCACCTCAACACCAACATACCTGAACCAAGATAAAATTGGCCAATAGGGCTCAAAGGAGACAAAAATCCCCTCACAGACAGGCTGTGAGATTCAATGGTTTGAAAAAATGTGGGGACCCCTACATTAACAATGTATACTTGCTAGCTAGTAGGGAAAATGTATCAAGGGAAAAGACAGGCTAGACCAAGCATGAATGTATAGAATTATTGCAGGACATCCAACACTAAATCAGACGACATAGTGCTTGATTATTATCAAAAATATATTTTTATTTTATATATTGTTTCATCATTCTTTTCTTTAAATATCATAAAGATATGATTCTATATATTTAATAGTCACAATGTATCAACAACATATATTCACAATGCATTAACAACATATAACACGAATCACATAGATTATAGATTAAAACAAACACTGTGCTGATATAAATTGATGCAGTATCCTTTCTTTTATGTTTCCAATAGAGTCCAGATCAACATGGACAGAAAGGGGGGTCGGCGGTAGATGAGACTACGCGCGTTTCGGCAAGTTGCCTTCCTCAGGACACCGTCTCAACTTTCACTGCATTGGACACACAATAAACACAATACATTGATTTCATGCACTCATGCCGATTTATCACTATACTGTTGATGTCCTGCAATGCATTTGTTTAATATGTTTACAATAAAATCAACTTGATTATTTAAAGGTTCAGTTGTATAGTGTTGGGAATCTCTAAAGGTTAAAAACTGTGCATTTAGATAAAGTGACAACCAGGTTTATGAAAGGAAAATAGAAGAAAAAAGGGTTAATATAATAAAAAGAGTAATAGAAAAAATGCTGAGATACTAACACCAAAAAGAAGAGAAAACAGTTTGTCAGAATAGTGAAAGTCTCCACCCATATTATTTTAATATGTATATATTCAAGGTACCTACTTTGGCCCATATAAGAAATTATTCTTATTGGGTGCATTACATATTAACATAAGGTGAAGATTTATTGGTGAAAAATAGTGTTGATTTACCATGCATCAGAAAAGATAATGAAGCGCAAAATAGTATATTATTTATAATTACCTATTTGATTTAATTGGACTAAGAAGTCAAATCAATTTCCTTGTTTATGCTTAATATGCTTGATAAAAAGCACAGAGTCCCTGAGTCTATAGAAAAAAATACACAACATATGTCTAATTAAAGGCAAACTCAGAATATATGGCCCCAAAGTGAATTTCTATGGGCTTAATTTTATACCTTATTTTGTAATGGATATCCGTTTGAAACCATTCAATATTATGAATAAGGTTGATACATCTCTAAGATGTGTTGATATTGCTTGAAGGTTAAGTGCAGTCACCGATATATTGCTCTAAAAACGAAAGACCAGAACAAGGTTTACTAGTTAGGCTCATTTTAAGTTTTCTGATTACAAGCTGATATTGAGCTTATGTTTGGTAAACAGTAAGTACCTGTATGTGGTCCCTATATGACCAACCGGATTATGTTCAATGTGCTCAGGGCATCTATGGAAAAAACATAAAGTCCTATTAGAAAATGTCTCTAATTATATATTTTAGAACAAACTGAACATATATCTATATATATGTGGGTTTAGACTAGCAGTTCTTATTTGTATGGTGTGTTCCTTAAAAATATTTACAATACGTTCCATGCGACCTTCTCACCTCCATAAAGATTGAGAAATGCCAAATGAGCCAAATTATATTAAGGGCAAAAAGGATTTTGCAAAGAACAACCAAATAATATAGCTGTCTCTTTCAATTCTTGATTTAACGTACCAAAACTAAGTAAATTACCATCTTATAATGAGAAGTGAAAAGCGCCTCATATAAATACAATGCTGCTTTATTTTTCCCCAACTAAAACAGAGCTGTTTTGAAGCATGATTGCTAAAGGACAGTCAGAATGAAATGCTGAAGTTGTTAGCATGTTAGGTGACCAACCAACACGTTTATAAAAATGCTTAACCGTCATCTAATGGCACCCTATTGCTTCATGTATTTTATTTTAGGGAGCAAAATGCACGAAGGCAATGTTTTACAAACAGTCATTATCGCGTATGTTGCCAAACGATAAAGGGGAAAAAACCGAAGGCGAAAAACGATGGGGAAAAAACGAGAGAGGGGCAAGGAATGGAACATGCTGTGCATTCCCTATTGCAGCCCTACACATAAGATACATATTGCTTACCATGTGCTAACAAAACGCGGTCCTTCTGTGATAGCGTGCAGGTACCTCACGGACTAATACATCTAACTTCCTCTTTTTAAGTAGTTGTCTCTTCTTACGCTTGGAGTGTCCCAATTGGATACCTAAGGCATGTGATTGCACGTACAAGACGTGCTATGACGTATATAACAAGCGCAAATGTAGATTCAGAGAGATAGAAACAGGACTGCATAAAAGGATACGATCAATCTGTTATTTAGTGAGCCTCTACCGCCATGTTGGTATTACATGTATGGCTATTGCCATAGGTGGTTTATTAAGCAAAGATATTAATACTTAAAAGCTGATATTGGTAAATAGCTTATGTGTGGCTTTTACCATAGGAGGTTTATAAAGCAAAGATATTAATGCTTAGAGGCTGATATTAGTGAATAGCTCAATCTTACTATATATTATTTATAGTTCTCTTTGGTTTAGCTCTCTGTTGATATATCCAAGTGGGGGAAGAGAGGAAAGGAAAAAATGTGAAGGGGGCAACAATGGGGGAGCCTTCCAATTCTACTATGCGTATAAGTATTAATATACATAATAATACTTATAAATTTTAACGCGAAATAATTGTGAGTTGATAACTTTTACTTCTACAGTATTCCAGACAGAAATATGTCTAAAACTTAAAAACAGACAAAGAGAAAGAAGATTATCCAAATATCTGGTTAATAATGAAAGAAGTGCTGGTTGCACATTACAATCCACTACGTACGATTATGTCAAGAAAATATCTTATTAACTGGGATGTTAATCTTAGTAGTTATATTTGATTGCCTGCTCCCAAGGCATATCTTGGTTTAAACCATTTTTAAAAGTATCTAGAGTAAAAATCCAGAAGGCTTCCCGTCTTTTCCTTATACCTTCTGTAGTTTGACCTTCCTTAGTTTGTATTCTTTCTAGAATAAACCATTTGATTTCTTCCACTTGATGATTCATTTCCATGTAGTGTTGCACCATGGGTGCTGTAGTTTTGTGGTTACGGATTGCTGATTTATGTTCCGTAAGGCGTACATTCATAGTACGCGCCGTTTCTCCCACATAACCTTTGCTGCATGGGCAGATTAGTAGGTATATCAAATCTTTTGTTTTACAGTTAGTCATGCCATTTGGCATGATAGTACGTCCATTGTATAGAATGGACCTAGCTTCTATGGCTTGAGGACAAATCTTACATATACCGCATTTAAAATTACCCTGAACAGGTTGTGACCCCACAATACTTCTCTGTATTGGTTTTTTCATTGGGGGCATCCTTGACCTTACTACATGGTCTTTTAAATTCTTGTTTTTACGGTAAGCAAATAACGGTTTTGGTATTTTTTCCAGATTGTCTTTATTGGCATTCAGAATATGCCAATTATTACACACAATACGCCGTATTTGTTCATTCAGCATGGAATGTCGTGTGACAAACACTAGCTCTAAATTAGTCTTTTCCTTTTTGTGGGTAAGCAAATGTTGTCTATCAAAAAATCTAGCTCTTTTAAAGGAATTTCTCACCAACTTATGGGGATATCCTCGTGCTAGAAATTTGTCCTTCATGATTGCTGCCTTTTGATCAAAGTCTGTAAGGCTAGTACAATTACGACGTACTCTTAAAAATTGTCCAAAAGGGATACTGTTTTTTTGTACTGATGGATGGTAGCTGTCATAATGCAAAAGTGTATTGCGAGCTGTCGGCTTAGTGTATAGATCCACCGCCAGTTCGCCATTTACATTTTTGATGATAATGTCTAAAAATTCTATGTGAGATGCACTGTATGTATATGTGAAATGGATATTACTGTCACATAAATTTAACCAAGATAAAAATTCTTGTAAAGTATCTGTGTCATCTGCCCATATGAAAAAGATATCATCTATAAAACGGGACCATTTGTGTATTGTTTCAAAAAATGGGGCTATTTCATTATAGATGAAAGTATTTTCGAATTTGGCCATGTAAATATTAGCTATTGTTGGAGCACAAGATGCGCCCATACTTACGCCTTTTATTTGCTTGTATATTTGGCCGTTAAATTCAAATACATTCTCTTCCAACACTATTTTTAGACATCTCAACATAAAAGTCTGATTACAGTCGATATTCATCTGTTCCATAAACCATTCAACAGCTTGTACAGCTCCAGAGATAGGTATGTTACTGTAAAGGCTTTCTATATCTAAGGTGACAAGATATTGTTGTTCCGGAAGGAAAGGTATACCCTCCACTAGATTTATTATGTGCCTTGTATCCTGCACATATGCCAGTGTTTTCTGTATATGTGGTCTTAAAATGGCATCTAGGTATTGTGATAAAGGTTCAGTTACAGATCCTATTGTTGTTACTATAGGCCTGTACGGAGGGTCACTTTGGCTTTTGTGAATTTTAGGGACCCCATACATACTTGCCATTTTAGGTGTCTGCACATTAAGATAATCATATTCTTTATCACATATATAACCTTCATCAAATGCTTTATTGGTCAACCTTTGAATTTTTATTTTAGTCTTATTTGTTGGATTGACATTAATTTTAATATAGAAGTTTATGTCATTAAGCATCTCTTCCATTTTAGATATGTAAACTGGGGTGTCGATTACAACAATCCCACCACCTTTATCACAGCTTTTTACAGTGATTTCAGTAGTTGATTTTAGATTAAGAAGGGCTTGGTATTCTTCTTTGTTTAGATTGTAAGGAGTATTAGGAACAAATTTAGTAGCAGTAATCAGCTTTTGGTACACAACCTGTTCGAAAATTATGACCTCTGGAGATATTTGCTCAGAGGTCGGAGTAAATGTAGACTTAGATGATAAACCTGACTTATTATTGTCAGTAGGTTTAGGTGTTTGTTGGGCAAAAAAAGATTTGAGTCTAACTTTCCGAAAGAATGCCATTAAATCTGAAAATAATTCAAACTTGTTAATTCCAGAATGGGGGACGAATGTTAGTCCTTTGGATAATAGTGAATATGTGGCTTCTGATATACTGGATGCGCTTAAGTTAAATACTGGTATATCTGTTATTCTCTCCAGTACTGCGCATTCCGTGTCACAAGGAGCTGATTTTGATTGGCTTGTTGATTGCCCCGGTAGCGGGGTTGGTATTGCGGTCGCCAATTCCCTCGTCTGGGGTTGCTTCTGCCTAAAAAAGGTTGTGCTTGGTATCTTCTATTCACATATCGTCCATTTCTGGCTTCAAATTGGTCGCTTACATTATCATTGTCAGAGTCTGACGTATCTGAGAAAGTAGTTATCTTTCTTCCATATTGTCTAGATGTAGATGGATTTTGTTTTTGTCCATCTGTCTCCATATAGAAGTTCGCTGACAAATATGGATAAGTATTTTCCTTATTAGTAAATCTTATGTCTTTTTTTAGTTTTTCTGACTTACGTTTATTCAAGTATTCTGTGTATGAATGCAAATCTGCTTCTATTTCATCTAGTTTTCTTTTTGCATCTTCAATGGCTGTATTATTTTTGATTTTGCTTTCTAATTCTAAAATCTCAGCCATGAGTTGCTGTAGTATTTCTCGTGCTGTTTCTACTATCAGCATCATTAGATCTCTTGAACATCGGTTAGCGATCATTGCCCATTTTTCTAAAAATTCCTTTATTTGTATAAATAAGCCTGGAATATTTTTCACTCTTAACCCCTGTGGTATTACTCCAGCACGGAGATATTCTAACATAAATTTGCCGTGCAACTCAATTCTTTTAGTCTTTTTCTTTAATGCCGTTAATTTTTCCAGATCTTCATTTTTATCTGGATGGCTTGTAAGTTGGTCACCAAAGCTACCTATACTACCAACCATTGATACAAAATCAGCATCAGTAAATCCGAAGGTTTGAAGATTCGCCATCTAGATGGTCCAGTAAGTGAAAATCCAGAGGAGAATATATTAAAGGAAAGATAAAAGCGGCAAAGATATTGTCGTTTTCAAGTGCTCAGAAAATAGACTTGTGCTTGAAAAATTAAGTAGTGCAACTATAGATCACCTCAACACCAACATACCTGAACCAAGATAAAATTGGCCAATAGGGCTCAAAGGAGACAAAAATCCCCTCACAGACAGGCTGTGAGATTCAATGGTTTGAAAAAATGTGGGGACCCCTACATTAACAATGTATACTTGCTAGCTAGTAGGGAAAATGTATCAAGGGAAAAGACAGGCTAGACCAAGCATGAATGTATAGAATTATTGCAGGACATCCAACACTAAATCAGACGACATAGTGCTTGATTATTATCAAAAATATATTTTTATTTTATATATTGTTTCATCATTCTTTTCTTTAAATATCATAAAGATATGATTCTATATATTTAATAGTCACAATGTATCAACAACATATATTCACAATGCATTAACAACATATAACACGAATCACATAGATTATAGATTAAAACAAACACTGTGCTGATATAAATTGATGCAGTATCCTTTCTTTTATGTTTCCAATAGAGTCCAGATCAACATGGACAGAAAGGGGGGTCGGCGGTAGATGAGACTACGCGCGTTTCGGCAAGTTGCCTTCCTCAGGACACCGTCTCAACTTTCACTGCATTGGACACACAATAAACACAATACATTGATTTCATGCACTCATGCCGATTTATCACTATACTGTTGATGTCCTGCAATGCATTTGTTTAATATGTTTACAATAAAATCAACTTGATTATTTAAAGGTTCAGTTGTATAGTGTTGGGAATCTCTAAAGGTTAAAAACTGTGCATTTAGATAAAGTGACAACCAGGTTTATGAAAGGAAAATAGAAGAAAAAAGGGTTAATATAATAAAAAGAGTAATAGAAAAAATGCTGAGATACTAACACCAAAAAGAAGAGAAAACAGTTTGTCAGAATAGTGAAAGTCTCCACCCATATTATTTTAATATGTATATATTCAAGGTACCTACTTTGGCCCATATAAGAAATTATTCTTATTGGGTGCATTACATATTAACATAAGGTGAAGATTTATTGGTGAAAAATAGTGTTGATTTACCATGCATCAGAAAAGATAATGAAGCGCAAAATAGTATATTATTTATAATTACCTATTTGATTTAATTGGACTAAGAAGTCAAATCAATTTCCTTGTTTATGCTTAATATGCTTGATAAAAAGCACAGAGTCCCTGAGTCTATAGAAAAAAATACACAACATATGTCTAATTAAAGGCAAACTCAGAATATATGGCCCCAAAGTGAATTTCTATGGGCTTAATTTTATACCTTATTTTGTAATGGATATCCGTTTGAAACCATTCAATATTATGAATAAGGTTGATACATCTCTAAGATGTGTTGATATTGCTTGAAGGTTAAGTGCAGTCACCGATATATTGCTCTAAAAACGAAAGACCAGAACAAGGTTTACTAGTTAGGCTCATTTTAAGTTTTCTGATTACAAGCTGATATTGAGCTTATGTTTGGTAAACAGTAAGTACCTGTATGTGGTCCCTATATGACCAACCGGATTATGTTCAATGTGCTCAGGGCATCTATGGAAAAAACATAAAGTCCTATTAGAAAATGTCTCTAATTATATATTTTAGAACAAACTGAACATATATCTATATATATGTGGGTTTAGACTAGCAGTTCTTATTTGTATGGTGTGTTCCTTAAAAATATTTACAATACGTTCCATGCGACCTTCTCACCTCCATAAAGATTGAGAAATGCCAAATGAGCCAAATTATATTAAGGGCAAAAAGGATTTTGCAAAGAACAACCAAATAATATAGCTGTCTCTTTCAATTCTTGATTTAACGTACCAAAACTAAGTAAATTACCATCTTATAATGAGAAGTGAAAAGCGCCTCATATAAATACAATGCTGCTTTATTTTTCCCCAACTAAAACAGAGCTGTTTTGAAGCATGATTGCTAAAGGACAGTCAGAATGAAATGCTGAAGTTGTTAGCATGTTAGGTGACCAACCAACACGTTTATAAAAATGCTTAACCGTCATCTAATGGCACCCTATTGCTTCATGTATTTTATTTTAGGGAGCAAAATGCACGAAGGCAATGTTTTACAAACAGTCATTATCGCGTATGTTGCCAAACGATAAAGGGGAAAAAACCGAAGGCGAAAAACGATGGGGAAAAAACGAGAGAGGGGCAAGGAATGGAACATGCTGTGCATTCCCTATTGCAGCCCTACACATAAGATACATATTGCTTACCATGTGCTAACAAAACGCGGTCCTTCTGTGATAGCGTGCAGGTACCTCACGGACTAATACATCTAACTTCCTCTTTTTAAGTAGTTGTCTCTTCTTACGCTTGGAGTGTCCCAATTGGATACCTAAGGCATGTGATTGCACGTACAAGACGTGCTATGACGTATATAACAAGCGCAAATGTAGATTCAGAGAGATAGAAACAGGACTGCATAAAAGGATACGATCAATCTGTTATTTAGTGAGCCTCTACCGCCATGTTGGTATTACATGTATGGCTATTGCCATAGGTGGTTTATTAAGCAAAGATATTAATACTTAAAAGCTGATATTGGTAAATAGCTTATGTGTGGCTTTTACCATAGGAGGTTTATAAAGCAAAGATATTAATGCTTAGAGGCTGATATTAGTGAATAGCTCAATCTTACTATATATTATTTATAGTTCTCTTTGGTTTAGCTCTCTGTTGATATATCCAAGTGGGGGAAGAGAGGAAAGGAAAAAATGTGAAGGGGGCAACAATGGGGGGAGCCTTCCAATTCTACTATGCGTATAAGTATTAATATACATAATAATACTTATAAATTTTAACGCGAAATAATTGTGAGTTGATAACTTTTACTTCTACAGTATTCCAGACAGAAATATGTCTAAAACTTAAAAACAGACAAAGAGAAAGAAGATTATCCAAATATCTGGTTAATAATGAAAGAAGTGCTGGTTGCACATTACAATCCACTACGTACGATTATGTCAAGAAAATATCTTATTAACTGGGATGTTAATCTTAGTAGTTATATTTGATTGCCTGCTCCCAAGGCATATCTTGGTTTAAACCATTTTTAAAAGTATCTAGAGTAAAAATCCAGAAGGCTTCCCGTCTTTTCCTTATACCTTCTGTAGTTTGACCTTCCTTAGTTTGTATTCTTTCTAGAATAAACCATTTGATTTCTTCCACTTGATGATTCATTTCCATGTAGTGTTGCACCATGGGTGCTGTAGTTTTGTGGTTACGGATTGCTGATTTATGTTCCGTAAGGCGTACATTCATAGTACGCGCCGTTTCTCCCACATAACCTTTGCTGCATGGGCAGATTAGTAGGTATATCAAATCTTTTGTTTTACAGTTAGTCATGCCATTTGGCATGATAGTACGTCCATTGTATAGAATGGACCTAGCTTCTATGGCTTGAGGACAAATCTTACATATACCGCATTTAAAATTACCCTGAACAGGTTGTGACCCCACAATACTTCTCTGTATTGGTTTTTTCATTGGGGGCATCCTTGACCTTACTACATGGTCTTTTAAATTCTTGTTTTTACGGTAAGCAAATAACGGTTTTGGTATTTTTTCCAGATTGTCTTTATTGGCATTCAGAATATGCCAATTATTACACACAATACGCCGTATTTGTTCATTCAGCATGGAATGTCGTGTGACAAACACTAGCTCTAAATTAGTCTTTTCCTTTTTGTGGGTAAGCAAATGTTGTCTATCAAAAAATCTAGCTCTTTTAAAGGAATTTCTCACCAACTTATGGGGATATCCTCGTGCTAGAAATTTGTCCTTCATGATTGCTGCCTTTTGATCAAAGTCTGTAAGGCTAGTACAATTACGACGTACTCTTAAAAATTGTCCAAAAGGGATACTGTTTTTTTGTACTGATGGATGGTAGCTGTCATAATGCAAAAGTGTATTGCGAGCTGTCGGCTTAGTGTATAGATCCACCGCCAGTTCGCCATTTACATTTTTGATGATAATGTCTAAAAATTCTATGTGAGATGCACTGTATGTATATGTGAAATGGATATTACTGTCACATAAATTTAACCAAGATAAAAATTCTTGTAAAGTATCTGTGTCATCTGCCCATATGAAAAAGATATCATCTATAAAACGGGACCATTTGTGTATTGTTTCAAAAAATGGGGCTATTTCATTATAGATGAAAGTATTTTCGAATTTGGCCATGTAAATATTAGCTATTGTTGGAGCACAAGATGCGCCCATACTTACGCCTTTTATTTGCTTGTATATTTGGCCGTTAAATTCAAATACATTCTCTTCCAACACTATTTTTAGACATCTCAACATAAAAGTCTGATTACAGTCAATATTCATCTGTTCCATAAACCATTCAACAGCTTGTACAGCTCCAGAGATAGGTATGTTACTGTAAAGGCTTTCTATATCTAAGGTGACAAGATATTGTTGTTCCGGAAGGAAAGGTATACCCTCCACTAGATTTATTATGTGCCTTGTATCCTGCACATATGCCAGTGTTTTCTGTATATGTGGTCTTAAAATGGCATCTAGGTATTGTGATAAAGGTTCAGTTACAGATCCTATTGTTGTTACTATAGGCCTGTACGGAGGGTCACTTTGGCTTTTGTGAATTTTAGGGACCCCATACATACTTGCCATTTTAGGTGTCTGCACATTAAGATAATCATATTCTTTATCACATATATAACCTTCATCAAATGCTTTATTGGTCAACCTTTGAATTTTTATTTTAGTCTTATTTGTTGGATTGACATTAATTTTAATATAGAAGTTTATGTCATTAAGCATCTCTTCCATTTTAGATATGTAAACTGGGGTGTCGATTACAACAATCCCACCACCTTTATCACAGCTTTTTACAGTGATTTCAGTAGTTGATTTTAGATTAAGAAGGGCTTGGTATTCTTCTTTGTTTAGATTGTAAGGAGTATTAGGAACAAATTTAGTAGCAGTAATCAGCTTTTGGTACACAACCTGTTCGAAAATTATGACCTCTGGAGATATTTGCTCAGAGGTCGGAGTAAATGTAGACTTAGATGATAAACCTGACTTATTATTGTCAGTAGGTTTAGGTGTTTGTTGGGCAAAAAAAGATTTGAGTCTAACTTTCCGAAAGAATGCCATTAAATCTGAAAATAATTCAAACTTGTTAATTCCAGAATGGGGGACGAATGTTAGTCCTTTGGATAATAGTGAATATGTGGCTTCTGATATACTGGATGCGCTTAAGTTAAATACTGGTATATCTGTTATTCTCTCCAGTACTGCGCATTCCGTGTCACAAGGAGCTGATTTTGATTGGCTTGTTGATTGCCCCGGTAGCGGGGTTGGTATTGCGGTCGCCAATTCCCTCGTCTGGGGTTGCTTCTGCCTAAAAAAGGTTGTGCTTGGTATCTTCTATTCACATATCGTCCATTTCTGGCTTCAAATTGGTCGCTTACATTATCATTGTCAGAGTCTGACGTATCTGAGAAAGTAGTTATCTTTCTTCCATATTGTCTAGATGTAGATGGATTTTGTTTTTGTCCATCTGTCTCCATATAGAAGTTCGCTGACAAATATGGATAAGTATTTTCCTTATTAGTAAATCTTATGTCTTTTTTTAGTTTTTCTGACTTACGTTTATTCAAGTATTCTGTGTATGAATGCAAATCTGCTTCTATTTCATCTAGTTTTCTTTTTGCATCTTCAATGGCTGTATTATTTTTGATTTTGCTTTCTAATTCTAAAATCTCAGCCATGAGTTGCTGTAGTATTTCTCGTGCTGTTTCTACTATCAGCATCATTAGATCTCTTGAACATCGGTTAGCGATCATTGCCCATTTTTCTAAAAATTCCTTTATTTGTATAAATAAGCCTGGAATATTTTTCACTCTTAACCCCTGTGGTATTACTCCAGCACGGAGATATTCTAACATAAATTTGCCGTGCAACTCAATTCTTTTAGTCTTTTTCTTTAATGCCGTTAATTTTTCCAGATCTTCATTTTTATCTGGATGGCTTGTAAGTTGGTCACCAAAGCTACCTATACTACCAACCATTGATACAAAATCAGCATCAGTAAATCCGAAGGTTTGAAGATTCGCCATCTAGATGGTCCAGTAAGTGAAAATCCAGAGGAGAATATATTAAAGGAAAGATAAAAGCGGCAAAGATATTGTCGTTTTCAAGTGCTCAGAAAATAGACTTGTGCTTGAAAAATTAAGTAGTGCAACTATAGATCACCTCAACACCAACATACCTGAACCAAGATAAAATTGGCCAATAGGGCTCAAAGGAGACAAAAATCCCCTCACAGACAGGCTGTGAGATTCAATGGTTTGAAAAAATGTGGGGACCCCTACATTAACAATGTATACTTGCTAGCTAGTAGGGAAAATGTATCAAGGGAAAAGACAGGCTAGACCAAGCATGAATGTATAGAATTATTGCAGGACATCCAACACTAAATCAGACGACATAGTGCTTGATTATTATCAAAAATATATTTTTATTTTATATATTGTTTCATCATTCTTTTCTTTAAATATCATAAAGATATGATTCTATATATTTAATAGTCACAATGTATCAACAACATATATTCACAATGCATTAACAACATATAACACGAATCACATAGATTATAGATTAAAACAAACACTGTGCTGATATAAATTGATGCAGTATCCTTTCTTTTATGTTTCCAATAGAGTCCAGATCAACATGGACAGAAAGGGGGGTCGGCGGTAGATGAGACTACGCGCGTTTCGGCAAGTTGCCTTCCTCAGGACACCGTCTCAACTTTCACTGCATTGGACACACAATAAACACAATACATTGATTTCATGCACTCATGCCGATTTATCACTATACTGTTGATGTCCTGCAATGCATTTGTTTAATATGTTTACAATAAAATCAACTTGATTATTTAAAGGTTCAGTTGTATAGTGTTGGGAATCTCTAAAGGTTAAAAACTGTGCATTTAGATAAAGTGACAACCAGGTTTATGAAAGGAAAATAGAAGAAAAAAGGGTTAATATAATAAAAAGAGTAATAGAAAAAATGCTGAGATACTAACACCAAAAAGAAGAGAAAACAGTTTGTCAGAATAGTGAAAGTCTCCACCCATATTATTTTAATATGTATATATTCAAGGTACCTACTTTGGCCCATATAAGAAATTATTCTTATTGGGTGCATTACATATTAACATAAGGTGAAGATTTATTGGTGAAAAATAGTGTTGATTTACCATGCATCAGAAAAGATAATGAAGCGCAAAATAGTATATTATTTATAATTACCTATTTGATTTAATTGGACTAAGAAGTCAAATCAATTTCCTTGTTTATGCTTAATATGCTTGATAAAAAGCACAGAGTCCCTGAGTCTATAGAAAAAAATACACAACATATGTCTAATTAAAGGCAAACTCAGAATATATGGCCCCAAAGTGAATTTCTATGGGCTTAATTTTATACCTTATTTTGTAATGGATATCCGTTTGAAACCATTCAATATTATGAATAAGGTTGATACATCTCTAAGATGTGTTGATATTGCTTGAAGGTTAAGTGCAGTCACCGATATATTGCTCTAAAAACGAAAGACCAGAACAAGGTTTACTAGTTAGGCTCATTTTAAGTTTTCTGATTACAAGCTGATATTGAGCTTATGTTTGGTAAACAGTAAGTACCTGTATGTGGTCCCTATATGACCAACCGGATTATGTTCAATGTGCTCAGGGCATCTATGGAAAAAACATAAAGTCCTATTAGAAAATGTCTCTAATTATATATTTTAGAACAAACTGAACATATATCTATATATATGTGGGTTTAGACTAGCAGTTCTTATTTGTATGGTGTGTTCCTTAAAAATATTTACAATACGTTCCATGCGACCTTCTCACCTCCATAAAGATTGAGAAATGCCAAATGAGCCAAAT
The DNA here is from genome assembly GCA_963921515.1 of Calotriton arnoldi. NCBI lineage: Eukaryota > Metazoa > Chordata > Amphibia > Caudata > Salamandridae > Calotriton > Calotriton arnoldi. Next base: position 348,695 of record CAWUFW010011293.1, read on the forward strand.
TATATTAAGGGCAAAAAGGATTTTGCAAAGAACAACCAAATAATATAGCTGTCTCTTTCAATTCTTGATTTAACGTACCAAAACTAAGTAAATTACCATCTTATAATGAGAAGTGAAAAGCGCCTCATATAAATACAATGCTGCTTTATTTTTCCCCAACTAAAACAGAGCTGTTTTGAAGCATGATTGCTAAAGGACAGTCAGAATGAAATGCTGAAGTTGTTAGCATGTTAGGTGACCAACCAACACGTTTATAAAAATGCTTAACCGTCATCTAATGGCACCCTATTGCTTCATGTATTTTATTTTAGGGAGCAAAATGCACGAAGGCAATGTTTTACAAACAGTCATTATCGCGTATGTTGCCAAACGATAAAGGGGAAAAACCGAAGGCGAAAAACGATGGGGAAAAAACGAGAGAGGGGCAAGGAATGGAACATGCTGTGCATTCCCTATTGCAGCCCTACACATAAGATACATATTGCTTACCATGTGCTAACAAAACGCGGGCCTTCTGTGATAGCGTGCAGGTACCTCACGGACTAATACATCTAACTTCCTCTTTTTTAAGTAGTTGTCTCTTCTTACGCTTGGAGTGTCCCAATTGGATACCTAAGGCATGTGATTGCACGTACAAGACGTGCTATGACGTATATAACAAGCGCAAATGTAGATTCAGAGAGATAGAAACAGGACTGCATAAAAGGATACGATCAATCTGTTATTTAGTGAGCCTCTACCGCCATGTTGGTATTACATGTATGGCTATTGCCATAGGTGGTTTATTAAGCAAAGATATTAATACTTAAAAGCTGATATTGGTAAATAGCTTATGTGTGGCTTTTACCATAGGAGGTTTATAAAGCAAAGATATTAATGCTTAGAGGCTGATATTAGTGAATAGCTCAATCTTACTATATATTATTTATAGTTCTCTTTGGTTTAGCTCTCTGTTGATATATCCAAGTGGGGGAAGAGAGGAAAGGAAAAAATGTGAAGGGGGCAACAATGGGGGAGCCTTCCAATTCTACTATGCGTATAAGTATTAATATACATAATAATACTTATAAATTTTAACGCGAAATAATTGTGAGTTGATAACTTTTACTTCTACAGTATTCCAGACAGAAATATGTCTAAAACTTAAAAACAGACAAAGAGAAAGAAGATTATCCAAATATCTGGTTAATAATGAAAGAAGTGCTGGTTGCACATTACAATCCACTACGTACGATTATGTCAAGAAAATATCTTATTAACTGGGATGTTAATCTTAGTAGTTATATTTGATTGCCTGCTCCCAAGGCATATCTTGGTTTAAACCATTTTTAAAAGTATCTAGAGTAAAAATCCAGAAGGCTTCCCGTCTTTTCCTTATACCTTCTGTAGTTTGACCTTCCTTAGTTTGTATTCTTTCTAGAATAAACCATTTGATTTCTTCCACTTGATGATTCATTTCCATGTAGTGTTGCACCATGGGTGCTGTAGTTTTGTGGTTACGGATTGCTGATTTATGTTCCGTAAGGCGTACATTCATAGTACGCGCCGTTTCTCCCACATAACCTTTGCTGCATGGGCAGATTAGTAGGTATATCAAATCTTTTGTTTTACAGTTAGTCATGCCATTTGGCATGATAGTACGTCCATTGTATAGAATGGACCTAGCTTCTATGGCTTGAGGACAAATCTTACATATACCGCATTTAAAATTACCCTGTACAGGTTGTGACCCCACAATACTTCTCTGTATTGGTTTTTTCATTGGGGGCATCCTTGACCTTACTACATGGTCTTTTAAATTCTTGTTTTTACGGTAAGCAAATAACGGTTTTGGTATTTTTTCCAGATTGTCTTTATTGGCATTCAGAATATGCCAATTATTACACACAATACGCCGTATTTGTTCATTCAGCATCGAATGTCGTGTGACAAACACTAGCTCTAAATTAGTCTTTTCCTTTTTGTGGGTAAGCAAATGTTGTCTATCAAAAAATCTAGCTCTTTTAAAGGAATTTCTCACCAACTTATGGGGATATCCTCGTGCTAGAAATTTGTCCTTCATGATTGCTGCCTTTTGATCAAAGTCTGTAAGGCTAGTACAATTACGACGTACTCTTAAAAATTGTCCAAAAGGGATACTGTTTTTTTGTACTGATGGATGGTAGCTGTCATAATGCAAAAGTGTATTGCGAGCTGTCGGCTTAGTGTATAGATCCACCGCCAGTTCGCCATTTACATTTTTGATGATAATGTCTAAAAATTCTATGTGAGATGCACTGTATGTATATGTGAAATGGATATTACTGTCACATAAATTTAACCAAGATAAAAATTCTTGTAAAGTATCTGTGTCATCTGCCCATATGAAAAAGATATCATCTATAAAACGGGACCATTTGTGTATTGTTTCAAAAAATGGGGCTATTTCATTATAGATGAAAGTATTTTCGAATTTGGCCATGTAAATATTAGCTATTGTTGGAGCACAAGATGCGCCCATACTTACGCCTTTTATTTGCTTGTATATTTGGCCGTTAAATTCAAATACATTCTCTTCCAACACTATTTTTAGACATCTCAACATAAAAGTCTGATTACAGTCGATATTCATCTGTTCCATAAACCATTCAACAGCTTGTACAGCTCCAGAGATAGGTATGTTACTGTAAAGGCTTTCTATATCTAAGGTGACAAGATATTGTTGTTCCGGAAGGAAAGGTATACCCTCCACTAGATTTATTATGTGCCTTGTATCCTGCACATATGCCAGTGTTTTCTGTATATGTGGTCTTAAAATGGCATCTAGGTATTGTGATAAAGGTTCAGTTACAGATCCTATTGTTGTTACTATAGGCCTGTACGGAGGGTCACTTTGGCTTTTGTGAATTTTAGGGACCCCATACATACTTGCCATTTTAGGTGTCTGCACATTAAGATAATCATATTCTTTATCACATATATAACCTTCATCAAATGCTTTATTGGTCAACCTTTGAATTTTTATTTTAGTCTTATTTGTTGGATTGACATTAATTTTAATATAGAAGTTTATGTCATTAAGCATCTCTTCCATTTTAGATATGTAAACTGGGGTGTCGATATACAACAATCCCACCACCTTTATCACAGCTTTTTACAGTGATTTCAGTAGTTGATTTTAGATTAAGAAGGGCTTGGTATTCTTCTTTGTTTAGATTGTAAGGAGTATTAGGAACAAATTTAGTAGCAGTAATCAGCTTTTGGTACACAACCTGTTCGAAAATTATGACCTCTGGAGATATTTGCTCAGAGGTCGGAGTAAATGTAGACTTAGATGATAAACCTGACTTATTATTGTCAGTAGGTTTAGGTGTTTGTTGGGCAAAAAAAGATTTGAGTCTAACTTTCCGAAAGAATGCCATTAAATCTGAAAATAATTCAAACTTGTTAATTCCAGAATGGGGGACGAATGTTAGTCCTTTGGATAATAGTGAATATGTGGCTTCTGATATACTGGATGCGCTTAAGTTAAATACTGGTATATCTGTTATTCTCTCCAGTACTGCGCATTCCGTGTCACAAGGAGCTGATTTTGATTGGCTTGTTGATTGCCCCGGTAGCGGGGTTGGTATTGCGGTCGCCAATTCCCTCGTCTGGGGTTGCTTCTGCACTCTCTGGGCAAAGTCCAGCTCTGGCCAAAGGTTGGGGGTTGCTGAATACCAAGGCTATCTAGGTTTGATACAAACTCATTCCTCTTTCATCCACTAGCAAATACTCCCTGCCCTTCATCTCATTCTTCGGGGTTTCTTTTTCATCCTGCCTTCTATTTTTGATGCTATTTCCCACCTTTCTTTTGATCCTTATTCCCCCCTTTCCCCCCTTTCGCTCTACTGTCCTGGGTCAGAATGCGGTGAGTAAAAAAGTCCTGGTCCTGAAAAATGTGGATAGTGGGCTCCACCTTCAACCACTGTCTCAAATAAAGCATTGCATAGCCCTGTTTTGCAACTCAAGGTCAGACGACAATTCCACTCTCATCTTTAACCTGCAATGCTTCTGTTTCAGCCAGCAATCTTGCAAGAAGTCATAGGGCTCCTGAAAAAGTCAAACCTACAGCTTGTACTTATGATGCTGCAATGGGGTGGACCATCAAAGCTTACTCAAGCATTCATTATTCTTTCCTTGGAAGAGGAGTAACTATGACCATGGAAGCAATAATTGCTCCATTACTGATCAAGACATTGCTTCTTAACATTAAGGAGTCTAGCAGCTGCCAGCCTATTATGGGGGTTCTAAGAAAATGCCCGTTTTTGTGTGGTCTCCCCCTACTTTTGACAACATTTTATTGCTGGTCTATGGACTCTAAACACTGGGCTGCTGCCGTCCAGCACCCAGTGTATGTGCACTGACCCATACAAACATGTAGACTTGGCTAATCCCTGGTTGGCATATTTAACTTACCACTAAGCCACTAGTATATGGTACTCTGTTTACCCAGGCCTTTAAGTTAAATGTCTCTAGTGGACTGCAGCACATATTGTGCCACCATTAAAGTGACCAAGTAAAGCATGTCTTCAGGCCTGTCCCTGCAACCTTAGTGTGCAGTTTTAAAATTGCAAATTCAACCTGGCAAATTAAACATTTTGCCAGGCCAAAATCTTTCTTTTTAATGCTGATGGGTCATCCCTAAGGTAGGCCATAAGTGACTATAAGGCTGGGTGCATGGTATTTAAAAAGTGGGACTTGCGTTCTTAAGTTTTATATGTCCTGGCAGTGAAAAATCTCCATAGTCGTTTTTCCCATTGGCAAGGCTGGCTTTCTCATAGAAAAGAGCTGGGTTACCTTATTACACCTTATAATGCATACCTTCAATTTTAGAATAGCTAGAACCATGGATTATGGACTCAAATTAATAGGAATTTAAAATCCAATGTAAAAGTTAAGTTGGATTTTAAATTACTATTTTTAAGCACCACTTTTAGAAAGTTGGGATTTTCCTGCTAACAACTGTGGTAGTCTTTTCAGAGTTAATCCCCAACTGTCACCTGGCAGCCTGCTGGGAGGTGTGAATGTCCTCCAGGAAAAGGAACAAAAGGGCCTTTGCTGGGAGGAGGTGTGACCTCCTTCTCACAGGATGGATTGGTGGATGTGCCCACCAACTGCACAAACTTCAAAAGGCATCCTCTTTCGGAGGCAGATGTAACTCACACTTAGGGCTACACCTACCATTGTCGAAGTAGCCTGGTAACCAGCATGACACCAATCCAAGTACTAGGAAATCATGTTCCTGAACTGGTTTGCTGTGGGAGTTCCTAATATCCCTAGACTAACCTCAGTGGTGTGCCCAGAGCTATGACCAAGGGAAGAATGATTATCCCATGTTAGATGTTGGCAGAGCATGGCACTGTGGGATTGTTAGGGCCAAGAAATAATGTCAAAGGCGATAGGGTTGCTTGTGGGAACTTTTTCCCTATTGGACAGGGAGTTTCCCCCACCCACAAGCTAGTGCCAGATATAAAAGTGGCACTCCTGGAAACCATCTTAAGAACACCTCACGCGCTGTGCAAGAGAGAAGACAGACTGCACCTCCTGAACCCTGGACTTCAGAAAGAGGACACCAAGCCAAACTGTCAACATGTGTTCCGCCCCTTTTTACATGCAGGCCGGGACTTTTCCAAGGCTCTAGTTCATGTGGGTGTTCCCGCCTCATGAGATCAATGCTCTTAACCCCAACATTGGTGCCGCTGTGGGTTCCAAGTGTAGTTAGGTCTTGACAATGATAATTCTTGTATATTAGTTTCTTCTGAGGCAATCTTCAAGGAGAGTATTGTTATTGAAATCAGGCTTGTTCCATTCTCTGCAGTCTCAGTTGAATTGTCACTGCGATCCTAGTCCTAGACAGGGGCAAAACGGGCTGTCAGTTTTCTGCTCACTGGTTTGTTGCTTGCGTCACAAAGAAAGAAGGATAGAACTGTAATACAAGGAAAAGAAACAACGACTCGAATGAGGAAATTCATCTCTTTAATATCTATCACCTGGAATAATGTGTACCAAAGAATTTGAGAAAGAGTAACCAATAAAGAAAAACACACAATACTTAAATCCTAGGAGTAGTCCAATCCGAGGCAAAAGTGTATACTAGGAGATAAGAACTCTGTACCCCCTCCCACTTTGCAATTACGAGGAGTAGTAGGCCACACCTTCCTAACCAGAGTGAAACTTGCACCACACCAAATTCGGTAGAAAAGCATTTTAGAAAAGCATTATAGGTATAACATAGTCTGTAGGGCTTAATTATTCACTTTCATGTATGGGCATGTACCCCTCTTCCTGGCCAATAAATCACATGTATTTGTAGTGAAACTTTACATTGACAAGCAAAATATACTTTGCCACTATTATATGCCACACCAAAGAGTTGTATGTGAGAATACAAAACAATTTGTGCTACAAAATATCGTAGCCAGAATAGAACCTATCACAATATTGTGATGGTAGTACTATATGTTTAAGTTTAGATTTGCTATTTTTAACTCCACAGGTATGTGTAGTGTCAAGAGACATATATGTAGCAAAAAATGTACCAGATTCCCCCAGAAACTCAACATCTGCTGAATATTGTCAATAGACGTGAGAAGCTGGCTTGGTACATGGTACACACTTATGTAAGTGGGCACCCTGCACCAATCCAGACGACCCTTGTGGTGATTTTAGTGGTCTTAGACAACCTTAGAAAGCTCTCTAAGTGGTAGCTATGGAGAGCAGCCTTCAGGCTTTGTCCAGAAGGAGTGTAAAGAAGCTAGTTTTACCAGAGTATAATCTTATTGATATAGATTAAGTGAAAAAGAAACACACAGTGTATTTATAAAAATATGTATTTATTATAAGACACTCACTAACACATACAGATATCTCCTAGCCGGAGATATACACAATGCACACAATACTTTGCTATAAAAACAGGTAAGTAGAATGAATACACAGTGGTTGCCAGGGGAGACCAAGCCATATACTAAAATAGTGGTATGCAAACCACGACTCAAGTCAAGACTATACCCAGAAGATGTAGACGTGCCGGGGACCCAAGGATCCACCGAGCTAAGTAACCAGAACCCCATGGAGGCTGTGTGCAGTGTGGGAACACGACCGCGGGCTCAATACAAGTCAATGGGTAAGTCGCAATTGCAATTTTAAAGCAGAAGGACCCTTCCCAGCGGACCCTGAAGAAACCCCGTGGAAGACAGAAGGTTGGAGAGCCACCCCACCCGTGAATACCCTAGGAACCAGGATACCTATACCAGGGAAGCCGGGTGCATAGGTGTGAAGTGGCGTCGGAAAACGCTGTCGACTTCAGGAAGAGGCCGCTGCTGGAGAAGGAGAAAGTGTCCAGTGGAACCCAAAGGTGGATTCAAGATGAGAGTTACCTGCAAGCAGAGGGGACAGAGTCTATGCCACTGAGGAGTGACCAGGAGGCACGGAAGACGAATGCCCACTGATGTCGGTGTTGCAGGAGAAATGTCAGTGACCTTGGAGCTGCAGCTGTGAGGACCAGGGGACGCTGTGGAAGACCAGGAGCCGTTCACAAGCCGTCCCATGTCAGATGTCGAGAGTTGAGGGGTCGGTGTCTGTCAGGAGCACCAACAAGCCTTGGCAACTGCAAACAACGTGGAAAGAGAAGAAGGTGCAGTGTCGGGACCAGCAAGGCCCAGGTGACTCACCACAAGCAGGGGAGTCAGGGCAGGCCCGAGAAATCAGGGGACCCTGCAGAAATCAAAGAAGACCCTCAAGAGGGCCCACAGGCTGGAGGCACTGGAGTCACAAGAGGACCTCGAGCAGCTCACCAAAGATGCAGGCTCCCGGTGCAAGTGATGCGGTGAGGATGAAGATCTTGTTCACAGAAGATGCTTGAGGTTGGGGCTACTGGGAGCCCAAAGATCTTGGAAGAAGGAAGCCAACAAGCCTTTGCAACGGCAAGTCAAAGCAGGGCACAGGGGTTCGGTTCCTGCAGCTGCAACGAGGGATACTGGCCTCAAACTCGGTGAGAGGACAGGGCAAGTCTCAAGGGATGTGAAGAACCACCACCTGTGTTGCTGAGCCTTTCGGAGTCCGTGGGAGCCCAGGATCAGCAGACCGGTCAGCTTCTGTGCAGTGCCTGCAGATGCAGGGAAGTGACTCCTTCAATTCAAGGGAGATTCCTTCAGGTGTCTTGGATGTCCACAGGCCTTGGAAGGTTCCTGTATGGAGCATGGGCACAGACGTTGCAGCAGACTTGCAGGGCGACGAGACCAGGAGCAGCAGGAGTCTTCCCAGTTGCAGTATCAGAGCCCAGAGCAATGTCCAGCGAAGTCCAGAGTGCCCAGACGGTCGAAGAAGTGGTGTCTTGAAATGATTCTTGTCCCCCGACGAATCTAGGGACCCACCTACATGTAAGAGCCCTTAAGTACCCTAAGGAAAGGGTTGGGACGATTTAGAGTTCCCTGACCAGGGGAGGGGTCAGACAGTGGGGAGGATACTCCCATGTCCTTTGTCCAGTTTCGCGCCAGAGCGGTAGCCAACGGCTCCCTTAGCTGGTTTGAACTGGACTATGCAAGGAGGGCCCCAAGTGTGCCCCTCAAGCAGACTGAGTGGCGCTGGCAAGTGCTCCCACCTGGCCCCAATACACTAAACCCTGTCTGGGAGGTGGTCACACCTCCCTGTCACAGGATACCCATTGTTTTGCCTTTCCTTGCTCGAGCTTGGCTCAGCAGCAGGAGGGCAGAATGATGTCTCTGGTCGGCAGCAGCCATGTTGTGCTGTCCGGGTCTAGAAGACTGGTAACTGGAGCACTGAGGGCCTCCCGGAGGAGCTTTACAGTGCATGGAATCATACCTCCCACACAGTTTACGGTGTGGGGGTATGATTCCAACATATTTGATACCAAACATGACAGGGTTCGTTACAGCCAGTTTAGAGATGGTCATCGCATAATGACGCATGTCCACTCTATGTATCATAGTGGCTGAGGCACTTACAACCCAGGAGAATAGACTCTGAAGGTTGTAGGGGGTCCTGCCCATGCAGGGCCTCCCTCTCACTTAGAACCTAACCGAGCACCCTGCCTTCAGGATTGAAAGGCCTGCTTTAGGGGTGACTTATAGGTTTTAAGTTCAGTGACCTTGGATATAGGGAAACCTATATCTGTCGTAAGTGCTGCTAGCACCAGCTTACACAGGCTGCAATGTCAGGTCTGTAGTTACAGTTTGAGTGCTCTCCCATGGGTGGCATAATACATGCTTCAGCCCATGGGGGACCCCTGGTGTACCTATGCCCTGGGTACTTCTGTACCATATACCAGGGACTTATAAGGGTACACCAGTATCCAATCTGGGATGTACCTAGGTACTTACCATAACCAATTTAGGGAAGAAAGCACAGCGACTGGGGTCATGATTAGCAGGATCCCAGTCAGACTAGTCAGAAACGGCATAACACCAGGCAAAAAAAAAAAAAAGTGGGGGTAACCATAAAAGCAGATCCTACTTTCCTACAATGGACATATATGTAGCTAAATACACCACAGTCCCCAGAAACAGTGCACTTGCTTGCTCCCATGTTTAGGTTCCTCCTGCACAGCACATGCGCTGTGCCTGCAAAATCTCTTGCATTAAAAAAAATCCTAAAAGGGGCTTAGAACCTGCCCAATACTTACCTGAACTTACCATTCGTTCATTCCAACGTTGTTCTAATTTACATGCTTTTGATTGGCCAGCACGTTGTCTACACGCTGTCTGCTTTCAGTTCCTGCTCTGCTTTGCCGTCCATGCTGTGGAGCTTGGCTCAAGTATAGCTTCTGTTCACTGACTACTGGCTACTAGCCAGGGCCTTACCACTGGCTACTCACTCAGAAGGCACTTTTTTATCATTTCCAAATGAGCACCCCATACGAGTGCATGTGTTTGTCGTCTTCCTTAACCACATTGCATTTTAACTTTTAATTGCCACCCAGGGACTTTTATTTATATTTATTTATTTTGTTGGCTCATTTATGTAGCGCAAACATGACTGAAGGTATTGGAGTGCTTTACATGAGCACCACTTACATTTCACAGGGACACTTAACGGGCTCGTGTTTTCAACAACCCTTTCTCTTCCATTCATGGTTATCACACCATGACACCTCTGGAGTGCCCTATTTTTTACTGCTCCTTCTCAACAGTTTCCTCCAGCTCACTCACTTTCCTAGCCTATCATTCTTTGTTGCAAATCCTCCATCCCAGCTGCCCCCCCACGCTCCTCGGTTACTTCTCCCATTGCTGCTCCTTACCCCTCTAATCCTTTGATCATTCACTCACTAGTCGCAGTCGGCTGTCTCCGCTTAATACTGCCCCCTTTATGTATGCATTTATGTAGCATAAACACGACCCGACGGTATTGGAGTGCTTTACATAAGCATCACTTACATTTCACAGGGACACTTAGCGAGTACTCCATAAGAGAACATCTCCAGCCATCTTCTCTCCACCGCAACATGTAAACACACTACCCTCAGCCGTTGTTTGGAATAACCCACCCCACCGGGGTTTAACCCACAACGTCCTCCTCCCTGCTCCTGTGACCTCCTCTGTGGCTACCACCCTCCTCTCGGGTCCCCCACCCTGCTCCTTCATATCTTTTTCATTTCCATTCCGGAACTTTAATTTGTATTGAATTATTTTTTCGGGCGCTTTTGTGTAGCACAAACTTGACCCTAAGGTATTGGAGTGCTTTACACAGGGAAACTTTCGTTTTTAGAATGCGTTGCACAGCAGGGCTAGCTGCTGTACATCATGGCTTAAAGTTTTTAAAAAAAAACTGCTATGACAGCCATTATAGTGCTTTTTTTTACTTTCCCCCATGCTCACGCTGCTGTGTAACATGTCTAACAAACCATTGGCAAAACCAATATAATTCGGAGAGGCGAAACCTATTAGCTTTGTCAATGCTTGTTAATATTTTCAGTACTATTCAGTAAATTATGTCTTTTTTGTAACCCTGGGACTGACCTCCGCTCGCTGTCACCATTACTATATACTTTTATCTATTCCATTTTAACGGATGCTTTGTTTAATAAGTAGTACTAATCTAATTGTTAAGAAAATAAATGATAATCTTGTTCCCACTTGGGTACATTTTACCTTGTCGCACTTCCCACTTTGAATGCCACATTCTTGACTTTACATTGTATATGAAGGAATGGGTTAATCACTTACTTCTTTAGGTCTTCCTACTGGGGAAGGTAGCTACCACTGTGCAGCAAGTGCAGTTGCACTGGTGCCAGGATCCCTGAAGGGCCCTTTGAACCCAGACAATGCTGTATTTTACTACCCCAACAGCAGTCAACGGGGCTATATTCCTTGCTTGCACTAGGGCCTATAGAATCCTTGCAACGCTGCAGCCTTCTGTGGCCCTCTCTAGTATTACTCCGTGTATATAACAGCGTCTGAAAGATCATAACACAAAAACAAAGATATTTTATTATTTTAGACAAAGACAATTATTTTAAGTCCTGTTACTCTATAATGTACAAGCCAGCCAAAAGGCTCAATTCAAACTGCTGTGCAAAATGCACACTTGTTTATTCATCCATAAACTACAAAAACGCAGTCAGAAAAGCACAAAGTGGCAAAAGCCTTCTTCGTCAAGGTTTCACCTGCATCCACAGCCACAGGTGTTATCAAGGTCATGTGACCACAATGTTCATGGCTTGTATAAATCAATTATTGGCATTCCCCATCCACCAAGAGAAACCCTTACACCCTATTCAGAAATGTCACACCTGGTATGTTTAATAAGATCATTGGGTGCACACTAGGGACCACATGTCCCATAATGCCTCATACTGGTATGTACGCTTAATGGAATTTTTGCTGTAAATTTGACATATGTATCTCTGGTAGAAGATTCATTAAAACACACTTGCCTCTATAAAAGCATGAATGTCTCCATACTAGTACAATTATATATATAGTTGGTCTTGGTACATTAAAAAAAATATGTCAGAATTTCGTTTTTGTCCTTTCATTATTCTTTTTAGCGAATCTAACACAGTTCCCAAGACTGCAGGCTGTCCCAGTGGTTTGCACGTGCCCTCTTGCTCTCCATGACTAATGCATAATTTGTGTGCATTTGGTTGTACGCAGTATCCGCTTCATTGTTGTGCTCTCGTGTGGTCCTTTCTTACATTCCTCTTTCACTGCACTTGAAATCTACTTGAGTGTCACTTTGCAACGACAGCTACAGGTCATAAGAGTGGTGTAGCCAAGGTGCCATGAGCAACAATGGAAGCAAGGAAAATGGCTTCCCACATCTAGGGGCTGTGTATTCACGACAGTCTCACTTGAGAAGTGGACCCTCACAGTCCCGAATCCACTGCACCTGCTATACTAATGAGTGGTGGATCTCTTGGCTAGTATTTTTCACCCAAAGTGGCTCAAGCATCTCTTTCACCTGGTTTGTTGATTTATTACACATATACATCGTTGTGGGTTGGGTGGAGGTAATGGAGGGATGCAAGAAAGAACCGGGCACCCCCTTCAGTTACTTCAATTGGAAGACAATTGGATACATTTTAGTACTTGTCTTTCAGTCGTGAGAATCGTAGTATCTCGAGGCCAGGTATTTGTTAATAGCGCTTTGTGTTAATAGTATCAAGGACTGGAGTGAACACAGCAATAATAATTATACTCCTCTTAAGATTCTGTTACGGAGGGTGTGGCTTCAGTGCCACTCAAGATGGCCGCCAAACGGAAGAGGTCCGCTGTGCTTTGGACGAGTCACGGTCTTTTGGCATCAGCTGGCGCCATCCCGACGGACCAAAACTGCAGCGTTAGAGGAGGCAGCCATGGTCATGAAGAGGAGCTGCTTTTTTTAAATGAAACGTGGTGTGCTTGCCTGTATTTTCTAGGCGTCACGGCTGCTCCCTCGTGAGTGGCCGCCTTTTTGAATTTTTTCCACCTCAGCAAGTAAGACTTTCTATATGCAGCATGCTAAGAAATAAGGAATTTTGAGACACACTGATGTTTTTGGAAGGTTTTTGAGGGTTCCTGCAGTATTTTATATCGTGGATTAACAACAGTCTTATATGCTGGCTTCTTGGTGCTTTACTGTTGGAGACTGTATATAGTTCTAGAATTCTATGGTATTCTGAGGTGGCACTTCCTTAATGCAAGATAAGTCATAGGAGCACTTGTGACATCATTGTCTTGGTGTATGGTTCCTTTTTATGGGTAAATTAAGGAAACCGCAATTTGTCTTTACTCCTAAAGGATATTCTTCGTCAGGTCCTGTGCCTCACTTATCAACAGATTTCCATTCACTTGCTGCTGAGGAGATGGCTAATTCGGCCCCTACTATAAGTTCCTCGCTCCAATCTGTTGTTGGCAAGATCACACCGTCCTCCTCTTCATCCAAAAGGCTGAAACAAGATCCTCCCTCACCTGACAAGTCAGCGTCCCCTATTTCCTTCGAGTTGTTGCTGGAGGAAATTAGGGCTCTACGTCCTTTTGTGGAGGAAACTAATAACAGAATGCATCCTCTAGAAGGTAAATGCTCATCGATGGAAAATCGTGTATCCGTAATGGAACAGCAACTTTTGGTTGTCCGGGTTGAGGATCATAGAATTCACTCTTTGGAAAAGGAGGTACGCAAACTCCAGCAACATACAGAGGATATGGAAAATAGCAATAGGAGGAACAATTTACGCATTTATGGCCTGTCTGAAGCTTTAGAAGGAGATGATCCTGTCTCCTTTTTTCCTCCTTTCTGCCAAAACAGCTGGACATGCCCTCTTCAACCTCGCTCAATATTTAGACAGCCCATAGGCTTGGGCCTCGACCTCCGCTGTCTACGTCTCCCGTTAAACCTAGAGGTGTTATCATCCTCTTTTTGAAGTTTACTGACTTGTTGTTGGTTCTTTCTGCAGCCAAGGCAAAACTTCATGTTTCTTGGCTAGGTCAAAGAGTGTTCCTCTGTCAAGATGTTTCTAACGCCACTGCAGCCAGAAGAAAGGAATTTCTTAATCTTCGAGCTCCCCTTCATTCTCTTGGAGCTAGATATGGTCTTTCCCACCCCTGCATTTTTAAAGTAACATTCCAGAACAATACTGTGACGTTTGAAGATCCAGCAGAACTTAAGAAGTTTATACAAACCCATACTTTGAATAATATGGACACTGCTGACCCTTCTAATGGTTGATCTATTTGTCTTTCTCATTATTGCTTTTATTGTTGGGTCCTTCAAGATGTTTGAATGGAAATGTTTGACTTCTTAATGTATTTCGAATTGTAATTCCTTGGATGTTTCATTGTATATGATATGTCTTACGCTGTTCTTTTTATCTCCCAGCAGATTCGTCAGATGTAGTGCAATTTGTTCGGTCCGTTTTTCTAAATGTTTTGCATTGGTCCTGGTGTGGCTTGGCCTCCCCTTCCCTTGGGCGTGTCATCGTTTCATGTGTCGTCACCACCCCTTTCCTTCTTTGTTCATGCTTTTTCAGGTATGTTATCACAATCGTCCTTTATGGATATGTACTGTCTCTTCTTTTGGCTTTTCTTGTCTTCCTTTTTACCTTCCCCTTTTGCCCTTTCCCCTTTTTTCCCGATTCTATTTTTACTATTCCTCTTCTTCTCCTATTCCATTTGAACTCTTGCTATTCCTCTTGTTTCTCTCTTGTTTTTTCTCTTCTGGATCATAAATCTTAAGTAATTACCACATCCTTTTCTTATTTATAATACTGTGTAATATTGTGGAATATTAATGGATCTAACAATCCAGTTAAAAGAGAGAAGATATTCTCCCATTTGGGTAAATCTAATCCTGATCTGGTTCTTTTGCAAAAGACCCACCGCAATGAATTGGAAGCACTAAAATTTAAACGTAATTGGGTGGGCAATGTATTTGTTTCCCCATCACTGAATAAAAAAATGGTGTTGTCATTTTATGTAGGAAATCACTTAACTTTACTTTTATTTCACAGGCGATGGAACATTCAGGTAGATGGATTATTGTTACCTGTTTTATTGATAATATACCTCTTACAGTGTTGAATATTTATGCTCCTACGAGTCCTGATTTGAATTTTTGGCTTTCTATTGCTAAGAAATGTGCACAACATCATGATTCTTATTTTATTTTGGGGGGGGGATTGTAACCACATTTTGGACCCTTTTTTAGATAGATTCTCTACATCCCAGTTTTTAGCCCACAAAAATGCATAAACAGTTTCATTCAACCATTGCTCATGGTGCTATGGTAGATTCTTGGAGGCTCTTTAATCCTACTGTATGGGACTATTCCTTTTTCTCACCCCCTCATGGTACACTTTCACGTTTAGACCACATGTTTCTCTCTAAGTCTCTTTCACAACATATCATACAATCATATATCTCCCCAAATGTACTTTCTAACCATACTATGGTTATTACTGACTTGGATATGATTCCTCCTTATCCTCCTTCACATAGATGGATATTTAATAACTCTCTTTTAAGAGATGTTCAGTTCTCTCATAACTTTGTATCCTTCGCTTCTGAATTCTTTTAGTTTAATGATAACTCCTCCATTTCTCCTTTTTTTGTTATAGGATACGTTTAATGCATCTGCACAGGATTTTTTTTAAAGGTATGTTTCTGGAGCTAAGAGACGTCGTGCTAAAGAAATTGTACTTTCTTCAATTAAATCCTTGAAGCAAAAAGTTATTTTCTTCTAAATTGCCCTTTGATCTTCAAGAGTTAATTCAGGCAAAGCTAAAGTTCACTACCATTTCTACGAATGAAGCGAATTGTATTGTTCTTAGGTAGAATGCTCGGTATTATGGTGGCAGAAACAAGGCTGGTAGATTGTTGGCAAATTATTTCAAAGTTAGAAGGGAACGACGTGTTATAGATTCAATTACTAATTCTCATGGAGACGTTGTAACAAAGCATGAGGCTATCTTAGAGGAGTTTGTTACATTTTACAAATCCCTTTATACTCCAGAATTACCGGCTCGGTCTTCCACTATTGTGGATTATTTGGAATACATTTCCCATGATATTTCCCCAGATTTGGACTTTTAATCCCTTGAAAAGTATCTTACCTTGGAAGAAATCTCTGGTGTGTTACAGAAGTTGAAACTGGGGAAAACCCCAGGCCCTGATGGATTCACAGTAGAGTTTTAACTTCACTTCTCTAATGTTCTCCTTCCATATCTATTTCGCCTTTTTACTGGTTTTGTAGATTCCTCTTCCATGTCTGGAACCTTTCAGGAAGCTGTTTGTTTAATTCAGAAGGATGGCAAAGACCCCAGGATTGTAAGAACTATAGGCCCATTTCATTGTTAGATATGGATTATAAGACCTTTGCTAAGTAGCTAGCTCTTCGTCTGGAGTCCTTCCTTTCGCATCTTAATGGTAAGGAACAATCAGGATTTATTAAGGGTAGACTTATTTCTGATAATACTCGTCTATTATTTAATGTTCTTGGTAAAGCTCCCTTGTTTAGATCCTCGCTTGTGGTATAGCAATTGATGCGGAGAAGGCCTTTGATAAGATTAGTTGGGAATGTATGCTTAAATCTCTATCTTGGCATGGATTGGGCCTAAATTTATTTCTTTAGTATCTTTTCTGTATCATTCTCCTAAAGCTTCTGTTCTAGTTAATGGTAAGTTTTCTTCGTATTTCTCTCTTCACAGAGGAGTAAGGCAGGGATGTCCGCTCTCCCCCCTATTAGTTGTGTTGGCACTGGAACATTTTCTATCCCGCATTCGTCTTAACTTGTCGGTTACCGGCTTTTCCTATGGGGATCATCATCTGGAGTTTGCAGCTTATGCAGATGACATTCTATTGTTTATATCCTCTCTGGAGACTTCTTTGCCCTCTCTTTTGACGGAGATATCTCTTTTCTCTAAGGTATCTAGCTATAAAATAAATAAAGATAAAACGGAAACTCTTCTTCTTAATAGATATACATTCAGTCACCCTTATCGTATAACTGGTTTTAAACGGTCGGCTTCTGCAAAAATAAAGTATTTAGAGATATGGATCACAAACTCTTTTGTTGATACCTTTAGAGTTCATTTTCAAGATCTCAATTCAAAGATTGAATACCTTCTTTCTTCCTGGAATCGCTGGTTTCTTTCTTGGTGGAGTCGCCTAGATGTGATTAAAATGATGGTCTCCCCAATCTTTTTATATCTTCTCTCTATGTTATCATTCCATATCCCTATGTAATTCGTTACTTAACTCCTTTTTGTGGCGTCAAAAGAGAGCGCGTGTGGCACTATCTACTTTACAAAAACCCAAAGCGGTGGGAGGGGTTAACTTTCCCGATTTTTATGCATGTCATAGAGCCTATACCTTACGTCAAGCTGCTCTTTGGACTTTAGATGTTAATTCACCATTCTCTCCTCTGTGATTAGAGCTTGACCGGGCTTTTGTGATGCCCTTCTGTTTAAGGAGATTTTATCTTTTTCCTCTACAACCTCAATCCTTCAATCTCCTGTTTTAAAACATTTTATTTCACTACTTCAGTCTACCTTTCTCCAGACCCATTTGACTCCTTCCATATTCCTTGAGTTGTCTCTATGATATAATTCCTTAATTCAGATTAATAATAGACCTCTTTTTTGGCGCACGTGGAAAGATAGGGTTCTTATGTGGATTCATCAGCTTTTTCTAATAATGTTCCTATTTCCTTTACCCAATTTTGTGAAACTTATCATTGTCCTAAGTCCTTTTATTCTTGTTTTCTATTATTAATGAATGCCGTACTTGATACATATTTTGCTCTTACGGATGCTTCTTCTGAAGTGGTTCCTCTTTCCTTAGGATTGACTGAGTTTCTCAAAATTGCTCCTAAAGCAGCAACAATCTACAAATGCACTTTGTTGCCAAATCCAAGGTCGAACTTTTATGGGAAACTGATTTGGGTGTAAACTGGCCAGTTGCATTTTGGAATAAGATTTGGGCACATATATATAAAATCTCTAGTTCAGCTAGTGTTACCCAATCCCTCTTTTCTATTTACCATATATTATATTGCACACCTATACAATGTTCTAAGTTTTCCTCAGGTATATCTGCGAAGTGTTGGTCCTGTAATTTCCCTCAAGCTGATCTAATGCATACGTTATTTAGATGTCCCAATACACTTTTTTTTGGGTATAGAATATGGCTACAAAAGATATTCCAAATATTCTTTCTTTATTTCTAGGTACTTTGTCCCATTCTATCCATTCCTCATTTCCTAGTGATAAATTACTGGATATCCTATTAGCAATTGCATTCCAACAGATTCTCTTTAATTGGAAATCCTCAGCTAAGTTATCATTTAAAGTATGGTGTGACTCCGTCTGTTCCCATCACAAACTGGATACTATGTATATGATGCAATCTTCCTTTTCTCCTAATGTTTAAAAGTTATGGTTACCTCTTACTATATTTCTTATGCAAAAAGATGTTAATGTGTCTTGTACAGATCATACATTGTCTGAAAATTTTTATCCTCCATAATTATTTGAGGGTGTTGTTTTAACCTCTAGATGTATATGATATTTTTGTTTGTCCATCGACATGGTAAAAGGGTATTTATATTACACACCTTATTGTCTTTATATAGAGGAATTACTGATTACCCTCCTCCCTTTTTCTCCCTCTCTCCCTCCCTACCCAAAATTATAAAGACTTTAGTTTTCTATATATGGTTTAAGGTTGCTATTGGCTTATTATATTGTTCTTTGTTTGCCATTGTTACTATGTCTTAAAACCTTTAATAAAGTCTTTTGAACACTGAAAAGATTCTGTTACGTCTCAGCAGTATCATAAAATTGGTGCTAGCATAATAACGTACCAAAATGCTGACAAATTCATACCTGATTGTGACACTTTTGCTGCTTCTCTTCTGATGCAGTAATAGTGTTAATTTGAGCTGGTGGTTTCCGGTGCTCGGCTCCAGGACTTAATTCTCAACACTGGCACCTATGACAATCTACCACATGTTGGCGCTGCTTTTCTAATTTTCAGGTGAGCACAACACAGTGTTTAATATTTCAATCTACATTAAAAATAAATAATACCTGCCGTATTGCCATTCTTATACCTTTGAGTGTTCCGGAGTAGTCTAAATGATCACACCTGTAGGTTTTGGGTTGGTACTGTCAGTGACAGCGGTGGCAGGGGCAATGGGTGGTGCAAGCTGCAGTGGCCTCCAGCTGCGGCCAGCACAGATCAAAGGTAGGGGGTGGGAGCGGGAGGTGGGTTGGACTTGGGGGAACCGGGTATTAAAAAATAAAAGAAAAAGAAAAAACGTACCTTCTCGCCGCGTCCTCGCTGCGTCTCTCCTCCGAAATCCCTCGCTTGGCCTGAACAAGAAGCACACCCAGGCTCCCAGTCAGCCAATCACAACGCTGTCTTAGCAGCGTTATGATTGGTCTGAGCATGTGGTTCGGCACTCAGACGCTGACTGGGGGCCTGGGCATATTCTCCATGCAGGCTGTAATGCAGCTTGCATGGAGAACATGCAAAGTGCGCATGACTGGATGGCCCAAGAGGGCCAGACAAACAGTCATTGTGAGGTTAGGAGGGTGCTACCACTCCTCCCCTGCTCTGGGAGCAGAACAGCCCTGCCCGCCACATAACTCAAAGCTGTCGGACGTAGGACAAAATAAAATGATAATAACACAAGTTATTATCATTTTATTTACCCTATATTTCACAGCTAAAAAGCAGTGGGGCGACGCTCCTCCGCCTTAACGGAGGAGCCGCCATTGGACTGGCCTTCTGAGAAGGTCCCATGCACTTTCTTAACAAATTAATTACTGCCGGGAGTCCGACCAATGTGAGGAGGGGCCCTCTGATGAAGAATGCCACCTCTAGTTGGGTGAAGGCTTTTGTCCTATCAAAATTGCACCTAAGACATTAGTCACAAAGACTTGAGACTTTCATATTCAGCTCCTTTTGGAACAATCCTCCAAGCACTCTGTTGTTTATATGAGTTGTTGATTTATTACTTCAGAAATGACATTTTAGTATCTCCACAGTGCACACATTTTTTCCATTTTGCTTCTATTTCTGTAGCTCTAGTATGTATTTGCTCATTGTACTAACATCAGTGTTTAATGCACTAAAATGTGTCCGACTGTCTTCCACACTTAGTAGATGACTGGAAGGCTAATTGTGCAGGTTAATAGATTTAAATGTGATTCCGGGAAGTTTAAATTTAATTCTGGCTTCATCATGGAGCGAGTGTAAATCAAAATTGATTTCGGTGGTGATGTTGAATTTCTTTGCTCCAGAAACTAGCCTGGCAGCAGAATTCATCAGGGATTTCAAGGGAACCAAGGTGGACTCAAGTGTGCAACGACTGGAGTTTGGACGACCAAGCAAAAAAAGTATTTTGGTTAAAGCAATGGCGTTATTGCTTTCATTATGTGTGTTACCTGGGCTGGAAAGGCCAGTGGTGAAATGATTGTCCTTTTAGCTATTACATTATAGCAGTTATGAGTTATGAGTTATTAAACATGCTGTACAGAGATCAACACAAGTGCATTTCACTGATCTAGACACTCCTGTGTAAAATAATTTTCCATTCACAAGTTTTCTTGGCCTTGTTATCAGGCTGCTATTTCAATGAACGGGAACACAAAAGGCCAGGATGGAAATTGGAAACCTGTGTGGCCGTCGAAAGATGACATTCATCATTCTATAGAATTGTAGCCCGTTTCTCACTCAAGAATGGAGGATAGTCCCTACAAGAAGCCCTGCTCACGTGTAGGCTCAGGGGAGGAATCATCATTTGAATCCCACACAGCTAATACAAGGTTCACCATGTCGTCAGTTTGGTGCTTGAAACTTGTATGCCACTAAGCATGCAGCTGTGCACAAGGAAAGGAAATGCATGACTTTTCTACCAATCTGCTAATGGAAAATCCCAGAACAGTATGAGAATTGACTATATCTCACCAATGATCACTGATTGGTTTACTCTTTAAAACACCTTGATTGACCTACTCCAAGGAGACACTCTGACTGGATCTGAATAGGAGACAAGACGTCGCTGCCTGCTTCAATGAAGGATTCATGTCTGTCTGCTAGACACAATTGGAAATGAGTATGTACCACTCCACCTGAACATGTGCTTCCAGAATTTTGGTACCCGAGTTGTGGCACCACTCAATTCTTGATCCACAGTGCTAGAGTGGGTCAAAGTCCAGCTTTTGCAGCCTGCCTGCCCGCCCGTGAGAGGCTGAAGGATGAGAAAAGAGCTAAGATACAGGCCTCTGTTGACTTCCTGGAAGAATTCCTATAATCACTTTTGAAATTAAAACTTCTTGTGGCATGAAATCTCATGTGTAAGGAGCCCCCGCTGCCTCTGCAACTAAAAGAAGTGGTCCAAAGTATGATTTTAGAAGGAAGCCTTGATAATTTGACGATTAAGTTCAAAGTTGTACTCATACCAGAACCTGTGAAAAAACTAGAATGTTGACCAAAAAACACCCAGATAGAGGACACTGTCATCTTTTTCACATTGATTTTATCTCCGTTAGTGTAGGAAAGTGCCCTTTTCGGCATGATTACCCATACGTTTTGCCTGGTATATGATGTGATTTCAACTGGAAGTGCACTGGATTTCTGCTAACCAGGTCCCTAGTGCCAGGTCTCTTTCCCAAAACTGTGCAATTGCTTACCCAATTGGCTATACCTTTGGTATCCTCTGAAAGTCCTTAGTAAATGGTGCCCCAGTTACCTAGGGCATGAGGTACTAAAGAGGGTCCCCAAGGGCGGCCGCACAAATTGAGCCACCCTAAGGGACCTCTCACCAAGCTCATGTAAATTGCAGCTGCAGGATGCGTGTCTTGGTGCAGACAAAAGTGAAAACACGACATGGCACACAGCCTATGTGCTATGCCTGCTGACACTGCATGCAGTATAAGTAAGTCACCCCTACAGCCGGCCTTACCTCCCTAAGGCAGGGTGCACTGTACTACATGTGAGGACCTAACTGCCTGAGCAGGTATGCCCTGTACTTCTCAATTCCTTTACTGCCAGAACAAGTGATCAGGCAAGCCATTTTGAAAGCATGTGCTGGACTCTAGTGAAAACATGTTTCCTAGCTCAATGATGGCTTCACTGAAAATAGGGATGTTTGGTATCAAACATCTCGTATTATTGTACCCACACTGATGGCAGTGTCAGATTTAGTAATACCTTAGAGGTGCCCCCTGAAAC
This sequence comes from Calotriton arnoldi, assembly GCA_963921515.1. NCBI lineage: Eukaryota > Metazoa > Chordata > Amphibia > Caudata > Salamandridae > Calotriton > Calotriton arnoldi. The sequence continues at coordinate 370,891 of CAWUFW010011293.1, forward strand.
ACTACCAGCTACTGGGGTGCTGACTGACTGGATCTTGCCAGCCTGCCACCAGAGATGAGTTGCTGATCCCCAAGGGTGAGGGCCTTTGCTCTCCGGAGGCCATAAACCTAGCCTGCTTGGGCAGATAGTGCTTTGCACCCCCGCCCACAGAATGACCTGCGGATTAACATTCCAAGGCCGGGGAGCTTCATAGAGGCCCACCACCTTTGGTATGCCAATTTGGCTTCTCTCATATGAGAGGAAACCGACCTTCTTTGTCCAGAGCCCTTTGGCACCTGGATAGGTGGGAAAATTAGCTAGGCAAGACAGGCGTGTCCACCCTCAGGCGAGCACCACCCCTGAACTGGGATACCTGAAGTGGATGCAACTTTTCAGTAGTGACCATCATGGTGATGGCAAACTTAGGATCTCTGGTACAGGGTTATGCCCACTTCCCCCAGGAAGTGGTCATATAGGGGGCATAGGGGGGTAAGTAGCCCATTGGTTACTACCCTGTGCTTCTCTAACACCCCCAAATTCAGTATTTAGAGCAGCCCTGGCACAAGAAAATAAGATCCTGCCAACTAAAAGAAGAAGGACCAAAGAGCCATGAAAGCAAGAACCACAGAAGAAGCAACTGAGTTGGCACCATTCCTGCTGGCGTGTTCGCATATTCTCAACAATTGGCCAAGTAGTCTTGCCCTGCAAGCTGATGATCCTCCAAAGCCTGGGAGGACTGCCAGTACTTCTCCAAAGACTCATGAACTCCCATGAAGCAGCAGAGCTGCTTCCCTGAATTCTGCAGGTACCCCAAAGAAGACTGTGAGACTCTGGAACCACAACAACCAACACTGCAAAGCGCAACTGCACCCTTGCTTTCTAGCCCAAGCTGAAGTGGGCCAACGGTGCCCTCGTGGTCCCCTGGCCCTTCAGAGACAAATTCCTCCTTGGGCTTGCCCACTGTGGACTGCCCTATACCACCTGCAGCCTCTGTTCACAGGCCTCCTCTACCCGAGTGCTCTTGGTGACAAAAATCCCACGCCTAAAGACACCTCTGCACCCATCGCCCCTGGCCCTTGGAGAAAAGGATCAAAGGCATCCCCACGTCTCCGAGCATCGCAAGAGTTGAGCACAATTGTTGGTTCAGCCCGACTGGTCCTCCATTCCGAGCCTGCAGTCTTTTTATTCCGACGGATCGATCTCCATAGACTTGAATAGGGCACCCGATGCTGTAAGGCACCTCTGCCCTTGTCCGCCCCAGTGTTGCCCGAAGTGTACTGTTGACGCTGTCTTGGACCTTGCCCCATACTCGCCTTCAGTCCAGAAGATTGGTCCCCTAAATCGCTGTTGAGTGCTTGAATGCATTACATGTTTTTCTTCCAGAGGTTATCATTACCACGAAGTGCTTCAAGTACAACTTGAAGTATCAAAGTCACACGATGCTGAAAAACACACCTCTGCACCCAGATGCCCCTGAGTCTCCTGAGGTGGCCTGCTGGTGCTGCCTGGGACCTTGCCCCATGCTCACCTTAAGACCTGGGGAAAGGTCCTGTAAGTCATTGTTAAGTGAGCGTATGTAGTGTATATTTTCTTCCTAAGGTAACATTGCAGCGAAGTGCTTCAAGTCAGATTTAAAGTATCAAAAACCTGTTTTCTTCAGACCTGCTATTTTGAAAAGACTCACCTGACTTTGATAATCTTGGTGCCTAAAGTTATGTAAAGATAAGTGTTTTTTTTATAGATTGGTGTGGATTACCTTATCGAGTCGTGTATATCATTTATTTGCTGTGTGTGTGCAGCGGATGTATAACACTCTTCTCTGATCAGCCTAAGACTGCTCTACCACACTACCCCCTAGAAAAGCACTTTGGGATTGCTCAAGGAAGCCCCTGTCCACTCGTGAGGGAATTCCTGGACTGTTTGCGCAGTATACCACTTTTTGGTATACCACATAAAGAGCCGGCTTCCTACATTTGTGGTGCAGCGGTGGGGTACAAGACTTGACATCTGCTGTACCGGATGGCTAATGAGTGATTTCACGAAGGAATCCAAAATTGTCTTTAGTCTAAAAACATTTTTTCCAGATTTTGACTTTTTCTAAATTGAAGGGCCCAATTACTTTTATGCCATGTATGAGGCAGGTCCTTCCCAGGAGCTCAAGCTGGGGCCATAGAGGAACCTTAAGTTGTCCCAACTTAAGTTCCTCTGCCAAGCGTGGAACCTCACCATGAGACATAGACTCACGAAGGCCCATCTCCAAAGACTGCGTGCAGAAAATGCTAGGTCCCTGCCAAGGAAGAAACCCCTATTAGAGAAGGGGTAGAGGATGCTGAGGTGGATGACGTTGATGATGATTCCCACAGCAATCCTACCAAAAGCAACACTGGGAGTACTGACGGTACATCAGGAGAAATAAACAGTGAAGATGCAGAAACTAGCCAAGAGGATAGCCTTAGAGGCCAAGCTCCTAGCTATAGAGAAAGAAAGAGCTGAGATGGGCTTAGGACCCATCTCTTCTGGCAACAAAACAATAAATAGGGAGAAAGATGAAGCTTTCGACCCTAAAATCCCCAAATGGATTGTCCTCAAATACACAGAGGGTGATGATATCACCAAATGGTTTACAGCCTTCAAGAGGGCTTCTAAAATGAGGCAACTCAAACAAAAATATTGGAGCTCTCAGTTCTGGGAGCTTTTCTCAGGAATGTGCAGGGATAGGCTCCTGACACTGAATGAGACAGATGCTGAGTTTTATGACCTCATGAAGGATACCCTGATTGATGGCTTTGGACTCACCACTGAAGAATACAGGATCAGGTTCAGGTAGACTCGATAAATCCAGAGTCCTGAGACCCGGGTAGATTTTGTAGACGTTTCAGTGAAAACACTAGGTGTCTGGTTAAAAGGGAACAATGTACACGACTATGATAGGCTTTATAATCTTATTATGAAAGAGCATCTGTTGAGTAATTGTGTTCCTGAGAAATTGCATCAGTACCTGGTATACCTAGGTCCTCTTTCTCCTCAAGAGTTAGGGAAGAAAGCAGACCACTGGGTCAAGACAAGGGTAGCTAAAACAACACATGGTGGAGGTTACCAAAAGAAAGGGGTCGCTAAGCCCCCCAAGGGAAAGATAGTGACCAATACAAAGACAAAAACGAAGAGTTTTTTCATGGCCCCCAAAAACCTGTTCAGAAGGGTGGGCCCCAAGCCAATACACAGTCTAATGGTGGGTACCAGGGTAAGAACTGGAATCCCAAAAAGGCGTGGTGCTTTAATTGCAAGGCAAATGGGCACCACACTAAAGACATTAGCTGTTCAAAACAAAAGAGTCCCCCTAGTGGACCTGCAGTAAATGCAGTGGTAAGACTCCAAATGGAATCGCAAGTGAGCCCTGACTATGTCAGAGAGCTCACCAAAGCAACTTTAGTCTCTGAGGGTGGGGTAATTTAGTTGCCCTGGCTGTTTGGCCCATTAACATGGAAAAATACAGATAACAGCCTCATATAAATGGGACTAAAGTTATAGCCCTGAGGGATATAGGTGCAAGTGTCACCATGGTGACTGAAAAACTTGTATCCTCCAGACAATACCTGACTGGTGAAACATTCACAGTCCTCAATGCTGATAATCGGGCTAAGGTCCATCCCATGGCAATGGTGTCCTTAGAATGGGGAGGGATTACTGGCCAAAAGAAGGTGGTGGTATCCTTGACAATTCCTGTTGAATGTCTGCTAGGCAATGATCTGGAGTCCTCAGCTTGGGCTGAGGTTGAAAGAAAAGCCCAAATTGCTATGCTGGGTATACCTGATGTGCATGTGTGGAAACCTGAGCACCATGCACCGCCCAGAATGAAAAAGAGGAGTTGGAGCCTGGAATAATGACACAACCCTCCAAGAGAAAAGGCAGGAAGACTGGTAAACCAGCTTCAAATCCGCCACAAGCTCAGGTACCCTCTCCTCAGGGAGAAGACCTATCAGCCTCAGAGGGAACTGACCCCTCGAAACTTTGGCCTTACATGGCAGAGCTCCTAGGTTCAGGGGCACCCTCTATGGAAGAGTTTTGCCAGGTGCAGAGGACCTGTCCCACTGTTGAGAGCCTGAGACAGCAAGTTGCTGATCAGGAAACAGGAGATGTCAGTGACTCCCACAGAACCTTTTGGGAGGAGAGACTCCTTTATACTGAGGCCAGAGACCCCAAACTTGGTGCCTCTAGGAGAGTGGTAGTGCCTCAGATGTATAGAGAGTTCTGACCCACTTTGGCTCATGACATCCCCTTAGCTGGACATCTTGGCCAGGCCAAAACTTGGAGTAGGTTAGTTACCCACTTCTACTGACCAAGTATGTCCCAGAGGGTAAGGGAGTTTTTCAACTCCTTTGCTATTTACCAAGCCAGTGGCAAAGCACGTGGCCGCCCAAAGGTCCCCTTAATCCCTCCTCCAGTGGTTGGTGTTCCGTTTGAAAGGGTAGCGATTGATGTTGCTGGCCCCCCAGACCCTCTGAAAGAATCAGGGAACAGATTTATACTGGTGGTGGTGGATCACGCCACCAGATACCCTGAAGCAAAACCCCTTAGAACTACTACTGCTCCTGCAGTGGCTCAGGTCCTCATTGGTATCTTTATCAGGGTTGGTTTACCTAAGGAAGTGCTGTCAGACAGTGGTGCGAACTTCATGTCTGGCTACCCGAAACACATGTGGGCCGAATGTGAAGTGACTTACAAGCTGTTGTGTCTAGTGAAGGAAGGCTGGGAGAGACCTCTCAAAGAGCAAGACATAGTGGACTATGTGCTTGGCCTTTGCTCCAGAATGGCTGAATAGATGGAAAAAGCATCAAAAAACCCTTGAGGCCAGCCAAGTGCTTTGATAGCGCTGGCATGGCCAAAAGGTAAGCCTGGGCGGTAAACTCTGCCCGCTCGCAGAGTTTTTTTTTTTTTTATTCCTTTTTATTGGCATTTTGATATAATGCAACAAACATTGCAAATAAAAATAAAAGTCGAAACCAACTAGCCAGTACAGACTCATGAAATAATTGATCCTGTTACATATTGCATGTCAATAACAAGTGTGACGTTTGCGTGCTCAGTCCACAATGCTATATGGAAGAAGAAATTGAGAGTGGTTAGAGTACAGGTGCAAGAAAACATTAACAAGGTACCATACGAAATCTCGGCATGGAAAATCTGCGCCTACCCGGTCCAGATGTTGCATACCTAGTGGATTTTCATGTATGGAGGTGACCCCAGTCGCACCCCCTCAGACCGCCCGCCCCGCGCTAGCATCTATACTCTCGGACAATAGTCCCGCCCAGGTCGCCCATGCCAAATCACGACGGTGCAATACCATCCTCCCCACTCTGCCCACGAGCCCACACCACAAACGGCTCCCATATATCCCTAGGTCTGGACGTGGAGGGCATCAACTCCCAGAAAGTGGACAGCTGTGAATGGCCATATGTGACATCCCTGATCCATTCAGTTAGAGAAGGGATCCCCCTCCTCCCCCAGTGTATGGCAATTTGACGTTTGGCAAATAAAAGAAGCATGGCATGCAACTTGCGGACCTTGACCGGGGTGTCCTTCACATATCCCAGCAGACCTAGCAAGGGGTCATGATCAGTAGGGACAGCAATTATCTGATGAATGGCAGTGAAGACACTGGACCAATATGATGTCAGTCGGGGACAGCTCCATGCTATATGCAGGAAAGTTGCTGCGGGCGCACCACATTTCCAGCAGCTGTCATCTTCCTTCAATCCCATGCGGTGCAACCCAATAGGTGTCCTGTAGAATCTATGTAAAAATTTAAAGTGTATTTCCCGAAGCTTATAGTTAGGGGACAGCGCCGTGAGTTGACCACAACAATAAGCCCATTTGTCATCTGTGAGCGGACAGGGAAATTCCTCAGTCCATGCCAGGAGTGCCCGGGGCTTAGTCACAGGTGCCGAGGTCTGCATATGTGTGTAGATCCTTGTAATCAGTCTGCGAGAGGAGGTAGTTTTAAGCACGTTTTCTAGTGCAGGCAAAGTTTCCGGGGGGCTCGGGATTGTGTCATGTAAGGACCGGCAGGCTGCGCGGAGTTTATAGTAAATAAAGAGGTCGGAGAATGGCACCGCCTCACCCTCCTCCGGAGCCGGGGGCGGCCGAAACGTCTCTCCAGGGTATAAATCCGCAAAAGTGTGTAACCGCAGTCTTTGTGCTACAGTCTTGCTGATGCAGTCGCCTACATTGGGTAACATGGGGTTATGAGCCAGAGGCATGGAGGGAGCATACAGTATAGGGGCACCAGCTCTTTTCCGCAGTTCATTCCACGCCCAGCGCAAGGTCTCCACCGTGTCTACACCATCGTGGGGGCGCTTATAGGGCTGGTACAGCGCCACTTGCAAAGGGACAGGCGCAGCAGCGTCCGTCTTAACAGCCACATGGGGCTGAAAAGGAGTGGGGTGTACCCAGTAGTAGATAAATTGAGCCTGGGCACTCCATGCATATAGCCACATGTCCGGGGCTCCCAGTCCCCCCTGCCGCAGAGGAAGCGTCAGCAAATCCCACGAGACGCGTGCCTTTCCGTCCGCCCAGACCAGGGACACGAGAAGGGATCTGACTGTTTTAAAAAAACGTTGCGTGAGGGGAATGGGGATGTTGGCGAATAAATAAAGAAATTTTGGTAGAACTACCATTTTGACCAGTGCAATTCTCCCGGCTAGGGAGAGCGGGAGCTTAGCCCATGCTAGTACTTTCTCCTCCAGCCAGGTGACGGCGCAGCCGTAGTTCATGTCCCATATTTCCTGCATATTTCTGCTGAGCCAAACGCCCAGATATTTCACTGGTTCATCTGTCCATTTGAGGGGGAACTCGGAGGGGGCCGGAATGGTGGCGTCCGTTAAAGGGAAAATGATCGATTTAGCCCAATTAATGGAGATGCCGGAAAGCCCACCAAATTTAATGAATTCGCGGAGAAGTGTATCAAGGTGTAACGCCGGGTCCGTTACGTACAGGGTGACGTCATCTGCATATAAAGAAATCAAGAGGCTTCTGGAGTGAAACCCAATCCCCCTGGCAGTGTGATGCTGCCGGATGCGAGCAGCCAGTGGCTCCATCGCTATCGCGAATAGCAACGGGGACAATGGGCACCCCTATCGTGTGTCTCGCGAGATTGCAAAGTCAGATATGAGTCCATTGACCTTAATCCGAGCCATGGGCCGCGTGTAAAGCAGCCGAATCAAATTAATGAACAGCGGGCTAAAGCCCATGCGGCCCAATATGGCAAATAAATATGGCCATTCAAGCGTGTCAAATGCTTTTGTAGCATCAAGAAATACTGCAGCTGCTTGCAGATCCGGGTGGAGATGGTGAAGCATGGAAAAAACGGTTCTAAGATTGTGAGAGGTCGATCTCCCAGGGATAAAGCCCGAATGGTCCGGGCGAGCAACCAGGGGGAGCAACGGCTGTAGACTATTAGCAATCAGTTTTGCTAGAATTTTCACGTCCACATTAATTAATGACAATGGCTGAAAGGAGTCTAATTCATTGTCTGGCTTCCCAGGTTTCAGTAGGGTGATAATGATTGCTTCCGGCATGGATGGTGGCAATACACCTGATGATTGGGCCTCTTCGAATAGAGCCAATAGGTGTGGCGCCAGCTCCTCTACATACATCTTGTAAAAGGCTGTGGTCAACCCATCCGACCCCGGGGCCTTATCTAGTGGCAAACTCTTAATCACCTGTGTGATGTCTTCCATTGAGAAGGGGAAGTCTAGATAGTCCCTATATCGCTGGCTCAGCCATAACAGTTCCAAAGAGTCTAGAAATGGTAGAAGGCCCTCCGGTTCCGATTCCTGGGTAGCGGTGTAGAGCTCCGAGTAGAAGCGATGGAATTCATTTCAAATCCCTGTCTGGCCCCTAACGGCTACTCCCTGGGCGCCTCGTAATTCGGAGACGTAAGCCGTAGAGCGGGTGGGCCGAATCATCACCTCTAGAGTTCTTCCTGGCCTGTCCCCTTCCCCATATTTCCTAGCTTGGGCATGTTTCCCCAAATATTTCACCTCGCGCTGTGCCCCCTCCTCAAATTCAAGCAACTTCTCCTTCAAGGAGGCTAGGGACTGCGAGTCGTTAGAAGCAAAGAATTTGGTTTCCAACCCCTTGATCTGTGATTCGAGAGATGCCAGCGTGCCGCGAATGGCCTTCAGCACCCCGCTTGTCTAGCGATGCATTTGCCCCTAATAACGACCTTAAATGCCTCCCAGAGAGAGGCCTCAGTGTCGACGGAGCCAGAGTTGAGTGTAAAATAGTCATTAATATCTACTCTGATCTCTTCCTTGAAAGCCTCATCTAAGAGCGCATGTGGGGGTAACCTCCAAGTGAATAGTCGTGAAGTCGAGTCGGGGAGTACGATCCTGAAGAGGCATGGTGCATGGTCTGACAGGGACCTGGGAAGGTGTGTGGTCTCGCACGTCCAGCTGGCCACGTCTTTGGAAACCAATCAAAAGTCCAGTCGTGACCAAGCCCTATGGTACTCAGATATGCATGTCCCCTCTTTAGTCAGTGGGTGCGAGTTCCTCCAAATGTCCACCAAATTCCCATCTGTGATAATTGCGCTTAGTGCGGCACTGGCCGAGGGGTGAAGCACACGTGACGTCCCCACCCTATCGAGCTCATCGTGCAAAATGGCATTAAAGTCCCCCCCAGATAATGGTGTCACAATTCAAGGCTTTGACTCTGGCCCAAATATCCTGAAAGAAGCTAGGGGAATCGACATTAGGACCATATATCGCTACTAACACCATGGGAATCCCACCCAGAGTGCCCGTGAGTATAAGAAATCTACCGTCCGGGTCAGTTTGTACCTCCCCCTCCCTCCAATTTAGTCCTCTTCTGATCAATACTGCAACACCCCGGGAGTAATTCGAGTAGATTGATGAGTACACCGTACCCCACCTATTGTGCTTCAGCCTGGGGGAGGGAACCACATTAAGGTGAGTTTCTTGCAAGACACAGGTGTCAACTTGATGCCTTAACAGGTATGCATGCACGAGTCTGGACCTCCGTCCATCATTCAAACCTCGAATGTTCCAGGTTAACAAATTGAGTCTAGCCATCTTACGTCCATTTCTCTAACATGTGCAAAAAGAGCAGGGACAGAGCAACGCATCGCAGATAATGCCTCCCAGTTACAGACATCAAAACCAATCAGTCTTAGCCTGGCTATAAACAAGTAAACAATCCCCCCCACCAACCCACCTCCCACCTCCCACACCAACCCCCCAATCAGGTTGTAGATATCCCATCCCCAATAACAAAAGGAAGATGAGAACAGTAGGGAAACCTCCCATAGGGGCGTAGTACCACCAGCGTGCTCCCCTGCAACCACAGGGTGGCCAAGAGAACTGCAAAGAGCTGTGCCTAGAAGCTGACAAATGTGAATGACAGTACCCCAGCATGGCGAACAAGCCGATGAGTCAGACATTGCGTATAGCAGAGCATCGCATAAAAAGTAAGATAGAGAAGAGGTGCTTGCCCCAATGGAACCCTGCAAACAAAACGTGCAGTGGCATCCAGCCAGACAGTCCCCAAAGTCGACAGACCCAGCAAAGCCAAGGAGATTCAAAAGCAGCTACTTGAAATAACAACCCCTCAGTTCCACAGTGTGAGCATCATACGATCCCCCCCCACATTGAAAGAGACAGTAGTACACAGTGAAAAAGGGGTCCGAGCTGCAATGATTTAATCATTATCACTCAGCCTGTCTTCGGTCCGGTCTGCAGAAGAGGAGTCCTGCCTGGACTTCTTCCCACCAACGTGTTTGGCAAATTTTAAGGCGGACTTGGCGTCCGTGAAGAAGTGGGCAGTGCCATCATGGGAGACCTTGAGTTTCGCCGGGTATAAAAGTGAGTAAGGGATTTGGGCCTGCAGTAGGAGGCGTTTAGCAGGCAGGAACTCACGTCTCGCCGCCTGTACTGCAGGTGTAAAGTCAGGGTAAAAGGAGATCTGGTTACCTTTATGCATGAGGGTCCCTTTCTCTCGTGCCAAGCGGAGGATAATATCACGGTCCTGATAATTCAAGATTTTAGCGAGGATGGGTCTGGGTGTCGCTCCAACCGGTGGTTTTGGGCCCAAGGTGCGATGTGCTCTCTCCACGGCAAATACTGCAGAAAGTCTGTCCTCAAAAAGTTCGCGGAGGAGGTCAGCTACAAAGGTCTCCATCTTGGTTATGGCTGTCGTCTCCGGTATGCCCGTGATTCGCAGGTTGTTGCCGCGCGACCTGGCCTCCAAATCTTCATTCTTGGCGCGGATGATGCCCAACACCTTGTCCATGTGCAGAAGTTGTTCTTTAGTTTCCACTTGGAATTCGTGAAAGTCTGTAGCTCTATTTTCGAGAACATCCAAACGGGTCACATGCGAACCCACCTGTGTTTTAACGGCGTCCAACTGGGCAGTCAGTGTGTCTAGCTTGGTGTCGATATTCCGCAGACTGGATCTCATTTCAAGCATCAGAGTGCATAGATCTTCGCCCCAGTCTTCCGCCTGGGACTCCGGTGATCTCTCCGCGGACGCCTCTGGATCGGACTCCGTGAGCCTCGTGGTCCGTCGTTGGTCGAAAGTTAACTTAGGTTGTTTCGCGTCTTGCTTCCCCATGGTGTATGTAGGTGACTCCGTCGGTATATGTGCAATCCACTAGTTGGAGCCCCCAACCCACACAAAGCAGAGCCCCTGCTGTGCCGGGAGTTCACAGCCCAGTCGGTCGCAGTTCTCTCCCGCCACAGGCAGCTCCGCAGAAGCGAACTCTCCATCACAGCACCTACTCCCCCGATGCACAAGGCGTAGGCCGCTCGCAAGCAGTGGGAAGCGAACCCTTCCGACACGCGTGAATGCCAAATGAGGTTCAGCAAGGGATAGGGAGGGGTCGCTGATGCCCCCAGGTATGCGCCCACCAATCCTCTATCAGTCCTGCAGGGCACTCCGGTGGTAGGTTTCTCTGTGTCGGTGGCCAGTCGCCCGCACCTCTGCCCGGGCCCCCACACACCACGCCCACAGGGAGAATATGGCGCTCGATGGACGCTCCTAACCTTCACTTGATCAGCGCCTCTCTCTCACACCAGCCTCTGCAGCGTCGTCCCAGACACGGATCGTGCCGGTGAGTTCCTCTGCCCTGCGGGTGAGCTCCATAGGGCCCGGCGCCGAGTAAATGCTCCTCCAATCTTCGGGCCTGCGAGGCCTTCCCCTGTACCCGGCGCCGCCGCGCCAAGTCCCCGCGAGCGCAATGGGGCCAGAGCGACGCCACTCAGCATACAAATGCGTGCGCTCACCTCGCCTACACAGCCCTGGGCGCCCGGCAATCAATTTCTCCGCTCACGGGGTCTTAGCGGACAGCAGCTCCGGATGCGGCCTGCAACATGTGGTGCGTCCCCCGGCTCGAGTCAGCAATCAGTCCATCCACCCGCTAGGAGGGCAAGTGCGCGGGGCCGGGTCGCACCTTCGTGGGCACAGATCTTGCCGCTAATGCCACCGGCAGGGAAGCCAGGTGGCTCGCGCTATGCACCACTCGTCCGGGTGTACTCTGAGCAGGGATGAGGTCGGCAACAACGCTCTAATCGCCAGGATAATTTAAGGATGAAGTTTCGGCTGGCGGAGCTCGCTCACAGAGCGGCCATTCCGCAGCTCAGCAGGTCACGCCCCCCCCCGCTCGTGGAGTTTGAGGGTTTTCCACACTCCGTGTTACGCAGGGCTCACAGAGTTCTGAAAAACTCCACTCCGCAAAACTCAGCTCCACGGGGCGGAGTTTTTTTCCTCCTCGCGTTCGTCAACATCTAGTTGGCGAGCGTGAGCGAGTAAAATCCACCTCCCAGCAAGATCTTTCCTCGTTCGCAATCTTCAACGTCATTTTGGTGAGCGCGAGCTTGGAAAATCAACCTCCAGGCGAGATTTCTCACCACGGGCGGTCGGATTTCTCATTGCGAGTGGTCACGTATGCTCGTGACCGCTCACGTTGAGAAATCGTCCGTTCGTGTTGTGAAAGCTGCTGCTCGAGTAAAAAATCTACTCGAGCGGCAGAAAGGAAGCAGCGCCCGCTTGCGGTGTGCATGGTGCCATTCGCAATGATTGCACAGCGCGGACAAACACCCGGTGCTGAAAATCACCGTGAACAGCATTTATCTACCACACTCCACCGCCTGCGGAGCTCCGGAGAGTGCGGCAGAGTTTTTTTTGCACTTGGCAAACTCCACGAACTCCGCCCAGACTTACCAAAATGCTGCACTGGTAGAGTACCAACGAAGGCAGAAGGTGTGGGTTTTGGAGCCGGTGGCTTCTAGGGCCCTCCATGGCAAATGGAGTGGGTGCCAACCTATCCTAGGAAGAAAAGGAGAGGTCACCTATGTGGTGGAACTTGGCACTTGCAGGAATCCCAAAAGGGTCATCCATGTATACTGCCTTAAACCCTATCATGACAGGGCTGAGGTGGCCATGCTGATGGTCACTGATGAGGATTAGGAATAAGAGAGCAAACTTCTCCCTGACCTCCTCTCTCACAACCCTAAAGAAGAGTCAGTAGAAGGAGTTGTCTCTCAGCCCAACAGTCCAACTGGTGTAAACATGACATGGACACTGGGGACAGCCTAGCTGCCAAAATAAAATCGAGAGGCCGTCTGATCATGTCAAAGAAAGCATCAAAACTGAAGTTAGCAAGATGCTGGAATTGGGAGTCATTGAACCCTCTAAGAGCCCCTGGGTCAACTCAGTTGTCTTAGTCCCCAAACCTCATAGCCAGGGAGGTCAAACAGAGCTGAGATTTTGAGTGGATTATAGGGGCCTCAATGTTGTAACCATGGCGGATGCACACCCAATCCATATGGCTGACGAATTGATTGACCAATAGGGGCAGCCAAGTTTCTCAGTACTTTTGATCTGACATCACCATAATGGCAGATTGGGCTGACCCCTGCAGCAAAAGAGAAATCTGCAATCTCAATGCCAGATGGGCATTATCAGTTCATTGTTAAGCCCTTTGGACTAAAGAATGCCCCTGCCACCTTTCAAAGGTTGGTGAACAAAGTTGTTGCCAGGCTGGAGTCTTTAGTGCAACCTATCATGACGATATTGCTGTCTTTAGCTCCACTTGGCAGGATCACCTGATCCACCTTGGTAAGGTCCTGGAGGCTCTGCGTAATTCAGTCCTCATTATCAATGAAAGCAAGTGCCAGATGGAGCATGGCTCCTTGTAGGTGAATGCCAAGTCCAACCCTTACAACCCAAGATCCAGACAATTGTGGACTGGGTGGCTCCAACCACCCAGACTCCAGTCAGGGCATTCCTTGGCTTGACTGGGTACTACTGTTGGTTTGTGAAGGGATATGAGTCTGTTGTGGCCCCCCTCACGGAACTGACCTCTAAAAAAATACCAATGCAAGTAAACTGGACAGAGAGCTGTTAAAAGGCTTTTGAAACTGAAGGAAGCAATGTGCTCAGCACCCATTATAAAACCTCCAGATTATGTGAAGCAGTTCATTGTGCAGACAGATGCCCCTGAACACGGGTAAGGAGTGGCCTTGTCCCAAACCAATGATGATGGCCATGACCAACCTGTTGCTTTCATTAGCAGGAGGTTACTCCCCAGAGAGCAGGGTTGGAGTGCCATTGAAATGGAAGCATTTGTTGTAGCTTGGTCCCTGAAGAAATTGAGGCCATACTTCTTTGGCTCTCACTTCCTTGGTCAAACTGACCACAGACCTCTCAGATGGCTAATGCAAATGAAAGATGAAAACCTCAAACTGTGGAGATGGTCCATTTCCCTCCAGGGGTTTGACTTTAAGGTGGAACACAGACCTGGGACTGACCATGCCAATGCAGATGGCCTTTCCAGGATTTTCCACTTGCAAAATGAAGAATCTCTTGGGAAAGGTTAGTCTCATTCTCTTTCATTTAGTAGGGGGTTATGTAGGAAAATACCCTTTTCAACACGATCACACCCACTTTTTCCTGGTATATGATGTGATGTTGAATGGAAATGCAATGGGTTCCTGCTAACCAAGCCCCCAGTGCCAGATCTCTTTCCCAAAACTGTGCATTTGCTTACCCAATTGGCAATTCTTTTGGTATCCTCTGAAAGTTCCTCGTAAATGGTGCCGATGGTACCTAGTGCCTGAGGTAGTAAAGAGGGTCCCCAAGGGTGGCAGCCCGAAATGTGCCACCCTAAGGGACTCCTCACCAAGCTCATGCAAACTGCAGCTTCAGGCTCAATGTCTTGGTGCAGACAAAAGTGAAAACATGACATGGCACACAGCCTATGTGCGTTGCCTGCCGAAACTGCATGCTGTATAAATAAGTCACCCCTACACCTGCCCTTACCGCCCTAAGGCAGGGTGCACTATACTACATGTGAGGGTCTAACTGCCTGACAAGATATGCCCTTGTACTGGCCAGTTCCATTACTGCCAGTACAAGTGATCAGGCAAGCCATTTTTAAAGCATGTGCTCGACACTGGTGAACACGTGTTCCGCAGCTCCATGATGGCTTCACTGAAAATAGGGATGTTTGGCATCAACCACCTCGCATTAATAAACCACACTGATGCCAGTGTCAGTTTTAGTAATACATACACCCAGAGGGCACCTTTAAGGTGCCCCCTGAAACCCTACCAGCCACTGGTGTGCTGACTTACTGGTACTCGCCAGCCAGCCACCAGAGATGAGTTGCTGACCCCCAAGGGTGAGGGCCTTTGCTCTCCGGAGGCCATACACCAAGCCTGCTCAGGCAGAGAGTGCTTTGCACCCTCGGCCACAGGATGACCTGCGGATTAGCATACCTAGGCCGAGGAGCTTCAGAAAGGCCCACCACCTTTGGAATGCGAATCTGGCTTCTCTCACAGGAAGGAAACTGACCCCCTTTGTCCAGCCCTTTGGCACCTGGACAGGTGGGAAAATTAGCAAGGCATGGCAGGTTTGTCCTCCCTCAGGTGAGCCCCACCCCTGAACTGGGCTACCTGAAGGGTATGCAACTTTTCAGAAGGGACCATCTTGGTGATGGCAAATTTAGGATCTCTGGGACAGGGTTATGCCCAATTCCCCCAGGAAGTGGTCATATAGGGGGCGTAGGGGCCCCAGGGGAAAGTAGCCCATTGTCTATCTCCCTATACTCCCGTAACACACCTAAGTTCAGTATTTAGGTGAGCCCTAGCACCAGGAAATCGGATCCTGCCAACCAAAAGAAGAAAAAGGGTCAAAGAGCCATGAAATCAAGAACTGCTGAAGAAGCAACTGAGTTGGCACCAGCCCTGCTGGCCTGTTCGCCTATTCTCAACGGTTGCTCCAAAGTCATCTTGCGCTGCAAGCTACTGATCCTCCAAAGCCTAGAAGGACTGCCAACACTTCTCCAAAGACTCAGGAAATCCCGTGGAGCAGTGGAGCTGCTCCCTGCATCCTGCAGGCACCCCAAAGAAGACTGTGAGGCTCCGGAATCTCAAAAACCCAACACCGCAAAGCACCTCTGGACCTTCACTTTTTAGTCTGAGCTGAAGTGGGTCAACAGGGCCAGCGTGATCCCCCGGCCCTCCAGAGACAAAGCCCACCTTGGACTTGCCCACTGTGGATTTCCTGACTCCCCGTGCGGCCTCTGTTTGCAGGCTCCCTCGAATGTGAGTTGTCCCGGTGATGAAAATCCCACACCTAAAGACACCTCTGCACCCGTCCCCCCTGGAGAAGAGGACCAAAGCGTCCCGAGCATTGCAAGAGTTGAGCCCCCTAGTTGGTTCAGCCCGACTGGTTCTCTAGTCTGAGCCTGCAGCCTTTTTTCTGACGGACCGATCTCCATGGACATGAATGGGGCACACGAGGCTGTAAGGCACCTCTGCCCCTGGCCACCCCAGTGCTGCCCAAAGTGAACTGTTGGTGCTGCCTTGGACCTAGCCTCATAATTCCAGAATATTGGTCCCATCAGTCGCTGTTGAGGTCTCAAATGCAATACATGTTTTTCCTCTATAGGTTAACATTACCACAAAGTGCTTCAAGTACAATTTAAAGTCACCTAATGCTGAAAAAAACACCTCTGCACCCGGACGCACCAGAGCCTCCCGAGGTGAACTGCTGGTGGGGCCTGGGACCTTGCCCCATACTCATCCTAAGACCGATGGAAGAGTCCCGTAATTCGTTGTTAAGTGACCATATGAAGCGTATGTGTTCTTCCAAAGTTAACATTGCCGCGAAGTGCTTCATGTCCAATTTAATGGATCAAAAACTTGCTTTCTTCAAACATGCTATTTTGAAAAGTGCTCACCTGATTTTGATGATTTTGGTGCCTAAAGTTATATAAAAATAAGTGTTATTTTTATACATTGGTGTGGATCTCCTTATTGAGTCGTGTGTATCATTTATTGGCTGTGTGTGTTCAGAGGATGTCTAACACTCCTCTCTGATAAGTCTAAAGCTGCTCGACCACACTGCCTCCTAGAAGAACACCTTGGGATTGCTAGAGCAAGCATTTGTCCACTCATAATGGAATACCTGGACTCTTTGCACCGTATACCTCTTTTTGGTATACCACATAAAGACCGACTTCCTACATTTTGGATTACACTGAATGTATTTTTCCTGTACTTTCCTATGAGAGCATTTTGTTTTTCCTCTAACTTTTGATACAGACTTCCTATTCTCTTCATTTGTGTGATATTCTTCTTATTTAATCAGTCTTTTTTTCTTAAATGTTAATAACATTCTGTTCTTTACTTGCTAACTGTATTGTTGTTTGCGTAGTTGTTGCACATATGCAACATGCATTTACTTTCAAGAAGGCCTTGCTGCTTGTGCCAACTACCAAGGGTGAGCCAGGGAGTCTTCTCAGAAATCAATTTTGACCTGTGGAGCAGATCGGACAAGCCTGGTGGCAGCTCACATCAACACTGTGGCCTCTTTGTATTATAGTCTAATACTCAGATTCTTTATAGATGTGAAAAACAGATATGAGATCAGTGTTATTCCTAATGTGTCGGGACTTGCTACAACAAGTCCATCCCTAAATTCAATCAATGTTCATGTGTCTTAAATTTGTAAATCCACGTTTGTTCTTATTCATGAAGAACTCAATCTACATCTCCCCTCTGAGTTTACATAAACCTGACTCTGTGATGAATCATCCCCTATTTGTTTCAATTTGTACTAGGTCTTAAACAGTGTTTGACTATTAGTTGTTTCACTTTATTTGACAATTTGCCTCTATGATCCCAAAACACACATTTCTAATAAGATTCTTGTAATCATGCCTATGTTGCACAGACTACATTAACCCACAACACTATTATAGCATTAAACATGTTAATATTTGTAGGCTGTGCTTGTTACCACTTGTTGTTATCCCAAATATGTGTATTTTGTGTGTTTTACTTGCACAGTTTGAGATAGTGAAACTGTCTGGTATTTTCATGTATAGTCTATGAAGAGTTAATGGTTTGTATATTTAGGGCCTCATTACAATGTCGGGCGGACACCGCTCCGGTCTCGGGACCGACCGGCCGATCTCTGGTCGGCGGTCCCGACACCGCTATTACAATGCGACCGCACATGGTGCGGTCGCATACTCACATTTCTCTATGGGAGCCTGTGCTGCGGCCGTAAACCGGCCGCAGCACATGCTCCCATAAAGAAATGGGAGCTTCTGTTAATCCCTGATTAACAGGGGGGCACCATAGGTGCCCCCTTAGCCCTCAACCGGAGTTGCAGGGAGAAGGGGGCCCTGCTAGGGTGCCCCAAAGTCAGTTTTCGACAGGCTTTCCATCTCAGAAAGCCCGACATGGAAAGCCTGTGGGAAACCGACATCATAAACCCGACAGAGGAAACGCCGTCCTTAAAGGATTACATGCTGGATACGACTGGCTGACGAGCTCCTTGAACCTGTCGGAAGCCAGCCGGAATGACCCGCTGGTTTCACTTCCGACCGCCATCATTGTAATACGGCGGCCGAAAGTGAAACCGGAGATGTTGGTCGGAAAGCCTCTGACCACATCATAATAGGGCCCTCTGTGTGAATTTTAGGTCTCTGTTTGTGTGTGTGTCTCTACATACACAGAGAGGCAAAGTTTTATCAGCTCCTAAAATGGGATTGCAGCGGGATACCAAATTGTAGTTTGGAAGGAGCGAGTTGTGGGCGTCATTTCCAAATTACAATTCAGTGCCAGATGCATCAATGGTTTGTAATCAGAATTTCGATTGTAAACCATTAAAAAGTTACAAACTCTCAAGTCGGGTGCTAACCTGTTCTTAAAGGGAAGAGTTCTCCTTTGAACCCATTGCCCTTTGAACCCACTATCCTTTGTTATTTGGAATGACCTCTTTTAAAAAAATAAAATAAAGACCCAATTTCCTTTAAGGACATCGGGCTGCTTTAAAAAAAAAAAAGTTGTCGCTTTTCATAGGCAATTACAGGAATGGTGGTCTGCTGATTCTTGCAGGCCACCATCGCTGTGATTCTGGCCAATCGGTGTGAATCACAATTTGCGACTTGCCTAATGAATATTCATTCCATCCATCAGACCGCAATCCACTGCAAATCAGATATTTGTGAACCGACCTATTAGTATATAGGCTAGTTCACAAAATTAGATACTGATCACAAAAAAATGGTCATAATTTGTGACCACTTTATAACACCAGTACCTTGATACATCTGGCCCTTACTTCCAATGGGCAAGCTAGCCAAAATGAAAAAACCACGATTTGTTGGAGTAAACTGGAATATAATGAAAAAAATACATATAAAATAGGTTTTTGATGTTGTGAATGGATAGGGCCAATGTTTATGAAGAAATGTTATGCAAGCTATAGTTGCAGGAACAAGCAATTCATTTTACAATTCCAATATGATAGTAAGTATTTTATAAATATACAAATGGTGAGTGCGTATAAGTGTTACAGATATAATGGTGTGATGCAAAGTTTTGACTTCACAAAGGAACAGGAGAATGGGTCTGAATATAGTAAGGGCCACTGGAATTGCGATTCTGCGGCCACAGCTTTTTTCGCAATAATTATGGATTTGAAGCATTTGCTACATAATCCATCTGATAGAGACATCTAGCCGCAGATTTCTTAACTTAGAATATCCCCAGGCGTCAGAATGGATCTGGAAATTTTGCGCAACTGTACCTCTGTGCGCCGGGGGGCGGCGCCGCCTGGCTCCGCCCTGACGTTGTCCCTGGACATGACGTCAGTGGAGCCATATAGGACCCTCCCGGCGCGCTGACGTCAGTTTCCTTCTTTTCCGCGTTCCAACGCGGATCCTGGATTCAGCTGTTCCTCTGGCCTGTTTTTCTTCAGGCCCTTTTTCAACGTCCTTTGGCGTCGGGGGACAGTGTGCGATGCCTTCGGGCTTTAAAGTGTGCGAGACTTGTTCGCGACAGATGTCGGCGTCGGACCCGCACACCATTTGCATGTGGTGTCTTGGGTCGCACCACGACTCCGTGGAGTGTGCCGCCTGCCGGCAGATGCGTCCCAAGTCCCTACGGGAGCACCGGATGAAGCTCCTGGCCGCCCGGATGTCCCGCACGGCATCTCCCCGCCGCTCTCCGGTTGGTTCTTCTGTCCGCGTCCGCTCCCAGAGTCGTTCCCGCGACCGTCGCTCACCTAAAGGTAAGTCCAAGCACAAGTCACGGAGGTCGAAGACCTCGCTTCCACGTGACGATGGGGGTCATGGTTCCCGTTCCCTCACGGAGCCATGCCCCCCAGAGTCGGCCTCCATTTACCCACCCTTTCCGGGTAATGGTGCGACTCGACCCCAGATGGAAGCCTACTACAAGGCTCTGCACTCCATCTTCGGGTCACCTCCTCTCCCTGGCGCGCCTTCGGTTCCCACAGAGGAGGTAGGCATTCAGGTCGGATCTTCGCCGGCGGGTTCGCCCTCGGCGCCGGCCGAGTGCCTCGACTCCGGCTCCGGAGTCGTGCTAGCGTCGGGTCACAACCCCGATGGGTCACCTCCTCTCGCTGGCGCGCCTTCGGGTCCTACAGAGGAGGTAGGCGTTCAGGTTGAATCTTTGCCGGCGGGTTCGCCCTCGGCGCCGACCGAGTGCCTCGACTCCGGCTCCGGAGTCGTGCCGGCGTCGGGTCACAACCCCGCTGGGCATTCCAGCCCCACGTCGTGCCATTCTGCCTTGTCTCCGCATAGTCCCTGGCGGCTCCCTGCATCGACATCGGCGGCGCCGGCAGCACCATGCCTGTCGCCTCCTGGTCGTCAGGCTCCTTCTCCGCACCTGTCGGTGATGGGACGTAGACGCCCGCTCATACGGCCGGGTCGCCCCTCGTGCAGGTCGACGTCGGCTCGATGCCATCTCTGCGTCGTTCGACGCCGGAGCGGCCGCCGGTACCTGTTGGTTCTCCGCTTCCGGAGGACACAGATCCGGTATGCCCGGACTTGGCTCCAGGCAGGTTGGCTCCGATGCCATGGGGTCAGTGGCCCCTTGTTCCTCCTGCTGCGGGACATGTCCGCTTGCAGCCGGCCCCTACAGATGGGCTATTGTCGCCCCCCAGGATGCCCACTGAAGCTGGTGCTTTGTTTTTAAGGGGTATTCGCAGGGCTGCAGCTGTTTTACACTTGCACCCTCCTTCTGTCTCCTTGTCCTCCGATCCATTATTGGATCTCCTCCACCAGGGTGAGGTGGATATTGAGCCCTTACTGCCTTTTAGCGGCTTGTTGTTCGACACACTTCTCGGAACATGGGCACGGCCCTCTTCAGGAGATGCTGTCGACCGGGCCATTGCGCATAGGCATCGTACGGCCCGTGGGGGCCCAGTCTGTTTGTCCCTTCATCCTGGGGCTCGCGGCCTCGTAGTCCAGGTGGCCTTTGCCACGCAGCCTTCCTCTCCACCTCTATTGCTGCCTCCTACTAGGGAGTCTCGTTGGTTGGAGACATGTGGACGCTGCATTTTTACGTCCGCTAGTTCAGCCTTACGTGCTCTGAACACGGCTTACGTCTTTACCCGGGCTTCTTGTGCCCTTTGGGACTCTTTGGAGTGTCTTTTGCCTACCCTCCCTGAGAGTACTCGTGCTGACATGGCTTGTCTCCTTCACGAAGGCCGAGACATGGCGCGCTTTGCCATTCGGTCCGCCGTTGACTCTACCGATTCCATGGGTCGGGCAATGGCGAGGTCTGTTGCTCTGCGCCGCCATGCTTGGCTGCGTGACGGGGGTTTCCCCGAGAATGTCCGTAACAGTCTCCGGGATTTGCCATTTGATGGTGTGTCCCTGTTTAACGAACATGCGGACTCTGCGGTTCACCGCCTTCTGTCTACCCTTCCGTAGTCTTTGTTGTGTTCTGGTCCGGTTGCGGACCTTGTCCGAACCCTCTGCTCTGTTCATGTCGGCCCTGGGTTTATGCTGTAATACCTGAACGGCCTGGGCGGCTTCTCGCCGTCTTTCTTTTCTTTTCTTTCATGCAGCAGGTCAGCTGCTTATCTTTCTGTTACATCCTCTGTCTATGAGCTCATGCTCAAGAGGTGCCCCTTGTTGGGGTTGATACTTACCCAATGTGGGGTATTCGTTAGCTATTGTATAGCTGCTTTCTTCCCACAGCAGTCTTTGTAAGCTTCTGTGGGGTCCTTTTCACTAGGTTGTCCTGCGGCTGTGCCTCTACACTTTCACTGCTGCTGTGGGCCCTCCCGGGACCTTCTTGCGGTCCATTTGTTGGGCTCTCTCATGGTGTCTGCTGCTGGTCTGTGGCACTCCCCTGCATCTCACTGATCCATTTCTTGAGGCCGGGAGGGCTTTCAGGTCCCTACCGTCTCGTCCTCGTTCTCTCGCTGCGGCCGTTCCATCTGTGGACTGCCTACCAGAGGGCCCTGTCGCTGTCCCTGAGCACGCGCAGCTAGCTCAGAACTATTCTTCTGTGTTCTATACGCGTACCAGCCTGCTCCCAAGTATGCTCGCTGTCACGGGCTGGTGCGTTTTCCGGCAACTTTACGCTGCCTAGTTCTACTCTACTATATCCATGCTGCGTAGTCCTTTCATGGTTGGACTTCGCTCTCCATGGTGGCGTTCTGGCCCCAGACGTTGATGCTGTTCATTGTCTTGTGTCTTGCTTTTTTGGCCACTTCCCCTGCCAGAGCTTCCCATTTCCCTGCTGCATTCCGCGCAGGTGTTGTCGTGCTTTCCTTCAGGCTGCGGTTGCTGCTCTCAGCGGGAGTGTTCTCCTCAGAACATTGTTTGTCTGGTGGACTACTGTGCGTATACCCACTCTTGTTCCTCCGGTACGTTTCGTACTGTCTCCTTCCAGTACTGCTCAGCCTCCCTGTCTGTCTCGCGGAAAACAGTGGATCTTCCCTACCGCCTGTGGCTGTTGCGTCTGGCTCTGGACATTGCTCTGTCCGGTACCGCTGCTACTTGGCTGTTGGTGCTATGGTGTTTTTTTCTATTTTCAACTCATCCACCGGGCTGCACCCTGTCTTCTTTTCTCCTGTCCGGCGTACTATACACACCCAGACCTCCCGCAGGCATGGTCTTCCTTGCGGTGGCCGTGGTCTTGTTCCTCACTTTTCGTGAGCGCAAGTCTTCTACGTGTGTTACTTTTGCCGGCTCTCTTTCACGCAATACACCCTGGTTGGCCGTCTCTCGTGTCTCAGCTTTTGCTCGTGGCGCTTCATGAGGCCTTCTCCTTTCCGTGGTATAGTTCTGGCGGTACATACAGTTTCTCATGTGTACTTCTGTTCCCCACATACGTGGCACTGGTTGTTGCCATTATTCTCTGCCATTCTGCCTTTTGATGCCCGCCCTTTCTCATGTCCGGGGCATGGGCGTTGGTGCATTGGCAGGTCTTGTGTTTCCTGTAACACTGACTCATCCTGGGCGTCATCAGCATCCTTCCGCTGCTGTTCCCACTTCCACAGTGCCTCTTTTCCTGTCATGCATGTCCGTCCTGCCTGCTCGGACTCGGTCCGTTCTTGTACCCTAGCTAGACCTTTCTCTTTTGAAGGTCCATCGGATCCTGTGGATCCCTCACATCCTACATTTGGTTCCTCTCCTTTTTAAGGAGGTATCCACTCTCATGCCGCACTGCCCTTCTGGTTCTGTGCTCACTTTCTCCGCTGTTTACCCGACAGGGATTTCCTGCCGCCCTCGGCAGCTTTTGATGCCTTTGCCTCTCATTGTTGGCCACTCCCTACGGAGTATCCTAGTCTGGTGTTGGCCACTCTGGCAGTGCTGCCCCCACTGTGTTTAGTCGACTGGTTGACACTTCTGTTCCCTTGGGAACTTAGTGGGGTTCTGTCGCAGACCCGCCTCCTATGGGGTATGGCTTTGGTATCTATTCTAAGTTAAGGAATCTGTGGCTAGATGTCTCTATCAGATGTACGAGTTACTTACCTTCTGTAGCGATGTATCTGGTAGAGACGTTGTCTAGCTGCAGATTCCTTAACGCCCACCCATCATCCCCGATCTGCGAGGACCTTTTCAGGTGGCGTTTTCTGCTGCTCCCCCCCCAATCTCTTGCTTGGGCGGTGAGTTCAGGTGTCTTTCTGCGTTTTTCCACATCGGTTTCCTCCAGTATGGGGCCTACTGGTGTTCTCTACCCTCCCACCCACCTTCTCCGTTGACACTCCTACAGTCAATTAGTTTTAAGGTCTTTCTGGCCTGTTCCTCAGTCCAATAGTTCTATCACAGGGGACAGAGTCTCCCTATTTCTTTCTTTCTCTTCTTTAATCCTGTGGTTTGGAGCTTCTTGCCTGTCGCTCTCGGCTCTTTTCATTGCCGTTTTGCCTCGGGGGAGGGCATTCTCTCGCTTTTGCGGGGTCGCTTCATCTGGAGCAGACTTCTGTTGTCTGCCTCGGTGTTAGAAATGGGGGTCTCTAGTTGGCAAGGGCTTGCACCTTTGTCCAAGTAGGGACCCTTCTTCCTAGTCAGGATAAGGGAGTTACACTCCTAAAATAACCCCTGCTCACCCACTTGGTAGCTTGGCACGAGCAGTCAGGCTTATCTTAGAGGCAGTGTGTAAAGCATTTGCACATAACCAACAGTAATACAGTGTAAGCACTACAAACGGACACCACACCAGTTTAGAAAAATATCCAATATTTTTATATACTTAAAACAAGACCAATACGATAAAAATCCACAGTACAGTACTTTAAAAATCTTCAGTTATCACAGTGTCCTTAAAAACAGCTCCTTGATGTCAATAGCTCCGTCCAGGGCGATCCCGGCGTCGTGAACAAACAAATCCAAACAGTTCTGGCTGACCGCGGCATCAACCATAGCGGTGTCGGGAAGACCCGCAAACAGTACCTTTCAGAAATGCAGGGCATTGATGACCTCGCGGTGAGCCTCCGAACACACGGCGTCCGCAGGTGTCGGTTCCGGAGGTCGGTGCAGGCGTTGTCGGGGCCCTCGAAGTCACAAGCGTTGCAGATCGATCTCCTCTCTGTTGAAGTCAGGAGCGCTGGCGTCGGGTGCTGCGGTGCGAAGTGCAGTGGTGCGGCGTGCGGTGCCCACAGGTCGCGGTGCGAGCAGCGGCTCGGTGGCGGCGTCGGATGGCGGCATCGGTGAGACCAGGGTCGCGGTGTGAGATGAAGGCGGTGCTCGTCACGGTGCTGGCAGGTCACGGTGCAGCAGCGGCGTCGTCGTAGCTGCAGCGCTGTTGTCGGCTGACGAACTGGAGTCGATGGCACCGGCGTCGGTGGGCCAAGGCTGCGGTGCGGGATGAGGGCGGTGCGTCGTGTAACTTACGAGCGGTGCCCCCGAACCACGGTGCAAGCAGCGGTGTCGAGTCCGGCGTGGAGCAGCATCGTCGGGGATACCACGGCGTCGTCGCGAGGCGGTGCAGAGTGCGGTGCCCACAGGTCGCAGTGCGAGCAGCGGCTCAGTGGTGGCGTCAGCAGGCGTCGTCGGTGAGACCAGGGTCACATTGCGGCGGTGCCCTCTGCGGTGCCTTCAGGACACGGAGTCGGCAGCGGCGTCGTAGACGGCGTCGGGCTTGAAGTCTTTGCTGTTCCTGGGACTTCTTGAATAGGGGGCAAGCTCTACCTCAAGCCCTTGGAGACACTCACAAAGTAGATTGCAGAAAGTTCAGTTCCAGTCCTTTCGCTGCCCAAGACAGAAGCAGCCACTGCAGGCCAACACAGCAAAGCACACAGAAAAGTGGTAGTTCCTCCTCACAGCTTCTCCAGCTCTTCTTCTTGGCAGTCTTCTTGATCCCAAAGAGTTCCCTTGAAGTCTTTTCTATCCCTGAGACTTCCAACAGGAGGCAAGCTCTACTTCAAGCCCTTGGAGAAAACTCTAACAGCAGGATGATGAAAGCACAGTCCAGTCCTTTCCCTACCCAAGACAGAAGCAACCACTGCAGGCCAACCCCACAACACGCAGCATAGGGGCAGTACTCCTCCTCCAGCTTTCCCGGTCCTTCTTCCTGGCAGGTTCCTTAGTTCAGAAGTAATCTAAAGTTCTGGGGTTTGGGTCCCCCTTTTTATCCTCAATTTCTCTTTGTTCTCTGAAGGCAGAGAGGCCTTTGCCTAGTCCAAACCAGTTCTGGTCAGTCCTGGAGCACTTTGTTGACAAGGCTCCTTCTTTCCTTTCACAGTGCAGGCCAGGGACATCAGACGCACCACAGGAGGTGGAGCCAGCATTGTGGAGGGAAGGCCCAGCCCTATTCAGGTCCCAGGTGCAACTCCTCCCACCCATCTACATGTAGATCTGGCTATTCAGCCCTGTGCTGACTCACCCTGTCTCCTGGCATCCCCCAGCCCCTGTCACTCACACTCCAGACAAGGAATACACATCCTAGCAGAGGCAGGCTTGGATGGTTAGACAAGAAAATACCCACTTTCTAAAAGTGGTATTTTCAAACACAGAATGTTAAAACCAACTTCACTAAAAGATGCATTTTATCATTCTGAGTCCAGGCATACTAAATTCGTTTTTCTACCATGTTCCCTGGGTCAGTTAGGATTATAAGCTGTAATAATCAAAACTGCCCATTATGGAGAACAGGTAGCCTTGCAATAGTGAAAAACGAAATAGGCTGTAATTCACTATCAGGACATGCCACACACACCAGGGCATGTCCTACCTTTCACATACAATGCACCCTGCCCACAGGGGTACCTTGGGCCTACCTTAGGGGTGACTAACATGTAGAAAAGGGAAGGTTTAGGGACTTGCAAGTGTGTGCACTTGCCAAGTCGACATGGCAGCCCCAGGCTGCTCACAGGCTCTGCAATGGCAGGCCAGAGTTACACTTTACGGGCTGTTTGCGTGGGTGGCACAATCCAGTGCTGCAGCCCACCAACAGCATTTGATCTATAGGCCCTGGCACCCGCAGTGCACTTTACTAGGGACTGACACATAGGTCAAATAGGCCAATCAAGGAAAACACCAATCCATAACACATTTTACACAGAGAGCATATGCACTTTAGCACTGATTAGCAGTGGTAAAGTGCCCAGAGTCCTAAAACCAACACACACAGGGTCAAAAACAGGAGGCCAAAAAGCAAAAAGTCTGGGGGTAAACCCGCTGAAAAAGCCAAGTCTAACACAACCCCCTCCCAGCCTAAAGCCAGGGTAGACTAATCAATCCCTTGATGGACTTCCCTGCTTGGGGCGATAGAACATAGACCTGGCCCACAACAGCGGGGGCACGTTCCGGTTCTACGCCTTTCCAAACCCAGTTGGATCCCTCTATCCATACTCTCAGGGCCCACTAAGCTGACCCATGGGGTACCCTTCTCTTCACCTGTGAACCCCATCTGTGCAGTGCCTAAACTTACTTTGCTCACAGATGTGTCCCAACAGGCCGACAGTGCCCACATGGCCAACACAGTGGTGTGGCCCAGTCCACCCCGGGGTGTGACTCCTGTCCCCCTCCCAGGGGCAACTCTGTCCACCAGGACAGTAAGCCACAGTGGCTACCGACAGTTGTCAGTGGGGAGACCCAGGCCTTATGCCTCTCAGGGCTCTCTAACCTCTGTGGCGTCAGAGAGTGGGGGCGGTAGCCCCAGGTGCCTGGCACCCTTTGTCCACTCTCCCTCTTGTCAGGCCAGGGATGACATCCTGGCACTGACCCACCAGCCTAGGGTCTGTACCCGGCGGCTGGACAGGAGACTGGGGTAGGCTCTCCCACCCCCGGTCTTCCTCCCAGGGGCTCTATACCCTCCCACCTGGAGCGGTACCCCCTTCCAGAATTGTCAGGGCACCTGTGGCAAGTGCCTTGCACAATTCGCCCACCAGTTCAGGGGTGCTATCCTGCAACTGGTACACCAGCCTAGAGTCTGTACCCGGCGGCTGGACACAGGACTGGGGTGGCCTCTCCCACACCCTGTCCTCCTCCCTGGGGCACTGCATCCCCCAACCGGGAGCAGTCCCCCTCAACTCCAGAATTGTCAGGCCACCTGTGGCAGGCGTTCTGCACAATTCACCCACCAGTTCAGGGGTGCTATCCTGCAACTGGTACACCCGCCCAGGGTCTGTACCCTGAGGCTGAACAAGGGACTGGGGTAGGGTCTCCCACACCCGGTCCTCCTTCCTGGGGCACTGTACCCTCCCACCTGGAGCGGCACCCCCAGAAGACAAACTGGTAGTGGCACTGTTAGCAGTTGCCCCTTCCCCCAGGTCAGGGGGGACACCCTGAACCTGGTCCTCCAACCCAGGGCCTGTACCCTTAGGCTGGACCTGTGCCTGGCAACCCAGGACTTCCGGGGGAGTATACCAACCCCCCCCCAAGGGAAACACACCCCTCATGAGTTGTGCCAGAATCCGCCTGGGACAGGTCTCCAGCCTCCTGTCCACCTGACAGAGCATGAAGACCCCCCAGGCCAGAAGTGGCCTTACCAGGGTTAGTCCTGGGGTGCTCTGACCTCAGAGCTGGCAACCCCTGACCTACTGGTCCTTCCAAAATTGTCAGGGCACCTGTGGCAGGTGTCCTGCCCAACTCACCCACCAGTTCAGGACCTCCCTCCAGCAACTGGTCTCCCAACCTAGGGTCTAAACCCTCAAGTTGAACCGGGATCAGAGGCGAGGACTCCCTCCCTCTGCACCCCCTTCCAGAGTTCTGCACCCTCCCACCTGGAGTGGTACCCCTAGAAGACAAACCGGTCAGGACACTGCTTACAGTCGTCCTTCCCTCCAGGTCAGGCAGGACCTGAACCTGGCTTCCCAACCCAGGGACTAAACCCTGCAGCTGAGCACCTGCCCGGCGCACCAGGACTTCCTTGGGAGCACGCATGCCCCCCCTATGGGTAACACATGACTCATGCGTTGCGTGACAGTCTGCCTGGCGCGGATCTCCTGACCTCTGTCCATCTGACAGTGTGCGAAGATCCCCCAGGACAGAAGTGGTGTCACCATGGTCACTGCTAGGAGGCTCAGCCCTTCTGGCTGGCCCCTGACCCACTGGTTCTCCCACTGGGGAACACATCCCCCTCTCACCCCTCCATCTGGACTCCTGCACCCTCCCAACTGGAGCGGTGCCGCCAGACACCAGAACCACTGGAGCTCCGCTTACAGATGCTCCAGGTTCTCCTGACTCTAGGAGATCCCCCTCAACGGACGGCCTATCAGTACAGCCTAGGCTCCCCACCTGGTGTTCCCTCCTGGAGCCACCCAGGCTCTGGGACCGGGTTTTCGGGCACCTTGGGCCGCAGCCCCTTCCCACTCCTTCTCCGCGGAGACAGGACGTGAGTCCCTACACCCTTCCCATGACACCGGGACCTAGCTGGGCTACCATGAACCTTTACCACCACCCTTGGTTGGGAAATACCTAAGCCACTTCCTTCCGGGTCACCCCCAGATGCTTCTCCAGACCCTCTGGAATGCACCACAAGGTCTGCCTCCAGTGCAAGCTCCCTGGGGTCAGAAAACTCACACTCCACTGGGTGTTGGCATAGCTCTGGAAAACAGGGACTTAAAATATGCTCTCCAACAATTGAATCACACAGCCCCACACAGGTGTTAACCAAACTACCCTTCACCCAACCATCCAGTGCCTCAGAAAAGTACCCCACATCATTCTCACAAGACTGGTGAGACAGTGTCTGACTGTTGCTGTCTCTCCACCCATACTCTTCTGGCTGGTCTCCATACTCACTTACCCGGGCTTCTATCATGGGGGAACCCCTCTCCCTGCACCTCTCATCTAAAGTCAGTAGAGTGTCCCTCCCACTACCAGGAAAATGATCCCCTGTGTCAGCTCCCCAATCCACCTCAGGGATACTGCGCACCACTGGAGTAACCTCACAATCCTGAACCCCCTGGTGTATGTCGACCCCCTCCTTGAAGTAGGGCCCCAAATCTGTGTGTGTGTGTACCTCATGCTCAGTACTAGACACTACATTTTTGCTGCCACCATCTGGGCTGGACAAAGCCCTACCGGCTTCCCAATCCAGCTCCAGCTCTCTCATTTTAAGCTCATGATCCAAGATCATCTTCTTTTCCTCCATGGCTATTCTTTTGTCTTCCCTCTCACTTTCCATCCTGAGTTTCTCTAATTCGAACTTCCTTGCTTCCCGCCTGTCCTCCAGCTCCTCTGGGGACAAGCTACTGCTGCCTTGGCTGGAGGGTCCCCCCTCCCAAAAGCACATCCACCCTATGAACAGGCTCCTCCACCTCTCCATTGAGATCACCAGATTGCCCACTGGCATGTCTGGCTGCTACCCAGGCCCTCAGCACCTTTTGTAGCTCATCCTTCCTGGTGAGGCCTCTGACCTGGACTTTCAGGTTCTTGCAAATCGATTTTAACTCCTTGACATTGTAGGCTTCCAATCGATCCTCCTCAAAGGCAATTTCTACTGATGCAATTGATGATACTATAGATTCAGGCATGTTGAAGTAGCAAGTTCAAACTGGCAAGATCAAAAATAGGCCAAAAAGAACCTGTAAGTGGTACGTAATGGTCTGCCATATGGTAGTAGTGCACACCAATCACTGTAAGTCAAGTGCAAACACAGGTCCTATCCTCACCGCTGACAACCAATGTTAGAAATGGGGGTCTCTAGTTGGCAAGGGCTTGCACCTTTGTCCAAGTAGGGACCCTTCTTCCTAGTCAGGATAAGGGAGTTACACTCCTAAAATAACCCCTGCTCACCCCCTTGGTAGCTTGGCACGAGCAGTCAGGCTTATCTTACAGGCAGTGTGTAAAGCATTTGCACATAACCAACAGTAATACAGTGTAAGCACTACAAACGGACACCACACCAGTTTAGAAAAATATCCAATATTTTTATATACTTAAAACAAGACCAATACGATAAAAATCCACAGTACAGTACTTTAAAAATCTTCAATTATCACAGTGTCCTTAAAAACAGTTCCTTGATGTCGATAGCTCCGTCCAGGGCTATCCCGGCGTCGTGAACAAACAAATCCAAACAGTTCTGGCTGACCGCGGCATCAACCATAGCGGTGTCGGGAAGACCCGCAAACAGTACCTTTCAGAAATGCAGGGCATCGATGACCTCGCGGTGAGCTTCCGAACACACGGCGTCCGCAGGCGTTGGTTCCGGAGGTCGGTGCAGGCGTCGTTGGGGCCCTCGAAGTCACAAGCGTTGCAGATCGATCTCCTCTCTGTTGAAGTCAGGAGCGCTGGCGTCGGCAGGCGTCAGGTGCAGCAGGGTGCGAAGTGCAGCGGCGTGCGGTGCCCTCAGGTCGCGGTGCGAGCAGCGGCTCGGTGGCGGCATCGGATGGCATCGTCGGTGAGACCAGGGTCGCGGTGTGAGATGAAGGCGGTGCTCGTTACGGTGCTGGCAGGTCACGGTGCAGCAGCGGCGTCATTGTAGCTGCAGCGCTGTCGTCGGCTGACGAACTGGAGTCGATGGCACCGGCGTCGGTGGGCCATGGCTGCGGTGCGGGATGAGGGCGGTGCGTTGTGTAACTTACGAGCGGTGCCCCCGAACCACGGTGCAAGCAGCGGCGTCGAGTCCGGCGTGGAGCGGCGGCATCGGGGATACCACGGCATCGTCGTGAAGCGAGGCGGTGCGGAGTGCGGTGCCCACAGGTCGCGGTGCGAGCAGCGGCTCGGTGGCGGCGTCAGCAGGCGTCGTCGGTGAGACCAGGGTCACGGTGCGGCGTTGCGGCGGTGCCCTCTGCGGTGCCTTCAGGACACGGAGTCGGCAGCGGCGTCATAGACGGCGTCGGGCTTGAAGTCTTTGCTGTTCCTGAGACTTCTTGAACAGGGGGCAAGCTCTACCTCAAGCCCTTGGAGACACTCACAAAGTAGATTGCAGAAAGTTCAGTTCCAGTCCTTTCACGGCCCAAGACAGAAGCAGCCACTGCAGGCCAACACAGCAAAGCACACAGCAAAGTGGTAGTTCCTCCTCACAGCTTCTCCAGCTCTTCTTCTTGGCAGTCTTCTTGATCCCAAAGAGTTCCCTTGAAGTCTTTTCTATCCCTGAGACTTCCAACAGGAGGCAAGCTCTACTTCAAGCCCTTGGAGAAAACTCTAACAGCAGGATGATGAAAGCACAGTCCAGTCCTTTCCCTACCCAAGACAGAAGCAACCACTGCAGGCCAACCCCACAACGCGCAGCATAGGGGCAGTACTCCTCCTCCAGCTTTCCCGGTCCTTCTTCCTGGCAGGTTCCTTAGTTCAGAAGTAATCTAAAGTTCTGGGGTTTTGGGTCCCCCTTTTTATCCTCAATTTCTCTTTGTTCTCTGAAGGCAGAGAGGCCTTTGCCTAGTCCAAACCAGTTCTGGTCAGTCCTGGAGCACTTTGTTGACAAGGCTCCTTCTTTCCTTTCACAGTGCAGGCCAGGGACATCAGACGCACCACAGGAGGTGGAGCCAGCATTGTGGAGGGAAGGCCCAGCCCTATTCAGGTCCCAGGTGCAACTCCTCCCACCCATCTACATGTAGATCTGGCTATTCAGCCCTGTGCTGACTCACCCTGTCTCCTGACATCCCCCAGCCCCTGTCACTCACACTCCAGACAAGGAATACACAACCTAGCAGAGGCAGGCTTGGATGGTTAGACAAGAAAATACCCACTTTCTAAAAGTGGTATTTTCAAACACAGAATGTTAAAACCAACTTCACTAAAAGATGCATTTTATCATTCTGAGTCCAGGCATACTAAATTCGTTTTTCTACCATGTTTCCTGGGTCAGTTAGGATTATAAGCTGTAATAATCAAAACTGCCCATTCTGGCCTATGGAGAACAGGTAGCCTTGCAATAGTGAAAAACGAAATAGGCTGTAATTCACTATCAGGACATGCCACACACACCAGGGCATGTCCGACCTTTCACATACAATGCACCCTGCCCACAGGGGTACCTTGGGCCTACCTTAGGGGTGACTAACATGTAGAAAAGGGAAGGTTTAGGGACTTGCAAGTGTGTGCACTTGCCAAGTCGACATGGCAGCCCCAGGCTGCACACAGGCTCTGCAATGGCAGGCCAGAGTTACACTTTACGGGCTGTTTGCGTGGGTGGCACAATCCAGTGCTGCAGCCCACCAACAGCATTTGATCTATAGGCCCTGGCACCCACAGTGCACTTTACTAGGGACTGACACATAGGTCAAATAGGCCAATCATGGAAAACACCAATCCATAACACATTGTACACAGAGAGCATATGCACTTTAGCACTGATTAGCAGTGGTAAAGTGCCCAGAGTCCTAAAACCAACACACACAGGGTCAAAAACAGGAGGCCAAAAAGCAAAAAGTCTGGGGGTAAACCCGCTGAAAAAGCCAAGTCTTCTTTTTATAGATCGATTTCCCTCAGGGGTGACATTCACTTCGCTGTTGCGAAATAGCTTCTCAGAGTATTGCTCTGCTCTTTCCTTTTCAGCACCTTTCAGTCGACAGTGCTTCTCACTGTCGTTCATGGTGCTTTCTCACCCTTTGGTTCTTTCTCTCTCACCAATTTTCTTTTTTATTCACACACTGTTCCCATGCTCTCACAGTTTTGCTGGGGGCTCCGCGTTGTGGCGCGGAAAAGTTCCTCCGAAGAAAACTGACGTCAGCGCGCCGGGAGGGTCCTATATGGCTCCACTGACGTCATGTCCGTGGACAACGTCAGGGCGGAGCCAGGCGGCGTCGCCCCCCGGCGCGCAGAGGTACTGCTGCACAAAAAAAATTCCGGATCCAGTCTGACGCCTGGGGATATTCTAAGTTAAGGAATCTGCGGCTAGACAACGTCTCTACCAGATACATCGCTACCGAAGGTAAGTAACTCATACATCAGCTGCTGCATAAGCTGCAGATTTTAACAAAAAAATTATTTGTAGCTCAAACAGATCAAAAGTTACTAAAAACGTGGCAACATGGGTTAACACGCAGTGGAAGGCCCTTTGCAAAGACTGGTCATCTTTTGGTTGCTTTTTTCTGTATTTGTCTGTTAAACTGGCACTAATGAAGTGAAATATTTCCCCACACAGTAATGCCATGTGTAAAAATGACAAAATAATAAAGTAATAGCATTATAAAATGTGCCGCATTATGCTGCATAATTTGCCTTGTCATGCCGCATAATTTAGTCAACCCTGCCCAATAATTCCCGCGACCCTGCAAATAGCAGGTGATCTTATAATACTTTGTTTCACGCCACACACAAAACGTTTCTAAGTGATTTAAATGACAAGTGTTATTATTACCCAGCTTAATGGTACTCACTTTACTTACCTGTGAAAGGATGGAAGGTTCGAGTCACTTTGCTGTGATTCTAGCTGTACCCTGATGATCACCACGCGTTTTAGCAGCGCTCATTCAAATCAATGAGCTATTCTGCCACCTTTCTCTTCTGTAGGACTTGCTGGGGTAAAACATGAAGTCAGTCATGTGACGTGGCCACAGTCCTTGATGGAAGTTCTTTGAATACTATTATTACCCAACTTAATAGAACTTTTTTTACCTCTAAAGAAGAACAGGCCCTGCCAAGTTTTGAACGTATCTTACTTGAGGCACACATTTGTCAGCAGAAAGTGTCTAAGTCACTGAGACATCTCTCTCTCTCTCCCTCTCTCTCTCTCTCCCTCTCTCCCTCTCTCTCCCTCCCTCCCTCCCACCTGTTTCTCTCCCCTGCCCCCTCCCCCCCCCAAATATTGAGTGCTTTTTTATCGACTTGCAACAATGTGGATTGGGGAATATGGACAACCTCTGTACTGTCAAAGTCAGTATACCACCAAGGCAGGTAGAAGTGGAGTTAAGAATAGTAAATCTAAATTGACCTAATGTACTTACTTTCACGATATTCGGTGGTAATGGATATTCCGAACACAATATTATTGCGGATCAATAAAAAAGTACTAGATATTTTAACATACAGTCACTAACTCTCATGCTAGCCCCAGTGGCGTAACGAAACTTGATGGGGACCCCCCCTACAAAGTACATGGAGGCCCCCCCACTGGACCCAGTCAGAAGCTCTCAAGTCAGGTGCCCACCACCCGTGCACAGTCCCGGACGGGGCCCCCTGGAGTTCGGGGGCCCTGCTCCAATGGGGCTGTGGGGGGCTAATGTTACACCACTGACTACCCATTGTGTCTCTCTCCTGCCTACTCTAACTGTCCATGGATCAAGGGTCAGACAAAGAGACTGCAACCTTGACCCCACCCTTGACCCCACCCATACTCACTCACCCCTAAACCTCGCACCCTAACTCTGTCTTAACCTGTCCTAACCCAGTTGTTCTGGGTCGTTCCACTTTCCTGAATTAGCCCCGGAGGAAGATGGGCCAACAGGCCCATGCTGCCGTCGCCCCCTCCCATTTTTTTATTTTATTTTCGATATAACTGTATGTTCCCTTTTAAGTACATCCAACGCTGTAAACAAGTCTGTTTCTCTTCCTCTTTTTGAGGTCTGGCTCAGCTTTACCTCGCTGCATTGCAGTCCTCAGGTATCCAAAGATCAATTTCAGTCAGACTTTTTAAGTCATGTGAAGAAATGAGGAAACAGCAGGTTTCTGAAGCTTGTGTGGGCGTAAACCGTGATCTGCGTATCAAGAGGGGAGCACTCCATCGGCAGGCAGAGAAAAGCCCCTTAGAGTCCCATTTCATGAGACATGGGGAACTATGCTGTAATACGGTATGGGAGGTCATGATGCAGCAGGGTTTGGATTTTCCAGTTTTTGTTTATGTCGTATTAACAGTGGTGGAAAGTTGGGTGATCATGTCGGGTCCCAGTTCCAGCACATCTGGGATCTGGTGGACACAGGGAAATATGTTGAATTTGTCCTGCGATCATTTTCTGACACCGGGACAAGATTCAGCAGCTCCTGCATGTTGTCTGCATTCCGTCCGGTGCAGCAACCTGCAGGCAGCGAGGTTTTTTTTTTTTTTTCACTTCTAGCTGGACGCAAACAAAGTATTCAAGTATTATCCAGCTGGAAGCCATCCGGAGTCCAACAACTAGATGCCAATGCAATTGAAGGAAAACAAAAGCACATAGCTTATCACTTCACAAGCACGTTAGAGGAGCTATGACTTGGAGACAGGTTTTTGACTTTGTGGAACACTACAGGAGGAAGAAAGGAGGTCAGATAGAAAAGAGATTGCGCTATCCTTAGTGCAGCTGATGCAGTGGCACAGGGGCATGAGAGTCCCACTGGACCCATTTATGGCTTTTATTACCTAGCATGGTACTCGAGTGGTCATTTTCCTGCTTACGTTATGAGAATGAGAAAAGAGAGAGAGAATAGAGAAAATGTGTGTCACATAAGGAGACAGACTCTGGCATAGGACATTTTGGGAAAGTGAGGAATATAGAGAGACTGAAGAAGAAGTGGGCAGAAGCAGTGCTTAATTTGTGGAGGTGTTTTCTGGTGCTCTGCAGGCAACTTATTTTTAAAAACCAGCTCTAATTTATGAGAGCTCACCACAGGATGGCTCTCTCAGCCTATTTTTTCAGCACAGCGTGAGTGCTTAGCAATTCAATGTTTTACGAAATAATAAAACTTGCGGTTCCAGGCCTTGCCTACAACTTGGGGCAATAGTCAAAATGGCTCACTTGTTTATGTGTGATGGCTAGTAGAAAATGTTGCCACTGCAGTTCGGCAGCAGTGGCAGCAGTTGTGGGTGGTGCTGGATGCAGTGGAATACCTTGGGCCTTGGCACTTATATTTTTACAGATAAAGCACTGGACAGAAGGATCAAAGAAGAGGACAAGGAAGCGAGCTTAAGATCAGAGAACAAATCTGCGCCCTGAGAATCCAGAGACAATAGCCCTCGGACAGGGCTGTGGCTGTGGATCAGGGGCATAGCTTCCATTGATGCAGCAGGTGCAGTGGCACCAGGGCCCAGAGTCTTGTGAGGCCCACAGATCCCTTGTTATTGCCGTATTTTATAATACATACAGCAGCCTGGGGGCATTGCCTTCCTTGCACTAGGGCCCATGGCACACTGGTTATGCTAATGATGTAGATACCACTTTTGCAGCCTTTGTCCCTTCACTTAGTTTGGGCTCCTTTCTGGGGTTTTCACACTAGCTGGGAGAGGACAGGAGCCTGGAAGAAGATTGAGGAAACACAGGCAGGACCAGCGCAAAAACTTAAACTCCAAAATGTAGATTACTAAACTCTCGACCTTACAAACAAATCTGCGAAAATTTCAACCTGCACCTCACCCCACCATCAAGCGCTTGCCTCAAAAATCCCTTGCAGGAGTAGGAATGATAAATTAACCCAGTACTAAAACTTGGGACTTGAGTTTGGCTGAGTTTAGGAATTAAGCGCAGGTCGAGATTTTTAAAGAGATGTATTTACTTTAGAAGAGACGTTGCCAGCCTATATTTTTGAGATTGTTTTAGTCCAAAAGTTTTTTATCCATTCTCTGCTACACATGGAACCGGCTGCCCCTCTTCTGTGCTGATGCGACCCTTTCTTTTTCATGTTTTCAGTGAATAGAGTAGTTTCAGATTTTTTTGTAATTTCCAGAAAATTCACACATGGATCTGAAACTGCGATTGACGGCCATGTGGTCGTCTTGCATATGTTAAGGGCAGCTGGGGGCGTGGCCAAGCAACATGACCGACAGGACGTGTGCCCCTGAGCTCCAAGCCAGGTTTTAATCTAAATCCTGTTTAATCCTGCCTAATGTTGCTCTAAGGCAACCTAATACAACCATCCCAATGAAGCATACGAAGCACAGTGCCCAAGCCCTGCTGGAAGCTGAGGAGCGACCACCTGCGAGGGACCATGGCCAAGTGAGGGGAACAGGCTGTGTGGCTATGCAGTCAAGGCCTGTGGCGAGACATGGAGCTGTGGTCTCCCGTAGTTGCAATTATCTGGCGCAAGGTCCGCGCTTGGATCCCCCAATCTGCATGGAAACTGTTTGACACCCCACAGGGATCAGAGGCTGCCCCAAAGGCACTGCCGGTGCTGAGCAAGGTGGTGAGGAGACCCGGATTGGGTGGAACCCCCACTCGGGGTCTGCCAGGTGCCCTGGGCCGGAGCTGCGGCCCAGTTGCATTAACGCACCAGCCGAGGGACCCACACCGCCATCAGCAGTGAAGGGGCACCCGGGGCAGGGGTGCAAGTCACCACCCAGCAGGGTCAGATTGGGATCATAATTAGGCCCGGCCACTCCCAAAAATGTGTCCCACATTCCCTGATCATCCCTTTCATGGATCACCATCTGGTTAATCTCACTGGAATCTGGCTGGTTATTTTTTGTTATAGTTTTGTATAGCGTGAATCTGGCCCAAAGTCATTGGAGACATGAGCACCAGTTGCATTACACAAGATCAAATTCATTTTCATTTTCAGTATGGAGATTAAGTGATGTGCCCAGAATCACAGGATGTTGAGGTGACGCTGGGACCCGAACCTAGTTTCAATGTCTGCAGCTCTGCCCATAGAGCTACATTCAATTATATGCAACCCTCTCCCCTCCCCCAACAAGGCCTAAAAGACATTGGGGCCTAGGTGACAACACCTGGATGAAACTGAGGCCACTTCTCTTACTCATCCCGCCCCAGCCCATTATAGCCTCAGTGCATTTAGCTGGCAAGGTAGGTGTCTTAAAAAGCACATTGCTGCTGCTGCTGGGGGGGGATAGGTGAGAATGGCCCAATATCACCTGCCCCCCATGCAAGGCCCCTGCATACAGCGCACCCTCCTTGCACCCCATGGTCTAAAAGTGATGGCTCGGCGGGGGATAACACTGCTTCTGGCAGAGCACCTGAGGCAATTCGCCATCGCTGTTCATGACGTGATGCAAAACCTGGGGATTGTGGATATTTAGCAGATGAGCCACCTGGTGCAGCAGGTGTATACCTGTTACTCTGCCATGCACAATACATACAGTAGACTAGACAGGATACTGGTAGCGGGATTCCCATGGCAGGAAGACATTGAGGTGACCCACTTGGCTTGCTTTCTGTCGGACCACTCCCCTGTAAGTTGTGCCTTGCAATGGGGTGACTATGGGCGGGAGGTCGGTCCTGTAGGATATTAGCTGATATCCTGGAGGACCTGGTCAGGAGAGAGGTGCTCTCACAGGCGCTGTCGGATTATATGTCTGTCAACTGGGGTACCACATCCAGTAGGGCAGTTGAGTGGGAAGCACTGAAGGCGGTCATGAGGGGTCAATGCATGGGCTTGACCTGCGGTGTGGGTAGATAGCTTCAGAGGGAACTTGGAGGGGAGGAGACGGAGCTGGTCACATTGCAGGTTGGGGAGCAGTCGCATCCGGATGCCCGCTGCAGAAAGAAGGCAGTACATCAATGTATAGCGGAGATCTGGGATAATCTGGACAAATATATAGTTAAGCAATGCCCCTGTTGGGCTGGAGGAGCTGCGCACAGCACTGAGTATGTTGCCACGAGCCAAGGCACCGGGCAGTGATGGCTTTCCACCCAAGTTCTAGCAGGCGTTCTCGGTGACGGTTTTAGAGGTCCTCTTGGAGACGCCTGACAGCAGAGTCCTGCCCCCATCAATGAAGGAGGGAGAAATCTGCATGTTCCTTAAATTGGGCGGTGTCGAGACTGACCCTGCCGCTTATAGGCCACTCACCATGATTAAAGCAGGTGTGAAAATACTGTGCAAATTACTCGCCAGCCGCCTGGTACCGCATTATCTCAGCTGGTGCATGAAGATCAATGTGGGTTCATTCCCGGACGAAACACTGGTATGAATCTCAGACCTCTCGCTCATGTCCTACATGAGGTGGAGCACCGGAATGAGGAGCTGGTCTCAAATGACCTAGAAAAGGCCTTAGACGCGGTGGACTGGGGCTACCTGCTTGAAGAGCTAAGAGTTATGGGTCTAGGCCCACAATAATGGGGGTGGGTCCGGTTCCTATACACTGATCCCAGTGGTAGAGTGCACGTAGGGCGAAGCCGCTCGAATGCGTGGGCCTTGGTGAGGGGGATACGGCAGGGCTGCCCCGTCACCCCTCCTGTTCGTGTTA
This sequence comes from Calotriton arnoldi, assembly GCA_963921515.1. NCBI lineage: Eukaryota > Metazoa > Chordata > Amphibia > Caudata > Salamandridae > Calotriton > Calotriton arnoldi. The sequence goes on from CAWUFW010011293.1 coordinate 410,166, forward strand.
GCGATAGAACCCCAGGCAATCTGGGCATGTCATGTTTTGTGGGACTGGGGTATGTGGTTGGGTGACGCACGCCACGTCATCTCGCTCTACGTGGACGGCACACTTTTCTATATTGCCACTCCATGCGTAGTGCTGCCCATATTGTTGCAACTCGTAGATGAGGTTGGGAACTTGTCTGGCCTCCGCCTCAACCGCAATAAGTCCTTGCTCTTTCTCTTGGCAGTGCTGGTCCCCACACCATTAGATCGCCTCCTGAACCTGGGCCTGCGATAGGAACTGGCACACCTTTTGATATCTGGGGATACAGGTGGCCCACACAGAGATGCAGCAGCCACACCTTAATGTGGACAAGACTGTTGATGCCCTATGGAAATCGGTGGCCTTCTGAAACACATTTCCGCTGTCACTGCTGGCCAGACTGACAGTGTCCAAAATGTTCCTATATACATTTCAGAACTCGCTCTGCCCCATACCCCAGAAGACCTTTAAACAGTTGAACTAGGTACTTATATCCTTATTTTGGGCAGGCCGCCACAGTAGAGTGGCCCCGGCTACATTGACCCGACGGTACGAGGAAGGGGGTTTTGCGGTCCAAGGCTTGATCTGTACTATTACGCTGCACATCTACAACATCTGGTCCGGTGGCTGGCTGAGGAGGACAATTGGGAGAAGCATCTACTGGCAGATTCGGTGGCCACTGGCCGCCTCCACGTGGCATTAATTGAGAGGGCGGGAGTCACTAGGGACCTTCCCTATGTTGTTGGCCAGACGGCGTACATATGGCAGCGCTATGTAGTAGAGGTTCTGAGGCATGCCACTTTTCATTGAGAACTCCCTCTATGCATACTGGCGCCGGTCTGGCAGATGATGGCCAACATGTTCTTTCAGTCCTGGAGGGACAGTAGGTGTGCACTGTTTGGGGACCTGTACCCGGTGAGTCTTTCATCATATTTGAACAAGCTTGTGAAGACTTTACACTAGGGCCGGGACATTTCCTACATTACGCTGGACTGGCAAAGATGGCCAAACTGACCTGGCCCAACGTGTACTCTGGGCATCTTATTTTCCTGCGGCATGGGTAGACATCTGATCACACATCTCTATAGGGAAATGAGGGAGGACGCGACTAGCCCACTGCCCAGGGAGCGAGCTGCATGGGTGTCAGACCTGGACACTCAGTTGGATGACAGTGCATGGACAAGTATCTTTGAACTTACCCACTCAATGTCTTACAACACTCGCTTTAAGCTGGTGCACCACAATTTCCTTCTTAGGATGTATATGACCCCCAAGAGTCTACACCGTATATCCCCCACCTGCTCAGACAGTTGCCCACGCTGTATCACCAGTGTGGTAGACTTCATGCACCTGGCATGGAGATGCTGTGTGGTGTAGGACTTCTGTGCACAGGTATTGACGGACATCCAACCGGCCACACACTTGCAAATTGACCATATACCAATACACTGTCTGCTGGCTATGTTAGGAGACCGAAGGGTCGTAAGATGGTCTAAAAAATTCCTGCAACTGGTGCTGGTTCTGGCCAGGCGCAGAATGGCCATCACTTGGATGTGTCAGCGTGCCCCCCTAGTTGAACAGTGGCATAGGGATGTACAGGAGTGGGCATTGGCTGTGGAGGTGAATATGAAGCTGAATCGAAGGCATGATAAACTGGAGAATGACATCCTGTTATGGAGGGATGCATGCAGCACCTTTCTAGGCCAGCGTGAAGACACAAATTCTCCTCGGTCCACCGCAGCACTCGCGTGCTGATTGAGTGGAGGGAGGGTTAGTATTTTTAATCTTCTCCGTCCTCCCATCCAGCGACGCCGTCTTGCGAGGGCGGCAGTCTAGTTGTTCCTGTGACCTACTTCTTCTCGGGAAAAATCCCGACGATGGCGCCGTCATGCAGCAGACGCTGCCAGTGGGCACGCCGCAGGCGCGCTGATGGTGTGCCAAAGGCAAGCCCATCTGTGCCCGTCCACACCTGGACCGTTCCCAGTGCCGGTCCCCCTGGCTGTTCTTGCCCAGATTTTCCTCAGCAGCTGAGATACTCACGAGAAGTTTTACTCAACCTAAATACTGTGAATGAGTCATCCACATGTCCTCCACTAAGCCTTTCAGACCTATCAAAATCAGAATCTATTTCTTGCTTTACTTGTTACAAAATCTTCCAAAAGGTGCACTCACCTAGGTTGTGCTCTATTTGTAAAACTTCTGCCAATAGCCTTGACCCTTTAGTTGATCACTCAACCTTTCTCTGTGCCCTTATCAATTCCAAATCGCTAGTAAAGCACCACGTGGAGGTTTATGACTGTATTTCTGATCAGTACCTAGATCTGCTATTTATGACAGAAACATGGGCAGATGGCCTTTCAGGCCCTGAAATCATCGCAGCGAAGCCCGTTGGATACATCGTGTTCCATCTTGATAGACCCATTAAAAGGGGGGGGGGCTGGCAATATTTTACAAAGAATATTTGCAAGCTCTGTTCTCTCCAGTCATCATTGAAGGCATAGAGGCCGTGATTTTCAATATCGAAGTCTCAAAGACCCAATCACTCAATGGCCTGCTAATTTATTGCCTGCCTGGGATAAAAGCATTGTTTGTAGAAAAATCAGCCAAGTATTGGAAACACTTCTTCTGAAATCTGATTTTACTGTCATAGGGGACTTTAACTTCCATTTGGAAAAGCGGTCCGACACTGAAACAGAACATCTTTTAGACACGCTGTCAGGTTTTGGCCTAGCCCAGATACTGGAGGGGCCCAATCATATTGAGGGCCATCTACTAAATGGGATTTTTACTAATAACCCCAACATTAATTTTACTCATACTCTGCCATTAATCTGGGCTGATCATTATGCCATAATGTGTAATTTAAAATTACATAATAACTCTCTCCCCAGGGCTCGGAAACCATGGCACAAAATCCAAATCTCTGTCCTTGACTCTCGACTCTCTCAATCACCTATCACCAAGGAGACTAGTCCAGATCAGATGGCAGAGGACTATTATAACTGGATTGGTTCAGCCCTTAACGATGTTTCTCCTGTTAGGGGTCCGAAAATGAAAATAGAAAGATATCTCAGCCCAGGTTTGATGACTCTCTTAAAACAATCAAACAGGAATGTAGAAGACGAGCGCAAATGGGGGTCTGAATATAATAGAGAGGAGAGAGATAAGTATAAATCCTGTCTTGGTAGCTACAAAAAATCAATCCAGGATGCTAAAACTAAACATTACACATCACAAATAAATACAGCCAACAATGTTTCTAAAACTCTTTTTCAAATTATAAAAAAACTGACTACCCCTGTAGGATCGGGCACGGCAATCAATAATCAAGATTTTTGCAATTCCATAGCCAGTACCTTCGAGGAAAAAGTTTTAAATATTTTTAACAATTTTACTAACAGTTGCTCGTTAAATAGATCCACAAATTCAAGCCCTAAGCTAGCTAGCTTTGGACATTTTACTACCCCTTCAGTGGCACAGTTCGCTGAACTTATTCCACAGATCAAAACAGGATCCCCCGACGACCCGTGCCCCCCTAAGATTGTTCACTTGGTCCCAGATGTCGTAGCACGTCATCTTTCCGTTATTTTGTTCACCATATTCAACACTGGCATTTTCCCCACCACCTGGAAACAGCATCAGTGCTTCCTCTTATAAAGAAACCCACTCTCCACAATCTAGACCCCAACAATTACCGACCCATAGCAAGAATTCCGTTTGCCACTTGAACTGAAAACAGCGCCTTCACTCGCAGTTTTTAGGAAGAGCCTCAGAACCTGGTTATTTAAACAATGATCTAAGCTGATATTACTTAGTTCTTGGTTGCTCCTTTTTGCTCTGTATAGCACCAAGACGCCTCCGGGTAGTCGTGCGCTTTATAAGTTGTATCATTCATTCATTCATGACATCCTGGTATGGAGGGATGCATGCAGCACCTTTCTAGGCCAGCGCTAAGACACGGAGTCTGCTGACAGAAATGACATGAGTGTGGGTGATGATACTGGGTGGAGGTCTAACCGCAACAATGCTATGCTGCTTTTTAGGTGTGTGGCATGGCAACATGGAGAGATGGAGAAATGCCACGTGAGTGTTTGTTATTTGAACAATGAAACTTTCCATCATGACCTGCTGTGTATCATGCATAATGTTGTCCATACTGCTGTCTGTTGTTTAGTAAAACTAAAAAATAAAGGTTTAAAAAACAAAAGTGTAGCTGGATGAAAGTAGTGAACGAACTGCATTATTTATGTTCCCTAATTCTCCAGGGCCCTGTTTCCTCAGTAAACACGGGAGATAGGTGCAGGCTGGATTTTGTTTTCCCGCTCTTAAACCGTAGAACTCTCTGTTCACAGTAGTCCCCTCCTTCCCTGGTTCTCTTTCAGTCTCCACTCAAGTCCAATCACGTTTGCTTCATGAAGCATTTCATGATTCCTGAAAAAAATTATTTGTAGGTAACCTGATTGTGTTTGTACATTTGTACTCCTCTTTTAAGACTACTAACAATAACGCATGTTTTATATTGCGCTACATACTGCATTTCTGCCATTTCTAAGTGCGTAAATACCATGTTATAATCACCAATTTATACTACTCGATTTATCAGTCGCGGAAAGATGAAAGATTAGTTTGCCTTACTGGTATTCAAAATCGCGACCTCAGGAAAATCGCATTTGGTGCTTCTGGACTTACTGACTCGTAATACGGTTAGGGATATGTGTTATAGAAAATAAAATTAACAAAAAAATTAAATTAAGGGTTGGCATCTGTAGTACTCTCAGAATTTGGTATTTGTGGGTATCTAACTTAACAGTCATTTTGCCAGCAGACATTCAGAATGCATTGCGAAATGTTGTCCCTGCAAGGAAAATATTATAAATAGGTTGGTTACCATAGAGCACTTTAGAGTCAGATAAAATGGTTTGTTGGTGGGCCGGCACGGCTGACAAATAAAAATAAGAATTAATAACCATGTAAATTGATAAGAGATAATAGTCATGAAGTAGACTCCTGAAGTGGGCATAACTTGATTTTAGCCATCTAACCAGCACGTCTGAGACAGGGCACATAGGAGGCAGACACATGGAACCAGTTATATAGATAATAAATGAGTCCAGGGCCTGATCTATCCCCTTCTTGTACCCTATCATGCACAGAAGAGCAAAAGAGAATCTGCATATAAGAGGGTGGGTTGAGTTAAGTTGAGTTGATGTGAGTGTTGTTGAGTTGAGGGGAGTTGAGTTGAGCTGAGGGGAATTGAGGTGAGTTGAGCCCGGTTAGGCTGAGTTTAGTTTAGTGGAGTTAGGTACTTCCAAAGCACACGTTCACCAGATAGGCTTCTTGGTCTTGGACACGATGTCAGAGTAAGGCAAGCAAAGTGCAACAGTGAGGGTCTTTTTGGAGCAAGAAGAACCAAAGGGGAATATGTGAGATGGGAGAAGAGCAACAGGCAGTGGAAGAATGAAGTAGAGGAAGAGAGATGATAAGTCAAGGGTTGGAAAATTAAGGGGCAAGAGAGTTGGGAGGTAGGCAATGCGAGTGGGAGCATGCAATATGGATTACTAACAGAAGAGCATGGCAAAGGAGATCCAGACAGAGGAAAATGTAGATTGTGAGAATATGAGAAAGGGTAGAAGACCATGACCCAGGAGTGGGGCAAGAAAAGGAAAAGAAGGCACGAATAAAGGATTGGAACATGAGAAGGGAGGGAACGGTTATCATATGAGAAGGAAAAATTGTTAGAGAAGATGGCTAATGAAAGGGGAGATGGGTTGCAAAAGAAAGGATACCATGAACTGTGATTGAGAGAAAAACAAAAACAGAAGGTAGGAAAGATTGGGAGGTGGAAAGGGGGAGTCGACATAAAAACCTAATGAGGAGGTGGGTGGGGAAGGATGGAAAAGAAGGTGAGAGGTGAGGGCAAGTCAGTGAGGAAAAGAGGAAACTATGAAGGAGCAAAATGAATAATTTATTTTTAATGTAAAACTTCCTATCAGAGTTGTTCACTTCACATGGCTATTCCTTGCAAGTGTTTCTGTGACCCACATAATGCCACTCAGTTATCAACTGGAGGAGAATGAGAGAATGTGTAATCGTGCTGGGATTCAAACTTCTGACCTTCAGATTGCTAGCAGATCTCAGCAGTGAGTGCTTAACTGACTGAGCTAGCACAACAGCTGGACAAAATATGAAAGGAATGAGTGGGAGGGGAAAAAGTGTGAAAAGGAGGGGAGAAGGGAAGAGCAAAATGGAAGACTAAGGAGAGAGTGAGTACAAATGTGGAGGAGAGAGTGTGAGGAGACAAGAAAAGGAAGGGCAGAGCAAGAATGGGAAGAGAGGAGAGACAAACAGAGAGAAAAGAATTGTACCTCTTGTAAACATGTGAATTGTAGGTATCTGAAGGGAAATTAGTTCAGGCACCTACAATTCATATGTTTTAACCTTACCTGAGACACCCAATAATAAAGATGAACCGTGGAGATCTCAATGTATTTTTATCTTTTTAATCCCCGTTCTACAATATCATAAATTGCTCCCTGGCGTACATTTGAGCCCATCCTGTTTTTTAGGGACCAGGATAAGACCAGAGGATAAAACTTGACATTATTAGAGTGTGTGAGGGTCTAAAAAAACCTAAACGATTGTTCCTGGTACTCAATCCACCATGTTCTTGAGTTAGTAACAAAGATGGCCTATGGGCATTGGGTATACTAGTGTGCTAGGTTCTATCTATTGATGAAGATTATTTTCTATTCCCTACTAAAACATTAGAGATTGTTGTCTCTCTCCTTCTGTTTGGATCACATCTTCATATGACCTAAGGGGGACAAGTGAAATATATTTTCAGAATGCATCAGAAGGTGGTATGTACACTTGTTTGAATAAATTATATTCTTGCCATAATTGAACTGCTTAACTGTCCAGTAGTGCCAGAGGAAGCACGAATAGGCAAAGAGGTGATCCTGTAATAATGTGCCTCACCTTTTGTGTACATGGGTAACCTCGGTCTCCTTACGTGGTCAGGTAATAGAATGGCTCAACAACTAGTTCGTGAATGCTACCTTTATAGCTCTGTAGGGGATGTGCAATTCAGTTTCCCCTGGAGGACCTCATGCAATAAGCATAGGAATCTGAATGCCTGTCTGCTGCTGTCCGGGAGTCATGTAGGAAAGCATTGGGCCCATGAGATGAGACCATGTTACCATAAAGCATTAATTGGGCTCATGCTTTTTAAGAGTTGAGAAAGCTTGGTGCAGCTATTGAAATAGTGCAGTAGAAATTCACCCTTGGTCCTATCACAAATGCTCAGGTATTTTCCTGAATGTCAACTGTGGGTGGAAGATGTGGATGGTGCTTTTTCATTATTTTATGCTTTGCACAAACATTTACATTAATCTGCAAAACAAATACTTATATTGGGTGTGATGTTCACGTTAAGTTGACCGTAGTTTATGTAGACATCAATTTAAAATGGCTCATGCTAGGTTGCAATGCTTCTCTGTTCGCTGTGCAATTTTAGGTCTCGCCTTGGCAGCGCATGCGCTGCATACGCTGTCTCAGCGAGACCTAAAGTAATCTGTATGTTGGCTGAAAGTCCGTGTAATTTCTCCTGCCCCATGCGATTTGTTTAACTCTGGCAGTGCTGTTCTTAGCTTGCTTTCTGTTGGCTGTTGATCATTTGCTAACTTCCGTGTAGTCCCGAATCAGCGGCGCCTAACTACAGTTTTAGTCCGCTTTGCTTGCACTTCTTTTAATTGCCTGCAGTGTGCCATCTGTTTCTCACGCTGTAGCCTGCATCTGTAACTGGAGACTCTCCTGTTGCCGCCGCTCTCCCTGCAGTCATAAATCACTCTGACTCCTTTCTTGTGCCGTCTTCCCTGGCGCTCGTTCTTCTGCGTGTGCCCAGAGGTCAGCGTGGGTCACGGTGTTACACGGCGATAATTAATAGCAAGGCACGCCCTCACACACATGAACAAAGGTGCTCGGTAGTATATCAAAGTTTCATATAAGGTTTATGCATTGCAGTTTTCATGTGTATTTGTTTAAAAAAAACAACGTAGTTCTCTAAATCCAGGAAGCAAAGGGTCAGATTAATGGAGTATGGAAACCTCACATTGAAGAAACCCCTGCAGTGAGGTGAGCTGGGTCCGCGTGTGACGTCACTGGAACACGCAATCTGAGAGGGGTAACAGAGATTTGCTCAGGTGAGCTTTCCACTGCAGTTTGGGAGCGGGGCTGCTGCCTCCTGGTGCCGGTGCTACGCTCTCCAGTGGTCTCGGACAAGGCTGTGACTGAGTCCAAACACCAGCGAGTTTCCTCGTCCTTCTGCACTGAACTCCGGACCTCCCCTTCCCACGGGCACGGGGACTCAGCCCGGCTCATGTTATCATTGTGACTAACGTGCCAGTGACTCAGAGATGAGTAAAGGCAGGGATGTGTGTGAACTGAGAGGCAGCAGCGGCGCACAATCACGTCCTCTGTTACGGGAACCGGGCAGGTCCGCGCAGGAAGCTGCTCCTGGGCAGGGTGAATAAGGGGCTCTCGGTTCATTGCTCCCACAACAAAGCCCTGGGCTCCCACGCGCATATGAATAAGGTGGGTAGACATTTTAATATTCCCTCTGCTCTTCAATTTGTACAGTCCATAGGCTACAACTGCGGCAAATCCGGCCATCCCTAAAAAGTAAGTTAAAAAAAAACATAAATTCCCAACCTGATCATAATCTAGAGGAGACCGTGAATGGGTAGGGTGAATTGAAGATATTCTGTCATAAGGTTGTATCTATATGCGCAGCTAAGTGCAAATTTAATGTGTAAAAGTTACAAGTCTAATGAAGTGAAGTGATGACATTTTGGACTCTCTCAGATCACCTTTAAATAGTTTCATTGTTTAAGAAAACATCACTTTCCACTAATGAGGACCAAATAACTGCTTATAAGCCCCACCCCATCCAGCCTCTGCCCTAGCTGTGCCTGCCCCCTCTACTTTTTCTCTCCACTACCCTGCCCTCCTCCACCTGTGCACCCCCCCCCTGCAGCAGAACGTGCACGCAGCCGCTCGCGCCTGCTCAGGTTCGCCCCTGTCATGGGTCTGCCCTGAGCTTGACACTGCATCACTGGCCAGTCCAAAGGCATAAAAAAACCAGAGGCTCCCCTCGACAGGGCTTTAAGTGAGATAAAAAAAACTAGGAGGGGCTCTCAATGATGTTTCATTTTCAGTATGTTTTTTTATTAAACTTTTTGCCAGTTCTTCCTTAGGCTAATAAAAGTGGAATATGTTTAAATTGTTTTATTAAAAAAGGCGCATTCTTGTTACAGCACTACATGGTATAACAACATTGGTTGTTTATAAAATGCCAAACGTGAATTCGTTTGTCTTTCAATGCCCCTATAACTTGTATGTCATTACATAGCTTAAAGGTATTTTTAGTGGACTTGTTGGGAACTGGTTTGAGCCACGAATTAGAAAATGACTGTGTAGCAGGCACGGAACCTACAGAGTTGCAGCAAAATATCTGGCTGGAATGGGGTTTGCTCACACCTCTGAGGCTAGCTCAATCTGTGCTGTTTATGCAGAAGCCAATAACACTTGACTGGGTGGCCATAACATATTTACATGAAGTTCTTTATAAAGGAGAGGATGTGGTGTCACTGCTAGAGCTGCCAACTTTGCTTTGAAACCAAGGTTCCAGCTCAGGGTCGACTCCACATCCTGTTATTCTGGGCAAATCACTTAAGTAACGTAATTGGTGCTCATGTAAAGCGCTCCAATACCTTCGGGTCGAGTTTGCGCTATATAAATCTGCAAAAAAAAAAAAGTGTGGCCTTGGGCAGAACTGAAGAACCCACTTCTCGCGCGCCCTTATTAACTAACACACCTAATACAAGCACTCCGGATGACATTGCCTATTCTGGTCCGACGCCTCTTGATGACAATTTAACAGTTGACTCTTGCTTGATGGTCGGTTGCACTGGATTATGTTGTAATTGCGGTTTTATAGCGCTTCGTTCCCCATGCGAGGCGTTGAAGCGCTCTACCGGATGGATAGCAGTCTAAATATCGAGGGCGTGCTGATAAGCGCCGTCTAAAAAACATGCAAGTGACGATAATCATGTATCGAATTCAAGCAAAAATACAAACCATTAGGGCGTTGCAATTTTAAATGCGAGTTCACAAGTTTCCAGAGAAAATGTGTATTAAATGCCTCAACAAAAGAAATAATTCTAAACATGATCATACAGTTGCATTAACATTGTTAATCATAATACTATTGTGCGAAGTAAATTATATCTATTTCAATGTATGGGTCCAGCTCTACTCTAAAAATTAACTCCACGGCCTATGCGATGTGTTCAATCGTATGCAATAAGGATTTGTAAATAATTTTACAATAAAATGACACATAAACTATTTAAGTAAGTAACCAATGACAATTGCGAAAGTTTATTTGAAAAGCGATTTTTTCCTCCCTAAATGCCACAAAGAAGCAGTCCCTTAACCCCAGGCATAAGTAATTCCAAAGTCTTCTTCAAATAAGATGTTTGATACATTCATTAATTTATTTTATTTGCATTTTTTTCTGTGCTATCTAAAGGAAATGAAATGCAAAGAAGTGGCTGGCATATATTTTTAAGCAAACGACAAAGGGCAATGGCTTGGTGAGAACTCCTTTGGTTATTGAAGCGTGTTTATCAATTTAGGAAACCATTACATTTTGGGTTGTAGTGGTCAAACCCCTATATTTTCATTTGCCTATCAAAGTAAACTTAAAACTTCTAGACGCTTCATCTGCTTATCGTCCGACATTGTAATAGCTAGCGCTACGAAGTAGCTTGTGGGCGCATGTCAGCGCTGCAAAGCAAACAGCCCTGAATACCGCGAGGCGTGTACACACTTGCACCAAAGGCCCCCTTTGCGAGGATGCGGTGCAGCTCTTGCTAGGAAGGGTTAAGAGGACGTGTTTGATCCCTGGGGTGTTTTTTTATTTTTATTTTGCAGGGGTGGGTTTCAGCGTGCAGAGCTAACCTTTGTCTGTTGACCCCCATGCATGAAATTAAGGAGTACAGGGAATGGTGAGTGAGTTCAAAGAATTTTTTTTAAAAACAAGCTCGCAAGGAAAGGCTCTCAGTCCACAATAGTTTTCCAAGCAGATCAGAGGGAAGTTTTATTTTTAGGAAACGGGGGGCGCAGAGGGGGTAGTGGGCTACCAAAAGTGTTTGCTTACGATGACCCGTGTCTGTCCCAGCGCATGTTGTCACCTCCTGCAAATGGTGATTCATTAAAAGGGATTTGCAAGGGCCTGCCCTTTGATGTGAGAGCAGATCCCCCTGCAGTCCACTGAGAGCCCCCCTCACTCTTCCCTTGAAAACACAGCCCCACCAATAAACTCTCGCAGCGCTCTGGGCTCAATGCGGCGAGAAGCCGCCAGCGCATTTGGCCCATTTGGTAGCTTCGCAGCACTTTGAAAATTAGCATTTGCAATGCAATGGGTCTGGCATTTACGCGAGTTTAAGCTACTGGCTACTGGCACCTACTAGATCAGATGTGCTGGCGACCACGCAGAGACACTCAGAGGGAGCTTACTGAGTAGCGCGCTTTGTTGCCTCACTGTTTTTACCGATTTTAAAATCTGCTATCTTTTATTGTTTGCTCTTTTGCACTGTGCTTAAATTTGAATTGTCACGATACCTGTCAGCTGTTGGTTGCACGCTGATCATTTCAGTCCTGCCCTGGTCCACCCCGGCTGTGTGCCGTTTGCGTGGAGGGCGTGGCCTCGTAATTCACTTCCGGGGGAACGGCCAAGGAGGAGTCTTCCTTGCCCGGCACCTACTAGATCAGATGTGCTGGCGACCGCGCAGAGACACTCAGAGGGAGCTTACTGAGTAGCGCGCTTTGTTGCCTCACTGTTTTTACCGATTTTAAAACCTGCTATCTTTTATTGTTTGCTCTTTTGCACTGTGCTTAAATTTGAATTGTCACGATACCTGTCAGCTGTTGGTTGCACGCTGATCATTTCAGTCCTGCCCTGGTCCACCCCGGCTGTGTGCCGTTTGCGTGGAGGGCGTGGCCTCGTAATTCACTTCCGGGGGAACGGCCAAGGAGGAGTCTTCCTTGCCCGGCACCTACTAGATCAGATGTGCTGGCGACCGCGCAGCGGCGGCCGCCGCGCGCCGGCGCGCCTAAGGCAAGCCCGTCTGCGCCCGTCCGCGCCTGTTCGTCGCCTCTCGCCAGGAATGCTGACCAAAGCATCTTGGGCCGCCACACCTATTCTAGGGCGGAGTTATTGGCTGCTAATTCCCTGAGTAAAGTTTGTAGCGGGCCTCGGTTGGGTCCCTTGGAAGGGCCTTTCTGCTGTCATAGTTGCAGGTATGTCTCCTGTAGGCCGCCGCTTCCTTCATCTCCTCCTCTCCAGACTAGTCCATCAGTGAGAATTCTCCTGCTGAATGTGCGGTCATTGGCCAAACACTATCTTGATATTCATGATTTGATTCTTGAGGAAGCTCCGGATGTGTTTTTTATCACGGAGACCTGGCTTACTGTAGACATGGTAGCTGAACCTAACCTAGCACTGCCTCCTGGATACTCTATCCTTACTGTCAACCGTGAGTCTCGAGGGGGTGGGATTGCGGTCATTTTTAAATCATGCTACTCTTGCTGTTTTGTCAAAGAAGACATGGAGGGCTGTGAATGTGCGTGATTTAGTATCACTCTTAGTGCCCATCTGACCATCTCTGGGCTATTAGTATATCGCCCTCCGGGGCCAGCCACGTATTTTAGATCTGCCCTTCTAGAATCCACCCATGCTCTTGCAATGGGCACAGCCAATTTCACCATCTTAGGGGATCTCAACATGCACTTTGACCAGACGCAAGACGCCGCAGTTACTAGCGTGCTGGCAGACTTGGCAGCCTGCCAACTCTATCAACTGGTCCCTGGCCCCACTCACTTAGCGGGTCACTTGTTGGACCCTATTTTTTCTAATATTCCATCTGCCATGGTAATGATTCCTAAACCCGTGGGATGGTCCGACCATTCTTTGGTAACCATGCTCTTTCCGGCACCTGAACCTCTTGCTAGGGACATACATCCCCCGTCCTCAGGCGCTCTTGGCGTAAACTGAGGTTGGAGGATTTCCATGCGCTTCTCTCTGCGAATCTTCCAGCACCTCAGAATGATACCGATGGGGCTTACAGTGACTTCTGCAACTGGATTGTCCAATCTTTGGACTCCATCATCCCAGCTAAATGGATGAAAGGCCGCTCTGCGGACCCCAGCCCATGGTACAATGATACACTGGCCACTCTGCGGAAAGCATGTAAGAAACTAGAGCGCTTGTGGAGGAAAGACTACGACACTACAACTAAAAAACCTACTTGGCTGCGATTAAAAACTACCATAGAAATGTCTGCATCGCCCGGGCTGCCTATTATGCCAACGAAATACAATTAAGTCCTAACCCGTCTAAATGTATTTTTAAAATTCTGAAAGAATTGAGAGGAAGAAATAAACCCCAGGTCTCTGCGATCATTACTGAGCAACATTGTGAAGACCTGGCGCTGTTTTTTGTTAACAAGGTGGACACTATTTACCGTTCTTTTCCACAAAAGCCGTCCTTTACGGCCTCCTGCTGCGTACCCCCCCCTCTGCATTCTCTAACAGCTATCCCCAGTATTTCACAGGACGAGCTTACTCTCTTGAGTAAGAAAGTTAAATCTGGCTCTCCGGCTTAGTTTAGAGAATCACTTTCTCTTTTTCTGACTCCTCTGTGCCAGATTATTAACTCCTCTTTTACCACTGCTGTGGTTCCTGCTCTTTGGAAACAAGCTAGGGTCTCCCCCATCCTTAAAAAACCTTCACTGGACCCTGCAAAGCTGGAAAATTTCCGGCCTATCTCCCTCCTGCCGTGGGTGGCTAAGATTGCGGAGGCCCACGTTAACAGTATCCTTACTAAATTCCTCAACACTAATAATATTTTGGACCCCTCGCAAAACGGTTTTCGTGCAGGTCACAGCACAGAGACAGCTCTGCTGGCAATGACTGTTCACCTACAGACCATCCTGGACTCTGGTCATACTGCGGCTCTGATTTTACTTGACCTCAGTGCCGCGTTTGACACGATTTCACATGTGATTCTACTACAACGGCTGGAGGCGGCTGGAGTAGTAGGCCTCGCACTCGAATGGCTTAAGTCGTTCCTGAGCGATAGATCTTTCCGCGTGTCAGCCCCCCTGTTCCTCTCCCAGCCCCACTCCATTGGGCAAGGGGTACCCCAGGGTTCGGCTCTGAGCCCCGTATTGTTCAATTTATATGTCCAGCCTCTTGCTACGGTGGCCAAGAAGATGGGCCTCACTATGGTCTCTTATGCCGACGATACGCAGCTAGTGGTGGCCCTATCTGATGGTTCTTCGCTGGACGCCCTCAGATTTAGGAGTGGCCTGGCCGCCGTAGCAGAATGTATGAACTCCTAACTGCCTTCAGTTGAACGCCACTAAAACGGAGGTATTGTTGGTGGGGAAGGACAGGAACCTCTGGAATGAGCAGTGGTGGCCTAGTGTGCTTGGAGACACCCCTACCCCTAAGTTGGTGGTTAAGAACTTAGGGGTCTGGATGGATTCCTCCCTTAGCTTCCAAGAACACACTAAAAAAGTCGCGGGCACCTGCTTCGGTCTCTTGCGGGGTCTTAAGCCGCTGCTGAAGTTTTTCAATCCGCTCACCCGCCAGCTGATCGTCCAATCGGCTATTTTATCCAGACTGGACTACGCTAATTCGCTCCTCTTAGGAGCCAATCAGGCTGAGGTAATGCGACTACAGCGTGTGCAGAACGCGGCTGCTAGAGCCCTTTTAGGGCTCTCACGTCACTGTTCCGCCACTGACGCCGTTCGGTGGCTTCACTGGCTTCCGGTGGCCAAACGGATCCAATTTAAGGCACTTTGCCTATCCTTTAAGATCCTGAAACTCGCTTCACCCTGCCTCCTTGCCAATATGCTAACCCCCTACAAACCCTTGCGCGAATTGCGTTCCTCGGGGCAGCACTTAGTCACTGTCCCCCGGGTGAAGCGTGCACGGGCCGGTGGTCGTTCTTTCCACCACACGGCCGCTAAACTATGGAATTCTCTGCCCCCTCAGATCCGCTGCCTAAATGAGTTACTAGCTTTCAGGAAAGCTATTAAAACCTTCCTCTTTCCACAAGCTTAGGCCGCCTACCCTCTTCTCTGTTGCCTACCTGTCTCTCTTCGACTCTGCTACTCTCTGTTGCTGGCAGCGCCGGGACGCCTCTTTGCTGGGGCAGCTGCGCGCTTTATAAATGTGGCTAACATAACATAACATAACATAACAATGCCATTTATTTATCTGTTTTCAAAACCAATACATAGATAAAAGGTTTGTTATTTACAATGCCAATAGCTCAAACGTTTGCAAATGCGAGACCTATTGCATTGCAAATGCTTGTTCTTCTTTCTCATTTCAAGAGCAAACCTGCACATGTCCACGTTCATTAAAATGTATCAGATTTGTTAGGCCTGCCAGTCTTAGTGTGGTCTTCCCCCAAATGTTTTGCCCTACTCCTCTATTTTTGCAGATCTTGTTTTTGCTGGCCTTAGAACTCTGTGCTCTTTACCACTGCTAACCAGTGCTAAAGTGCATGTGCTCACTCCTTAAAACATGGTAACACTGGCTTATCCCCAATTGGCATATTTAATTTACTTATAAGTCCCTAGTAAAGTGGTACTACATGTACTCAGGGCCTGTAAATTAAATGCTACTAGTGGGCCTGCAGCACTTATTGTGCCACCTACTTAAGTAGACCCTTTAAACATGTCTCAGACCTTCCATTGCAGCCTGTGTGTGCAGTGTTTTTTAAATTCCATGTCGACCTGGCAAAATAAACCTTTTGCCAGGCCGAAAACTTCCTTTTTAATACAAATAAGTCATCCCTAGAGTAGGCCTTGGACAGCCCAGAGAGCAGAGTGCAGTATATTTAAAAAGTTGGACATGTACTTTTAATTTTTACATATCCTGGTAGTAAAAAACGAATAAATTTGTTTTTCACTACTGCAACGCTTACCCCTCCCAGAGGATAAAATTGGAGTTACCTTTTTTACCTTTAATAAACTGTATCTTCCAAATGGGAACAGGTACCCAGTTAATGTTTGGTGTTTGCAATTTCCTGACTTAGCCATTTAGTATCTGTAGCCTGTCTTTGGGTCACATGGCTGGGTGTAACTGACAGTTGTGCTTTGTGTATTCCTCCTAGACAGCCACACACAATAGAGAGCTTAGGTGTGCCTGGATGGGCCATCACTGGCAGGATGGGAGGGCGGAGCAGTGTGCAGCCCTTCTTACACTTGAATAGGCGGTGTCCTGTCTCCACACAAAGTGCTGCATACACCCTGTAGTTAGTCTGCAACCAGGGTAGGGGAGGCAGGAAAACTTTGCACTTCAAAGGGAAATCTATATAAGGTTCTCGCATCGCAAGCCCTTGTCGACGGGATCCGCAACAATGATGCAGGACCTCTCATTGTAACTTTGCAGCCCCCGGAGCCGATGCATCTCCTCGGCTGTGAGAAGCATCTTCGACGCAGGACCTCATAACGCTCTTCAACCAGGACTTAAGGTACTTTTTTTTCAGCTGGCCTAACTGGGTCCCTGTAGGAGGCCTGCACTCCATCTCGGTTGGCCAGAACTTGTGACTTTGCCCCAGTCCGGCACGACCAGATATCCACAGTTGGCGCTTTGTGCTTTTTGAAGCTATTTTCACCTACATCTTTAAAATTGCATAACTCCAGTTCTACTGATTGGATTTTTGACATTCTGGTCTTATTTTCTTTATTAAAAGTTACTCTATTTGTCTAACCTGGCGTGGGATCCTTTTGTGGTGTGTTTACACAGTGTTATGGTTTGAAGTGTTGCACAAATATTTTACACATTGCCTCTGAGTTAAGCCTGACTGCTCTGTGCCAACCTACGCAAGAGTTTAGCACACATTAATTTAAGGTAGCTTCTGACACCCTGACAAGGATTGTGGTTCCTGCATGAGTAGGGTTACATCCCCCTCAACCAGTAACCCAATTTCCAACAAAATTGTTTTAGTTTCTTTGTGTCTGTGTACCTTCTTTGGAGAGTTGAATAATGAGCTTCGCACTTGTGAGAAGGAACGGGCCGACCGCATTGTATCATCCTAATGCAGATATCCAGCTAAAGGTCATGCAGCAGAGACTTCATTGTGTAGTACCTGGGGAAAAGACCCTACACAGAAACTGTGTTATCTCTAAATGTTTGATTTTGATTGGTTCTGTACAATGGGAATGATAGAGAATTGTATTCGCTGTAGAAGAAATGCTTTAATTGTGCATTGCTGAGTTAGTTGGTTAGATTCAGATGCCCTATCCACTTTCTTTGCTCATGCCCAAAAGATAATCTTGGGCACATCCATTCTCACTTGCCTGACTGAATCTTTGATTCTGCCTTTTGAAACTGAAATTGATGACACCTTCTATCTGACTTCTCACAAACTTCCCAATTCCTGTAGCCTAGCATATTAGAGAACTTTCCTTCATGGAAAATGACCTTGCTTTGATTTGATTTCTGACAACTTTAATGACAGTTTGTATATGTATCTGCAATTTTGAGTTGATATGAATAATACTGACTAATGCATTGATTTATTGTTTACTGATTATGACTAATTGACTGATTTGAGTTTGTAACTTTGCTTATCTGCCAATAAACCTTCATGGTTTGGAAATCTACCACTCTCTGCCATCATAGAGAGGCCTAATGTGCTGCATTGTATTTAATGTATTTGATTTGTTGAGACACGCCTCAGTCCAGGACTAAAGGTCCATCCGCTTGAGTGCAGCTTGTGCTTGAGTTTGCACCAAAGATCTGTACAATGCAAATCTGCTGTATCAATGTTCATGGTGAGAGCCCCAGTACAAGCTCACAGGGTACAAATGATATCCACAAGAATGGATATGTTCTTCCCCAGAGGGCTAAAGAGATTTTTTTCCCGAGTAAGACGTTGCAAGCCAGGAGTTGCTCAACAATTTTCTTAGGTGTAGGGGAGCTAGGGATAGAATTACCTAATGATTCTCACTGGACTGATGATTAAAGGTTTCTTGTTCAGAGTAAGTGCTCAGGTGCAGTGCACCACACATTACCTTCCTTCTCTCTGAAATAAAGAGTCAACTATATAGCTTCTTCCCAGCCTAGGTACCGGCCAATGACCATGCCACACATGGAGCTTAGTATTACACGTCTTTATTTTTTACTGCATGTAACTGCAAACTCAACTTTCTAAAACAAGCTTTCATGGCATTACGCTCTGACACCTGCGTCTCAGCCCTACGGTGTCCATTAGGAGCCAAAAGGGTTGCGTCATAAAATATTGCGAGACACTTCAAACTATACTAACAGTCTCCTCTGCCCCCAGAATCCACTTGAGAGTATACATTCCTCACCACCATTCCACAGCTGATGTTATTAAGTGGAGTCCTCGGACTCTCTCATGTTCTCTCTGAGTGCAATGACACCTTCCTTATAGGATATTGCTCCCTATGCTAAATAGGTGGAAACACTGCAACCTGTACCTGTCCCATCAAGAGTAGCTCACTATTGCAGGATAAAGGACATGGTGATAAGTGGTCAATTCGTTGTCTATAAAACCTAAACCGTATATACTGATTGACTAACACAGGATCTGGACACTACAGGAACGGCTTCAACCTCCCCAAATTGAACAGACAGCCCAATTATGTAGCCTACTTTATTGGTGGAAGTAGGAAGGACATTTAAGACAGTCATATATATTAGGTCCTAGGGACCTCTTTTTTGCAAAATTACAGACAGAGGAACAACATCTCAACCTCCCGGTCCCTGACTTCTTCTCATGTCAGGTTGATCAAACTATCATATTCTGGTCCTTGTTACTTTCATAGCGGAATCCTCCTAGCTCCAGTGGAGTGAAAGCTGAGGCACATTTTCCTTCCTTCACCCATAACAATTTTTACAGTGACCCCTCCCTGCCAAGATCATGTAGGACACTTTGCCATATTTCAGAACGTCCGGGCTAAGTGAATAAACACATCCCTCAGCAAAGCAATCTTTCCTTCCTCACTAAAAACAAATCAGACCTCACTGCTATTCAATAAACATAACCTGTGTCCTTCAGACCTTGCCAATTCTTGGCCGATATCTAAACTGCTCTAACTCAGGAAAGCCATTAAAAGCTCTGTTGCTAATCAGTTAAACACTATAATTGAAAAGGAGATATTGTTAGCCTGTTGTCAATCTGGCATTCAGGCAGTTTCATCTCAAAATCAGCCTTAAAAAATTTGAGCTATGCACATCAGATCCTGAACAGTGGTGACACCTGCATAGCAGTTTTGATTGCCATACCAGCGTCCTTTGACACGACCACAGACGGATCGTCTCAGTTCTTGACCACTACATCCCCTTCAGGGGAATTTTACAGAAGTTGTTTACTTCTTTCAAATTAACAGGCAGCTCCTAATAAAAAAAAACTGGTGAGCACACATCAAAGGTGATAAAAATGAATTGTGTGGTACATCAAGGATCGATTTTAGCTCTAATATTCTTCAAAATCTAAATGGAATCTTTTTCCCTGATCATGAGAGATTCTGGAGTCAATATACACCAATATGCTGACAATACAGTCTATCTAAATTCCAGACATCATCCTCCTCAGAAATTGTCTGCCTCTTGCCTGCACAAGTGGATGAATAAAAACGTTCTCCACCCGAATGCTCAGAAAACCAACTCTCTGGCACTATCCACATTAAAGCAAACTCAAGGAGATGATAGACGAAGCGCTGAAACCTTTTAGACACTCACCCCCAGTCACGGATCTGCATTGAATCCATCATTGTTCTTTAGCTCACTTTTCCACCTCAGTTCAGACCCAGCCATATGCAAATCAGTCTTGACCCTGTGCCTCATGGGAACAGTCCAGCCCGAACTGCCAAGCCAGGTCTTCCCTGAACCAGAAACAAGCATCCTGGGACCGGTTTCGGGCTAACAGCCCTCATCAGCCAGGCTAGCTTGAATCCAGTGGCAAAGTGAGCAAGGGACCCATGTCTGGGCATACCCTGCCAACTTAGGACGAACAAAGCAAACCCGCGGAGATGATGGACGGAGCGCTGAAACTTTTCAGACACTCACCCCCGTGACACAGATCTGGGTTGAATCCATCATCGTTCTTTAGCTCACTTTGCCACCTCAGTTCAGACCCAGCCATATGCAAATCAGTCTTGACCCTGTACCTCATGGGAACAGTCCAGCCCGAACTGCCAAGCCAGGTCTTCCCTGAACCAGAAACAAGCATCCTGGGACCGGTTTCGGGCTAACAGCCCTCATCAGCCAGGCTAGCTTGAATCCAGTGGCAAAGTGAGCAAGGGACCCACGTCTGGGCATGCCCTGCCAACTTAGGGTGAACAAAGCAAACACAAGGAGATGATGGACGGAGCGCTGAACCTTTTCAGACACTCACCCCCAGTCACAGATCTGGGTTGAATCCATCATCGTTCTTTAGCTCACTTTGCCACCTCAGTTCAGACCCAACCATATGCAAATCAGTCTTGACCCTGTGCCTCATGGGAACAGTCCAGCCCGAACTGCCAAGCCAGGTCTTCCCTGAACCGGAAACAAGCATCCTGGGACCGGTTTCGGGCTAACAGCCCTCATCAGCCAGGCTAGCTTGAATCCAGTGGCAAAGTGAGCATCAAGTGAACGATGATGGATTCAACCCAGATCTGTGACGGGGTGAGTGTCTGAAAAGTTTCAGCACTCCGTCCATCATCTCCTTGTGTTTGCACTATCCACATTAGCCATAGGACAAAATAACCAGACTGTTCTGAAATCCCTAAATCCAACTGTTTTTTTTCCATTTCTCCAGTTCAATTTAACTAACATTTAGGCTTCCATCTTTCCATATTTAGCCTCAAGTTATAGGTACTTCAGTTAGCTATCACTGGTGAATGTCAGCAGTTTATTTACTTTAACATGGTATGTTGCAATTGACATTGTCACCAAAAACTATAACACCACTTTAACCTTTGTTTTTATCTGTGAATATCTCTCTCTCTCTCTCTCTCTCTCTCTCTCTCTCTCTCTCTCTCTCTCTCTCTCTCTCTCTCTCTCTCTCTATATATATATATATATATATATTCACTAAAAAACTAAGGTTACAGGGACGTTATAGTTAGGCTCAAATTTCACTCATACGAAACCAGTGAAATTCCAGTTATACTTACCTGAGCTAACTATAACTTACACCCCCTCAATGCACTGCTTATGATCTCACATATTACATCACTCATGACATGGTCAGTGACATCACTCATGACATCATCCAGTGAATGTAAGTATTGTCTAAGATTTTATGATTCTTAAACATATATACTAAGCTGCTACAAAAGGTAAATTAATATACTGGGTGTACTACTAATAAATGATACTATCTCTAACATATGATATGTGAATGGCTGTGTAACTGCGTTTATATCCATGTGTGAGTGGGTGTCTGAGTGGCTGTGTGAGTGGTTGTGTGAGTGGCTGTATGGGTATATAAGTTGGTGAGTGAGTAGTTGTGTGGTTGGGTGTGAGTGGCTGTGTGAGTGGCTGTATTGGTGAGTGAGTGGGCATTTAAGTGGCTGTATGGGTGAGTGAGTGCCTGTGTGAGTGGCTGTATGAGTGGGTGTCTGAATGGGTTTGAGTGAGTGACTGGGTGTGTAAGTGGCTGAATGGGTGAGTGAGTGGCTGTTTGAGTAGGTGTTTGGTTAAGTGAGTTGGTGTGTGAGTATCTGTCTTGGGGAGTGAGTGTCTGTGTGAATGACTGTAAGGGTGTGTGTGTTGATGTGGGAGTGCTTGTATGGATGTGTGACTGGGTATGAAAGTGGTTGTGTGGGTGTGTGAGTGTGTGTGTGAGTGCATGTATGGGTGAGTGAGTGGCTGTGTTGAGAGGCTGAATATGTGAGTGAGTGGGTTTGTGTGTGGCTGTATAGGTGAATAAGTGGGTGTGTGATTAGCTTTATGGGTGACTGTGTGGCTGTGTGAGTGGTTGTATGGGTGAGTGACTGGTTGTATGAGTAGCTGTACAGGTGAGTGACTCATTGTGTGAGTTGTTGTATAAGTGAGTGATTGGGTGTGTGAGTGTCTCTATGGATGAGTGAGTGGTTGTGTGAGTACATGTCATGAGTGATGTAATGTGAGGTTATAAGCAGTGCATTGCCAGGGTGTACATTATTGTTAGCTCAGGTAACTATAACTGCTGAATTTCACTGGTTTTGTACAAGTGGGATTTGAGCATAACTATAACGTACCTGTAACCTTTGGTTTTTCTAGTGAATTTCTACTTTTTTTAAATTCTATTTCCTAACTATAACATCCCTGTAACCTTTGGTCTTTTCAGTGAATATCTAAGGTTTTTTAATGTTAATTCCTAACTATAACTTCTCTGTAACCTTTGGTTTTTTAAGTGAATTTCTAAGGTTTTTAAAATTGTATTTCCTAACTGTAACATTTGAGAGTGAGTGTGTGAGTGTCTCAGTGGGTATGTGAGTTAGTGCATGAGTGTCTCGGTGGGTGTGTGAGTGAGTGTGTGAGTATCTCAATGGGTGTGTGAGTTTCTGTGTGGGTCTGGGAGTGGCTGCATAAGTGTCTAACTGGATGTGTGAGTAGGTCTGTGAGTGGATGCATGAGTGTCTCAATGGGTGTCTCAGTGGGTGTGTGAGTGAGTGCATGATTGTCTCAGTGGGTGTGTGAGTGAGTGTGTGTGTGTGTCTCAATGGGTGTGTGAGTCTCTGTGTGGGTCTGGGAGTAGCTGCATAGGTGTCTAACTGGGTGTGTGAGTGGGTGCGTGAGTGTCTGAGTAGGTCTGTGAGTGGATGCATGAGTGTCTGAATGGGTGTCTCAGTGGGTGTGTGAGTGTCTGAGTCAGTTTCTCAGTGGGTGTGAGAGTGTCTGAATGGGTTACTGAGTGCCTTCATGTGTATGTGAGTCAGTCTGTGAATGAGTGCATGAGTGTCTGAGTGGGTCTGTGAGTGGGTGTGTTAGGCTCTGAGTGTATCTGTGAGTGGCTGTATGGGTCTGTGAGCAGGTGCATGAGTGTCTGAGTGGATCTGTGTGTGGGTGCGTGAGTGTCTGAATGGGTCTGTAAGTACTGTGCGAATGGGTATGTGAATGGGTGCATGAGTGTCTGAGTGAATGTCTAAGTGCGTCTGTGAGTGGGTATGTGCGTACCTTACTGGGTGTCTGAGTGTTTGTGTGGGTGTGTCAGTGACTCAGCCACAAAGGAAATACACATGCCCTTTTATCCAACAAGAGTCCACAGTTTTGCACAAAATATCTACCTAAGTGGAGTACTTTCTACTGGTTTATTACTAAGTGCTACCTCCTTGGGTAAATGTCCAGTACATATTCTACACTACAGCTGAAAATGTAGCAGTGACCTTGTGTGCATTTTGGCATTGTGATTGTTCCTGGTGCGTCTTTATCCAGATATCTGTGATAACATAAATCCTTCTATAGAGAAGACAATAAGACTACAAAGAGGTAAATCTCCACCAAATTTGGGTCCTTCTTCTTAACTATATAAAGTAAGTGCTTCTTTCTTTGTGGAGATGTCCTCATCTTCCTCGGCATCAAGAATAAGTCACTAAAAAGGCAGGAAGACCTTTGCACAGCTCCCGCCAAGCAAAAGCAAACAGCTATGTTCCAGGGGTGGTCACCCCGGGACATAGCAGGACACTGGCCTCCAGGAGGGGGGCTGCGCTGTCCCCCTCCTTTGATTTTCAAGGGCCTGTCCTGGAGAATGATGGTGCCTGGGGTCGAGAATGGCCCGGGAGGGGGGCCACAGTCTTTCTAAAAAAAAATAGAAAGCCCCGGGGAGGTGGTGGTCCCCTGGGCTGGAGGTCCATGAGGACCCCCTTTTTAATCTGCATTTTAGTCCTGAGAAGTTGGTGGTCCCTGGGGCTGGGGGGGTCTGCACGCTCCCACATATGAGTTTTTGTATGTAGCCCCAGTAAGATGGTGTTCCCAGGGGCATAAATAAGCCCTAGGAGGGGGGCCTGTGCACCCCCTCCTTATTCTTTAAAGTCCACATGCCCCCGGGCCTGTCCCACCAGGGGGTAATATTAAAAGCACACGCAGGAGACTGCGCTTTTTTTCTGCAAATTTCGATGTAAATAAAAAAAAATGTTTTTTTTGCCCTGCCGGGGTCCCTCTGGGATTCCAGGACCAAGGCTACAAGGTTAGGTTATTCGTACCCTGCCCCTTTTCTTTTTTTTATTGCTTTTCATTTTGGTACTCGGCTGAAGCCGAGTCCCAAGATGGCTGCCAACACTTCCTGGTTGAAGTGTTGGCAGCCAACCAGAGCTCTGCAGATCTCTGCACAAGCTCGTTATTATTCGCAAAGGCTTCACTGTAGTGGATATACAAATTGGGATTTCCTTTAATTTCTCACAAAGTACTGAATGGATTTACACCAAATAACTGAAAGTGTCATCTGTGAACCAAAAGCTACCTTTCTGCAAAATTCAGTGTAATTCAGTCCAGCGGGTTGGGCTGTGGTCATGTTCAAACCCCCTTTTTCTCAGTCCCTGCTTGACGGATCACCCCAAAACTTTCCATGCACAAATAGAATCACTGGCACACTTTTTATGGAAAAGTTTGTGAAGATTCGTGAAACGGCACCAAAGATATAGGCAAGTCAAAAAATGCTTTTCTTATGGAAACATGGTCCTTACTAGAACTATCTACTGGCGCCCGCAAGATATATATGTGTGTGTAGATATATATATATATATATATATATATATATAAAACACAACACCTCCCATTCCCAACGGGCAGAGAGCACGCACATATACCATAGGTTTCAGGGAAGTTATAATTAGAAATTAGCATTTAAAAAACCTTAGAAATTTGTCTGAAAAAACCACAGGTTTCAGGGACGTTATAGTTAGTTGGACATTTCACTCGTACAAAACCAGAGAAATTCGTCCATTATAGTAAGTTGAACTAACTATAACTCGTGCCCCCACAATGCACTGCTGATGATGTCACATATTACATCACTCATGGCATGGTCAGTGACATCACTGATGACATCTTAAATGACATCACTGATGACGTCATCCAGTGACTGAGTGTTTCTGAAAAGTTTAAGAATGTTATCTATATATACGCCAAGGTGTATTGAAGAATGAGTGGGTGTATGAGTGTCTGTATGGATGATTTTGTGGGTGTGTGACTGACTGTATAAGTGAGTGATTAAACGTGTCTTAGTGAATGCATGGATGAGTGACTAATCTGTGTGAATATCTGTATCAGTCTGTAAGTTGGTGTGTAAGTGGCTGCATAGCTTGGTGAGTAGCTACATGAGTGTCTATATGGGTTAATGATTGGTTGTCTGAGTACCTGTATGGGTGCCTGAGTGTCTGTGTGGGGGGTGTGTGACTCCCTGCATGGATGTGTGAGTGGGTGATTCACTGGGTGTATGGGTTCATGAGTGCGTCTGTGAGGGGCTGTATGGGTGGGTGAGTATGTGTATGGCTGTGTTGGTGAGTGAATGAATGTCTCAATGGTACATGTATGAGTAACTACATATGTGAAAGGCAGTATATGTGATTGTTGGAGTATATAGGTGACTATATGTGAGAGTGAGTGATTGTGAGAGTGGCTGTGTGGATGAGTGTGTGCTTGTGTCAGTGATTGTATAAGAGAGTAAGTATGTGTTAGTATCTGTATGAGTAAGTGAGGTGGTGTATGTATAACTGTATAATAAGTATATGGCAGTGTGATTGATTCTTTGGGTGACTGACTAGGTGTGTGAGTAACTATCGGTGAGTGGCAGTGTGTGAGTATCTGTATAGGTGTATGAGTGCATATATCAGTGGCTGTATTGATGAGTGACTGCGTGTATGAGTGACTGTATGGGTGAGTGGATGTGTGTGTAGACCTATGAATCAGTTAGTGGGCATGTACTATCTGGTATTGGTGTGTCTATGGTTTCGAGAATGTTAGTCTGTATTTTTGAGTAGGTGTATGAAATGTTATATTAGGGTATGAGGAGGTGCATCAGATATTAGGTAGGTGATGTCATCAGGCTCTTGGTTGGGGCCCCCCTCCCGAGGCAGATTTAAAGGAGGACAAAGGGAGCTGCTAACATGCAGCTCCCTTTGTCCAAAAGCAATTCTGCTTTGCTTCATAGAAGCGAGAGCAGGTTTCCATGAAGCAAAGCAGTGCTCCCGCCCTGCCATAGCAAACTGCAATGTCCCAGGGGTGGGCACCCTGGGACATTGCTGGAGCTGGCCCTGGGGGGTGGCGGTCCCTAGGGCCATGGAGGGCTTCAGGAGGGGGGCTGCACGGCCCCCCTCCCAACATGTATGTAGCCCCGGGGAGATGGTGGTCCCCGGGGCCAGGGGTCCGCAACGGACCCCCATATTTAAATAATTAGTGCCTGGGGAGGTGGTGGTCCCCGGGGCAGTGTGGGGGGGCAGGAGCCCCCCCACACTTTCTAATAATACTTGAAGCCCCAGGGAGGTGGCGGTCCCCGGGGCTTGGGGTGCCCGTGAGGCCCCCTCAACCAAAATAAATAAAAGCCCTGGGGAGGTGGCAATACCCGGAGCTTGGGGGCCCACGAGGCCCCCAAACCAAAATAAATAAAAGCCCCAGGGAGGTGGCGGTCCCCGGGGCTGAGGGGGCCGCATGCCCCCACACATAATTATCAAAGCCCCGGGGAGGTGGCGGTCCGTGGGGCTGCAGGGGCCCCACCGGCCTCCGCATAACAGTTATACACTACCCCCGGGACCTGGCCCACCCGGGGGATTAAAAGAAACGAAGCGCGGGAGACCGCGCTTCGTTTTTTTTTCTTCTGTGGGATTTGCGAATCCCATCAAAAATATTTTTAAAAAATGCTTTTTTTAGCCCTGGGGGTCCCTGTGGTACCCCCTGACCAGGCATAGGGGGTCAGGGTGTTCATACCCTTCCCCCTTTTCTTTTTTTTATCCTTTTCTTACCTTTTTTCTTGTGACTCTCCTTTTCTAACCTTTTTTCTTGTGACTCTGTTCTACAGAGTCACAAGATGGCTGCCAACACTTTCTGGTTTGAAGTGTTGGCAGCCAATCAGAGTCAAGCTCGTGATCGGAAGGGTTCAGTCAATCAGATCTCACAATTCTCAAATATTGATATCTGTAAATGTTTAAATTTCTCAAAAACGAGTGAATGGATTTACACCATTTGAAGAAAAGCGCGCTTTCCGGACCAAAAGCTACCTTTTTGCCAAATTTGGTGTAGTTCCGTTCAGCAGTTCGGGCTGTAGCCGTGTCTAAAGTTTCCTATGGAAATTAACATGGAGAAAACACATTTTGGGACCCCCCCTTTTTTCTCGGCCCGGCTTGACGAATCAGCCCGAAACTTTCAAGACAGGAGCTGACCTGAGCGGGCCATTAGTTTTGAAAATTTCATGAAGATTCGTCAAACGACGCCAAAGATATTGGCAAAAGAAAAAATGCTTTTTGAATAGAAACAAGGTTCTAGATATATATATATATATATCGGGTGCCAGTAGGTAGTTCTAGTTAGGTCCATGTTTCCAAAGGAAACGTTTTTTCGACTTGCCTATAACGTTGCCGTCATTTGATGAATTTTCATGAAATTTTCCAAACAAAGTGCTCCAGTGATTCTAGTCGCACACAGAAAGATTTCAGACAATTCGTGAAGTGGGGGCTGAGAAAAATGGGGTGGAAAAAAGGGTGTATTTGCAATGGTAATTCCCATAGGACCTGTCAACACGACTACAGCCCCAACCACTGGATGGAATTGTTGGATAATCCTTCCCACTTCAGACGTCTCTGAAAAAATGTGATTAGGGTTTGTCTGAGAAAGCACGACTGAACTACTGAGATTTTTACTGATAATATAAGAACCAAACCAACGTTGGCGGCGCCATGTCGTGTAGTTCCTAGGACCCCCCAGGACCTGCATGTTTTGGATGTCCTAAACTGAGGGATTGGTGTGCAGACAGACTCTCGACACCCCACAGGATGAGTCAGCCGTTAGACCAGCTAGCTCCACGGTGCCACTACCATCCCCCTGTATTCTACAGTGGTGTTTTTAGTTTCTGGCAACCACCAAACATGACAACCCTGATTCCTCAGGTATCGTGGAAAGCAATACGGTTATCTTTTCACCCAGTCACTTGTGCTTACTTTTCTCAGAACACATAGAATGGGGATTGGAAAGGTTTCAATAAGTATTTATTGGTCAAGCGTCAGTCTAGTGTGGAACATGTTAGCTGCGAAAATCAAAAGACAGGAGCAGACAAATGTAATCACTAGCACCAATATAGTAAATAGGAAATACATTTCTACCATAGTGCTAAAATGAATAAAAGCAGTTTATATAAAACAATAGCATTGGCTTACTCCTAGGATGCGTAGCCTACCTTGCTTAGATGTGTAGGTGAAGCATGTGTATGTAAGTGCTAGTGTAGATCCTAATGGATCCTAATGGAGCCTAGAATTCCCCGGGAAAGTACTAACCCCTAACCTGATGGTTCTGAATGAAGGACCCCGTCTCTGCGTCAAGGATGGCACCCCGCAAGGGATGTCAGGTCTCTGCTTGTCGAGCGATCAGCATGGAGAGTCTCGGTCCAGCCTGGAAGGAATTCTCCTCTGCCTTTCTATGGGGGGGTGAGGGTCTTTTTATACTAAAGTGGTCACTCCGGGGTTTTTCTAGAATCGATATGTTTCGAAAACATTCACTAATCCCTTGCTAATCCTTTTCTAAACATATACTCATGCTCAGCTAGCTGTTAGCCATGGATGAAAAAAAGTGGTGACCCTTGTACAGAATAAATCCGCCATGCCTGGGGACATTTTTATGCGCGTCAGGTACAGGGATTAAGATATGGTACCAAGAGCTTGTCGTTGAAGCTTTTTGTTATTTGGTGTAAATCCGTCCAGTAGTTCTTGAGAAATTTAAGTTGAAAATTATAGTGATATCTGTGGTCACAGAGCCTTCACAAAAAAAAGACGAGCTCGTGCAGGGAGATGCAAAGCTCTGTTTGGCTGCCAACACTTAAACCAGGAAGTGCTGGCAGCCATATTGGGACGCGCTGCACTGAGTCCCCCCAAAAAAGTGGAAATAAATAAAAGGGGGCAGGGTAGGAATACCTTGACCCCCAAGTCATGGCCTCGGGGTCCCTCTGGGACCCCCGACACAAAAAAATCAATAAAAAATTTCTTTTTTACAGCAAGGTCGCAACCAATTTCGCTTATGTTTAAAAAAGCACCCGGGTGGGCCAAGTCCCAGGGGCATTTGTAATAGTATATAAGGGGCCGCATGGCCCCTCCGCAGCCCTGGTTACTGCCACATCACCGGGGCAATGAATAGTTGAAATGTGGGGGGCCCATGTGGCCCCCCTGCAACCCCAGAGACGGCCACCTCCCCGGGGCTTAAGTAAAATTGAGGGGCACACAGCTCCCCCGCAGCCCCAAGGACCACCACCTCCCCGGGGCAAATTACAAGAAGGAGGGGGTCGCTGGCCCCCCTTCTGTAGCCATACATGGCCCTGGGGACCTCCACCCCCAAGGGCCGGCTTCTGCTATGTCCCGGGGTGCCACCCCTGGCACATAGCTGTTTTCTATGGCTTGGCGGGAGCTTTACCGCTCCTGCCAAGGGATAGCATAACGTCTCCTTGGCTCTAGGGTGTCCTTGGAGGCCAACAAGCTCTCCTGTTACCTGCAGCAAACCCACACAGCGGGATTGCTGAGAGGTTGTCAGAGGCCATGCCCCCTTTCTCCTCTACTCTACAAATGAGCCTCCTGGCTCACTGCTGGTTGGGGGATGAAGTCCTTTCGGGTGCTGGGGGTTCTTAGGAGTCCAGAAGCCCTCCTGTTACCTCCAATAAGTCAGACACAGCAATATTCCTGAGAGCTGGTTGGAGGCGTCGCCTGACCCCCTAGTGCCACCCTCCCCCTACAAATATCATCAGACCCTGGGGGATGGGGTCCCTGGGTCTAAAATGAGCCAGGGGAGGGAGGCCATATGCCCCCTCACCATAAAAAGTGAGGCTGGCTCAGTCGAGGAGGGAGCCGCAAGAACCCCCTCCTCTTTAATTAAAAAATTTGAGATGTCATCAGTGATGTCATGAGTGATGTCACTGACCATGTCATGAGTGATGTAATATGTGAGGTTATAAGCAGTGCATTGTGGGGGCGTATGTTATAATTAGCTCAGGTAACTATAATGTCTAAATGTTTATGATTTTGTATGTGTGAGTCTAACTATAATGTCCCTGTAACCTTTGGTTAATTTCAGTCAATTTCTAAGGATTTGTTCATTCTATTTAGAAACTATAACATCCCGGTAACCTTTGTTTTTTTTCAGGGAATTTTTAAGATACGGTTTCCGAAATATAACATCCTTGTAAACTTTGTTTTTTTCAATGAATGCATTTTTTTTTACGAAAAAACCTATATTTATAAAACTAACCTAAATAACATTACTTTTAGCTTAGGTTTTTTTAAGTGATTTTAATCTACAAATGTTTTAGGTAAAAAAAACTGTCTAAAAAATGACATTACCTAACTTTAAACCCTTTTTAAAAAAGAAATTGGGATTTTACAAAGAAAATTGGGATTTGCGGATCTTCCGTGAGCCCAACTCATGCATACTTTCTGTTCTGGGCTCCGCAGGGGAACTGCAGATCTGGTGTGATTTCTAACAACACTTAAAAACATAAATGGACACTATAAAATTGATGTTTGAGGTAAAAGATTTAGTAAAATAACATAGAGGCTTATTGTGAGAAGTTGGCCTGGTATATGCTGTCCACTAATGAAAGTGGGCACCTTGTACCAGTCCAAACAACCCTTATGGTGATTAGGTCAAAGATAACCTTTATTGAAAGCTATCCTAGTGGTAGCTATGGAGAGCAGCCTTCAGGCTAAGACTTGAAGGAATGTTAAGCACCTTGTTTTACCAGAATGCAACCTTTTAGTATTGGTTAAATGAAAGGGAAACCACACAGTAGTTATAAAAATATATATTTATTATATATAACACTCTCTAGTATCCTCTACACGAGGATAGAACACAAATCAAATAATACAGTTGCAAAGAATCAAACGTAAGTAGCACAATACACAGTGGGCTCCCGAGGGAGACCAAACCATATACTAAATAAGTGGTATAAGAACCACGACTTGGGACTAGACCTAGTCTAGAAGGTGTAGAATTGCTGGAACCCCAAGGAACCACCCAAGGTGAGTGAGTAGGGACCCCACGGAGGACTGGTGCAGTGTGGGAACACGACCGCGTGCTCCGTACAATTCAAAGGGAAAGTCGCGGTTTGAAAATCAGAGATTAAGGACCCTTCCCAGCAGATTACGAAGACAACCCTTGGAACTTAAGAGTTTGGAGAGCCACCCAACCCGTGAATACCTTTGTACCAGAGTTACCTATCCCAGAGGAGCCGGTTGCATAGGTGCGAAGTGACGTCGGAAACCCTTGTCGTTTTCTATGGATGTCGACAATGAAATGCTGCTGCGGGAAGAACGAAAAGTGTCCGGTGGAATCCAAACGTGGATTCTAGATGAGAAGAACCTGAAAGCAGAGGGGACAGAGTCTGGGTCACTTTGGAGTGACCAGGGGCTCGGTAGACGAATGCCCACCGATGTCGGGTGCTTCAGGTGTGTTGACGGTGAGCTTGACTCTTCAGCTGCGAGGACCCGGAGACGTCTAGGGTGACCAGGAGCCAGAGGCGAGCTGTCCCATGAAGGATATCAAGTGCTGAGGGGTCGGTGTCCGGCTGGAGCACCAATCACGCCTTGGCAACGGCAACAACGTAGATGGTCAAGTTTAGTGTCGATCTGGCCCAGTAAGGACCAGGAGATTCACCACAGCAAGTGGAGTCAGGGCAGGCCTGGAGGAACCAGGGGAGCCCGAAAAAGCAAAGTTGACCCTGAATTGGACCCACAGGCCGAAGGCACAGGAGTCGCGAGGGGACCTCAGGCGGTTTCACAGGATACCAGCTAGCAGGGCACAGAGTGCGAGGATGCCAGAGTCCTTCTCAGAAAAGATGCGCTGCGGTCAGGGCTACAGATGGCCCAATGCACGGAATTGTTGCACGACAACAAGCATGTGCTGCTGCAAATGGACGCGGTGCACAGGAGTACGGGTATACTGTCCCCACGAGGGATATCTGCCTCAAACTCAGTGAGAGGGCAACTCAGCCTCGGAGACCTTCAGAAACCCACCTCCTGTGTTGCTGGAGCCTTTGGAGTACGCAGGAGCTCAGGGTCAGCAAACCGGTCAGATGCATTACAGTGCCTACGTTTGCTGGGGAGTGACTCCTTCACTCCAAGGGAGATTCTTCTGTTGTCTTGAAGGTCCACAGGGTCCTGCACGGAGCCTGTACGGATCACGGACAGTGGCGAGACTGGGGACGGCAAGGGAAGACGAAGTCAAGCCCAAGGGCGGTCCAGCGAAGTCCAGCGTGTCCAGACGATCGAAGTGTAGTGGTATCTTCTTGCAGAATCTTGTCCACGTAAAATTTAATGTCCTCTAGCCAGGTAACCCATTTTATACCCACGGGAAAGGGTTGGACAGATCCTTGGGACCCTCCTAGGGGAGGGACAGGACAGGGGGGTGGCTACACCCAAGTCCTTTGTCCAGTTTCGCGCCAGAGCAGGAGCGGATGGCTCCCAGAACTGGTTTCAACTGGACTATGCACAGGGTCACCAAGTAGGCCCCTCGTGCAGACTTTCTGGCACTGAGACAGTGCACCCACCCAGCCCCAATACACTAAATCCTGTCTGGGAGGTGGTAACACCTCCCTGTGACAGGATGCCTATTGTGCTGCCTTCCCCTGCTCGAGCTTGGCTCAGCAGCAGAGCAGGAGTGGATGCCTCCCAGAACTGGTTTGAACTGGACTATGCACAGGGACACCTAGTGTGCCCCTCGTGCAGACTTTCTGGCACTGAGACAGTGCACCTGTCATAAGGTTTCTGCACATACACAGAGCTATGCACAGGAAAATGGGACCCCGGAATACAGTGGTTTGCCACCATATACCGTAGCACCCAAAAACCCCAACCCAACTAGCTTAGCATCCCATTAGCACCCAAGTACTAATGTTTGGACAACCCAGAACACGGTATCTTTATCTCAGGACTCACAGAAGCAAGAACACTCTTTCGTCACTCACTCGTACTTGTCCACAAGATGCGTAGGAAGAGACACTTGATAGGTTAAAATATTTATTCCAACTTACGTGCTCTAATGTACAGTACACGTGTCAGTACTAATAGCATAATGCATATGACTAATATAAGCAGCATGGTTACAATTCCATAGAATACAAACGGGGAAAGCATCTCAGAGCTCAGTGGATAAACGTATAAATAACATTACCACCCTCCCCTTGCAGTAAGATAGTTTATTATAAAATAGAAGACCTCTGGGCTTTGACTAGCGAACCCCCATACCTCAGTCTCTAGATGCAGAATTACATCAGCAGGACATCATAGCTCTTCTCACTGAAAGGGATTTCTCCAAGTGTGTTAAGCGCTAGTAAAACACAGTATTAAAAGCATATCAAATCCTTCATGGCAATTGCACATAATGTTATGTCTGGGTGCGCGTGACTGGCCATATCAGGAAGAACCAGAATACATTGTTATGTGACCTTGTACATGTTTGTGCAGACTGAGCCCAAAAAGGTGAACAACAGAAAATGCAGACAGTGCAAAAGAACTTGGCACGAGCAAAGGGCGAGGAAGGCCCGGCTCAGTGTAACGTGCGCAAAGAAAAGCAGCATGGCAGCCAGGCCTAGGCCAACATAACAAGGCAGGTAACAATCCACAAGACACCCTCCCCTGGACAGTCTGGCGGCCAGGACAGAGGCCCATCAGAGGAGAAAATTGACGTCGGAGCACAGGGAGCGCCCAAACGGCGAAGGGCAGGTCAATCCATGAAAGTGAAAGTGCAGAAAAAGGCCATACCCTCCAAGAGTTCATCATTGGAATCGTCAAAAAACATAGATGCCATCCAATCCATGAGTTCAAAAGAGCAGGAATGCTCCTCAGCAAAGGGAGCATCCAGAAGCAATGCGGGACAGCTTGCGTGATAATTGAAACAGCTTCGTTGTAGGAGATCCTGGGCAGCCGCCCAGATATCCCATTGCGCCAAAATCCCCAGTGCAGCCGCACGCGCCATACAGCCAGCAACGGAACAGTCCTGCTCATGGGCCTCTAAGGGACCCATCAACTGAACAAAATCCGGAACAGACAATGACGAATTGGAGAGGCAATAATCCAGAGTCCAGGTGAAAGGACAGCGGACACAAGTCATCACAGGTTGCACGCAAGTGAAATACGCAAAGCGAAATGAAAGAGTATATGACACACTCAGTGTCGCCAATGGCAAGACACCAAAACCAGCCAAAAGGCGCTCACGGAGCAGCTGGAGGCGTTCTGGATCGAGCAGGTCCCATCGGGGAGCATCCATTGCGCAGAAAGCAAATTAAGAGCAAGACACCAGCCGCTAAAGCGAGGATCAATGGGAAACCGCCAAAGACACTGGAAAAAATAGAATGTATGAAAGCCGGGATGACACCAAAAATAGTTTGGAAGGAGGACAACAAGCCCGACCCCACGACCTTAAAAAAGTGCACTAGGCCTTCAGTGTTAGATGCGTTAAAAATACGATGTATTAACTCCCCAAAATGTTGGGGGAGATTAGTGTTTAAAAGGGCCTGTATTTCACTGTGGGTACTCGCCACCTGGAGAATGAATGTCTCCCGGGCGGACGTGAGCATAACTTCCTCGTTTAATAATAGTGCCTTTATTCTGCTCAGTCTATTGAAATCTGCTTCCAGGGTAGGGATGGAAGGCCAAATAGAGATATCAACCTTGCCGTGAGGGGGAGGAAACAGCACATTTTTGCAGCAGACAACCCTGTGCGAAACTGTTACAATGTAAGGAATGCCAGCCTGCAGGCCACAACAGTTTTCGTTATTTAAAAGTAAATAACTACCATTGGAAAGGAGAGTGAAAGTAGGTGAAATAACAGGAGCAGGAATACCTTTCAGCACACAAGCAAGATTAGGAGAGGAAACGCTGCATGAGCCATGCAATTTAATGTGTTTACAAATAAGCGAATGACCTATAGTCGAGTCGCAGTACTCCCCCGTGAGAAAGACTTCCTTGCCGTCCCGAAGGCATTTATACATGAAAGGCAAGGACCAGAGTTCATGCAGGAAAGCACTGCCCAAGGGCCGGTAACGGCCCACAGGATAATGTTTCATGCACGAGTCAAATTCAAACAAGGAAAATGGTAAAGCTATAACCCCATGGACTAGCCATACAGCCGAATCGAGTTCTGCAACAGAGAACGGCAATGGATCCACCTTTTCGATATGTAATAGATTGTAAGTTGCATCCTTCATGGACATAAATTGCTGTTTATCAGTTAAGTTAAAAGGTAGAAATAAGGCAGAGGTGTTCAAGAAATGCCAAGGCACTTTACCTAACTTAAGTGTTTGCAAAGTCCATGCAAACTGCATAACTGAGCGCAATTGATTCTGACCATGATATAACATAGAAACATCATCTTGTACAATATCAACAACAGAGGACACAATATTCTCTAAAGTGTAAATGCGAGAAGACAGGGTATTAATACTATTGTCAACAACAGCAAGCACCTTTTCCATATTTGCTTGATCTATTTCCCGAAGACGGGAAGCAGCTTCTATTTGTGATAGCTTCCAGAGTTCATTATATGTTTCATAAATGAATCTTTTAGGTCGGGGACCACGAGGTCCCAAAACAAAGTCGGACAGATCAATATTGCCTGTAAGGAGGGACAAATGTTGTTTAACAGAATCAAGGGACGAATGTTGCAGCCATTGTTTGCATAATTTACCAACAGAGTATGTAGTGACAGTACGGGCATCAGTAAACCTCGGATCAGGCCTATTCTGTGTGTAGCTAGCACCAGTATCATGAAAACGCATTTGACATGCATTAGATGATATAGGCCATACTAACCAGGGTGACTGAACCAGCTCAGAAACATTAAACGAATTATTTTGTAACATTGCCTGCAGGGACACGAGGGACATATTGAATCGTGAGCTTTCATTTGGAAAACTCGACAGGGATGGTATTGATGGCGTATTCAATTGTTTAGTGGTTGCTAAGCCCCAACATGTAGTCTGATAGATGGAAGCATTTAGGAACATAATTTGGGTAGGGATGAGGCAAGCACGATGCAACGCCTCGGTTCCCTGTACCTGCCATGGCTTGGAGCCCCAAATAGATTTTAAATCCACTGTATTATCCCAGTACTCATAACCACCCACAGCTAGGGCACTCAGAAAGGAACCTGAATAAAGCAATTTGGTGTGTGTCAACATAATTTTCTGAGTTGATGTGTTATTAAGTCTAAAATAATAGGATGCAGGGTTCGACCGATTAAAATCAGTAAAATAATTAAACTTATTTCGAAGAGTTTGAGAGCTACCTGGCAAGGGGTTTGGACAATGTTCCCATTGGGTATAGTTAACAGAACTACGCAGGGCACTGGGTTTATGGAGAAAATGATTACCCCAATGTTGGTAACAATACAAATCGGCATAATTAGCAGAATTCATATATAAATCTTCAGCATTAAAAGATGCATAATATTTTAAATCGGCAAACAATGCTTCAACGGCATGCACATCCCAATCATCAGAATGAATATTATTTTGTACTACATCACCCATTGAAACACGAAGGACATTAGGTACATTAATAATTTCCGTCGGACCATGGATTTGATAGTTCACTGCATCCCATACGATGCCATCAGCAACTGGGAAGGCTGAAATGTTCACAAATGTGTGGTCACGCTTCATGATGTGAGACGAGGAATGAGGAGCCAAAGTTCCAGAAACATAGTCTACAGCAGAGCGTTCAGGTAAATAGTGACCATTGATTAGTAGAAAAAACACTGTGACAAAGCCAATGGACATGAACAAAAATATCAAGAAAAGTACCAACCAGAGGTATGTCCAGGGTGGAATTAAAAAATTGTCTCTAAACCAGGATACAAAAATACTGAACTTGGATGGGACGTTTGAAGAGGTGGAATCCGAATCAAAGGAATAACGAGTCGGGCTCAGTGGCGTTATTGGTTGATGCGCCACCGATTCAGATGCAGGATAAGTATACTCGTCCTCGTCGATATTAGTGGAGAGTTGGGGATCAATTGTAGTTTCAGGCAAATCAACCATCTCAATTACAGCATCAGCGACCGTTCGTGTAGATGGGCCACGAACATATGTCCGATAAATGGCAGGACAAGAGACCGCTGGTGTGACACTATTCAGGATCGGCCAGGCGCTGTAGCTTGACATTTTCAACTGAGATGTATCTGTTCTCTTTGCGACCAGGAAGCGGTGGTAAAATGACTGTACGTGTTCCCTTCAAGCCCAGAACTGGAACCGGTGCACGAAAAGAGGGGCCAAATTCTTTTTTGTTTTCAACCTTTTCTCGAACCAGTTCTCCAACCTTTGGAAGCCAGCCGGCTACCGGAATCTGCAACGCAGGGTCTGTGGCTGAAGGTAAATGTGTAGTTGCAAGTTTGTCTCGGGCTTCTTGTAAGTCCTGTAACATAGCAGAATGGTTATCTACATCAAACTTGGCGGATTGCGCCGCGATGTCTGGACCCTCAAGGTCAGGCACAAACATTCTTATGCCAAAGAGCATTTCGTATGGGGTCCGCCCACCCAGAGGTCTTCTAGGGAGATTATTAAGTGCACGCTGAACGGTATACAAATGGGCCAGCCAGTTCCTGCCAGTACCTATAACCCTAGCTGTTAAGGATTGCTTTAAGTCACGGTTCATTCGTTCAACGATAGAGTTGCCCTCAGGCCTATACGGAGACGAAAATTTCACCCGCACCCCAAGCGAAGCCATTGCATCCTTGTAAGCCCTAGAGGCAAACGCTGGACCTTGGTCCGAATGGAAGGTGCCGCATGCGAAAATTCCCACAAAGACACGCAAATCCCTGATTACATTTCGGGCGTCAGCACTCCGTTGTGGCCAGACCCAGAGAAACCGTGTGCACGAGTCCACTGCCACTAAGATGTATTTATAGGCAGTGTCTGATGAGAATGGACCGCAGTGATCCAAGTAAACACACCCAAAGGGTCTGTTAGCAATGCAGAGCGGTGTTTGTGGTGGACGTGTTACCGTGGAAGGCTTAATCTGTTGACAAACGTCGCAAGAAAGCACAAAAGCACGGGTGTCTTTATATAACCCACGCCACCAATAACGCTGCTGCAAGATGGAAACCGTAGCTGAAACACCTGCATGTGCCGAAGCCATGCCTTCGTGTGCAGCCGATATCAAGGCACTCCTGCGGTCCGCGTTGGGGATCAGCCGATCTCCAACGTCAGGTATAGTTACATAAGGAACCTGATCGGGACTTAATGTGTAAGAATACTTGGAAGGGAAACCTGTAGGGTAATTATTACCTTCCTTGGTTGCAGCAATAGCCGCTAATATAACAGGGTCTATTTTAGACATGGACCTGGTAACCGCTGCTACTGAACACGTGACTACTGCTGAACGGGCAGCTTCATCTGCCAGATCGTTACCAATAGCGTGTGCGCCCACCCGCTGATGGCCTAAGGTGTGAACCACCTGTGTGAGGGGCAGACGTTGTTGCAATTCTGCCACTCGAACCCAAAGCATTTTATGCTTAATTGTGCTCCCTTTTGCGTCCTTGTAGTCGTTTTTCGACCAGAAAAACAGATTGTCATTGTAAGATTGTACACAGTAAAAAGAATCACATACAATAAGAGTGGTCTCATCCTGAGAAGCGAACTCAAGCGCAAGCAGCAATGCATGCAGCTCGGCCAATTGTGCGGTACTATCTCCAAGTGTGCGAGTGTGCACTACAGAGGATTTGAACGTTCCATTCACAAAGGAACCCGCAACAATAGCACATGCAGCTGAATAAGCGTGCTTGGACCCAGTGGCCGGTTGCGCCGAACCATCGGTGTAGATCACACATTTGTAATCCTCAAGCGGTAGTAAAAACAAAGGAGGAGGATGAACGAATTCATACTGCAAAAACTCCTGAGTCTGCAGAGAAGAATCAAAGACAAAAGTGACGTCCGAAGACGTCAAGGATGTAGCCCATTGTATCCAACGGGGATGCATTGCTTTTGAGTTCGGTACACTTGCCTTTGTTACTGCCTCCAGGGCAGGACAGGGTGTTACCACCAGAATCCGCTTTCCCTGTGCCAGTGCGCGTTCTTTCAGAATCGCCATTTGCACTGCAGTTAGAACTTTTTCGACAGATGTAAAGCGCAATTCAGCGGAAGTGTACAGATGTGACTTGTATGCGATGGGTACTGTATCACCTTCATTAAAGGTTAAATAGGTGAATCCCACCGCCCCGGAATTATTCTAATCACCAGGTTTGTGTGGTTATCACGAGTCAAAAGATATTTAGACTCCAAAAGGTCTGTCTGCAAAGACTGCAGAATTGAGGTGTGCTCAGGCAGCCAGCAAGACCTTGAATAAGTAGGTTGTATCAAAGCATACAAAGGCTTGATACGCTGAGCATATTCGGGAATGTAAGTACGCCCGAAATTCAAGAAACCCAGCAAAGACTGAAGTTTCTTCAGAGTATTTGGGGGCACAAATGTGCACATTTTTCCAAGAAATGGGGGCTAAGCCCTTACCTTCGTTATTGAGCTCATAGCCCAAGAACAGAACGGTAAATTCAGCAATGTGTGACTTAGCAAAGTTAAATTTGTAACCCTGCTCTGCAAATTCAAGAATAATGCGGTCCACACGGGACAAATGCTGAAATAATTCGTCGTCCGTCAGATAGATGTCATCTACGTACGAACATGCGTCTTGATCAATGTCATTTAA
The DNA here is from genome assembly GCA_963921515.1 of Calotriton arnoldi. NCBI lineage: Eukaryota > Metazoa > Chordata > Amphibia > Caudata > Salamandridae > Calotriton > Calotriton arnoldi. The sequence goes on from CAWUFW010011293.1 coordinate 450,146, forward strand.
CAAAGAAACAACACGGGCGGCGAATATACCCGGACTATTTTTGTAGCCCATGGGTAAACGCCGGAACTGGAATAATTTACCACCGGATGTGAATGCGGTCCATTGACTACTCTCCGGGGCTAGGTTGTGCGTGTAGAAACCGTTTGAAAGGTCAAGTGTCGTTTTGTATTTTTTACGAACAAGACTGTCTACAAGCGCAGAACTGTGTGTATTTTGCACCGCAAAGTTCCGACAATGAGTATTTAAATGCCGGTAATCCAAAACTAAGCGGTACGATCCATCGGGTTTAGAAACCACGAAAAGGGGATTGTTCATAGGTGATACGCATGGTTCAATTACTCCCTGATATTCCAACTGTGTCAGAATTTCGGAGACGGGGCCTTTTGCCTGCCGTTTGATGGGATATTGGGGTTGTGGCTGCGGTAGTGACCGCAAAGGTATTGCATGAGGAGGTGATTCTTCATCCCATCCCACATGGTTGCGGTATAACGCTGGTGCCAGGTACACAGCCCACTCAGCTGCAAGTGCTTCAGCTTTGTCTTTTGGGACTTGCTTTGAAAAGCTTGGAAGGATTACCTCCTCTCCTTTATGTGCAGCTAAAACGAATGGGGGTGGCCAATCCACCTCTGCTAACAAAATGTCATATGAAGAGGTTAGATTTTCCCAAAAAATCCCTTTTATTTCACGCGGTATGTCACCTTCAATTTGTATGACTATATTATATAGTCTGTCAGGGGGTGCCACTCTCGTGTCAGCTGTCTCTACAGTAACGAATGTTTCAGTTGCTGTCGCCTCCATATGAGGACGTAGCGCCTCCCGCACTATGGTAACTTCCGCGGCGCTGTCTAGGAGGGTCACTGCCCACGTCCAATTCTGGAGTCTCGTTCTCACGGTCTGAGGCATATTTCGCTGTGACAGCGGCAACCTTTTTCTTCTGAAATTGCGGTCGAGGAAGATGAAAATCTTCTGCTTTCCCTCTGACTTGTTGTCGAGGTTGGTCTCGCTCCTGGGGAGCCTCTCGGCCCCTTCCTCTATCTTGCCGTCCTCCTCCACCAGCCTGTGACGATGTCTGGGCCTGTGAAGAACGAGGAGAACGCGTATCAGAGCTCTGAAACCTTTCTGGTGATTTAATCCTTGACCTATCACGTAAATCATAAGTACGTTCAGAAGAAACCGAAACTGGGGAAGCGCCTCTCGACCCCGGCTTCTTTTGTTGCTTACCCTGTTTTTTCTGTCTCCAACTCTTTTTAGTGAAGACTGGTTTATCATCTTTCTCAGATGCACTTTTTGTTTGTATAACTTGTGATTGCGATTGAGTTTGCATTTTTACAAAAGGCTTGTTGCCTAGGCTATTTCTTCCAATTGTTTTATAAGCCCGGGCTATTATTTTCGGTAATTCGCGGGGCCTGTCCAACTCTGGGACCAAAGCCAAAGCATTCGCTACTTGAAAGTTCATAGCATCGCCCTTGACATTTCCAAGGATCAGCTCAGCTACTACATCAAACACTCCCACTAGTCTCATCCCTAATTCCACAGCCGCTTCAGGGCCATGTTCATCCTGTACTTTTTTAATTACAGAGGGTAGAACCGTCATGGAAGGAGTTCCAAAACATTTTGAATAAACTGCTGCGAATACCTTACCCCAGTTTTCACATGATGTCAAATCGGGGATTATGTCTTTTGGCAAACTTATCGTAAGGATGCGATGTTTATCCACTGGGGACGTATGTGGAAACACTGCTTCTATCTGATCGAACTTTTCGGCAAGCCAATAAGGATAATCGTCCTTATTTTGTGGACGTTTGCCCATCACAGAATTTACCATGACAGGACTTATAGTCACTCCAGCAGCAATAGCTGGTTGGCCTGCGACTACAGGAGCAGCTCCATGGAGGCTTCCTGTAACGTATGTCACCAAGGCTCGATGCACTCGCACCAATTCGGTATGCATAGTGCGCAGTTCCGCAAGCGGTAATGCCAGATAATTTGGATGCGGGGTATACCCGGCCAATACAGGCCAAGTGGCCCCCTGAATTGATAAGGGGCCTAAACGAACTGCGGTAGTTGGTTGTGGTAGGGCGCCATTGAACCAAACACGGTGCTGCCAAGCCGTGAGAGGCACTTCAAGAGTAGTATAGGGTCGATAGGCAGCAGGAATAGCGGTGGGTTTATATTCATGAAACAGCTTATCACCTGCATCCACCGCTTCAAAAGTGATCCAAGTGTAAAACACTTCAAAGTGATAAGCCGCATCGGCTTGAACCACAAAGACCAACTCGACCCCTGTATCGGGCACTCCATACACAGCTAAGTGGTCTCGGAGTGCTCCTCGACTATGTGCAGCTATCGCCACACCAGCCATGACTAAACGATTATATTCGACAACCTAACAGGGAGCACAAAAATGGGTCTATTAACTAACCTTTTTAATAATATCAAGCTTGAAAGAACCTATAAAACATTCAATATAGGAGGTATCACCGTCACATACGCCTCCGGAAGCGTACGCGAGGGGTTTGTGGACAAGCACAAGTACTACTCAAGCGTCTCGCAGATAAGCTGCCCCACGGTGGTCGCGCCATGTCATAAGGTTTCTGCACATACACAGAGCTATGCACAGGAAAATGGGACCCCGGAATACAGTGGTTTGCCACCATATACCGTAGCACCCAAAAACCCCAACCCAACTAGCTTAGCATCCCATTAGCACCCAAGTACTAATGTTTGGACAACCCAGAACACGGTATCTTTATCTCAGGACTCACAGAAGCAAGAACACTCTTTCGTCACTCACTCGTACTTGTCCACAAGATGCGTAGGAAGAGACACTTGATAGGTTAAAATATTTATTCCAACTTACGTGCTCTAATGTACAGTACACGTGTCAGTACTAATAGCATAATGCATATGACTAATATAAGCAGCATGGTTACAATTCCATAGAATACAAACGGGGAAAGCATCTCAGAGCTCAGTGGATAAACGTATAAATAACATTACCACCCTCCCCTTGCAGTAAGATAGTTTATTATAAAATAGAAGACCTCTGGGCTTTGACTAGCGAACCCCCATACCTCAGTCTCTAGATGCAGAATTACATCAGCAGGACATCATAGCTCTTCTCACTGAAAGGGATTTCTCCAAGTGTGTTAAGCGCTAGTAAAACACAGTATTAAAAGCATATCAAATCCTTCATGGCAATTGCACATAATGTTATGTCTGGGTGCGCGTGACTGGCCATATCAGGAAGAACCAGAATACATTGTTATGTGACCTTGTACATGTTTGTGCAGACTGAGCCCAAAAAGGTGAACAACAGAAAATGCAGACAGTGCAAAAGAACTTGGCACGAGCAAAGGGCGAGGAAGGCCCGGCTCAGTGTAACGTGCGCAAAGAAAAGCAGCATGGCAGCCAGGCCTAGGCCAACATAACAAGGCAGGTAACAATCCACAAGACACACCCACCCAGCCCCAATACACTAAAACCTGTCTGGGAGGTGGTAACACCTCCCTGTGACAGGATGCCTATTGTGCTGCCTTCCCCTGCTCGAGCTTGGCTCTGCAGCAGAAGGGCAGACTCGTGTCTGTGGCTGGCAGCATTCATTTTGTGCTGTAAGGCTCGAGAAAGTTGGTACCGGTAGACTTAGGTACCCCCAGAACTTTGGTTCTGAGGGGAGGAATCATACCTCCCACACCAGTTACTGGTGTGGAGGTATGATTCCAAGGTGTTTGACACCAAACACGACATACTTCGTTGCAGTCATTTTCGAGATAGCATTTACCGCAAGGTTATAATGCACCTCTACCTATATGTCTGGTAGTATCACGTACAGCCCGGGAAAATGGTCTCCGAAGACTGCAGAGGGGCCCTGCTCATGCAGGAGCACCCTCTCACGCAAAACCCAGCACCCTGCCTTCAGGATTGTTAAGGACTGCTATAGGGGTGACTTACAAAGTTTTAAGTGTAGTGATATATTTAGATATAGTGAACCTATATCTAAAGTAAGTGGTGCAATCACCAACTTACACAGGCTGCTGTAGCAGACCTAGAGTTCCATTTTGCATGGCCTCTCATGGGTGGCATAATACATGCTTCAGTCCATGGGAGGCCTCTGGGGTACCTATGCCCTGGGTACATGGGTACCATATACTAGGGACTTATAAGGGTACCCCAGTATCCAATCTGAAGTGTACCAAAGTACATATGTTGCAATTTAAGGGGGAAAGCAGATAGTCTGGGGTCCTGAATAGCATCATCCCAGCCAGACTAGTCAAAACAGTGGGTGCAAAAAGCAAAAAGTGGGGGTAACCATAAGAAGCAGATCATACTTTCCTACACAACCCCCCCAAATGAAAGGAGATGAGACTAGCCTTGCCCAGTTATGTCTTCATGTTCTAACTGGAAATATCTGGAGAGTCCATCTGCATTGGCATAGTTACTCCCAGGTCTATGTTCCACTGTATAGTCCATCCCCTGTAGGGAAATGGACCATCTAAAAAATTTGGGGTTTTCACCCTTCATCTGTTTTAGGCACAAGAGGGACTTGTGGTCAGTCTGAACAATGAAGTGAGTTCCAAACAAGTATGGCCTCAACTTCTTCAAAGCCCAAACCACAGCAAAGGCTTCCCTCTCAATAGCTGACCAACGTTTCTCTCTGGGGGTCAGTCTTCTGCTAATAAAAGCTACTGGCTGATCCTGACCCTCTGCATTCAATTGTGATAACACAGCCCCTACCCCCAACTCAGATGCATCAGTTTGAACAATGAATTGCTTGGAATAGTCAGGACTTTGCAGAATGGGAGCAGTGCCCATGGCCTGCTTGAGGTCATCAAATGCCTTCTGACAGCTAACTGTCCACTGAACTTTCTTGGGAATTCTCTTTGATGTCAGGTCATTCAAGGGAGTCACTATGGACCCATAATCCTTGACAAATCTCCTGTAATACCCAGCCAGGCCCAAGAAAGCTCTGACCTGAGTCTGAGTAGTTGGAGCAACCCATTCCATTATGGTCTGGATTTTGCTCTGCATTGGATGAACCTGGCCTCCACCCACAAGGTGGCCCAGGTACACAACCTGACTCTGCCCTATCTGGCACTTAGTGGCCTTGATAGTGAGGCCTGCCTTTTGCAAGGCCTCCAAAACATTTTTCAGGTGGACCAGGTGATCCTCCCAGGTGGAACTAAAGACATCAATATTATCTAGATAAGCTGCACTATAGTCTTCCAGGCCTGTGAGAACTTTGTTCACCAACCTTTGAAATGTGGCAGGTGCATTCTTCAAGTCAAAAGGCATCACCACAAATTGGTAGTGCCCACTAGGGGTTGAGAATGCTGTTTTTGGCTTGGCATCCTCAGCTAGTCTGATTTGCCAGTAGCCAGCTGTAAGGTGAAAAGTACTCAGAAACTTGACTGAGGCCAAAGAATCTATCAGTTCATCTGCCCTTGGAATAGGATGAGCATCAGTCCTAGTGACTGCATTGAGTCCCCTGTAGTCAACACAAAACCTCATCTCTCTCTTACCTTCCTTGGTGTGAGGTTTAGGTACCAAGACCACTGGACTAGCCCAAGGACTAGTTGAGGGCTCAATGACTCCACATTCCAGCATCTTCTGGACCTCAGTCCTGATGCAGTCCCTGACATGGTCAGGTTGTCTGTAAATTTTATTCTTTACAGGTAGGTCTTCACCTGTGTCCACTTCATGGGTACACCAGGTGGTCTGACTTGGAGTCAGTGAGAACATCTGCCTAAACTGATTGAGGACCTTCCAGCAATCAAACTGTTGCTGCTCAGTGAGGCTGCTTGCCAAAGCTGCACCACCTACTGAGCCATCCTCAGGGTTCTGTGAGATGAGGTCAGGGAGTGGGTCACTCTCTTCCTCCTGTCCCTCATCAGTAGCCATGAGCAAGCCCATGTCTGCCCTGTCAACATAAGGCTTGAGCCTGTTCACATGGAGCACCCTGTGGGGTCTCCTGGGAGTTCCAAGGTCCACCAAGTAAGTGACCTCTCCCTTTTGCTCAAGTATGGTGTGGGGTCCACTCCATCTGTCTTGGAGAGCTGCTGAGGCCACAGGCTCCAGCACCCACACTTTGTGTCCTGGCTGGTAAACAGTCAAGACAGCCTTTTGGTCATGCCAGGCCTTTTGCAATTCCTGGCTAGCCTCAAGGTTTCTGGATGCCTTCTTCATATACTCAGCCATCCTAGAGCAGAGACCAAATACATAGTCCACAATATCCTGTTTAGGAGGTTTGAGAGGTAACTCCCATCCCTCCTTCACCAGACACAGTGGACCCCTAACTGGGTGACCAAACAAAAGTTCAAAAGGGCTGTAGTCAACCCCCTTCTGTGGCACCTCTCTGTAGGCAAAGAGAAGGCAGGACAACAGAACATCCCATTTTCGCCTGAGCTTTTCTGGGAGCCCCATTATCATGCCGTTTAGGGTTTTGTTGAACCTTTCAACCAACCCATTGCATTGAGGATGATAGGGTGTGGTAAACTTGTAGTTGACACCACACTCTTTCCACATTGCAGTTATGTAACTAGACATAAAGTTAGTACCTCTGTCTGTGAAGACCTCCTTAGGAAAACCCACCCTGGAGAAAATCCCCAGGAGGGCCCTTGCCACCACAGGTGCTGTGGTGGTCCTAAGGGGAATAGCTTCTGGATACCTGGTAGCATGGTCCACACCCACCAGGATGTAAGAATGTCCAGATGCTGTTGGAGGGTACATGGGACCAATTATGTCAATCCCAACCCTCTCAAAGGGAACCCCCACCACAGGTAGTGGTATCAGGGGGCCTTTGTAGTACCACTTGCCTTACCACTGGCTTGGCAAGTGATACAGGAGCGACAAAACTCCTTTGTGTCCTCTGACATATGAGGCCAGTGAAAGTGAGGGACAAGCCTGTCCCAAGTCTTGCTGTGTCCTAAGTGTCCTGCTAGGGGAATATCATGTGCTAGGGTGAGTAGGAGGCCCCTAAACTTCAGAGGTATAACCAACCTCCTGGTGGCACCAGGCTTGGGGTCTCTACCCTCTGAATATAGAAGTCCCTCATCCCAATAGATCTTGTGAGATCCACTGACATTCCCTGCAGCCTCAGCAGCAGCTTGCTGTCTGAGGGGTTCAAGAGAGGGGCAGGTTTGCTGCTCCTGGCTCAGTTCTGCCCTGGAGGGGCCTCCTGTCCCCAAGAACTCAACCTGGTCAGGTTCAAGTTCCTCTGGGACAGTTCCTTCACAAGGCCTGGGATCAACTTCCTCAAAAGACTGATCCTCTTCCTGAGCCACGGGGGAAGACTCAGCCTTACCCCTCCTGCTCCGCTTCTTGGAAGGCACCTGGTCCATCTTTTCAGGATCCAGGGCCTGCTCAGTGGCTTTCAGTTTGGCCTGTGACCTGGTCACAGCAAACACATCTGCAGTGATGCCCAACATTGCTGCATGAGTCCTGAGTTCTACTTCAGCCCAGGCTGAAGTCTCCAAATCATTGCCCAACAAGCATTCCACAGGGAGGTCTGAACTTACCACAACCTTCTTAGGGCAAGTTACCCCTCCCCAGGTGAAATTAACAACTGCCAAGGAATGGTCTGTCCTGACATTGCTAGCATTGGTCTCTTGATACATCTCACCAAGTATGATCTGGCCAGGGTCCACAAGATCTTTTGTCACCATTGTGGCACTTGCCCCTGTGTCCCTGTATGCCATGGCCTCCTTACCATTTATTAAAGGCTGTTGTCTGTATTTGCCCATGTTACTGGGACTTATAAATAAGGAGGCAATGTCCATGCCTCCATCACAGACTAGAACAGCCTGAGCTGGAGTTCTGACTAGGCCAGAACCCACCTCAGAGCCCAAGGTTAACCCCACTATTCCCTTGTTCTGTGTACCACCACTTGAAACTGTGCTTGGGGGAGCAGTTGCCTTAGGGGCAGTGGTGGTAGGAGTAGAATCCTTGACCCTTGGACAATTGGCATCTTTTGTCCAATGGGTTTTCTCTTTACAGATATGACACCAAGGTTTCCTTATGCCTTTTCCATTGTTGGATTGTGACTCCCCCCCAGATGCAGGGGTTTGGGGCCCTGATGAAGACTTTTGATCTTTATTTTTGTCCCCACCCTTATCTGAGTTCTTAGAGTCTGGTTTCTTTTGGTCACCTCCATTGGCCTGGGCTTTCTGCTTCACCCTGGTTCTGACCCACTTATCTGCCTTCTTTCCCAATTATTGGGGAGAAGTCAGATCAGAGTCAACCAGGTATTGATGCAACAACTGGTTTTGGCAATTATTAAGGATCTGCTCCCTCATAATCAAGTTGTACAATCCTTTAAAATCATTCACCTTGCTACCAAGTAACCAGCCTTCCGGAGCCTTAATGGCACAATTAACAAAGTCTACCTTGTCCTGAGTCTGTGTCTTCTGGGTGTCTCTGAACTTAATCCTGTACTGTTCAGTGGTTAAGCCAAACCCTTCAATGAGAGCACTCTTCAGGACTGAATAGTTATCAGCATCCTCTTCTCTTACAGTGAGGAGCTTATCTCTACATTTGTCAGCAAAGGAGAGCCACAAGATAGCTGCCCACTGCTCTTGAGGGACCCTCTGTACTTTACAGGCCCTCTCCAAAGCAGTTATCCATTTCTGGATGTCATCCCCTACATGGAAGGGAGGGACAGTCTTGCTCAAGTTCCTATGATCAAAGGTGTGTTCCCTAACCCTAGGGACACTATAGCTGCCACCATGGGACTCTAGTCCCAAGTTCTTCCTAGTCTTCTGAACTTCTAGGGACTCTTTATCCATGGCCAATTGCTGTTGCCTGAGCCTAAGCTTAGCTTTCTCAAGCTCTAGCAATTGGCACTCCCTGTCATAAGAGTTGTCCCTCTTGCTAGAAACAGAGGTCCCTACAGAATGCCTAGAATGATTTGACTCAGCAGAGGGAGACCTAGATCTCCTGGGTAAACTATGCACTCTCCCTGGAGGACTAAAGTGAGGGTCCTCTTGATCCTCTTCTTCCTCTTCCCCCTGGGGATCGGAGTTGTTCAGGGGTGGATCATGTTGGTACTCCTGTCCAAGGTTGGACTCTAGGTCATAGAAGGTGTCCCCTCCTGTCCTATCTTCCTCCCCTGTACCACCCACTCTACCCTGCTCATCTGACCCAGGAGTCTTTCCTAATGTCATCTAGCAGTAATGCATCTATTAGACGTTGAGTGTTGGCATTTCTCCCTGTCTTCAGTTTCCTAGATACACACATAGCTTTTAATTCAGTGAATGCAAAGCTGTCATATTTAGTAGGCAGGATGCCACCGGTGGCATTCGCAGTAGAAGACATACTAAGTGAGGTGTAGGCACCTACCTAACCTAGTGGGAACTAAACTCTCTTAGGTTGGAGAAAGGATGTGCTAGACCCTTGACTTACCCAACCCCAAGTTCAGTAGAACTTACTATCTTAAGCTAGTATTATATGTTCCTAGATACTTGTGGTTTTTCAGTTAATCAATACAAAGATTTTTCTGGTAAAACAATGCAGTCTTGAATCCCAACCGCTGCACACCAATGTGAGAAATTGGCCTGGTATATGCTGTCCACTAATGAAAGTGGGCACCTTGTACCAGTCCAAACAACCCTTTTGGTGATTAGGTCAAAGATAACCTTTATTGAAAGCTATCCTAGTGGTAGCTATGGAGAGCAGCCTTCAGGCTAAGACTTGAAGGAATGTTAAGCACCTTGTTTTAACAGAATGCAACCTTATAGTATTGGTTAAATGAAAGGGAAATCACACAGTAGTTATAAAAATATGTATTTATTATATATAACACTCTCTAGTATCCTCTACACGAGGATAGAACACAAATCAAATAATACAGTTGCAAAGAATCAAACGTAAGTAGCACAATACACAGTGGGCTCCAGAGGGAGACCAAACCATATACTAAAAAAGTGGTATAAGAACCATGACTCGGGACTAGACCTAGTCTAGAAGATGTAGAATTGCTGGGACCCCAAGGCACCACCCAAGGTAAGTGAGTAGGGACCCCACGGAGGATGGGTGCAGTGTGGAAACACAGCCGTGTGCTCCGTACAATTCAAAGGGAAAGTCGCGGTTTGAAAATCAGAGATTAAGGACCCTTCCCAGCAGATTACGAAGACAACCCTTGCAACTTAAGAGTTTGAAGAGCCACCGCACCCGTGGATACCTTTGTACCAGAGTTACCGATCCCAGGGGAGCCAGTTGCATAGGTGCCAAGTGGCGTCGGAAACCCTCGTCGTTTTCAATGGATGTCGACAACGAAATGCTGCTGCGGGAAGAACGAAAAGTGTCCGGTGGAATCCAAACGTGGATTCTAAATGAGAAGAACCTGAAAATAGAGGGGACAGAGTCTGGGTCACTTTGGAGTGACGAAGGGGCTAGGTAGACGAATGCCCACCGATGTCAGGTGCTTCAGGTGTGTTGACGGTGAGCTTGACTCTTCAGCTGCGAGGACCTGGAGATGTCTAGGGTGACCAAGAGCCGAATGAGAGCTGCCCACGAAGGATGTCGAGTGCTGAGGGGTCGGTGTCCGGCTGAAGCACCATTCAAGCCTTGGCAACGGCAACAACGTAGATGGTCACGTTTAGTGTCGATCTGGCCCAGCAAGGACCAGGAGACTTACCACAGCAAGGGGAGTCAGGGCAGGCCTGGAGCAACCAGGGGAGCCCAAATAAAGCAAAGTTGACCCTCAAGTGGACCCACAGGCCAAAGGCACAGGATTCGCGAGGGGACCTCAGGCGGTTTCACAGGATACCAGCTAGCAGGGCACAGAGTGCGAGGATGCCGGAGTCCTTCTCAGAAAAGATGCGCTGGGGTCAGGGCTACAGATGGCCCAATGCATGGAATTGTTGCACGACAACAAGCATGTGCTGCTGCAAAGGGACGCGGTGCACAAGAGTACGGGTATACAGTCCCCACGAGGGATACCTGCCTCAAACTCAGTGAGAGGGCAGCTCAACCTCAGAGACCTTCAGAAACCCACCTCGTGTGTTGCTGGAGCCTTCGGAGTCCACAGGAGCTCAGGGTCAGCAAACTGGTCAGATGCATTACGGTGCCTGCGTTTGCAGGGGAGTGACTCCTTCACTCCAAGGGAGATTCTTCCCTTGTCTTGGAGGTCCACAGGGTCCTGCATGGAGCCTGTATGGATCACGGACAGTGGCGAGACTGGGGACGGCAAGGGAAGACGAAGTTGAGCCCAAGGGAGGTCCAGTGAAGTCCAGTGTATCCAGACGGTCGAAATGTAGTGGTATCTTCTTGCAGAATCTTGTCCGCGTAAAATCTAATGTCCTGTAGCCAGGTAACCCATTTTATACCCACGGGAAAGGGTTGCACAGATTCTTGGGACCGTCCTAGGGGAGGGACAGGACAGGGGGGTGGCTACACCCATGTCCTTTGTCCAGTTTCGCGCCAGAGCAGAAGCGGATGGTTCCCAGAACTGGTTTCAACTGGACTATGCACAGGGACACCAAGTGTGCCCCTCGTTCAGACTTTCTGGCACTGAGACAGTGCACCCACCCAGCCCCAATACACTAAATCCTGTCTGGGAGGTGGTAAAACCTCCCTGTGACAGGATGCCTATTGTGCTGCCTTCCCCTGCTTGAGCGCTTGGCTGAGCAGCAGAAGGGCAGCCTCGTGTCTGTGGCTGGCAGCATCCATTTTGTGCTGTACGGCTCGAGAAAGTTGGTACCGGTAGACTTAGGTACCCCCAGAACCTCGGTTCTGAGGGGAGGAATCATACCTCCCACACCAGTTACTGGTGTGGAGGTATGATTCCAAGGTGTTTGACACCAAACACGACATACTTCGTTGCAGTCGTTTTCGAGATAGCATTTACCGCGAGGTTATAATGCACCTCTACCTATATGTCTGGTAGTATCACATACAGCCCGGGAGAATGGTCTCCAAAGACTGCAGAGGGGCCCTGCTCATGCAGGAGCACCCTCTCACGCAAAACCCAGCACCCTGCCTTCAGGATTGTTAAGGCCTGCTATAGGGGTGACTTACAAAGTTTTAAGTGTAGTGATATATATAGATATAGTGAACCTATATCTAAAGTAAGTGGTGCAATCACCAACTTACACAGGCTGCTGTAGCAGACCTAGAGTTCCATTTTACATGGCCTCTCATGGGTGGCATAATACATGCTTCAGTCCATGGGAGGCCTCTGGGGTACCTATGCCCTGGGTACATGGGTACCATATACTAGGGACTTATAAGGGTACCCCAGTATCCAATCTGAAGTGTACCAAAGTACATATGTTGCAATTTTAGGGAGAAAGCAGATAGGCTGGGGCCCTGATTAGCAGGATCCCAGCCAGACTAGTCAAAACAGTGGGTGCAAAAAGCAAAAAGTGGGGGTAACCATAAGAAGCAGATCCTACTTCCTACACAACCCCCCCCAAACCAAAGGAGATGAGACTAACCTTGCCCAGTTGAGTCTTCATGTTCTAAGTGGAAATATCTGGAGAGTCCATCTGCATTGGCTTGGTTACTCCCAGGTCTATGTTCCACTGTATAGTCCATCCTCGGTAGGGAAATGGACCACCTCAAAAGTTTGGGGTTTTCACCCTTCATCTGTTTTAGCCACAAGAGGGGCTTGTGGTCAGTCTGAACAATGAAGTGAGTTCCAAACAAGTATGGCCTCAACTTCTTCAGAGCCCAAACCACAGCAAAGGCTTCCCTCTCAATAGCTGACCAACGTTTCTCTCTGGGGGTCAGTCTTCTGCTAATAAAAGCTACTGGCTGATCCTGACCCTCTGCATTCAATTGTGATAACACAGCCCCTACCCCCAACTCAGATGCATCAGTTTGAACAATGAATTGCTTGGAATAGTCAGGACTTTGCAGAATGGGAGCAGTGCACATGGCCTGCTTGAGGTCATCAAATGCCTTCTGACAGCTAACTGTCCACTGAACTTTCTTGGGCATTCTCTTTGATGTCAGGTCATTCAAGGGAGTCACTATGGACCCATAACCCTTGACAAATCTCCTGTAATACCCAGTCAGGCCCAGAAAAGCTCTGACCTTAGTCTGGGTAGTTGGAGCAACCCATTCCATTATGGTCTGGATTTTGCTCTGCAAAGGTTGAACCTGGCCTCCACCCACAAGGTGGCCCAGGTACACAACCTGACTCTGCCCTATCTGGCACTTAGTGGCCTTGATAGTGAGGCTTGCCTTTTGCAAGGCCTCCAAAACATTTTTCAGGTGGACCAGGTGATCCTCCCAGGTGGAACTAAAGACAGCAATATCATCTAGATAAGCTGCACTATAGTCTTCCAGGCCTGTGAGAACTTTGTTCACCAACCTTTGAAATGTGGCAGGTGCATTCTTCAAGCCAAAAGGCATCACCACAAATTGGTAGTGCCCACTAGGGGTTGAGAATGCTGTTTTTGGCTTGGCATCCTCATCCAGTCTGATTTGCCAGTAGCCAGCTGTAAGGTCAAAAGTACTCAGAAACTTGGCTGAGGCCAAAGTATCTATGAGTTCATCTGCCCTTGGAATAGGACGAGCATTAGACCTAGTGACTGCATTGAGTCCCCGGTAGTCAACACAAAACCTCATCTCTCTCTGACCATCCTTGGTGTGAGGTTTAGGTACCAAGACCACTGGACTAGCCCAAGGACTAGTTGAGGTCTCAATGACTCCCAATTCCAACATCTTCTGGACCTCAGTCCTGATGCAGTCCCTGACATGGTCAGGTTGTCTGTAAATCTTGTTCTTTACAGGTAGGTTTTCACCTGTGTCCACTTCATGGGTACACCAGGTGGGCTGACTTGGAGTCAGTGAGAACATCTGCCTAAACTGATTGAGGACCTTCCTGCAATCAGACTGTTGCTGCTCAGTGAGGCTGCTTGCCAAAGCTACACCATCTACTGAGCCATCATCAGGGTTCTGTGAGAGGAGGTCAGGGAGTGGGTCACTCTCTTCGTCCTGTCCCTCATCAGTAGCCATGAGCAAGCCCATGTCTGCCCTGTCAACTTAAGGCTTGAGCCTGTTCTCATGGAGCACCCTGTGGGGGCTACTGGGAGTTCCAAGGTCCACCAAGTAAGTGACCTCTCCCTTTTGATCAAGTATGGTGTGGGGTCCACTCTATCTGTCTTGGAGAGCTGATGGGGCCACAGGCTCCAGCACCCACTTTTTCTGTCCTGGCTGGTAAACAGTCAAGACAGCCTTTTGGTCATGCCAGGCCTTTTGCAATTCCTGGCTAGCCTCAAGGTCCTTGTGTCTGCTTTGTTCGCCCTAAGTTGGCAGGGTATGCCCAGACGTGGGTCCCTTGCTCACTTTGCCACTGGATTCAAGCTAGCCTTGCTGATGAGGGCTGTTAGCCCGAAACCGGTCCCAGGATGCTTGATTCCGGTCCAGGGAAGACATGGCTTGGCAGTTCGGTCTGGACTGTTCCCATGAGGCACAGGGTCAAGAATGATTTGCATATAGCTATGTCTGAACTGGGTTGGCAAAGTGAGCTAAAGAATGATGATGGATTCAACCCAGATCTGTGACTGGGGGTGAGTGTCTGAAAAGTTCCAGCACTCCATCCATCATCTCCTTGTGTTTGCTTTGTTTGCCCTAAGTTGGCAGGGTATGCCCAGACGTGGGTCCCTTGCTCCCTTTGCCACTGGATTCAAGCTAGCCTGGCTGATGAGGGCTGTTAGCTCGAAACCGGTCCCAGGATGCTTGATTCCGGTCCAGGGAAGACATGGCTTGGCAGTTCGGTCTGGACTGTTCCCATGAGGCACAGGGTCAAGACTGATTTGCATATAGCTATGTCTGAACTGGGGTGGCAAAGTGAGCTAAAGAATGATGATGGATTCAACCCAGATCTGTGACTGGGGGTGAGTGTTTGAAAAGTTTCAGCACTCCGTCCATCATCTCCTTGTGTTTGCTTTGGCAAACAGTCAAGACAGCCTTTTGGTCATGCCAGGCCTTTTGCAATTCCTGGCTAGCCTCAAGGTTTTTGGATGCCTTCTTCATATACTCAGCCATCATGGAGCGGAGACCAAGTACATAGTCCACAATATCCTGTTTAGGATATTTGAGAGGTAACTCCCATCCCTCCTTCACCAGACACAGTGGACCCCTAACTGGGTGACCAAACAAAAGTTCAAAAGGGCTGTGGCCAACCCCCTTCTGTGGCACCTCTCTGTAGGCAAAGAGAAGGCAGGGCAACAAAACATCCCATTTTCGCCTGAGCTTTTCTGGGAGCCCCATTATCATGCCCTTTGGGGTTTTGTTGAACCTTTCAACCAACCCATTGCATTGAGGATGATAGGGTGTGGTAAACTTGTAGTTGACACCACACTCTTTCCACATTGCAGTTATGTAACTAGACATAAAGTTAGTACCTCTGTCTGTTAAGACCTCCTTAGGAAAACCCACCCTGGAGAAAAACCCCAGGAGGGCCCTTGCCACCACAGGTGCTGTTGTGGTCCTAAGGGGAATAGCTTCTGGATACCTGGTAGCATGGTCCACCACCACCAGGATGTAAGAATGTCCAGATGCTGTTGGAGGGTTCATGGGACCAATTATATCAATCCCAACCCTCTCAAAGGGAACCCCCACCACAGGTAGTGGTATCAGGGGGGCCTTTGTAGTACCACCTGCCTTACCACTGGCTTGGCAGGTGAAACAGGAGCGACAAAACTCCTTTGTGTGCTCTGACATATGAGGCCAGTGAAAGTGAGGGACAAGCCTGTCCCAAGTCTTGCTTTGGCCTAAGTGTCCTGCAAGGGGAATGTCATGTGCTAGGGTGAGAAGGAAGCCCCTAATCTTCAGAGGTATAACAAACCTCCTGGTGGCACAGGCTTGGGGTCTCTACCCTCTTAATATAGAAGTCCCGCATCCCAATAGATCTTGTGAGATCCACTGACATTCCCTGCAGCCTCAGCAGCAGCTTGCTGTCTGAGGGGTTCAAGAGAGGGGCAGGTTTGCTGGTTCTGGCTCAGTTCTGCCCTGGAAGGGCCCCCTGTCCCCAAGAACTCAACCTGGTCAGGTTCAAGTTCCTCTGGGACAGTTCCTTCACAAGGCCTGGGATCAACTTCCTCAAAAGACTGATCCTCTTCCTGAGCCAGGGGGGAAGACTCGGCCTTACCCCTCCTGCTCCTCTTCTTGGAAGGCACCTGGTCTATCTTTTCAGGATCCAGGGCCTGCTCAGTGGCTTTCAGTTTGGCCTGTGACCTGGTCACAGCAAACACATCTGCAGTGATGCCCAACATTGCTGCATGAGTCCTGAGTTCTACTTCAGCCCAGGCTGAAGTCTCCAAATAATTGCCCAACAAGCATTCCACAGGGCGGTCTGAACTTACCACAACCTTCTTAGGGCCAGTTACCCCTCCCCAGGTGAAATTAACAACTGCCAAGGAATGGTCTGTCCTGACATTGCTAGCATTGGTCTCTTGGTACATCTCACCAAGTATGATCTGGTCAGGGTCCACAAGATCTTTTGTCACCATTGTGACACTTGCCCCTGTGTCCCTGTACGCTATGTCCTCCTTACCATTTATTAAAGGCTGTTGTCTGTATTTGCCCAGGTTACTGGGACTTACAAATAAGGAGGCAATGTCCATGCCTCCATCACAGACTAGAACAGCCTGAGCTGGAGTTCTGACTAGGCCAGAACCCACCTCAGAGCCCAAGGTTAACCCCACTATTCCCTTGTTCTGTGTACCACCACTTGAAACTGTGCTTGGGGGAGCAGTTGCCTTAGGGGCAGTGGTGGTAGGAGTAGAATCCTTGGCCCTTGGACAATTGGCATCTTTTGTCCAATGGGTTTTCTCTTTACAGATATGACACCAAGGTTTCCTTTTGCCTTTTCCCTTGTTGGATTGTGACTCCCCCCCAGTTGCAGGTTTTTGGGGCCCTGATGAAGACTTTTAATCTTTATTTTTGTCCCTACCCTTATCTGAGTTCTTAGAGTCTGGTTTCTTTTGGTCACCTCCATTGGTCTGGGCTTTCTGCTTCACCCTGGTTCTGACCCACTTATCTGCCTTCTTTCCCAATTATTGGGGAGAAGTCAGATCAGAGTCAACCAGGTATTGATGCAACAATTGGTTTTGGCAATTATTAAGGATCTGCTCCCTCATAATCAAGTTGTACAATCCTTTAAAATCATTCACCTTGCTACCAAGTAACCAGCCTTCCAGAGAGTTAATGGCACAATAAACAAAGTCTACCCAGTCCTGAGTCTATGTCTTCTGGGTGTCTCTGAACTTAATCCTGTACTGTTCAGTGGTTAAGCCAAACCCTTCAATGAGAGCACTCTTCAGGACTGAATAGTTATCAGCATCCTCTTCTCTTACAGTGAGGAGCTTATCTCTACCTTTGTCAGCAAAGGAGAGCCACGAGATTGCTTCCCAATGCTCTTGAGGGACCCTCTGCACTTTACAGGCCCTCTCCAAAGCAGTTATCCATTTCTGGATGTCATCCCCTACATGGAAGGGAGGGACAATCTTGCTCTGGTTCCTATGATCAAAGGTGTGTTCCCTAACCCTAGGGACACTATAGCTGCCACCATGGGATTCTAGTCCCAATTTCTTCCTAGTCTTCTGAACTTCTAGGGACTCTTTATCCAGGGCCAATTGCTGTTGCCTAAGCTTAGCTTTCTTAAGCTCTAGCAATTGGCACTCCCTGTCATAAGAGTTGTCCCTCTTGCTAGAAACAGAGGTCCCTACAGAATGCCTAGAATGATTTGACTCAGCAGAGGGAGACCTAGATCTCCTGGGTAAACTCTGCACTCTCCCTGGAGGACTAAAGTGAGCGTCCTCTTGATCCTCTTCTTCCTCTTCCCCCTGGGGATCTGAGTTGTTCAGGGGTGGATCATGTTGATCCTCCTGTCCAAGGTTGGACTCTAGGTCATAGAAGGTGTCCCCTCCTGTCCTATCTTCCTCCCCTGTACCACCCACTCTATCCTGCTCATCTGACCCAGGAGTCTTCCTAATGTCATCTAGCAGTAATGCATCTATTAGACGTTGAGTGTTGGCATTTCTCCCTGTCTTCAGTTTCCTAGATACACACATAGCTTTTAATTCAGTGAATGCAAAGCTGTCATATTTAGTAGGCAGGATGCCACCGGTGGCATTCGCAGTAGAAGACATACTATGTGAGGTGTAGGCACCTACCTAACCTAGTGGGAACTAAACTCTCTTAGGTTGGAGAAAGGGTGTGCTAGACCCTTGACTTACCCAACCCCAAGTTCAGTAGAACTTACTATCTTAAGCTAGTATTATATGTTCCTAGATACTAGTGGTTTTTCAGTTAATCAATACAAAGATTTTTCTGGTAAAACAATGCAGGCTTGAATCCCAACCGCTGCACACCAATGTGAGAAGTTGGCCTGGTATATGCTGTCCACTAATGAAAGTGGGCACCTTGTACCAGTCCAAACAACCCTTATGGTGATTAGGTCAAAGATAACCTTTATTGAAAGCTATCCAAGTGGTAGCTATGGAGAGCAGCCTTCAGGCTAAGACTTGAAGGAATGTTAAGCACCTTGTTTTACCAGAATGCAACCTTATAGTATTGGTTAAATGAAAGGGAAACCACACAGTAGTTATAAAAATATGTATTTATTATATATAACACTCTCTAGTATCCTCTACACGAGGATAGAACACAAATCAAGTAATACAGTTGCAAAGAATCAAACGTAAGTAGCACAATACACAGTGGGCTCCAGAGGGAGACCAAACCATATACTAAATAAGTGGTATAAGAACCATGACTCGGGACTAGACCTAGTCTAGAAGGTGTAGAATTGCTGGGACCCCAAGGAACCACCCAAGGTGAGTGAGTAGGGACCCCACGGAGGACGGGTGCAGTGTGGGAACACGACCGTGTGCTTCGTACAATTCAAAGGGAAAGTCGTGGTTTGAAAATCAGAGATTAAGGACCCTTCCCAGCAGATTACGAAGACAACCCTTGGAACTTAAGAGTTTGAAGAGCCACCCCACCCGTGGATACCTTTGTACCAGAGTTGCCTATCCCAGAGGAGCCGGTTGCTTAGGTGCCAAGTGTCGTCCGAAACCCTCGTCGTTTTCTATGGATGTCGACAATGAAATGCTGCTGCGGGAAGAACGAAAAGTGTCCGGTGGAATCCAAACGTGGATTCTAGATGAGAAGAACCTGAAAGCAGAGGGGAGAGAGTCTGGGTCACTTTGGAGTGACCAGGGGCTCGGTAGACAAATGCCCACCGATGTCAGGTGCTTCAGGTGTGTTGACGGTGAGCTTGACTCTTCAGCTGCGAGGACCCGGAGATGTCTAGGGCAAACAAGAGCCAGAGGCGAGCTGTCCCACGAAGGATGTCGAGTGCTGAGGGGTCGGTGTCCGGCTGGAGCACAAATCAAGCCTTGGCAACGGCAACAACGTAGATGGTCAAGTTTAGTGTCGATCTGGCCCAGCAAGGACCAGGAGACTCACCACAGGAAGGGGAGTCAGGGCAGGCCTGGAGCAACCAGGGGAGCCCAAATAAAGCAAAGTTGACCCTCAAGTGGCCCCACAGGCCAAAGGCACAGGAGTCGCGAGGGGACCTAAGGCGGTTTCACAGGATACCAGCTAGCAGAGCACAGAGTGCAAGGATGCTGGAGTACTTCTCAGAAAAGATGCGCTGGGGTCAGGGCTACAGATGGCCCAATGCATGGAATTGTTGCACTACGACAAGCATGTGCTGCCGCAAATGGACGCGGTGCACAGGAGTAGAGGTATACGGTCCCCACAAGGGATATCCGCCTCAAACTCAGTGAGAGGGCAGCTCAACCTTGGTGACCTTCAGAAACCCACCTCGTGTGTTGCTGGAGCCTTCGGAGTCCGCAAGAGCTCAGGGTCAGCAAACCGGTCAGATGCATTACAGTGCCTACGTTTACAGGGGAGTGACTCCTTCACTCCAAGGGAGATTCTTCTCTTGTCTTGGAGGTCCACAGGGTCCTGCACGGAGCCTGTATGGATCACGGACAGTGGCGAGACTGGGGACGGCAAGGGAAGACGAAGTCGAGCCCAAGGGAGGTCCAGCGAAGTCCAGCGTGACCAGACGGTTGAAGTGTAGTGTTATCTTCTTGCAGAATCTTTTCCACGTAAAATCTAATGTCCTGTAGCCAGGTAACCCATTTTATACCCAAGGGAAAGGGTTGGACAGATTCTCGGGACCCTCCTACACCCATGTCCTTTGTCCAGTTGCGCTCCAGAGCAGGAGCGGATGGCTCCCAGAACTGGTTTGAACTGGACTATGCACAGGGACACAAAGTGTGCCCCTCGTGCAGACTTTCTGGCACTGAGACAATGCACCCACCCAGCTCCAATACACTAAATCCTGCCTGGGAGGTTGTAACACCTCCCTGTGACAGGATGCCTATTGTGCTGCCTTCCCCTGCTCGAGCGCTTGGCTCAGCAGCAGAAGGGAAGACTCGTGTCTGTGGCTGGCAGCATCCATTTTGTGCTGTAAGGCTCGAGAAAGTTGGTACCGGTAGACTTAGGCTCCCCCAGAACCTCGGTTCTGAGGGGAGGAATCATACCTCCCACACCAGTTACTGGTGTGGAGGTATGATTCCAAGGTGTTTGACACCAAACATGACATACTTCGTTGCAGTCGTTTTTGAGATAGCATTTACCGCAAGGTTATGATGCACCTCTACCTATATGTCTGGTAGTATCACGTACAGCCCAGGAGAATGGTCTCCGAAGACTGCAGAGGGGCCTTGCTCATGCAGGAGCACCCTCTCACGCAAAACCCAGCACCCTGCCTTCAGGATTGTTAAGGCCTGCTATAGGGGTGACTTACAAAGTTTTAAGTGTAGTGATATATATAGATATAGTGAACCTATATCTAAAGTAAGTGGTGCAATCACCAACTTCCACAGGCTTCTGTAGCAGATCTAGAGTTCCATTTTGCATGGCCTCTCATGGGTGGCATAATACATGCTTCAGTCCATGGGAGGCCTCTATGGTACCTATGCCCTGGGTACATGGGTACCATATACTAGGGACTTATAAGGGTACCCCAGTATCCAATCTGAAGTGTACCAAAGTACATATGTTGCAATTTAATGGGAAAAAGCAGATAGGCTGGGGTCCTGAATAGCAGGATCCCAGCCAGACTAGTCAAAACAGTGGGTGCAAAAAGCAAAAAGTGGGGGTAACCATAAGAAGCAGATCCTACTTTCCTACACTTATATTCCAATAAGTAATTCTAGTTTACAAGATTATTTTAATACATATTTCCGGATTCACAGTGATGTCATGGCAGCACCGCAGCAGATCCATGAATCCCATGTGATTGAACAAGAAATACATTTGATTGGTTGAAACACCTGCCACCCTCTTCTACAGGAAGTCCCTTCCCATTTCTTCTTCTTTGGGTGTGCCTACTTAGTCCTCACATTTCCCCAACACAGGTGGGTATTTTTTCTGAAGAAAATGACATTAGGAGGAGAGAGAGCGAGCAGGAGGAAGAGCAGCAGGGAGAAGAGGAAAAAGTACCAAGACAAAAGAAATTGATTGCTTGAAGTTTCTTCTCCATTCTATCAAGAGTGTAGGAAGATGGAGTATTATGTGGGGAGGCTGGTGAAGCTCACCATGCAATACTCTCACAGAACCCAAAGATGGTCCTTTGATTGACACTGATAAATTTTTAACTCAGTCCTGGTAGAGTGGCAAAGAGCAGTCAGGCTTTACTAGAAGAACATTTGTTAAGCATTTCAGAGTACCAACATGGACGATAAGTAATTGACACGACTCAATAGAAATTCGACACCAATTCATAAAAAGAAGGTGTATTTTTATCTTAATTTAGACACTAAAATGAAGAAGATAGCATACATATAAACGGTGATATGGATTTTTTAAGTAATATAAAATCAGTACAAAATAATTCAGTGAAACCTTATCATTGCGATCAATGTGAAAAGCCACTAGTGACGATTGGTCAATTGCAGGTCAAGTGGCGTGGAACCCATACAGCACAAAGGTGATGCGGGTCCCAGGACAGACAGTTTAATTTTACCTGGCTTGTAGAGCCCGAGTGCAGAGTTGTCCCTGGTGCTGAAAAGGAGCCGGGGGGAAAGCTGCTTTTACTGCTTACCCGTTGCTACTGAAAAGAAGATGCAGAAACAACGCAATGGGGTCGCTGCTGAAGTCATACAAACATTGGGTAGAGTTCCCTCTTGGTGCAGCGTCGAGTGTAGGGGTCAGTTGCCGGGCTGGCGACCAACAAGCCTGGGCAGCAGTAAGGAGAGCAGAAGGTTACTTCGACGTCTGGTGGTCCCAGGGAACCCGGTAGCTGCCTGAAACTTTGTGGAAGGCACGACTACAGTTCTCACTATGCACTAGACCATCTGGATTTGGGCAATCTATTGGAGGGCCCGATGGACAGTGATTCTTCAGGTCCGGAGAGTTTTTTTACCTGCAGTTTAAAGGGGACTAGTGCCACTAGTCCAGTGGAGTCTGAGAGTGCTTCAGGCTCTCATGGGGTCCTTCTGTCTGGGCGAGGTGAGAGATTGCCTAGGATGAGTCTCGGTCAGGCAGTTCCAGGAGCGTTGCCACAGGGACAGAGTATCCCTCTTTTGCTATGTGCAAAGTCCTGTTGTCATCGACATGGGTCTCTTCTGGTGTCCTCTTCAAAGCAGTTGAGTCATATTTGAGGGTCTGGTGTCAGAGGGGTCCCTTAAATCTTAGATTTAGGGGAGTTTGGAGGTGTTGGAGCTAGTGGCCAATGAGCTGTTAATCCGTGCATCTAATTCACCCCTGAGGGGGCCACATCCGAGGGTGTAGGACACCTTTTCTACCCAGAACCCCCAATTTTTACCACTTTTCAAGATGGCACCCTAGAGGTGTGGCTATACCTAATTTTCCTGCCTGTCCAGGTGCAAATGTGCCTGGTGCAGGGCTGTTTACTACTCTGGGAGGCAGCATGGGTGCATATCACAGGCGATGCAGCCTTTGAAACTCACCACCTTGATGCACCACTTCACTAGCCTCCCTGGGAGGGAGGAGGTGTGACCTCCATCCTGCCCAAGCCTGTGTTCCTGACTCCTGTAAGTAATCACACTGCCTGGCAGGAGGTCAGACTCCTGTATTGGCAACAGCAAGTGTGGGCTGTCAGCCAGAGCACAGAGAAGCTGGGGCAACCAGGTGGGCAACCTCTAAGGTAGACACCTGGGTGCATGTCACATCGCCCTTGGCACAAAAATCATGTCAGGGGTGAGAAGGCACATCGTTTGATACCAAATTCAACATATTTAGTATTTAGACCGTAACATAATGGAGCTAGCAACCCTAGGTCTGCTCGGGTGCAAACTCATGTTATCATATGGACCGCTTTTCACTTATAGTTTACTTAAATGGTAAAGGCCACTATAGGGTCATATAAGCTTGCACTAAAATGTCGACACCTTGAATATAAGGCACTCTGCTCCTGGGCACAGAAGGGCTTCCTTAGGGGTGACTGACATATATTGAATTTAGTGCATTGACATTGCCACACATGGTGAGAGCAAAGTGGAAAGGGGGCAGTTTATACTGTTCCTGCAGTCTGCAATGGCAGGCCTGCTGTCATTAGTTTACTTGAGTCTCTCAGGGTGGCATAAACACTGCTGCAAGCCCTGGGGACCCCTTTACCACCCATGCCCTGGGTACCACAGGTACCATGTACTGGGGACTGGTAAGGGGGGGTAAAGTCCTTGTCAATTGGGAAGGCCAATTCACATGTAATAGTTTCAGGAAGAAAGCACTGGCACTGAACCTGGGCAGCAGGCTCCAGTGTCATAACCATCAGCATTGGAGCAAAAGGTGGGGGGTGACCATCCAAAAAGGGCACTTTCCTACAAGGTGAAAAAAAAAGTTATCACAAAGGTTGTTAGATGGAACCTATACAATAGGGAACTGTCCAGTGGGACAAATAAAAAATACTTACATTGCACAAGCAGCATGCTTAAACATCTGCAGACCACCCAACCCCATCAGCTGGCTAGAGCGGAAATCCAGAAGGATACAGCGGAGGCATCCACATTTACTGCTGCAGCGCCACTAGCTCCAGGAAAACCCAGTTCCTGCTGCCGTCACTGCAAATTATCCTGCAGTTGTACCACAGATGCTCAAAGTTGCATCCTATTGCAGTGTGCAACAAAATAATTTCAGTTGGGGAATAGTCCATAACAGCATTTGTGCAGTCTGTGGTGACCCACAAATGTTATTTTTTTGTTTTTTATAAGACTGTTTGCAAAAGTTCTGTGCGTTTCTCCAATTTATTTTTTATAATTACAGTTTGTTTAAAAAAAAGAAAGAAAACCAGTTCCAAAAACACAAACAATATTCTTTTTAGAACCACCTATTTTGTTTTAAAGAACAAAAATATATATGTTATATTATATGCTGCCATATGTCTACATATATGTCACTGTCAGTGGGTGTGTGAGTGTTTGTATGAGTGCATGAGTGGTTGTGTGAATGGCTCTGTGGGTCTCTCAATGGATGCAATAGTGGTTTTGTGGGTCTGTTAGTGGGTATGTTAGTGTGTGAATGGGTGTGTGAGTGGCTGTGCGGGTCTGTCAGGAGATGCAGTAGTGGTTTTGTACCTGTATGAGTGGATGTGTGTGTGTGTGTGAATTAGAGTGTGAGTGGGTGTGTCAGTGAGTGAATGGATATGTTAGTGTGTGAGAATGTGAATGGATGTGTGAGTCAGTGTCTGAGTGGCTGTGTGAGTGTGTGAGGAGGTACGGTAGTGGTTTTGTGGTTGTGTGAGTCGATGTGTGAGTGTGTTAATGGGCATATCAGTGGGTGTGGGAGTCTGTGAATGGGTGTGTGAGTGGATGTGTGACTGTGGTAATGTATGTATAAGTGGGTGTGCGACTGTGTGAATGGGGATGTAAGTGGCTGTGTGGGTCTGTGAGTGGGTGTTGCAGTGGTTTTGTGGGTGTGTGAATGGGTGTGTGACTCGGTGTGTGAGTGACTGTGTGGGTCAGTGACTGGATGTGCTACTGGTTTTATTTGTGTGTGCGAGTGGGTGTTTGAGTGTGTGAAAAGGTATGCCAATGGGTGTGTGTGGGCATGGATGTGTGGGTCTGTGCAGAGGTGCAGGAGTGTTGTTGTGGGTGTGTGACTGGATGTGTAAGAGTGAGGAGCTGCGGTGGTGGTTTTGAGGGTGTGTGAGTGGGTGTGTGAATGGCTGTATGGGTGTCAGAAGCCGGCTCTTTATGTGAAATACCAAAAAGAGGTATACAGTGCAAAGAGTCCAGGAATTCCCTTACGAGTGGACATGGGTTTGCTCTAGCAATCCCAAGGTGCTTTTCTAGGGGGTAGTGTGGACGAGCAGACTTAGGCTTATCAGAGAGGAGTGCTAGACATCCGCTGCACATACACAGCCAGCAAATGATATACACGACTCAATAAGGAGATCAACACCAATTTATGAAAATAGCAATTATCTTAAGGTACCAAGTTCATCAAAATCAGGTAAGCACTTTTTAAAAAAGCAGGTTCAATGAAAACTGGTTTTTGCTACTTTAAATTGGAGTTCAGCACTTTGCTGCCATGTTAACTTAGGAGGAAAACATACGGTGCATACGGTCACTTAACAATGACTTACGGACCCTTCCCCAGGTCCCAAGGGGAGTATGGGGCAAGGTCCCAGGCAACACCAACAGGTCACCTAGGGAAGCACTGGGGCATCCGGGTGCAGAGGTGTGTTTTTTGGCATCGGGTGACTTTGATACTTTAAATCATAATTGGAGCACTTTGTGGTAATGTTACCCTCTGGAGGAAAAACTTGTATTTTATTCAGGCAGTCAACAGCGACTTACGGGACCAATCTTCTGGACTTATGCTGAGTATTGGGCAAGGTACAAGGCAGCACCAACAGTTAACTTTAGGCAGCACTGGGGTGGCCGTGTGCAGAGATGCTTTACAGCGTCTGGGGGACCAGTCGGACTGAACCAACAAGGGGGCTCAACTCTTGCAATGCTCATGGAGGTGAGGGCGCCTTTGGTCCGCTTTTCCCAGGGCCAGGAGTGACAGGTACAGAGGTGTCTTGAGGCGTCTGATTTTCGTCACCTGGAGCAGTCGCAGTAGAGGGGGCCTGCAAACAGAGGCTTCAGGCAGCGCCAGGAAGTTCACAGTGGGCAAGTACAAGGTGAGCTTTGTCTCTGGAGGGCTGAGGGATCACGCTGGCACCATTGCCCACTTCAGCTTGGGCTAGGAAGCACTGGTGCAGTAGTGCCTGGCAGCCTCAGGTTTTTGTGGTTACGGAGTCTCACAGTTTTCTTTGGGGTTCTTGCAGGATAGAGGGAATCAGCTCCACTGCTCCATCGGAGTTCCTGAGTCTTTGAAGAAGTGCTGGCAGTTCCCTCAGGCTTTGGAGGATCAGCAGCTTGCAGGACAAGATGACTTTGACTCAATTGTTGAGAATAAGTGAACAGACCTGCAGGGCTGGCAGGGCCGGTGCAAAGTCTGTTGCTTCTTCTGCAGTTCTTGCTTTCACGGCTCTTCGGCTCTTCTTCTTCTTTTAGTCATCAGGATCTTATTTCCTGGTGCCAGGTCTTCCCTAAATATGGAATTTAGGGGTGTTAGGGGAGTATAGGGTAGTAGCCAATGGGCTACACCCCTGGGGTCACCATGCCCCCTAAATGACCACTTCCTGGGGGAAGTGGGCATAACCCTGTCTCAGAAATAATAAATTTACCATCACTAAGATGGTCACTTCTGAAAAGTCGCATCCACTTCAGGTAGCCCAGTTCAGTGGTGCTACTCACCTGACGGTAGATATGCCTGGCTTCCCTAGCTAATTTCCTCACCTGTCCAGGTGCCAAAGGGCTCTGGACAAAGGGGTTTGGTTTCCTCTCCTGTGGGAGAAGCCAGGTACTCATGCCAAAGGCGGTGGGCCTCTTTGAAGCGCCCCAGCGTTGAAATGCTAATCCGCAGTTCATCCTATGGAAAGGGGGTGCATAGCACTCTCTGCCTGACCCGGCTTGGTTTATGGCCCCCGAGAGCAAAGGCCCTCACCATTGAGGTTCCGAAACTCGTCTCTGGTGGCAGGCTGGATAAAACCAGTCAGTCAGCACACCAGTGGCTGGTAGGTTTTCAGGGGGCACATCTAAGGTGTCCTCTGGGTGCATGTATTACTAAATCTGACACTTGCATCAGAGCAGGTTTATTAATATGAGATGTTTGATACCAAACCTCCCTATTTTCAGTGAAGCCATCATGTAGATGGGAAACTCGTTTTCATCAGTGTCCACCACATGTGCTTACAAATGGTTTCCCTGTTCACTCATACTGGCAGTAATGGAACTGTCCAGCATGGGGACATATCTACTCAGACAGTTAGGCCCTCACATGTAGCATAGTGCACCTTCCCATAGGGCGGTAGGGCAGTAAGGCCTGCTGTGGTGGTGGCTTACTTCCACTGCATGCATGGCACACAGGCTGTGTGCCCAGTGGTGTTTTCACTTTTGTCTGTGCCAAGACACGCAGCCTGCAGCTGCAGCTGCAGCTTTTATGAGCTTGGTGAGGGGATCCTTAGGGTGGCACAATTTGTGCTGCCGCCCTTGGGGATCCTCTTTAGTACTTCAGGCCCTAGGTACAAGGCACACCATTTACTAGGGACTTTCAGAGGATACCAAAGGTATTGCCAATTGGGAAAGCAATTGCCCAGTTTTGGGAAAGAGATCTGACACTGGGGGCCTGGTTATCAGGAATCCAGTGCACTTTCAGTCGAAAACACATCAAATACCTGGCAAAAGGTGGGGTTGACCATGTAAAAAACGTCACTTTCCTACAGTGGGTCTCTGAGTGGATGTTAGAGTGGGTTCATACGTATGTGAGTGGGTGTCTGAGTGGCTGTGTGGGTATGTCAGTAGCTGTGTGAGTGACTGAATGGCTGTATTAGTGGGTGTGTAAGTAGGTGTGTGAGTGCCTATGTAGGTGTCTGAGTTGGTGTGTGAGTGCCTGTATGGGTGTGTTAGTGAGTGTGTGTAGGTGAGTAACTGTGTGAGTGTCTGTATGGGTGTGCAAGTGGGTCTTTGAATGACTGTGTGGGTATGTGAGAAGTGAGTGTCTGAATAAGTGTGTGAGTGGGTGCATGAGTGGCTGTATGAGACTATAAGTGGGTGTCTGCCTGTGTAAGTGGGTAAATGGTATATGTTTTTTATTTGTAGTGTGGAACACCCTCACAATGTAATCTAATGGAACAACACTAGAAGAGCTAATTTGTAAACCACATTACTCCAATCTGAATTACAGAGTATGTCACTGCAAAAAAGCAACACAGCATATTGCACACACTACAATTAAAAAATAAATTATTTTATCTATACTTCAAGTACTAAGCCAAAGAAACATATGCTGAAAATGAGAACTTCATCATTAGAAGCTCTACATTAACACTACTACATATATAAGACAAAGCAAAGCCTTATAAAGACACCACCATTGGTAGGCCTGATGATGCAATAAATCCTGATAATGCATCTACAATAACTAGACTATTCTACTGTCACCCTCTTCTTACCCCAGTGAAAAATTCGACTCTCTATCCTTCCCTCAGTCCTTCCATTCCACATTATAAACAATGGTACTGTTGGTGGACACTAACATACTGCTCTACCTAGGTGTGGGTTTTTGATCCACATGTCATATATTAGTTTTGAAATTTGTACTTGTAAAGCTCACTTATACCCCCAAAGGGGTGTCCTGGTGCTGTACGCATACTGCTGTGGAACCCTTCCTGGCTTTTCCCTGTGAAATGTCCACTCCTGTGCACCCCCAAGGTGAAGCCAGGCATCCCAGCGCTGTTGGGGCCGTTGTGGAGATTAAGCAAGCTATTGCCCAGAGTTGCAGAGTGGGACCCATGATTAGAATAGGCACCGAGTTGAGAATTATCAGGTCTGAGGAAATTGAGACCAAGACCCGCCGAGGCGGGAATTGAACCCTGGTCCCGGGCCAGATCTCTGCATCAGGGTCTGCCGCTCTAACCATTGAGCCACACTTCTCCACCTTTTGAGTCAGGTTGGTAAAGAGTCACTCTCTCCTAATGGTTAATGTCTTAGACTCTTACTCTGAAGATTAGGTGTTCAATCACTGTTCTTTCAATGGCACTGTGTGCTCAGTTAAAAGTGTAGGCAATGTTAAAATCTTTAATAAGGTTGGAAAATATTTTTTCTTTTCATCTTGTGTGAATATATCTCTTTTGAAGAACTTCTTACCCCAGTGAAAAAAATCAACTCTCTATCATTCCCTCTCTCTGTCCTTCCATTCCACATTATAAACAATGGTACTGTTGGTGGACACTAACATACTGCTCTACCTAGGCGTGGGTTTTTGATCCTCATGTCATATATTAGTTTTGAGTCAGGTCGGTAAAGAGTCACTCTGGCCTAATGGTTAAAGTCTTAAACTATTACTTTGAATGTTTAGTGTTCAATCCCTGGTCTTTCAATGGCACTGTGTGCTCAGTTAAAAGTGTAGGCAATGTTAGAATCCTTAATAAGGTTGGAAATTTTTTTTATTTTCATCTTGTTTGAATATATCTCTTTTGAAGAACTTCTTACCCCAGTGAAAAAAATCGAATCTCTATCGTTCCCTCTCTCAGTCCTTCCATTCCACACTATAAACAATAGTACTGTTGGTGGACACTAACATACTTCCCTACCTAGCTGTGGGTTTTGATCCGAATGTCATATATAAGTTTTGAGCCAAACTGGTAAAGAGTCATTCTGGCCTAATGGTTAAGGTCTTACTCTGAAGATTAACTGTTCAAACTCTGGTCTTTCAATGACACTGTGTGCTCAGTTAAAAGTGTAGGCAATGTTAATTTCTTTAATAAGATTGGAAAATATTTTTTCTTTTCATCTTGTTTGAATATATCTCTTTTGAAGAACTTGTTACCACTCCGAAAAAAAATCTACTCTCTATCATTCCCTCTCTCTGTCCTTCCATTCCACATTATAAACAATGGTACTGTTGGTATACACTAACATACTGCTCTACCTAGGCAAGGGTTTTTGATCCGAATGTCATATATTAGTTTTGAGTCAGGTTGATAAAGAGTCACTCGTGCCTAATGGTTAAGGTCTTAAACTCTTACCCTAAAGATTAGTTGTTTGATCCCTGGTCTTCCAGTGGCACTTTGTGCTCAGTTAAAACTGTAGGTAATGTTAATTTCTTCACTAAGGTTGGAAAATATTTTTTTCTTTTCATCTTGTTTGAATATATCTCTTTTGAAGAACTTCTGACCCCAGTGAAAAAAATCAACTATCATTCCCTCTCTGAGTCCTACCATACCACACTATAAACAGTAGTACTATTAGTGGAAACTAACATACTGCTCTACTAGGCGTGGGATTTTGATCTGAATGTCATATATGTGTTTTGAGTCAAGCTGGTAAAGAGTCCCTCTGGCCTAATGGTTATGGTCGTAGACTCTTATTCTAAAAATTAGGTGTTCAATGACACCGTGTGCTCAGTTAAAAGTGTAGGCAATGTTAATTTCTTTAATAAGGTTGGAAAATATTATTTCTTTTCATCTTGTTTGAATATATCTCTTTTGAAGGACTTCTTACCCCTGTGAAAAAAACTCTACTCTCTATCATTCCCTCTCTCTGTCCTTCCATTCCACATTATAAACAATGGTCCTGTTGGTGGACACTAACATACTGCTCTACCTACGCGTGAGTTTTTTATCTAAATGTCATAAAGAAGTTTTGAATCTAACTGGTAAAGAGGCACTCTGGCCTTATGGTTAAGGTCTTAGTTTCTTACTCTGAAGGTTTGGTGTTCAATCACTGGTCTTTCAATGGGACTGTGGGCTCAATCAAAAATGTAGCCAATGTTACTTTTTTTAATAAGGTTAGAAAATATTTTTTCTTTTCATCTTGTTTGAATATATCTCTTTTGAAGAACTTCTTACCCCTGTGAAAAAAACCTCTACTCTCTATCATTCCCTCTCTCTGTCCTTCCATTACACATTATAAACAATGGTACTGTTGGAATACATTAACATATTGCTCTACCTAGGTTTTGGTTTTTGATCTGCATGTCATATATTAGTTTTGAGGCAAGCTGATAAAGAGTCACTCTGTCTTAATGGTTAAGGTCTTAGACTCTTGCTTTGAAAATTAAGATAAGTGTTCAATCCCTGGTCTTTCAATGGGTCTGTGTGCTCTGTTAAAAGTGTAGGCAATGATAATTTCTTTAATAAAGATGAAAAATATCTTTTCTTTTCATCTTGTTTGAATATATCTCTTTTGAAGAACTTCTTACCCCTCTGAAAAAGAATCTACTCTTTATGATTCCCTCTCTCTGTGCTTCCATTCCTCATTATAAACAATGGTACTGTTAGTGGACACTAATATACTGCTCTACCTAAGCGTGGGTTATTGATCTAAATGCCATATATAAGTTTTGAGTCAATCTGGTAAAGAGTCAATGTGGCCTAATGGTTAAAGTCTTAGACTCATACTCCGAAGATTAGGTGTTCAATCCCTCGTCTATCAATGGCACCGTGTGCTCAGTTATAAGTCTAGACAATGTTAATTTCTTTAATAAGGTTGGAAAATATTATTTCTTTTCATCTTGTTTGAATATATCTCTTTTGAAGAACTTCTTACCCCTGTGAAAAAAACTCTACTCTCTATCATTCCCTCTCTCTGTCCTTCCATTCCACATTATAAACAATGGTCCTGTTGGTGGACACTAACATATTGCTCTACCTAGGAGTGGGTTTTTGATCTACATGCCATATATTAGTTTTGAGTCAAACTGATAAATGGTCACTCTTGCCTACTGGTTAAGGCAGTGGTTCCCAATCTGTGCGCCGCAGCACCCCAGTTCGCCATAAAATCTAGTTATGGGCGACGCGCCACAAGGAGCACAGTTTCGGAACCACACATTCCTGGTCTGCTAAATGCTTCTGCATTTTATAATAAATTGCATTTCCAGTTGAGAGTCTACACGTCGTTTCTCATAAAATTCTTGGCGTGTGCTGCCATCTAGTGGTTGCTTTCCAAATAAGTCTCGCAGAGAATCGGCCATAATTATGGCAGAAGGCAAGAAGTGGGCCCAAGTTCTTGTGTCTGAAGGAGTGAAAGCGTAACAACAGATAAACAGCTCCTGGTAAGTTTTCTAGTTCATAAGGGCATCACCTGTCCAACCAGTCCTTCTTTCCAAGGCTCACTTATTCATGAGCAATTCCCCGCCTATTATTCTGGGCTAGACTGTACAGAGGGCTCAAAACCCAACTGCCCCCGCTGGCCTCTTTACATGCTGCACCAAATCATTTTAACCGGAGTTGGACTCTTAGTATATCAGGCTCCTTCTTCCCCTGGGGCAGTTATTTATAAAGTCCAGCTCAAAGTCACTTCACGATTTTCCAATATTTAATTTGCAAAATAATGTCACAGGTGCTAACATCCAGAGCAGATATCATTTTTTTTCCCCTCCTGCAAAATAAATCCACACGTTTCATGTTTCACTTTTTGACCAGATGAGAGTGGCGCCCTGATGATCAATGAACGTCTTTTTTGTGCCTTTAACAGACCCTGCCAAGGTGTAGTATAACCAAGTCTTTATTAAAGATTCTTCTGCGAGGTGGTGTCCAATACTTTGTATTTCATGCGCACTGTGTATTTGCACACATGCAATCAGGTCTATTTTAGTCCAATAAAGCACACTATTTGAGTGAGTGAATGATAATATCCTTAAGATCATTAGTAAAGTAAAACGGTTTCACTTGGCAGTGAGGGAGTTCACAGGAGCCCATTTCTCACACGAGACGACATCACTCAGTAAAGTATCACACCAGCATGGCAGAACATGGCAGCAATGCATGGTATGTAATGTGCATTTGGTGTTAATTATTGAATTCCTTATATAGCAAATTGTTAATGTTATTTTCGTTCATGAATTCCTCCTATGTGCACAGCTTTCTTTGTAACTACGGTGGTCTAAGGAACCCACAGGCAAAATGGTCAATTACTTAGGATACATCTTTGATTATAATAAATTCATTGTAATTACTTTCAGGGAGAAAAATTAAGTACTCCCAAGTCCGGGCTTACATCCCCTCACCCACCCAAAAAAGTAACATAATGGGGAGCCATGCCCAACGACCAATAGGTCAAGGGAGCCGCAGGTCAAAAAGTTTGGGAACCACTGGTTAAGGTCTTAAACTCTTACTCTGAAAGTTAGTTGTTCAATCCCTGGTCTTTCAATGGGACTGTGTGCTCAGTTAAAAGTGTAGGCAATGTTAATTTCTTTAATAAGATTGGAAAATATTTTTTCTTTTCATCTTGTTTGAATATATCTCTTTTGAAGAACTTCTTACCCCTCTGAAAAAAAATCTGCTCTCTATCATTCCCTCTCTCTGTCCTTCCATTCCACATTATAAAAAATGGTACTGGTAGTGGACACTAACATACTGCTCTACCTAAGCGTGGGTTATTGATCTAAATGTCATATACAAGTTTTGAGTCAAGCTATTAAAGAGTCACTCTGGCCTAATGGTTAAGGTCGCAGACTCTTACTCTGAAGTTTATGTGTTCAATGACAGGGTGTACTCAGTTAAGAGTGTAGGCAATGTTAATTTCTTTAATAAGGTTGGGAAATATTTTTTCTTTTCATCTTGTTTGAATATTTCTCTTATGAAGAACTTCATACCCCTCTGAAAGAAAATCTACTCTCTATCATTCCCTCTCTCTGTACTTCCATTCCACATTATAAACAATGGTACTGTTGGAATACACTAACATATTGTTCTACCTAGGTCTTGGTTTTTGATCCGCATGTCATATATTAGTTTTGAGGCGGGCTGTTAATGAATCAATCTGGCCTAATGGTTAAGGTTAAGGTCTTGGTCTCTTATTCTGAAGATTACGTGTTTGATCCCTGGTCTTTCAGTGGCACTGTATGATCAGTTAAAAGTGTAGCCAATGTTTATTTCTTTAATAAGGTTGGAAAATATATTTTCTTTTTATCTTGTTTGAATATATCTCTTTTGAAGAACTTATTACCCCAGTGAAAAAGATTGACTCTCTATCGTTCCCTCTCTCAGTCCTTCCGTTCCACACTATAAACAATAGTACTGTTGGTAGACACTATCATATTGCTCTACCTAGGCGTGGGTTTTTGATCTGCATGCCATATATTAGTTTTGAGTCAAACTTGTAAAGGGGCACTCTTGCCTAATGGTTAGGGTTTTAGACTCTTACTCTGAAAGTTAGGTGTTCAATCCCTGGTATTTCAATGGGACTGTGTGCTCAGTTAAAAGTGTAGGCAATGTTAATTTCTTTAATAAGGTTGGAAAATATTTCTTCTTTTCATCTTGTTTGAATGTTTCTCTTTTGAAGAACTTCTTACCCCTCTGAAAAAAAATCTACTCTCTATCGTTCCCTCTCTCTGTCCTTCCATTCCACATTATAAACAATGGTACTGTTAGTGGACACTAACATACTGCTCTACCTAAGCGTGGGTTATTGATCTAAATGTCATATATAAGTTTTGAGTCACTTTGGTGAAGAGTCACTCTGGCCTAATGGTTACGGTCTTACACTCTTACTCTGAAGATTGGATGTTCAATGGCAGGGTGTACTCTGTTAAAAGTGTAGGCAATGTTAATTTCTTTAACAAGTTTGGAAAATATTTTTTCTTTTCATCTTGTTTGAATATATCGCTTTTGAAGAACTTCTTACCCCAGTGAAAAAAAATGACTCTCTATCGTTCCCTCTCTCAGTCCTTCCATTCCACACTATAAACAATAGTACTGTTGGTGGACACTAACATACTGCTCGACCTACGTGCAATTTTTTTGATCTGAATGTCATATATAAGTTTAGAGTCATACTAGTAAAGAGTCACTCTGGCCTACTGGTTAAGGTCTTAGACTCTTACTTTGAAGATTAGGAGTTCAATACCTGGTCGTTCAATAGCAGGATGTGTTCAGTTAAAAGTGTAGGCAATGTTAATTTCTTTAATAGGGATGGAAAACATTTTTTCTTTTCATCTTGTTTGAATATATCTCTTTTGAAGAACTTCTTACCCTTCTGAAAAAAACCTCTACTCTCTATCATTCCCTCTCTCCTTCCATTCCACATTATAAACAATGGTACTGTTGGAATACACGAACATATTGCTCTACCTAGGTCTTGGTTTTTGATCCGCATGTCATATATTAGTTTTGAGGAAGGCTAGTAAAGAGTCACTTTGGCCTAATGGTTAAGGTCTGAGACTCTTATTCTGAAGATTAGTTGTTCAATCCCTGGTCTTTCAATAGCATTGTATGCTCTATTAAAAGTGTAGGCAATGTTTATTTCTTTAATAAGGTTGGAAAATGTTTTTTCTTTTCATCTTGTTTGAATATATCTCTTTTGAAGAACTTCTTACCCCTCTGAAAAAA
The DNA here is from genome assembly GCA_963921515.1 of Calotriton arnoldi. Lineage (NCBI taxonomy): Eukaryota > Metazoa > Chordata > Amphibia > Caudata > Salamandridae > Calotriton > Calotriton arnoldi. Next base: position 485,517 of record CAWUFW010011293.1, read on the forward strand.
AGTCTACTCTCTATCATTCCCTCTCTCTGTCCTTCCATTCCACATTATAAACAATGGTACTGTTAGTGGACACTAACATACTGCTCTACCTAAGCGTGGGTTATTGATCGAAATGTCATATATAAGTTTTTAGTCAAGCTGGTAAAGAGGCACTCTGGCCTAATGGTTAAGGTTTCAGACTCTTATTCTGAAAATTAGGTGTTTGATCCCTGGTCTTTCAGTGTCACTGTGAGATCGGTTAAAAGTGTACACAATGTTAATTTCTTTAATAAGGTTAGAAAATATTTTTTCTTTTCATCGTGTTTGAATATATCTCTTTTGAAGAACTTCTTACCCCTCTGAAAGAAAATGAACTCTCTATCATTCCCTCTCTCTGTACTTCCATTCCACATTATAAACAATGGTACTGTTAGTGGACACTAACATACTGCTCTACCTAAGCGTGGGTTATTGATCTAAATGTCATATATAAGTTTTGAGAAAAGTTGGTAAAGAGTCACTCTAGCCTAATTGTTAAGGTCTTAGACTCTTACTCTGAAAATTAGGATTTCGATCCCTGGTCTTTCAATGGCAATGTGTAATCATTTAAAAGTGTAGGCAATGTTAATTTCTTTAATAAGGTTGGAAAATATTTTTTCTTTTCATCTTGTTTGAATATATCTCTTTTGATGAACTTCTTACCACTCTGAAAAAAACCTCTACTCTCTATCATTCCCTCTCTCTGTCCTTCCATTCCACATTATAAACAATGGCACTGTTGGAATACACTAACATATTGCTCTACATAGGTCTTGGTTTTTGATCCGCATGTCATATATTAGTTTTGAAGGATGCTGGCAAAGAGTCACTCTGGCCTAATGGTTAAGGTCTGACACTCTTTCTTTGAAGATTAGGTGTTGAATCCCTGGTCTTTCAATGGCATTGTGTGCTCCGTTAAAAGTGTAGGCAATGTTAATTTCTTTAATAAAGTTGGAAAATATTTTTTCTTTTCATCTTGTTTGAATATATCTCTTTTGAAGAACTTATTACCCCAGTGATAAAAATTGACTCTCTATCGTTCCCTCTCTCAGTCCTTCCCTTACACACTATAAACAATAGTACTGTTAGTGGACACTAATATACTGCTCTACCTAAGCGTGGGTTATTGATCTAAATGCCATATATAAGTTTTGAATCACTCTGGTAAAGAGTCAATGTGGCCCAATGGTTAAAGTCTTAGATTCTTACTCTGAAGATTAGGTGTTCAATCCCTGGTATTTCAATGGGACTGTGTGTTCAGTTAAAAGTGTAGGCAATGTTAATTTCTTTAATAAGCTTGTAAAATATCTTTTCTTTTCATCTTGTTTGAATATATCTCTTTTGAAGAACTTCTTACCCCTCTGAAAAAAAATCTACTCTCTATCATTCCCTCTCTCTGTCCTTCTATTCCACATTATAAACAATGGTACTGTTAGTGGACACTAACATACTGCTCCACCTAAGCTTGGGTTATTGATCTTAATGCCGTATATACATTTTGAGTCAATCTGATAAAGAGTCAATGTGGCTTAGTGGTTATGGTCTTAGATGTTTACTCTGAAGACTAGGTGTTCGATCCCTTGTCTTTCAATGTCTCTGTGTGCTCAGTTAACAGTGTAGGCAGTGTTAATTTCTTTAATAAGGTTGGAAAATATTATTTCTTTTCATCTTGTTTGAATACATCTCTTTTGAAGAACTTCTTACCCCTGTGAAAAAAACTCTACTCTCTATCGTTCCCTCTCTCTGTCCTTCCATTCCACATTATAAACAATGGTCCTGTTGGTGGACACTAACATACTGCTCTACCTACGCGTGAGTTTTTGATCTGAATGTCATATATAAGTTTTGAGTCGAACAGATAAAGAGTCACTCTGGCCTAATGTTTAAGGTGTTAGACTCTTACTCTGAAGATTATCTGTTCAACCCCTGGTCTTTCAAAGAGACCGTGTGCTCAGTAAAAAGTGTAGACAATGTTAATTTCGTTAATAATGTTGGAAAATATTTTTTCTTTTCATCTTGTTTAAATATATCTCTTTTGATGAACTTCTTACCTCTCTGAAAAAACCTCTACTCTCTATCATTCCCTCTCTCTGTCCTTCCATTACACATTATAAACAATGGTACTGTTGGAATACATTAACATATTGCTCTACCTAGGTTTTGGTTTTTGATCTGCATGTCATATATTAGTTTTGAGGCAAGCTGATAAAGAGTCACTCTGTCTTAATGGTTAAGGTCTTAGACTCTTGCTTTGAAAATTAGGATAAGTCTTTAATCCCTGGTCTTTCAATGGGTCTGTGTGCTCTGTTAAAAGTGTAGGCAATGATAATTTCTTTAATAAAGATGAAAAATATCTTTTCTTTTCATCTTGTTTGAATATATCTCTTTTGAAGAACTTCTTACCCCTCTGAAAAAGAATCTACTCTTTATGATTCCCTCTCTCTGTGCTTCCATTCCTCATTATAAACAATGGTACTGTTAGTGGACACTAATATACTGCTCTACCTAAGCGTGGGTTATTGATCTAAATGCCATATATAAGTTTTGAGTCAATCTGGTAAAGAGTCAATGTGGCCTAATGGTTAAAGTCTTAGACTCATACTCCGAAGATTAGGTGTTCAATCCCTCGTCTATCAATGGCACCGTGTGCTCAGTTATAAGTCTAGACAATGTTAATTTCTTTAATAAGGTTGGAAAATATTATTTCTTTTCATCTTGTTTGAATATATCTCTTTTGAAGAACTTCTTACCCCTGTGAAAAAAACTCTACTCTCTATCATTCCCTCTCTCTGTCCTTCCATTCCACATTATAAACAATGGTCCTGTTGGTGGACACTAACATATTGCTCTACCTAGGAGTGGGTTTTTGATCTACATGCCATATATTAGTTTTGAGTCAAACTGATAAATGGTCACTCTTGCCTACTGGTTAAGGCAGTGGTTCCCAATCTGTGCGCCGCGGCACCCCAGTTCGCCATAAAATCTAGTTATGGGCGACGCGCCACAAGGAGCACAGTTTCGGAACCACACATTCCTGGTCTGCTAAATGCTTCTGCATTTTATAATAAATTGCATTTCCAGTTGAGAGTCTACACGTCGTTTCTCATAAAATTCTTGGCGTGTGCTGCCATCTAGTGGTTGCTTTCCAAATAAGTCTCGCAGAGAATCAGCCATAATTATGGCAGAAGGCAAGAAGTGGGCCCAAGTTCTTGTGTCTGAAGGAGTGAAAGCGTAACAACAGATAAACAGCTCCTGGTAAGTTTTCTAGTTCATAAGGGCATCACCTGTCCAACCAGTCCTTCTTTCCAAGGCTCACTTATTCATGAGCAATTCCCCGCCTATTATTCTGGGCTAGGCTGTACAGAGGGCTCAAAACCCAACTGCCCCCGCTGGCCTCTTTACATGCTGCACCAAATCATTTTAACCGGAGTTGGACTCTTAGTATAGCAGGCTCCTTCTTCCCCTGGGGCAGTTATTTATAAAGTCCAGCTCAAAGTCACTTCACGATTTTCCAATATTTAATTTGCAAAATAATGTCACAGGTGCTAACATCCAGAGCAGATATCATTTTTTTCCCCTCCTGCAAAATAAATCCACACGTTTCATGTTTCACTTTTTGACCAGATGAGAGTGGCGCCCTGATGATCAATGAACGTCTTTTTTGTGCCTTTAACAGACCCTGCCAAGGTGTAGTATAACCAAGTCTTTATTAAAGATTCTTCTGCGAGGTGGTGTCCAATACTTTGTATTTCATGCGCACTGTGTATTTGCACACATGCAATCAGGTCTATTTTAGTCCAATAAAGCACACTATTTGAGTGAGTGAATGATAATATCCTTAAGATCATTAGTAAAGTAAAACGGTTTCACTTGGCAGTGAGGGAGTTCACAGGAGCCCATTTCTCACACGAGACGACATCACTCAGTAAAGTATCACACCAGCATGGCAGAACATGGCAGCAATGCATGGTATGTAATGTGCATTTGGTGTTAATTATTGAATTCCTTATAAAGCAAATTGTTAATGTTATTTTCGTTCATGAATTCCTCCTATGTGCACAGCTTTCTTTGTAACTACGGTGGTCTAAGGAACCCACAGGCAAAATGGTCAATTACTTAGGATACATCTTTGATTATAATAAATTCATTGTAATTACTTTCAGGGAGAAAAATTAAGTACTCCCAAGTCCGGGCTTACATCCCCTCACCCACCCAAAAAAGTAACATAATGGGGAGCCATGGCCAACGACCAATAGGTCAAGGGAGCCGCAGGTCAAAAAAGTTTGGGAACCACTGGGTTAAGGTCTTAGACTCTTACTCTGAAAGTTAGTTGTTCAATCCCTGGTCTTTCAATGGGACTGTGTGCTCAGTTAAAAGTGTAGGCAATGTTAATTTCTTTAATAAGATTGGAAAATATTTTTTCTTTTCATCTTGTTTGAATATATCTCTTTTGAAGAACTTCTTACCCCTCTGAAAAAAAATCTGCTCTCTATCATTCTTCTCTCTCTGTCCTTCCATTCCACATTATAAAAAATGGTACTGGTAGTGGACACTAACATACTGCTCTACCTAAGCGTGGGTTATTGATCTAAATGTCATATACAAGTTTTGAGTCAAGCTATTAAAGAGTCACTCTGGCCTAATGGTTAAGGTCGCAGACTCTTACTCTGAAGATTAGGTGTTCAATCCCTTGTCATTCAATGGCACTGTGTGCTCAGTTGAAAGTATATGCAATGTTAGTTTCTTTAATAACGATGGAAAATATTTTTTCATTTCATCTTCTTTGAATATATCTCTTTTGAAGAACTTCTTACCCCAGTGAAAAAAATTGACTCTCTATCGTTCCCTCTCTCAGTCCTTCCATTCCACACTGTAAACAATAGTACTGTTGGTGGGCACTATCATATTGCTCTACCTAGGCATGGGTTTTTGATCTGCATGCCATATATTAGTTTTGAGTCAAACTGGTAAAAGATCACTCTTACCTAATGGTTAAGGTCTTAGACTCTTACTCTCAATGTTAAGTGTTCAATTCCTAGTCATTCAATGGGACTGTGTGCTCAGTTAAAAGTCTAGGCAATATTAATTTCTCTAATAAGGTTGGAAAATATTTTTTCTTGTTTGAATATATCTCTTTTGAAGAACTTCTTACCCCTCTGAAAAAAAATCTACTCTCTATCATTCCCTCTCTCTGTCCTTCCATTCCACATTATAAACAATGGTACTGTTAGTGGACACTAACATACTCCTCTACCTAAGTGTGGGTTATTGATCTAAATGTCCTATATAAGTTTTGAGTCAAGCTGATAAAGAGTCACTCTGGCCTAATGGTTAAGGTCTGAGACTCTTATTCTGAAGATTAGTTGTTCAATCCCTGGTCTTTCAATAGCATTGTATGCTCTATTAAAAGTGTAGGCAATGTTTATTTCTTTAATAAGGTTGGAAAATGTTTTTTCTTTTCATCTTGTTTGAATATATCTCTTTTGAAGAACTTCTTACCCCTCTGAAAAAAAGTCTACTCTCTATCATTCCCTCTCTCTGTCCTTCCATTCCACATTAGAAACAATGGTACGGTTAGTGGACACTAACATACTGTTCTACCTAAGCTTGAGTTATTGATCTAAATGCCATATATAAGTTTTGAGTCAAGCAGGTAAAGAGTCAATGTGGCCTAATGGTTAAGGTCTTAGACTCTTACTCTGAAGATTAGGTGTTCAATCCCTTGTTGTTCAATGGCACTGTGTGCTCAGTTGAAAGGATATGCAATGTTAGTTTCTTTAACAACGATGGAAAATATTTTTTCATTTCATCTTCTTTGAATATATCTCTTTGAAGAACTTCTTACCCCAGTGAAAAAAATTGACTCTCTATCGTTCCCTCTCTCAGTCCTTCTATTCCACACTGTAAACAATAGTACTGTTGGTGGGCACTATCATATTGCTCTACCTAGGCATGGGTTTTTGATCTGCATGCCATATATTAGTTTTGAGTCAAACTGGTAAAAGATCACTCTTATCTAATGGTTAAGGTCTTAGACTCTTACTCTGAATGTTAAGTGTTCAATTCCTAGTCATTCAATGGGACTGTGTGCTCAGTTAAAAGTCTAGGCAATATTAATTTCTCTAATAAGTTTGGAAAATATTTTTTCTTGTTTGAATATATCTCTTTTGAAGAACTTCTTACCCCTCTGAAAAAAAATCTACTCTCTATCATTCCCTCTCTCTGTCCTTCCATTCCACATTATAAACAATGGTACTGTTAGTGGACACTAACATACTCCTCTACCTAAGTGTGGGTTATTGATCTAAATGTCCTATATAAGTTTTGAGTCAAGCTGATAAAGAGTCACTCTGGCCTAATGGTTAAGGTCCTAGACTCTTACTCTGAAAATTAGGTGTTTAATACCTGGTCTTTCAATGTGTGGGTGTACTCAGTTAAAAATGTATGCAATGTTAATTTCTTTAATAAGAATGGAAAATATTTTTTCTTTTCATCTTGTTTGAATATATCTCTTTTGAAGAACTTCTTACCCCTCTGAAAAAACCTCTACTCTCTATCATTCCCTCTCTCGGTCCTTCCATTCCACATTATAAACAATGGTACTGTTGGAATACACTATCATATAACTGTACCTAGTCGTGGGTTTTGATCTGTATGTCATATATTAGTTGTGAGTCAAACTGATAAAGAGGCACCCTGACCTAATGGTTAAGGTCTTAGACTCTTAATCTGAAGATTAGGTGTTCGAAACCTGGTCTTTGAATGGGACGGTGTGCTCAGTTAAAAGTGTAGGCAATGTTAATTTCTTTAATAAGGTTGGAATATATCTTTTCTTTTCATCTTGTTTGAATATATCTCTTTTGAAGAACTTCTTACCCCTCTGAAAAAAACCTCTACTCTCTATCATTCCCTCTCTCAGTCCTTCCATTCCACATTATAAACAATAGTACTGTTGGTGGACACTATCATATTGCTCTGCCTAGGCGTGGGTTTTTGATCTGCATGCCATATATTAGTTTTGAGTCAATCTGGTAAAGGGTCACTCTTGCCTAATGGTTAAGGTCTTAGACTCTTACTCTGTGGGTCAGGTGTTCAATCTACCTAGGTGTTGGTTTTTGATCCGCATGTCATATATTTGTTTTGAGGTAGGTTGGTAAAGAGTCAATCTGGCCTAATGGTTAAGGTTGAGGTCTTGGTATCTTATTCTGAAGATTAGGTGTTTGATCCCTGGTCTTTGAGTGGCACAGTGTGATCAGTTAAAAGAGTAGGCAATGTTTATTTCTTTAATAAGGATGGAAAATAGTTTTTCTTTTCATCTTGTTTGAATATATCTCTTTTGAAGAACTTATTACCCCAGTGAAAAAAATTGACTCTCTATCGTTCCCTCTCTCAGTCCTTCCCTTCCACACTATAAACAATAGTACTGTTGGTAGACACTATCATATTGCTCTACCTAGGCATGGGCTTTTGATCTGCATGCCATATATTAGTTTTGAGTCAAACTTGTAAAGGTTCATTTTTGCCTAATGGTTAAGGTTTTAGACTCTTACTCTGAAAGTTAGGTGTCCAATCCCTGGTATTTCAATGGGACTGTATGCTCAGTTAAAAGTGTAGGCAATGTTAATTTCTTTAATAAGGTTGGAAAATATTGTTTCTTTTCATCTTGTTTGAATATATCTCTTTTGAAGAACGTATTACCCCAGTGAAAAAAATTGACTATCGTTGGAATGCACGAACATATTTCTCTACCTAGGTCTTGGTTTTTATCCGCATGTCGTATATTAGTTTTGAGGCAGGCTGGTAACGAGTCACTCTGGTCTAATGGTTAAGGTCTGAGACTCTTACTCTGAAGATTCGGTGTTCAATCCCTGGTCTTTCAATTGGACTGTGTGCTCAGTTAGAAGTGTAAACAATGTTAATTTCTTTAATAAGGTTGGAAAATATCTTTTCTTTTCATCTTGTTTGAATATATCTCTTTTGAAGAACTTCTTACCCCCCTGAAATAAAATCTACTCTCTATAATTCCCTCTCTCTGTACTTCCATTCCACATTATAAACAATGGTACTGTTAGTGGACACTAACATACTGCTCTACCTAGGCATGGGTTATTGATCTAAATGTCATATATAAGTTTTGAGGGAGGTTGGTATAATGTCTCTCTGACCTAATGGTTAACGTCTTAGACTCTTACTCTGAAGATTAGGTATTCGATCCCTGCTCTTTCAATGACATTGTGTGCTTATTTATAAGGGTAGGCAATGATAATTTCTTTAATAAGGTTGGAAAATATTTTTTCTTTTCATCTTCTTTGAATATTTCTCTGTTGAAGAACTTCTTACCCCTCTGAAAAAAACCTCTACTCTATCATTCCCTCTCTCTGTCCTTCCATTCCACATTATAAACAATGGTACTGTTGGAATACACTAACATATTGCTCTACCTAGGTCTTGGTTTTTGATCCGCATGTCATATGTTAGTTTTGAGGCATGCTGGTAAAGAGTCACTCTGGCCTAATGGTTAAGTTCTGAGACTTTTACTCTGAATATTAGGGCTTCAATCCCTGGTTTTTTAAAGGCATTGTGTGCTCTGTTAAAAGTGTAGGCAATGTTTAATAAGGTTGGAAAATATTTTTTCTTTTCATCTTGTTTGAATATATCTCTTTTGAAGAACTTATTACCCCAGTGAAAAAAATTGACTCTCTATCGTTCCCTCTCTCAGTCCTTCCCTTCCACACTCTAAACAATAGTACTGTTGGGGGACACTATCATATTGCTCTACCTAGGCGTGGGTTTTTGATCTGCATGCCATATATTAGTTTTGAGTCATACTTGTAAAGGGTCACTCTTGCCTAATGGTTAAGGTCTTAGACTCTTACTCTGAAGGTAAGGTGTTTAATCCTTGTTATTTCAATGGGACTGTGTGCTCTGTTAAAAGTGTAGGCAATGTTAATTTCTTTAATAAGGTTGGAAAATATTTTTTCTTTTCATCTTGTTTGAATTTATCTCTTTTGAAGAACGTATTACCCCAGTGAAAAAAATTGACTCTCTATCGTTCGCTCTCTCAGTCCTTCCATTCCACACTATAAACAATAGTACTGTTGGTGGACACTATCATATTGCTCTACCTAGGCGTGGGTTTTTGATCTGCATGCCATATATTAGTTTTGAGCGATACTGGTAAAGGGTCACTCTTCCCTAATGGTTAAAGTCTTAGACTCTTATTCTGAAGGTTAAGTGTTCAAACCCTGGTCTTTCGATTGGACTGTGTGCTCAGTTATTAGTGTAAACAATGTTAATTTCTTTAATAAGGTTGGAAAATATTTTTTCTTTTCATCTTGTTTGAATATATCTCTTTTGAAGAACTTCTTACCCCTGTGAAAAAAACTCTACTCTCTATCATTCCCTCTCTCTGTCCTTCCATTCCACATTATAAACAATGATACTGTTAGTCAGACCTCCCAGGATATAGCGGCATGGATTAGCAAATTTAGCGGCACAAATATGGAAATTTAGCGGCACAAATCTGGAAATTTAGCGGCATTTTGCGCCACTTTATTTTGCAATTTTTCCTACAACAAACACTGATATCTTAGTTTTTCTGAGTTATTTTACAACATGAAGCTATGTATATTTGGTTTATTTACAATTTAGACAATTTGTTTTGCTTCAAGGCTACATATAGGACATAAACATGTTATTGAATAAATGCCCACGGAACCTGTATGCTTGTTGTGTTAATCTTGGCCATGTATGTGCAGTTCTTCTGAGCAGTCCAAATCTAGCCCTATATTGTGCTGCTGATTATAATGCAAAAACAATAATGCCCGGATGGATTGCCCCGAGAGGGACCGTCGTCTGGCTGGCAGAATATTTTTGTAGATGCTGTTGCTCCTTTCAGCATCTGCAGAACTGGTCACACAATCCTTGTACACAGCTGCAAGCTGTGAAAGGGCAGGAATGCGGTCAGCCATCCCACGCCAAAAGAGGTCAGTGTCAATCACCCCAGAAACAGATGCCTGTACTGCTTCCAGGCCTACATGTTCAAAGTAGAGGCGAAGCTCCTGATCGGGAACTTCGCTCAAACCAGGGATGGCTGAATATGCACTCTTGTCCTTAGGCAGGATGCAGAGTCGTGCAGGATTGAAAAGGCTCACTTGCTTCAAGAATCCAATGCCTGGTTGGGCCTCCCCCATGTATTTGCCCACCTTTTCCACAGAATTTTCAAAAGCTTCATTAAGCTGGGCTGTCATCTTTTTTTCTGTGTCAGAGATAATTTAGCCCCTGCAGTGGTCTGTAGAAATGGTTGTAGTGACTCCACAGTGAGGACTGAATTGTTTGTTAGGTTCATGTGGAGGTACTCCAAATAATCATACACCTTCATTGTCACTGGTGTCTGACTCTGGAATAAGTCCATCAGATGTAAAATGTTTTGGCATTTTTCTGCCACAATCTCCAATTGAACTTTAATGCAGTTTCTTTGGTCGCTGTTCAAAATCCTTTGCAGATTTTCAAGGGAATCTGGGGAGACTTGCTGAGTTGCATCTCCGACTCAACAAACCCATCATAGGCCTCAAAGTGCTTGCAGTGGTACTGAACAGCAGCAAACCAAGAATTCCACCGGGTACTGCAAGGGTCAGGTGCCATCCGTGGTTTCATCCCATGGTTCTCAGCAAGATGGTGCAGGTACCTTCTCTTTCTGCTACCGGCCATGTAAAAGATGCGCAAGAAGTACAGAAGGAAAGCATTTAGCTCCACAAAAGGCTTCCTAAATGACTCTCCAATAAGGTTCATTATGTGTGCCAAGCAGGTGATATGTATGGAGTTTGTATACAGATTTCTCAACACAGTGTTGTATGCCTTGAGCATGTATGCCACATTGTCAGTGTTAAAGGAAATAACGTTCTGAAAGGCTATGCTGTACTCTGTGAGCACCTTCACAACTGCTTGCGCTACAGTCCCATGGTTGCACTGTGAGAGGAACACTGTGTCTGCTAGGTGGGTGTGGATCTGACGGCCACCCTGCGCAGAGACCACTGCAAATAACACATTCAATACACACCGCCCTTCGACATCAGGTGTTTCATCAAATATAAAACTGATCTTTTGATCTTGCAAGTGTTCTTTCAGCTTGTTCTTGGCTCCTATATATCTCTCTGGGAGATAACGTTCTTGAAGATGATGACTTCCAGGTATCGCTCCACCATTTCGTACTCGCTCGTGGAGAAACTTGCGCAACACAGGGTGGTCGGTTTTGCTCAGCAGAATGTTCAGCGCTGTGCAGACATTGACCCACTCACTTATAATTTCCTGGTTTGAGGCACCGGCAGCTGTACTCTTTGTGAAAAGTGAGTTCACAGTCATCTGACGGGCACGTTTTGGCGAAGAGTGAACAGCGCTTCAAGCGTTTTTGTGACCGCACATGCATATCGACTGTGTGTTTCCGGATGTGGTCCACCGCCACATTGCACACACTGTAAAACAGCACGCCACCATCAGCATGCATCACGGTGCTGTACTCTCTGGCCCGATCTGCTGCGGTTATATGGGTAGGTAGATGTGATCGGTGCTTCACAGTCTTCACAGGCTGCAGAAACCTCTCCATCGTGCTTTTGTTGTGGTGGCTTGTTGCTCCTTGGAATCCAAAAGATCTCGGGCTTGTGGCGCAGTCACGTAACTCATCTACAAATATATTTGGTGTTACTAGATGTGTTCCAAAGGGGAAAAGGGCATTGCAATTGTTGAATGGAAAGTTAAGAAAACGTAGTGAAGCAATGATTAAAAATGCATGTAACTCTGAAGCACCTGCAAATGACAAAAAATTTGAAAACTTGTTGGGACAGATCCGCAATGGGAAACGGCACTCCCCAAACGGCGTTGAGAAAACAGTGTTAACACAGCAAGGGCAGTAGCAAAGAAAGGAGAACGTGAAACCTTTTGAAGCAAAGTTGCATACACGGCGCGTTAACATACAGGTAGGCAGCGGTCCTTCGAAGTGAAATGGCACACTTGTGTGGTCCTGTTAGGCAACTTTGAGTCATCTGTGGAGGGCAGTGGGGGTGCGAGGTAAACATAAAAAACAAGGCAAAAGTGTTTCCCCCAAAAAAAAACCCTACCCCAAAGTGCCTGCAAATAAAAAATAACATTTGGAGAAAAACTAAAAAAAGGGGAAGGATGAGCCACCTGCAAAGAAAGTGAAACTTAACCGTTCAAAACAAATTTGTACAAGTGTACTTTGTAGGAGCACATAAGCCAGGCGTTTATACTCCGGGGGGGGCAACAGTGCTTAACGGGTGTCTAGGGAAAATCCCAAGACAGCCTCAAACCACCCCCACGAAAAACAAAAAACAAAATAACAATTATGAAACCCACATGATCACACAGAATCCCATCACCAAACCATGCACAGCGCTCCCACCCATCGCAAGTAGGACTTCACAAATATGGGTGGCGACCTCAATCTTCTGCGCTTTAGCATATGTAGTATTCATCTCCCCGGAAGTGTACAGAAACCAAAACTTACCCGTGCTGTGCAGCAGCAAGCATATACTAGTTGCCAGACGGCCCAATGGCTCTTGAACCAGCAGATTCTTTCCTCCGGGACTCTACAAAAAGAAGAAGAAGAAAGAGTTAGAGCAGGCTTGGCTCGCCCTTCACATGGCACCTGTCCCACAACACTGCCACCTCCCCCACTACGCCTCTTTAAAAACCACAGCACCCCCATATGCCCCCTGGTCCCGCATGCCCAGCGGGCCCCAAAACCATGCCCCCAGGGCCCGCCGCAAACTGGGCAAGCGGCGGGGACAAAACTTACTTGTGCTGTGCACCGGCTCTTGAACCAGCAGATTCTTTCCTCCGGGACTCTACAAAAAGAAGAAAAAAGAGTTAGAGCAGGCTTGGCTCGCCCTTCCCATGGCACCTGTCCCACAACACTGCCACCTCCCCCACTACGCCTCTTTAAAAACCACAGCACCCCCATATGCCCCCTGGGCCCGCATGCCCAGCGGGCCCCAAAACAATGCCCCCAGGGCCCGCCGCACACTGGGCACGCGGCGGGGACAAAACTTACCTGTGCTGTGCACCGGCTCTTGAACCAGCAGATTCTTTCCTCCGGGACTCTACAAAAAGAAGAAAAAGAGTTAGAGCAGGCTTGGCTCGCCCTTCCCATGGCACCTGTCCCACAACACTGCCACCTCCCCCACTATGCCTCTTTAAAAACCACAGCACCCCCATATGACCCCTGGGCCCGCATGCCCAGCGGGCCCCAAAACAATACCCCCAGGGCCCGCCGCACACTGGGCACACGGCGGGGACAAAACTTACCTGTGCTGTGCACCGGCTCTTGAACCAGCAGATTCTTTCCTCCGGGACTCTATAAAAAGATGAAAAAAGAGTTAGAGCAGGCTTGGCTCTCCCTTCCCATGGCACCTGTCCCACAACACTGCCACCTCCCCCACTACGCCTCTTTAAAAACCACAGCACCCCCAGATGCCCCCTGGGCCCGCATGCCCAGTGGGCCCAAAAACAATGCCCCCAGGGCCCGCCGCACACTGGGCACGCGGCGGGGACAAAACTTACCTGTGCTGTGCACCGGCTCTTGAACCAGCAGATTCTTTCCTCCGGGACTCTACAAAAAGAAGAAAAAAGAGTTAGAGCAGGCTTGGCTCGCCCTTCCCATGGCACCTGTCCCACAACACTGCCACCTCCCCCACTAAGCCTCTTTAAAAACCACAGCACCCCCATATGCCCCCTGGGCCCCAAAACAATGTCCCCAGGGCCCGCCGCACACTGGGCACGCGGCGGGACAAAACTTACCTGTGCTGTGCACCAGCTCTTGAACCAGCAGATTCTTTCCTCCGGGACTCTACAAAAAGAAGAAAAAAGAGTTAGAGCTGGCTTGGCTCGCCCTTCCCATGGCACCTGTCCCACAACACTGCCACCTCCCCCACTACGCCTCTTTAAAAACCACAGCACCCCCAGATGCCCCCTGGGCCCGCATGCCCAGTGGGCCCAAAAACAATGCCTCCAGGGCCCGCCGCACACTGGGCACGCGGCGGGGACAAAACTTACCTGTGCTGTGCACCGGCTCTTGAACCAGCAGATTCTTTCCTCCGGGACTCTACAAAAAAGAAAAAGAGTTAGAGCAGGCTTGGCTCGCCCTTCCCATGGCACCTGTCCCACAACACTGCCACCTCCCCCACTACGCCTCTTTAAAAACCACAGCACCCCCATATGCCCCCTGGGCCCCAAAACAATGCCCCCAGGGCCCGCCGCACACTGGGCACGCGGCGGGGACAAAACTTACCTGTGCTGTGCACCGGCTCTTGAACCAGCAGATTCTTTCCTCCGGGACTCTACAAAAAGAAGAAAAAAGAGTTAGAGCAGGCTTGGCTCGCCCTTCCCATGGCACCTGTCCCACAACACTGCCACCTCCCCCACTACGCCTCTTTAAAAACCACAGCACCCCCAGATGCCCCCTCGGCCCGCATGCCCAGTGGGCCCAAAAACAATGCCCCCAGGGCCCGCCGCACACTGGGCACGCGGCGGGGACAAAACTTACCTGTGCTGTGCACCGGCTCTTGAACCAGCAGATTCTTTCCTCCGGGACTCTACAAAAAGAAGAAAAAAGAGTTAGAGCAGGCTTGGCTCGCCCTTCCCATGGCACCTGTCCCACAACACTGCCACCTCCCCCACTACGCCTCTTTAAAAACCACAGCACCCCCATATGCCCCCTGGGCCCGCATGCCCAGCGGGCCCCAAAACAATGCCCCCGGGGCCCGCCGCACACTGGGCACGCGGCGGGCCCAACCAACAATTTAAAAAAAAAAAGGAATGCCAGGAGGGGCCCGCCGCGTGCCCAGTGTGTGGCGGGCCCCAAGAACATAATGCCCCGGGGCCCGCCGCACACTGGGCACGCGGCGGGCCCAACCAACAATTAAAAAAAAAAGGAATGCCAGGAGGGGCCCGCCGCGTGCCCAGCGTGCGGCAGGACCCAAAAACATAAATGCCCCCAGGGCCCGCCGCACACTAGGCACGCAGTGGGCCCAACCAACAATGTAAAAAAAAAAAATGCCAGCCGGGGCCCGCCGCACACTGGGCACGCGGCGGGCCCAACCAACAATTAAAAAAAAAAAGGAATGCCAGGAGGGGCCCGCCGCGTGCCCAGTGTGCGGCGTGCCCCAAAAACATTAATGCCCCCGGGGCCCGCCACACACTGGGCACGCGGCGGGCCCAACCAACAATTTTTTTTTTAAATGCCAGGAGGGGCCCGACGCGTGCCCAGTATGCGGCGGGCCCCAAAACATAAATGCCCCCGGGGCCCGCCGCACACTGGGCACGCAGCGGGCCCAACCAACAATTTTTTTTTAAATGCCAGGAGGGGCCCGCCGCGTGCCCAGTGTGTGGCGGGCCCCAAAAACATAAATGCCCCCGGGGCCCACCGCACACTGGGCACGCGGCGGGCCCAACCAACAATTTTTTTTTTAAATGCCAGGAGGGGCCCGCTGCGTGCCCAGTGTGCGGCGGGCCCCAAAAACATAATGGCCCCGGGGCCCGCCACACACTGGGCACGCGGCGGGCCCAACCAACAATTTTTTTTTTTTTTAAATGCCAGGAGGGGCCCGCCGCGTGCCCAGTGTGCCGCGGGCCCCAAAACATAATGCCCCCGGGGCCCGCCGCACACTGGGCACGCGGCGGGCCCAACCAACAATTAAAAAAAAAAAAAGTAATGCCAGGAGGGCCCGCCGCGTGCCCAGTGTGCGGCGGGCCCCAAAACATAAATTCCCCTGGGGCCCGCCGCACACTGGGCACGCGTCGGGCCCAACCAACAATTTTTTTTTTTAAAAATGCCAGGAGGGGCCCGCTGCGTGCCCAGTGTGCGGCGGGCCCCAAAAACATAAATTCCCCGGGGCATGCCGCACACTGGGCACGCAGCGGGCCCAACCAACAATTTTTTTTAAAAAAATGGCAGGAGGGGCCCGCCGCGTGCCCAGTGTGCGGTAGGCCCCAAAAACATAATGCCACCAGGGCCCGTTCAAGCTGGGCACGCGGCAGGCACCCCCCAAACACAGCTTCCTTCCAAATCCCAAATCCTTACCTGGGCCGACGGTGAGGTGATGAGGTGAGCAGCAGTCCTGAGAATGAGGGAACAGCACAGCAGGGCAGGTGAGGAATGTAAATATACACCACCTCGCCAGCCTGCTGTGAGGACCCTCCTTCTATTGGACCCGTGGTGAGAGTCACCGGGCCAATAGAAGGGGGGTCTGGAGATATCTGGATTTCGCGGGCAATTACAAAGGTGCCGATTTCATGGGCACTATTGTAAAAATCACGCTTTTTTACAAAAGTGCCGATTTCGCGGGCACTTTTGTAAAAAGCGCAGCATTTTTACAAAAGTGCCGATTTCGCGGCAAACCGCGAAATCGCAAAATCCTGGAGGGTCTGGTTAGTGGACACTAACAGACTGCTCTACCTAAGCGTGGGTTATTGATCTAAATGTCATATATAAGTTTTGAGGCAATCTGGTTAAGAGTTAGTCTGGCCTACTCTGAAGATTAAGTGTTCAATACCTGGTCTTTCAATGGCAGGGTGTACTCAGTTAAAAGTGTAGGCAATGTTAATTTCTTTAATAAGGATGGAAAATATTTTTTCTTTTCATCTTGTTTGAATATATCTCTTTTGAAGAACTTCTTACCCCTCTGAAAAAAACCTCTACTTTTTATCATTCCCTCTCTCTGTCCTTCCATTCCACATTATAAACAATGGTACTGTTAGTGGACACTAACATACTGCTCTACCTAAGCGTGGGTTATTGATCTAAATGTCATATATAAGTTTTGAGTCAAGCTGGTAAAGAGTCACTCAGATAGCTGGCAGTCGCATGGATGGGGCAGGTATACAGTTGCTACCACCCGGGTAGAGACCCCGGTAATTTGCGGGTGGCCCATGCTTCTAGCCAATGGAGCATCTGTCTTCAACAAGCTAGGTATTGATCAGGAGCGACTTTCATCATTAACCTGTAACCACATTGAGGGGGCACAGGTTATGGCCCAGATCGATATTGAGGGTATTTTAATTTTATTTATCTTCACGTGCACATTATTTTACTAATTTGGTCCTGAAGAAGCGCCAACGACCTTTATGGCGATAGAGGCATGAAACATGTTGACCTATGACCCATGACCCCTGGGCATAATGTGCCTCCAGTCATTTTTATTTTAGCAGTTAAATTCTGCTAAGGGTACATCTTTTCAAAATTTGCTGCATGATGACCCTTTTATTACTTTTTTGTCACCATTTTGCACGCACTTTTTCTACCCTCCACATAGGACCCATCCCCGCACACCCGCATGCATCATCCGGCGGTCCTCAAAAGATCTCCGATAAAGTGACCCTTCGGGGGGCCCGTAGGGAATTGCAGCGCCGGCCCTACGAGGAGCAACCGCCCGATGATGAAGCATGACATCCTTCGGGGTGTGTGAGGGCGTCAGAGGACAAAGAGTGGTCTTCTATTTACCCGAGTGGGTTTCTAACCTAGGAAACCGTTTCACTCTTCTTTCCTCTTTTTTCTCTGTTTTAAGGGCATGGGTGACTGTTTGCACCTGGCCATAGGAACAGTGTCCTCCTGGTGGTTTACAAAGAGTCACTCTGGCCTAATTGTTAAGGTCTTGGTCTCTTACTCTGAAAATTAGGTGTTTGATCCCTAGTCTTTCAGTGGCACTGTGTGATCAGTTAAAAGTGTAGGCAATTTTTATTTCTTTAATAAGGTTTGAATTTTTTTTCTTTTCATCTTGTTTGAATATATCTCTTTTGAAGAACTTATTACTCCAGTGAAAAAAATGGACTCTCTATCATTCCCTCTCTCAGTCCTTCCATTCCACACTATAAACAATAGTACTGTTGGTGGACACTATCATATTGCTCTACCTAGGTGTGGGTTTTTGATCTGCATGCCATATATTAGTTTTGAGTAAAAGTGGTAAAGGGTCACTCTTTCCTAATGGTTAAGTTCTTAGACTCTTACCCTGAAGATTAGATGATCAATCCCTGGTCTTTCAATGGGACTGTGTGCTCAGTTAAAAGTGGTGGCAATGTTTATTTCTTTTTAAGATTGGAAAATATTTTTTCTTTTCAACTTGTTTGAATATATCTCTTTTAAAGAACTTCTTACCACTCTGAAAAAAAACTCTACTGTCTATCATTCCCTCTCTCTGTCCTTCCATTCCACATTATAAACAATGGTACTGTTGGAATACACTAACATATTGCTCTACCTAGGTCTTGGTTTTTGATCCGCATGTCATATATTAGTTTTGAGAAAGGTTGACAAAGTGCCACTCTGGCTTAATGGTTAAGCTCTTAGACTCTTACTCTGAAGGTTAGGTGTTCAAATACTTGGTCTTTCAATAGGACTGTGTGTTCAGCTGAAAGTGTAGGCAATGTTAATTTCTTTAATAAGGTTGGAAAATATCTATTCTTTTCATCTTGTTTGAATATATCTCTTTTGAAGAACTTCTAACCCCTGTGAAAAAAAATCTACTCTCTATCATTCCCTCTCTCTGTCCTTCCATTCTACATTATAGACAATGGTACTGTTAGTGGACACTAACATACTGCTCTACCTAAGCGTGGGTTATTGATCTAAATGTCATATATAAGTTTTGAGGAAAGTTTGTAAAGAGTCACTCTGGCCTAATGGTTAAGCTCTTATATTCTTACTCTGAAGATTAGGAGTTCGATTCCTGGTCTTTCAATGTCATTGAGTGCACATTTAAAAGTGTAGGCT
The DNA here is from genome assembly GCA_963921515.1 of Calotriton arnoldi. Taxonomy (NCBI): domain Eukaryota; kingdom Metazoa; phylum Chordata; class Amphibia; order Caudata; family Salamandridae; genus Calotriton; species Calotriton arnoldi. The sequence continues at coordinate 504,316 of CAWUFW010011293.1, forward strand.
ATGTTAAATTCTTTAATAAGGTTGGAAAATATTTTTTCTTTTCATCTTGTTTGAATATATCTCTTTTGATGAACTTCTTACCACTCTGAAAAAAACCTCTACTCTCTATCATTCCTCTCTCTGTCCTTCCATTCCACATTATAAACAATGGCACTGTTGGAATACACTAACATATTGCTCTACATAGGTCTTGGTTTTTGATCCGCATGTCATATATTAGTTTTGAGACAAGCTGGCTAAGAGTCACTCTGGCCTAATGGTTAAGGTCTGAGACTCTTACTCTGAAGATTAGTTGTTCAATCCCTGGTCTTTCAATGGCATTGTGTGCTATGTTAAAAGTGTAGGCAATGTTAATTTATTTAATAAAGTTGGAAAATATATTTTCTTTTCATCTTGTTTGACTATATCTCTTTTGAAGAACTTATTACCCCAGTGAAAAAAATTGACTCTCTATCGTTCCCTCTCTCAGTCCTTCCCTTCCACACTATAAACAATAGTATTGTTGGTGGACACTATCATATCGCTCTACCTAGGCGTGGGTTTTTGATCTGCATGCCATATATTAGTTTTGAGTCTAACTAGTAAAGGGTCACTCTTTCCTAATGGTTAAGTTCTTAGGCTCTTACTCTGTGGGTTAGGTGTTCAATCCCTGGTATTTTAATGGTACTGTGTGCTCAGTCAAAAGTGTAGTCAATGTTAATTTTTTTAATAAGGTTGAAAAATATTTTTTCTTTTCATCTTGTTTGAATATATCTCTTTTCATGAACTTCTTACCCTTCTGAAAAAAAATCTACTCTCTATCATTCCCTCTCTCTGTCCTGCCATTCCTCATTATAAACAATGGTAGTGTTAGTGGACACTAACATACTGCTCTGCCTAAGCGTGTGTTATTGATCTAAATGCCATATATAAGTTTTGAGTCTAACTGGTATAGAGTCACTCTGGCCTTATGGTTAAGCTTTTAGACTCTTACACTGAAGATTATGTGTTCAATCCCTGGTCTTAAAATGGGACTGTGTGCTCAGTCAAAAATTTAGGCAATGTTAATTTTATTAATAAGGTTAGAAAATATTTTTTCTTTTCATCTTGTTAGAATATATCTCTTTTGAAGAACTTCTTACCCTTGTGAAAAAACTCTACTCTCTATCATTCCATCTCTCTGTCCTTCCATTCCACATTATAAACATTGGTCCTGTTAGTGGACACTAACAGACTGTTCTACCTAAGAGTGGGTTATTGATCTAAATGTCATATATAAGTTTTGAGGCAGGCTGGTAAAGAGTCACTCTGGCCTAATGGTTAATCTCTTAGACTCTTACTCTGAAGATTAGATGTTCAATACCTGGTCTTTCAATGGCAGGGTGTACTCAGTTAAAAATGTAGGCAATGTTAATTTTTTTTAAAGTGATGGAAAATATTTTTTCTTTTCATTTTGTTTGAATATATCTCTTTTGAAGAACTTCTTACCCCGCTGAAAAAACCTCTACTCTCTATCATTCCTTCTCTCTGTCCTTCCATTCCACATTATAAACAATGGTACTGTTGGAATTCACTAACATATTGCTCTACCTAAGTCTTGGCTTTTGATCCGCATGTCATATATTAGTTTTGAGATAGGCTGATAAAGAGTCACTCTGGCCTAGTGGTTAGGGTCTCAGATGCTTACTGTGAAGATTAGGTGTTCAATCCCTTGTCTTTCAATGGCATTTTGTTCTCTGTTAAAAGAGTAGACAATGTTTATTTCTTTAATAAGGTTGGAAAATATTTTTTCTTTTCATCTTGTTTGAATATATCTCTAACAAAAGAACTTCTTACCCCTGTGAAAAAAACTCTACTCTCTATCATTCCCTCTCTCTGTCCTTCCATTCCACATTATAAACAATGGTCCTGTTGGTGGACACTAACATACTGCTCTACCTACGCGTCCGTTTTTGATCTGCATGCCATATATTAGTTTTGAGTCAGCCTTGTAAAGGGTCACTCTTGCCTAATGGTTAAGGTCTTGGACTCTTACTTTGAAGGTTAGGTGTTCAATCTCTGGTATGGGAATGGGTGCTCAGTTAAAAGTGTAGGCAATGTTAATTTCTTTCATCAGGTTGGAAAATATTTTTTCTTATCATCTTGTTTGAATATATCTCTTTTGAAGAACTTATTAACTCAGTGAAAAAAATGGACTCTCTATCGTTCTCTCTCTCAGTCCTTCCATTCCACACGATAAACAATAGTACTGTTGGTGGACACTATCATATTGCTCTACCTAGGCGTGGGTTTTTGATCTGCATGCCATATATTAGTTTTGAGTCAAACTAGTAAAGGGTCACTCTTTCCTAATGGTTAAGGTCTTAGACTCTTACTCTGAAGATTAGGTGTTCAATCCCTGGTTTTTCAATGGGACAGTGTGCTCAGTTGAAAGTGTAGGCAATGCTTATTTCTTTTTTAAGATTGGAAAATATTTTTTCTTGTCATCTTGTTTGAATATATCTCTTTTAAAGAACTTCTTACCACTCTGAAAAAAACCTCTACTGTCTATCATTCCCTCTCTCTGTCCTTCCATTCCACATTATAAACAATGGTACTGTTGGAATACACTAACATATTGCTCTACCTAGGTCTTGGTTTTTGATCCGCATGTCATATATTAGTTTTGAGGCAGGCTGGTAAAGAGTCACTCTGGCCTAATGGTTAAGGTCTCAGTCTCTTACTCTGAAGATTAGGTGTTTGATCTCTGGTCTTTCAGTGGGACTGTGTGATCAGTTAAAAGTATAGGCAATGTTTATTTCTTTAATAAGGTTGGAAAATATTTTTTCTTTTCATTTTGTTTGAATATAACTCTTTTGAAGAACTTCTTATCCCTCTGAAAACAAATCTACTCTCTATCATTCCCTCTCTCTGTCCTTCCATTCCACATTATAAACAATGGTACTGTTAGTGGACGCTAACATACTGCTCTACCTAAGCGTAGGTTATTGATCTAAATGTCATATATACGTTTTGAGTCAAACTGATAAAAAGTCACTCTGGCCTAATGGTTAAAGTCTTAGATTACCTAATCTGAAGATTAGGTGTTCAATACCTGGTCTTTCAATGGCAGGGTGTTCTCTGTTAAAAGTGTAGGCAATGTTAATTTCTTTAATAAGGATGGAAAATATTTTTTCTTTTCACCTTGTTTGAATATATTTCTTTTGAAGAACTTCTTACCCCTCTGAAAAAAACCTCTACTCTCTATCATTCCCTCTCTCTGTCCTTCCATTCCACATTATAAACAATGGCACTGATGGAATACACTAACATATTGCTCTACATAGGTCTTGGTTTTTGATCCGCATGTCATATATTAGTTTTGAGGCAAGCTGGTAAAGAGTCACTTTGGCCTAATGGTTAAGGTCTCAGTCTCTTACTCTGAAGATTAGGTGTTTGATCCCTGGTCTTTCAATGGGACTGTGTGATCAGTTAAAAGTATAGGCAATGTTTATTTCTTTAATAAGGTAGGAAAATATTTTTCTTTTCATCTTGTTTGAATATATCTCTTATGAAGAACTTCTTACCCCTCTGAAAAAAACCTCTACTCTCTATCATTCCCTCTCTCTGTCCTTCCATTCCACATTATAAACAATGGCACTGATGGAATGCACTAACATATTGCTCTACCTAGGTCTTGGCTTTTGATCCGCATGTCATATATTAGTTTTGAGACAGCCTGATAAAGAGTCACTCTGGCCTAGTGGTTAAGGTCTCAGACTCTTACTCGGAAGATTAGGTGTTCAATCCCTTGGCTTTCAATGGCATTTTGTGCTCTGTTAAAAGAGTGGGCATTGTTTATTTCTTTAATAAGGTTGGAAAATATTTTTTCTTTTCATCTTGTTTGAATATATCTCTAACAAAAGAACTTCTTACCCCTGTGAAAAAACCTCTACTCTCTATCATTCCCTCTCTCTGTCCTTCCATTCCACATTATAAACAATGGTCACTGATGGAATGGACACTAACATACTGCTCTACCTAGGTCGTGAGTTTTTAATCTGAATGCCATATATTAGTTTTGAGTCAGCCTTGATAAAGAGTCACTCTGGCCTAATGGTTAAGGTCTTGGACTCTTACTTGGAAGATTAGGTGTTCAATCCCTGGTATTTCAATGGGACTGTGTGCTCATGTTAAAAGTGTAGGCAATGTTAATTTCTTTCATCAGGTTGGAAAATATTTTTTCTTTTCATCTTGTTTGAATATATTTCTAATTGAAGAACTTATTACCCCAGTGAAAAAAACTCTGACTCTCTATCGTTCCCTCTCTCTGTCCTTCCATTCCACACTATAAACAATAGTACTGTTGGTGGACACTATCATATTGCTCTACCTAGGCGTGGGTTTTGATCTGCATGCCATATATTAGTTTTGAGTCAAATTGGTAAAGGGTCACTCTTGCCTAATGGTTAAGGTCTTAGACTCTTACTTTGACGGTTAGGTGTTCAATCCCTGGTCTTTCAATGGGACAGTGTGCTCAATTAAAAGTGTATGCAAAGCTTATTTCTTTTTTAAGATTGGAAAATATTTTTTCTTTTCATCTTGTTTGAATATATCTCTTTTAAAGAACTTCTTACCACTCTGAAAAAAACCTCTACTGTCTATCATTCCCTCTCTCTGTCCTTCCATTCCACATTATAAACAATGGTACTGTTGGAATACACTAACATATTGCTCTACCTAGGTCTTGGTTTTTGATCCGCAAGTCATATATTAGTTTTGAGGAAGACTGATAAAGAGCCCCTCTGGTTTAATGGTTAAGCTCTTAGACTCTTAATCTGAAGGTTAGGCATTCAATACTTGGTCTTTCAATGGGACTGTGTGTTCTGCTGAAAGTGTAGGCAATGTTAATTTCTTTAATAAGGTTGGAAAATATCTTTTCTTTTCATCTTGTTTGAATATATCTCTTTTGAAGAACTTCTTACCCTTGTGAAAAAAAATCTACTCTCTATCATTCCCTCTCTCTGTCCTTCCATTCCACATTATAAACAATGGTACTGTTAGTGGACACTAACATACTGCTCTACCTAAGCGTGGGTTATTGATCTAAATGTCATATATACGTTTTGAGTGAAGCTGATAAAGAGTCACTCTGGCCTAATGGTTAAGCTCTTAGATTCTTAATCTAAAGATTAGGTGTTCAATACCTTGTCTTTCAATGGCAGTGTGTGCTCTGTAAAAAGTGTAGGCAATGTTAATTTATTTAATAAGGATGGAAAATATTTTTTCTTTTCACCTTGTTTGAATATATCTCTTTTGAAGAACTTCTTACCCCTCTGAAAAAAAACTCTACTCTCTATCATTCCCTCTCTCTGTCCTTCCATTCCACATTATAAACAATGGCACTGATGGAATACACTAACATATTGCTCTACATAGGTCTTGGTTTTTGATCCGCATGTCATATATTAGTTTTGAGGCAGGCTGGTAAATAGTCACTCTGGCCTAATTTTTAAGGTCTCAGTCTCTTACTCTGAAGATTAGGTGTTTGATCTCTGGTATTTCAGTGGTACTGTGTGATCAATTAAAAGTATAGGCAATGTTTATTTCTTTAATAAGGTTGGAAAATATTTTTTCTTTTCATCTTGTTTGAATATAACTCTTTTGAAGAACTTCTTATCCCTCTGAAAACAAATCTACTCTCTATCATTCCCTCTCTCTGTCCTTCCATTCCACATTATAAACAATGGTACTGTTAGTGGACACTAACATACTGCTCTACCTAAGCGTGGGTTATTGATCTAAATGTCATATATAAGTTTTGAGTTAAGCTGGTAAAGAGTCACTCTGGCCAAATGGTTATGGTCTTAGACTCTTGTTCTGAAGATTAGGTTTTCAATACCTGGTTTTTCAATACCAGGGTGTCCTCAGTTAAAAGTGTAGGCAATGTTAATTTCTTTAATAATAATGGAAAATATTTTTTCTTTTCATCTTGTTTGAATATATCTCTTTTGAAGAACTTCTTCCCCTCTGAAAAAAATTCTACTCTCTATCATTCCCTCTCTCTGTCCTTCCATTCCACATTATAAACAATGGTACTGTTAGTGGACACTAACATACTGCTCTACCTAAGCGTGGGTTATTGATCTAAATGTCATATATACGTTTTGAGTCAATTTGGTAAAGTGTCACTCTGGCCTAATGGTTAAGTTCTTAGACTCTTACTCTGAAGATTGGGAGTTCAATCCCTGGTCTTTCAATGGCACTGTGTGCTCATTTAAAAGTGTAGGCAATGTTAATTTCTTTAATAAGGTTGGAAATATTTTTTCTTTTAATCTTGTTTGAATATATCTCTTTTGATGAACTTCTTACCACTCTGAAAAAAACCTCTACTCTCGATCATTCCCTCTCTCTGTCCTTCCATTCCACATTATAAACAATGGCACTGTTGGAATACACTAACATATTGCTCTACATAGGTCTTGGGTTTTGATCCGCATGTCATATATTAGTTTTGAGACATGCTGGCAAAGAGTCACACTGGCATAATGGTTAAGGTCTGAGACTCTTACTCTGAAGATTTGGTTTTTAATCCCTGGTCTTTCAATGGGACTGAGTGCTCAGTTAAAAGTGTAGGCTATGTTAATTTCTTTAATAAGGTTGGAAAATATTTTTTCTTTTAATCTTGTATGAATATATCTCTTTTGAAGAACTTATTATCCTAGTGAAAAAAATTGACTCTCTATTGTTCCCTCTCTCAGTCCTTCCAATCCACATTATAAACAATGGTACTGTTAGTGGAAACTAACATACTGCTCTACCTAAGCGTGGGTTATTGATCTAAATGTCATATATAAGTTTTGAGTCAAGCTGGTAAAGAGTCCATCTGGCCTAATGGTTAAAGCCTCAGACTCTTACTCTGAAAATTAGGTGTTTGATTCCTAGTCTTTCAGTGGCACTGTGTGATCACATAAAAGTGTAGGCAATGTTGATTTCTTTAATAAGGTTAGAAAATATTTTTTCTTTTCATCTTGTTTGAATATTTCTCTTTTGAAGAACTTCTTACCCCCCTGAAAGAAAATCTACTCTCTATCATTCCCTCTCTCTGTACTTCCATTCCACATTATAAACAATGGTACTGTTAGTGGACACTAACATAAGGCTCTACCTCAGCGTGTGTTATTGATCTAAATGTCATATATAAGTTTTCAGGCAAGTTGATAAAGAGCCACTCTGGCCTAATGGTTAAGGTCTCAGACTCTTACTCTGAAGATTAGGTGTTCGATCCCTGGTCTTTCAATGGCACTGTGTGCTCATTTAAAACTGTAGGCAATGTTAATTTCTTTAATAAGGTTGGAAAATATTTTTTCTTTTCATCTTGTATGAATATATCTCTTTTGATGAACTTCTTACCACTCTGAAAAAAACTTCTACTCTCTATCATTCACTCTATCTGTCCTTCCATTCCACATTATAAGCAATGGTACTGTTGGAATACAATAACATATTGCTCTACCTAGGTCTTGGTTTTTGATCCGCATGTCATATATTAGTTTTGAGGCAGGTTGGTAAGGAGTCACTCTGGCTTAATGGTTAAGGTTTTAGACTTTTACTCTGAAGGTTAGGTGTTTATCCCTGGTATTTCAATGGGACTGAGTGCTCAGTTAAAAGTGTAGGCAATGTTAATGACTTTAATGGGGTTGGAAAATATAACTCTTTTGAAGAACTTCTTACCCCTCTGAGAAAAAAAATCTACTCTCTAGCATTCCCTCTCTCTGTCCTTCCATTCCACATTATAAACAATGGTACTGTTAGTGGACACTAACATACTGCTCTACCTAAGCGTGGGTTATTGATCTAAATGTCATATATAAGTTTTGAGTCACACCAGTAAAGAATCACTGTGGCCTAATGGTTAAGGTCTCATACACTTACTCTGAAAATTAAGTGTTTGATCCCTGGTCTTTCAATGGCACTGTGTGATCAGTTAAAAGTGTAGGCAATGTTAAATTCTTTAATAAGATTGGAAAATATTTTTTCTTTTCATTTTGTTTGAATATATCTCTTTTGAAGAACTTCTTACCCCTCTGAAAAAAACCTCTACTCTCTATCATTCCCTCTCTGTGTCCTTCCATTCCATATTATAAACAATGGTACTGTTGGAATACACTAACATATTTCTCTATCTAGGTCTTGGTTTTTGATCCGCATGTCGTATATTAGTTTTGAGGCCGTCTGGTAAAGGGTCAATTTGTCCTAAAGGTTAAGGTCTGAGTCTCTTACTCTGAAGATTAGGTGTTTAATCCCTGGTCTTTCAATGGGACTGAGGGCTTAGTTAAAAGTGTAGGCAATGTTAATTTCTTTAATAAGGTTGGAAAATATTTTTTCTTTTCATCTTGTTTGAATATATCTCTTTTGAAGAACTTATTACCCCAGTGAAAAAAATGGACTCTCTATCGTTCCCTCTCTCTGTCCTTCCATTCCACATTATAAACAATGGTCCTGTTGGTGGACACTAACATACTGCTCTACCTACGTGCGAGTTTTTGATCTGAATGTCATATATAAGTTTTGAGTCTAACTGGAAAAGAGTCACTCAGGCCTAATGGTTAAGGTCTCAGACTCTTTCTCTGAAAATTATGTGTTTGATCCCTGCTCTTTCAATGCGACTGTGTACTCTGTCAAAAATGTAGGCAATTTTAGTTTCTTTAATAAGGTTAGAAAATATTTTTTCTTTTCATCTTGTTTGAATATATCTCTTTTGAAGAACTTCTTACCCCTGTGAAAAAAACTCTACTCTCTATCATTCCCTCTGTCTGTCCTTCCATTCCACATTATAAACAATGGTCCTGTTGGTGGAAACTAACATACTGCTCTACCTACGTGCAAGTTTTTGATCTGAATGTCATATATACGTTTTGAGTAGGGGTGGGCGGAATTTGCGTAGTCGCGCTACGCAAAGCTCTGCGAAACGGTAAAGTTCCGCGAACACGCAGAATTGCTTGTTCCGCCCGTTCGCGATGCTTTTTTCCTGTTCGCGAACGCTGTTTGCGTGCTCGGGGAGAAATATCTGGCGAACACGCATTTTGAAAACGCGAACAAGCAAATAATTCCACGAAGCCGCGGATCTCGGAATTTCTGGCAATTTCGCGTTCTCCACGGAACGCGAAACTACCCAAATTCCCCAAATTCCGCGAGCGGAACGGAATTTACCGCCTAGGCCAAGCTTTGAGTCAAGTTGGTAAAGAGTCACTCTGGACTAATGGTTAAGGTCTTAGACTCTTACTCTGAAGATTAGGTGTTCAATCCCTGGTCCTTCATTAGGACTGTGTGCTCAGTTAAAATTGCAGGCAATGTTAATTTCTTTAATAAGGTTAAAAAATATTATTTCTTCTCATCTTGTTTGAATATATCTCTTTTGAAGAACTTCTTACCCCTCTGAAAGAAAATCTACTCTCTATCATTCTCTCTCTCTGTCCTTCCATTCCACATTATAAACAATGGTACTGTTAGTGGACACTAACAGACTGCTCTACTTAAGCCTGGGTTATTGATCTAAATGTCATATATAAGTTTTGAGGCAAACTGGTAAAGAGTCACTCTGGCCTAATGGTTAAGGTCTTAGACTCTTACTCTGAAGATTAGGTATTCAATCCATAGTCTTTCAATGGGACGTGTGCTCAGTCAAAAATATAGGCAATGTTAATTTCTTTAATAAGGTTAGAAAATATTTTATCTTTTCATCTTGTTTGAATATATCTCTTTTGAAGAACTTCTTACCCCTCTGGAAAAAACCTCTACTCTCTATCATTCCCTCTCTCTGTCCTTCCATTCCATATTATAAACAATGGTACTGTTGGAATACACTATCAAATTGCTCTACCTAGGCGTGTGTTTTTGATCTGTATGTCATATATTAGTTTTGAGTCAGACTGCTAAAGGGTCACTCTTACCTAATGGTTAAGGTATGTCATATATTAGTTTTGAGTCAGACTGGTAAAGGGTCACTCTTAACTAATGGTTATGGTCTTAGACTCTTACTCTGAAAATTAGATGTTTGATCCCTGGTCTTTCAGTGGCAGCGTGTAATCAGTTAAAAGTGTAGGCAATGTTAATTTCTTTAATAATGTTAGAAAATATTTTTTCTTTTCATCTTGTTTGAATATTTCTCTTTTGAATAACTTCTTACCCCTCTGAATGAAAATCTACTCTCTATCATTCCCTCTCTCTGTACTTCCATTCCACATTATGAACAATGGTACTGTTAGTGGACACTAACATACTGCTCTACCTCAGTGTGGGTTATTGATCTAAATGTCATATATAAGTTTTGAGGCAAGTTGGTAAAGAGTCACTCTGGCCTAATGGTTAATGCCAAAAACTCTTACTCTGAATGTTAGGTGTTCGATCCCTGGTCTTTCAATGGCACTGATTGCTCAGTTAAAAGTGTAGGCTATGTTAATTTCTTTAATAAGGTTGGAAAATATTTTTTCTTTTCATCTTGTTTGAATACATCTCTTTTGAAGAACTTCTTACCCCTCTGAAAAAACCTCTACTCTCTATCATTCCCTCTCTCTGTCCTTCCATTCCACATTATAAACAATGGTACTGTTGGAATATACTATCATATGGATCTACCTAGGCGTGGGTTTTTGATCTATATGTCATATATTAGTTTTGAGTCGGACTGGTAAAGGGTCACTCTTACCTAATGGTTAAGGTCTTAGACGCTTACTCTGAAGGTTAGGTGTTCAATCCCTGGTCTTTCAATGTGGCTGTGTGCTCCGTTAAAATTGTATTCAATGTTAATTTCTTTAATAAGGTTGGAAAATATCTTTTCTTTTCATCTTGTTTGAATATATCTCTTTTGAAGAACTTCTTACCCTCTGAAAAAAAATCTACTCTCTATCATTCCCTCTCTCTGTCCTTCCATTCCACATTATAAACAATGGTACTGTTAGTGGAAACTAACATACTGCTCTACCTAAGCGTGGGTTATTGATCTAAATGTCATATATAAGTTTTGAGTCAAACTGGTAAAGAGTCATTCTGGCCATATGGTTAAGTTCTCAGACTCTTAGTCTGAAAATTAGGTGTTTGATCCCTGGTTTTTCTGTGGCACTGTGTGATCAGTTAAAAGTGTAGGCAATGTTATATTCTTTAATAAGGTTAGAAAATATTTTTTCTTTTCATCTTGTTTGAATATTTCTCTTTTGAATAACTTCTTACCCGTCTGAAAGAAAATCTACTCTCTATCATTCCCTCTCTCTGTTCTTCCATTCCACATTATAAACAATGGTACTGTTAGTGGAAACTAAGATACTGCTCTACCTCAGCGTGGGTTATTGATCTAAATGTCATATATAAGTTTTGAAGCACATTGGTAAAGAGTCACTCTGACCTAATGGTTAAGGTCGAAGATTCTTAAGATTAGCTGTTCGATCCCTTGTTTTTCAATGCCACTTAGTGCTCAGTTAAAAGTGTAGGCTATGTTAATTTCTTTAATAAGGTTGGAAAATATTGTTTCTTTTCATCTTGTTTGAATATATCTCTTTTGAAGAACTTATTACCCTAGTGAAAAAAATGGACTCTCTATCGTTCCCTCTCTCAGTCCTTCCATTCCACACTATGAATAATAGTACTGTTGGTGGACACTATCATATTGCTCTACCTAGGCGTGGTTTTTTGATCTGCATGCCATATATTAGTTTTGAGTCAATCTGGTAAAGGTCACACTGTCCTAATGGTTAATGTCTTAGACTTTTACTCTGAAGATTAGGTGTTCAATACATGGGCTTTCTATGGCAGGGTGTACTCAGTTAAAAGTATAGGCAATATTAATTTGTTTAATAAGGATGTAAAATATTTTTTCTTTTCATCTTCTTTGAATATATCTCTTTTGAAGAACTTCTTACCCCTCTGAAAAAAACCTCTACTCTCTATCATTCCCTCTCTCTGTCCTTCCATTCCACATTATAAACAATGATACTGTTGTAATACACTAACATATTGCTCTACATAGGTCTTGGTTTTTGATCCGCATGTCATATATTAGTTTTGAGGCTGGCTGGTAAAGAGTCACTCTGGCTTAATAGTTAAGGTCTTAGACTCTTACTCTGAAGATTAGGTGTTCAATACCTGGGCTTTCAATGGCAGGGTGTACTCAGTTAAAAGTCTATGCAATGTTAATTTCTTTAATAAGGTTAGAAAATATTTTTTCTTTTCATCTTGTTTGAATATATCTCTTTTGAAGAACTTCTTACCCCTGTGAAAATAATTCTACTCTCTATCATTCCCTCTCTCTGTCCTTCCATTCACATTATAAACAATGGTCCTGTTGGTGGACACTAACATACTGCTCTACCTACGTGCGAGTTTTTGATCTGAATGTCATATATAAGATTTGAGTCAAACTTGTAAAGGGTCACTCTTGCCTAATAGTTAAGGTCTTAGAGTCTTACTCTGAAGTTTAGGTGTTCAATCCCTGGTCTTTCAATGGCAGTGTTTACTCAGTTAAAAGTGTAGGCAATGTTAATTTCTTTAATAAGGTTGGAAAATATCTTTTCTTTTCATCTTGTTTGAATGTATCTCTTTTGAAGAACTTCTTACACCTCTGAAAAAAATCTACTCTCTATCATTCCCTCTCTCTGTCCTTCCATTCCATATTATAAACAATGGTACTGTTAGTGGAAACTAAGATACTGCTCTAACTAAGCGTGGGTTATTGATCTAAATGTCATATATAAGTTTTGAGTCAAACTTTTAAAGAGTCACTCTGGTCTAATGGTTAAGGTCTCAGACTCTTAATCTAAAAATTAGGTGTTTGATCCCTGGTCTTTCAGTGGCACTGTGTGATCAGTTAAAAGTGTAGGCAATGTTAATTTCTTTAATAAGGTTAGAAAATATTTTTTCTTTTCATCTTGTTTGAATATTTCTCTTTTGAATAACGTCTTACCCCTCTGAAAGAAAATCTACTCTCTATCATTCCCTCTCTCTGTACTTCCATTCCACATTATAAACAATGGTACTGTTAGTGGACACTAACATACTGCTCTACCTCAGCGTGGGTTATTGATCTAAATGTCATATATAAGTTTTGAGGGAAGCTGGTAAAGAGGCACTCTGGCCTAATGGTTAAGCTCGAAGACTCTTACTCTGAAGATTAGGTTTTCAATCCCTGGTCTTTTAATGGCACTGAGTGCTCAGTTAAAAGTGTAGGCATTGTTAATTTCTTTAATAAGGTTGGAAAATATTTTTTCTTTTCATCTTGTTTGAATATATCTCTTTTGAAGAACTTATTACCCTAGTGAAAAAAATTGACTCTCTATCGTTCCCTCTCTCAGTCCTTCCATTCCACACTATAAACAATAGTACTGTTGGTGGACACTATCATATTGCTCTACCTAGGCGTGGGTTTTTGATCTGCATGCCATATATTAGTTTTGAGTCAAACTGGTAAAGGGTCAATCTTGCCTAATGGTTAAGGTTTTACACTCTAGCTCTGAAGATTAGGTGTTTAATCCCTGGTCTTTCAATGGCACTGAGTGCCCAGTTAAAAGTGTAGGCTATGTTAATTTCTTTAATAAGGTTGGAAAATATTTTTTCTTTTCATCTTGTTTGAATATATCTCTTTTGAAGAACTTATTACCCTAGTGAAAAAAATCTACTCTCTATCATTCCCTCTCTCTGTCCTTCCATTCCACACAATAAACAATAGTACTGTTGGTGGACACTATCATATTGCTCTACCTAGGCGTGGGTTTTTGATCTGCATGCCATATATTAGTTTTGAGTCAAACTGGTAAAGGGTCAATCTTACCTAATGGTTAAGGTCTTACACTCTTACTCTGAAGGTTAGGTGTTTAATCCCTGGTCTTTCAATGGGACTATGTGCTCAGTTTAAAGTGTAGGCAATGTTAATTTCTTTAATAATGTTGGAAATTATTTTTTCTTTTCATCTTGTTTGAATATATCTCTTTTGAAGAACTTCTTACCCCTGTGAAAAAACTCTTCCCTAATGGTTAAGGTCTTCGACTCTTACTCTGAAGGTTGGGTATTCAATCCCTGGTCTTTCAATGGGACAGTGTGCTCCGTTAAAAGTGTAGTCAATGTTAATTTCTTTAATAAGGTTGGAAAATTTCTTTTCTTTTCATCTTGTTTGAATATATCTCTTTTGAAGAACTTCTTACCCCTCTGAAAAAAAATCTACTCTCTTTCATTCCCTCTCTCTGTCCTTCCATTCCACATTATAAACAATGGTACTGTTAGTGGAAACTAACATACTGCTCTACCTGAGCGTGGGTTATTGATCTAAATGTCATATAAGTTTTGAGTCAAACTGATAAAGAGTCACTCTGGCCAAATGGCTAGGGACTCAGACTCTTACTTTGAAAATTAGGTGTTCGATCCCTGGATTTTCAGTGGCACTGTATGATCAGTCAAAAGTGTAGGCAATGTTAATTTCTTTAATGAGGTTAGAAAATATTTTTTCTTTTCATCTTGTTTGAATATTTCTCTTTTGAAGAACTTCTTACCCCTCTGAAAGAAAATCTACTCTCTATCATTCCCTCTCTCTGTCCTTCCATTCCACATTATAAACAATGGTCCTGTTGGTGGACACGAACATACTGCTTTACCTACGTGTGAGTTTTTGATCTAAATGTCATATATAAGTTTTGAGTCTAGCTGGTAAAGAGTCACTCTGGCCTAATGGTTGAGTTCTGAGACTCTTACTCTGAAGATTAGGTGTTCAATCGCTGGTCTTTCAATGGGACTGTGTGCTCAGTCAAAAATGTAGGCTATGTTAATTTCTTAAATAAGGTCAGAAAATATTTTTTCTTTTCATCTTGTTTGAATATATCTCTTATGAAGAACTTCTTACCCCTGTGAAAGAACCTCTACTCTCTATCATTCCCTCTCTCTGTCCTTCCCTTCCACATTATAAACAATGGTCCTGTTGGTGGACACTAACATACTGCTTTACCTAGGTGCAAGTTTTTGATCTAAATGTCATATATATGTTTTGAGTCTAACTGGTAAAGAGTCACTCTGGCCTAATGGTTAAGGTCTTACACTCTTACTCTGAAGATTATGTGTTCAATCCCTGGTCTTTCAATAGGACTGTGTGCTCAGTTAAAATAATAGCCAATGTTACTTTCTTTAATAAGGTTGGAAAATATTTTTTCTTTTCATCTTGTTTTAATATATCTCTTTTGGAGAACTTCATACCCCTCTGAAAAAAAATCTACTCTCTATCATTCCCTCTCTCTGTCCTTCCATTCCACATTATAAACAATGGTCCTGTTGGTGGACACTAACATACTGATAAAGGGTCACTCTTGCCTATATATAAGTTTTGAGTCCATTTGCTAAAGAGTTACTCTGACCTAATGGTTAAGGTCTTAGACTCTTACTCTGAAGATTGGTTGTTCAATCCCTGCTCTTTCATTAGGACTGTGTGCTCAGATAAAAGTGTAGGCAATGTTAATTTCTTTAATAAGGTTAGAAAATATTTTTTCTTTTCATCTTGTTTGAATATATCTCTTTTGAAGAACTTCTTACCCCTCTGAAAGAAATTCTACTCTCTATCATTCCCTCTCTCTGTCCTTCCATTCCACATTATAAACAATGGTACTGTTAGTGGACACTAACAGACTGCTATACTTAAGCATGGGTTATTGATCTAAATGTCATATATAAGCTTTGAGGCAAGCTGGTAAAGAGTCACTCTGGCCTAATGGTAAAGGTCTTACTCTGAAGATTAGGTGTTCAATACCTAGTCTTTCAATGGCAGGGTTTACTCAGTTAAAAGTGTAGACAATGTTAATTTCTTTAATAAGGATGGAAAATATTTTTTCTTTTCATCTTGTTTGAATATATCTCTTTTGAAGAACTTCTTACCCCTCTGAAAAAAACCTCTACTCTCTATCGTTCCCTCTCTGTGTCCTTCCATTCCACATTATAAACAATGGTACTGTTGGAATACACTAACATATTTCTCTACCTAGGTCTTGGTTTTTTATCCGCATGTCGTATATTAGTTTTGAGACAGGCTAGTAAAGGGTCAATCTGGCCTAATGGTTGAGATCTGAGACTCTTATTCTGAAGATTAGTTGTTTAATCCCTTTTTTTTTCAATGGCATTGTGTGCTCAGTTAAAAGTGTAGGCAATGTTAATTTCTTTAATAAGGTTGGAAAATATTTTTTCTTTTCATCTTGTTTGAATATATCTCTTTTGAAGAACTTATTACCCCAGTGAAAAAAATTGACTCTCTATCGTTCCCTCTCTCAGTCCTTCCATTCCACACTATTAACAATAGTACTGTTGGTGGACACTATCATATTACTCTACCTAGGCGTGGGTTTTTGATCTGAATGCCATATATTAATTTTGAGTCAAATTGGTAAAGGGTCACTCTTGACTAATGGTTAAGGTCTTAGACTCTTACTCTGAAGGTCAGGTGATCAGTCCCTGGTCTTTCAATGGGGCTGTGTGCTCCGTTAAAAATGTAGGCAATGATAATTTCTTTAATAAGGATGGAAAATATCTTTTCTTTTTATCTTGTTTGAATATATCTCTTTTGAAGAACTTCTTACCCCTCTGAAAAAAAATCTACTCTCTATCATTCCCTCTCTCTGTCCTTCCATTCCACATTATAAACAATGGTACTGTTAGTGGACACTAACATACTGTTCTACCTAAATGTGGGTTATTGATCTAAATGTCATATATAAGTTTTGAGGCAAGCTGGTAAAGAGTCACGCTGGCCTAATGGTTAATATAGTAGACTCTTACTCTGAAGATTAAGTGTTCAATACTTGATCTTTCAATGGCAGGGTGTACTCATTTAAAATCGTAGGCAATGTTAATTTCTTTAATAAGGTTGGAAAATATCTTTTCTTTTCATCTTGTTTGAATATATCTCTTTTGAAGAACTTCTTACACCTGTGAAAAAAACTCTACTCTCTATCATTCCCTCTCTCTGTCCTTCCATTCCATATTATAAACAATGGTCCTGTTGGTGGACTCTAACATACTGCTCTACCTACGTGCAAGTTTTTGATTTGAATGTCATATATAAGTTTTGAGTGTATCTGGTAAAGAGTCACTCTGGCCTAATGGTTAAGGTCTTAGACTCTTACTCTGAAGATTAGGTGTTCAATCCATGGTCTTTCATTTGGACTGTGTGCTCAGTTAAAAGTGTAGGCATTGTTAATTTCTTTAATAAGGTTAGAATTTTTTTTTTCTTTTTATCTTGTTTGAATATATCTCTTTTGAAGAACTTCTTACCCCTCTGAAAGAAAATGTACTCTCTATCATTCCCTCTCTCTGTCCTTCCATTCCACATTATAAACAATGGTACTGTTAGTGGACACTAACAGACTGCTCTACTTAAGCCTGGGTTATTGATCTAAATGTCATATATAAGTTTTGAGATAAGCTGGTAAAGAGGCACTCTGGCCTTATGGTTAAGGTCTTAGTCTCTTAATCTGAAGGTTATGGTTCAATACCTGGTCATTCAATGGGAGGGTGTACACAATTAAAAGTGTAGGCAATGTTAATTTCTTTAATAAGGTTGGAAAATATTTTTCTTTTCATCTTGTTTGAATATATCTCTTTTGAAGAACTTATTACCCCAGTGAAAAAAACTGACTCTCTATCGTTCCCTCTCTCAGTCCTTCCATTCCACACTATAAGCAATAGTACTGTTGGTGGACACTATCATATTGCTCTACCTAGGTGTGGGTTATTGATCTAAATGTCATATATAAGTTTTGAGGCAAGTTGTTAAAAAGTCCCTCTGGCCTAATGGTTAAAGTCTTAGACTCTTACTCTGAAGATTAGGTGTTGGATCCCTGGTCTTTCAATGGCACTGTGTGATCAGTTAAAAGTGTGGGCAATGTTAATTTCTTTAATAAGGTTGGAAAATATTTTTTCTTTTCATCTTGTTTGAATATATCTCTTTTGATGAACTTTTTACCACTCTGAAAAAAACCTCTACTCTCTATCATTCCCTCTCTCTGTCCCTCCATTCCACATTATAAACAATGGTACTGTTGGAATACACTAACATATTTCTATACCTAGGTCTTGATTTTTGATCCACATGTCGTATATTAGTTTTGGGGGCGGCTGGTAAAGAGTCACTCTGCCCTAATTGTTAAGGTCTGACAGTCTTACTCTGAAAATTAGGTGTTCAATCCCTGGTCTTTCAATGGGACTGTGTGCTCTGTTAAAAGTGTAAGCAATGTAAATTTCTTTAATAAGGTTGGAAAATATTTTTTCTTTTCATCTTGTTTGAATATATCTCTTTTGAAGAACTTATTACCCCAGTGAAAAAAAATTGACTCTCTATCTTTTTCTCTCTCAGTCCTTCCATTCCACACTATAAACATTAGTACTATTGGTGGACGCTATCATATTGCTCTACCCAGGCGTGGGTTTTTGATCTGCATGCCATATATTAGTTTTGTGTCAAACGGGTAAAGTGTCACTCTGGCCTAATAGTTAAGGTCTTAGATTCTTACTCTGAAGGTTAGGTGTTTAATCCCTGGTCTTTCAATTGTACTGTGTGCTCAGTCAAAAGCGTAGGTTATGTTAATTTCTTTAATAAGTTTGGAAAATATTTTTCTTTTCATCTTGTTTGAATATATCTCTTTTGAAGAACTTCATACCCCTCTGAAAAAAATCTACTCTCTATCGTTCCCTCTCTCTGTTCTTCCATTCCACATTATAAACAATGTACTGTTAGTGGACACTAACATACTGCTCTACCTAAGCGTGGGTTATTGATCCAAATGTCATATATAAGTTTTGAGTCAAGCTGGTAAAGAGTCACTCTGGCCTAATGGTTATGGTCTCAGACTCTTATTCTGAAAATTAGGTTTTTAAACCCTGGTCTTTCAGTGGCACTGTGTGATCAGTTAAAAGTGTAGGCAATCTTAATTTCTTTAATAAGGTTAGAAAATATTTTATCTTTTCATCTTGTTTCAATATATCTCTTTGAAGAACTTCTTACCCCTCTGAAAGAAAATCTACTCTCTATCATTCCCTCTCTCTGTCCTTCCATTCCACATTATAAACAATGGTACTGTTAGTGAACACTAACATACTGCTCTACCTCAGTGTGGGTTATAGATCTAAATGTCATATATAGGTTTTGAGGCAAGATTACAAAGAATCACTATGGCTTAATGGTTAAGGTCTTAGACTCTTATTCAGAAGATTAGGTTTTCAATCCCTGGTCTTTCAATGGCACTGTGTGCTCCTTTAAAAGTGTGGGCAATGTTAATTTCTTTATTAAGGTTGGAAAATATTTTTTCTTTTCATCTTGTTTGAATATATCTCTTTTGATGAACTTCTTACTACTCTGAAAAAAACCTCTACTCTCTATCATTCCCTCTCTCTGTCCATCCATTCCACATAATAAACAATGGTACTGTTGGAATACACTAACATATTGCTCTACCTAGGTCTTGGTTTTTGATCCGCATGTCATATATTAGTTGAAAAGCAGGCTGGTAAAGAGTCACTCTGGCTTAATGGTTAATGTCTGAGACTCTTACTCTGAAGATTAGGTGTTCAATCCCTGGTCTTTCAATGGCATTGTATACTCCGTTAAAAGTGTAGGCAATGTTAACTTCTGTAATAAAGTTGAAAAATATTTTTTCTTTTCATCTTGTTTGAATATATCTCTTTTGAAGAACTTCTTACCCCTCTGAAAAAAACCTCTACTCTCTATCATTCCCTCTCTCTGTACTTCCATCCCATATTATAAACAATGGTACTGTTGGAATACACTAACATATTTCTCTACCTAGGTCTTGGTTTTTGAGCCGCATGTTGTATATTAGTTTTGAGGGAGGCTGGTAAAGAGTCACTGCTGCCTAATGATTAAGGTCTGAGACTCTTACTCTGAAGATTAGGTGTTCAATCCCTGGTCTTTGAAAGGGACTATGACCTCATTTAAAAGTGTAGGCAATGTTAATTTCTTTAATAAGGTTGGAAAATATCTTTTCTTTTCATCTTGTTTGAATATATCTCTTTTGAAGAACTTCTTACCCCTCTGAAAAAAATTCTACTCTCTATCATTCCCTCTCTCTGTCCTTCCATTCCACATTATAAACAATGGTACTGTTAGTGGACACTAACATACTGCTCTACCTAAGCGTGGGTTATTGATCTAATGTCATATATAAGTTTTTAACCAAGATGGAAAAGAGTCACTCTGGCCTAATGGTTAAGATCTTAGACTCTTACTCAGAAAGTTAGGTGTTTGATTCCTCGTCTCTCAATGGCACTGTGTGCTCAGTTAAAAGTGTAGTCAATGTTTATTTCTTTAATAAGGTTGGAAAATATTATTTCTTTTCATCTTGTTTGAATATATCTCTTTTGAAGAACTTCTTACCCCTGTGAAAAAAACTCTACTCTCTATCATTCCCTCTCTTTGTCCTTCCATTCCACATTATAAACAATGGTACTGTTGGAATACACTAACATATTGCTCTACCTAGGTCTTGGTTTTTGATCCGCATGTCATATATTAGTTTTGAGGCAGGCTGGTAAAGATTCACTCTGGCCTAATGGTTAAGGTCTGAGACTCTTACTCTGAAGATTAGGTGTTCAATCCCTGTTCTTTCAATGGCATTGTGTGCTCCGTTAAAAGTGTAGGCAATGTTTATTTCTTTAATAAGGTTGGAAAATATTTTTTCTTTTCATCTTGTTTGAATATATCTCTTTTGAAGAACTTATTACCCCAGTGAAAAAAATTGACTATCGTTCCCTCTCTCAGTCCTTCCCTTCCACACTATAAACAATAGTACTGTTGGTGGACACTATCATATTGCTCTACCTAGGCGTGGGTTTTGATCTGAATGCCATATATTAGTTTTGAGTCAGACTTGTAAAGGGTAACTCTTACCTAATGGTTAAGGTCTTAGACTCTTACTCTGAATGTTAGGTGTTCAATTTCTGGTATTTCAGTGGCACAGTGTGCTCAGTTAAAAGTGTAGGCAATGATAATTTCTTTAATAAGGTTGGAAAATATTTTTTCTTTTCATCTTGTTTGAATATATCTCTTTTGAAGAACTTCTTACCCCTCTGAAAAAAACCTCTACTCTATCATTCCCTCTCTCAGTCCTTCCCTTCCACACTATAAACAATAGTACTGTTGGTGGACACTATCATATTGCTGTACCTAGGCGTGCGTTTTTGATCTGCATGCCATATATTAGTTTTGAGTCAAACTGGCAAAGGGTCACTCTTGCCTAATGGTTAAGCTCTTACACTCTTAGTCTGTGTTCAATCCCTGGTCTTTCAATGTGACTGTGTGCTCAGTCAAAAATGTAAGCAATGTTAATTTCTTTAATAAGATTGGAAAATATTTTTTCTTTTCATCTTGTTTGAATATATCTCTTTGAAGAACTTCTTACCCTCTGAAAAAAATCTACTCTCTATCATTCCCTCTCTCTGTCCTTCCATTCCACATTATAAACAATGGTCCTGTTGGTGGACACTAACTTACTGCTCTACCTACGCGTGAGTTTTTGATCCCAATGTCATATATAAGTTTTGAGTCAAGCTGGTACATAGTCACTCTGGCCTAATGGTTAAGGTCTTAGAGTCTTACTCTGAAGATTAGGTGTTCAATCTCTGGTCTTTCAATGGGACTGTGTGCTCAGTTAAAAGTGTAGGCAATGTTAATTTCTTTAATAAGGTTGGAAAATATTTTTTCTTTTCATCTTGTTTGAATATATCTCTTTTGGAGAACTTATTACCCCAGTGAAAATAATTGACTCTCTATCGTTCATTCTCTCAGTCCTTCCATTCCGCACTATAAACAATAGGAGTGTTACTGGACACTAACATATTGCTCTACCTAAGCTTGGGTTATTGATCTAAATGCCTTATATAAGTTTTGAGTCAAGCTAGCAAAGAGTCAATGTGGCGTTATGGTTAAGGTCTTATACTCTTACTCTGAAGATAAGGTGTTTGAATCCTCATCTTTCAATGGCGTTGTGTGCTCAGTTAAAAGTGTAGGCAATGTTTATTTCTTTAATAAGGTTGGAAAATATTGTTTCTTTTCATCTTGTTTGAATATATCTCTTTTGAAGAACTTCTTACCCCTCTGAAAAAAACCTCTACTCTATCATTCCCTCTCTCTGTCCTTCCATTCCACATTATAAACAATGGTACTGTTAGTGGACACTAACATACTGCTCTACCTAAGCTTGGGTTATTGATCTAAATGTCATATATAAGTTTTGAGTCAGGCTGGTAAAGAGTCAATGTGGACTAATGGTTAAGGTCTTAGACTCTTACTCTGAAGATAAGTTGTTTGATTCCTCATCTTTCTATGGCACTTTGTGCTCATTTAAAAGTGTAGGCAATGTATATTTCTTTAATAAGGTTAGAAAATATTTTTCTTTTCATCTTGTTTGAATATATCTCTTTTGAAGAACTTCTTACCCCTGTGAAAAAAATCTACTCTCTATCATTCCCTCTCTCTGTCCTTCCATTCCACATTATAAACAATAGTACTGTTGGAATACACTAACATATTGCTCTACCGAGGTCTTGGTTTTTGATCCGCAAGTCATATAATAGTTTTGAGGCAAGCTAGTAAAGAGTCACTCTGGCCAAATGGTTAGGGTCTGAGACTCTTACTCTGAAGATTATGTTTTCAATCCCTGGTCTTTCAATGGCATTCTATTCTCTGTTAAAAGTGTAGGCAATGTTTCTTTCTTTAATAAGGTTGGTAAATATTTTTTCTTTTCATCTTGTTTGAATATATCTCTTTTGAAGAACTTATTACCCCAGTGAAAAAAATTGACTATTGTTCCCTCTCTCAGTCTCAGAACGATGGATTTAACCCAGATCTTTTGACTGGGGGAGAATGTTTGCATTGTCAGCATTCCGTCCATCATTTGTTTGCTGTAACACTTTTCGCCCTAAGTGGGATGGGTATGCCCAGACGTGGGTCCCTTGCTCACTGTGCCACTGGATTCAAGCTAGCCTGGCTGAAGAAGGGTGACATACCCTGAAACCGGTCCCAGGATGCTTGTTTCCGGTCCAGGGAGGACCTGGCCTGGCAGTTCGGTCTGGACTGTTCCCATGGGGCACAGGGTCAAGACTGATTTGCATATGGCTGGGTCTAAACTGGGGTGGCGTAGTGGGCAAAAGAACGATGGATTTAACCCAGATCTTTTGACTGGGGGAGAATGTTTGCATTGTCAGCATTCCGTCCATCATTTGTTTGCTGTAACACTTTTCGCCCTAAGTGGGATGGGTATGCCCAGACGTGGGTCCCTTGCTCACTGTGCCACTGGATTCAAGCTAGCCTGGCTGAAGAAGGGTGACATACCCTGAAACCGGTCCCAGGATGCTTGTTTCCGGTCCAGGGAGGACCTGGCCTGGCAGTTCGGTCTGGACTGTTCCCATGGGGCACAGGGTCAAGACTGATTTGCATATGGCTGGGTCTAAACTGGGGTGGCGTAGTGGGCAAAAGAACGATGGATTTAACCCAGATCTTTTGACTGGGGGAGAATGTTTGCATTGTCAGCATTCCGTCCATCATTTGTTTGCTGTAACACTTTTCGCCCTAAGTGGGATGGGTATGCCCAGACGTGGGTCCCTTGCTCACTGTGCCACTGGATTCAAGCTAGCCTGGCTGAAGAAGGGTGACATACCCTGAAACCGGTCCCAGGATGCTTGTTTCCGGTCCAGGGAGGACCTGGCCTGGCAGTTCGGTCTGGACTGTTCCCATGGGGCACAGGGTCAAGACTGATTTGCATATGGCTGGGTCTAAACTGGGGTGGCGTAGTGGGCAAAAGAACGATGGATTTAACCCAGATCTTTTGACTGGGGGAGAATGTTTGCATTGTCAGCATTCCGTCCATCATTTGTTTGCTGTAACACTTTTCGCCCTAAGTGGGATGGGTATGCCCAGACGTGGGTCCCTTGCTCACTGTGCCACTGGATTCAAGCTAGCCTGGCTGAAGAAGGGTGACATACCCTGAAACCGGTCCCAGGATGCTTGTTTCCGGTCCAGGGAGGACCTGGCCTGGCAGTTCGGTCTGGACTGTTCCCATGGGGCACAGGGTCAAGACTGATTTGCATATGGCTGGGTCTAAACTGGGGTGGCGTAGTGGGCAAAAGAACGATGGATTTAACCCAGATCTTTTGACTGGGGGAGAATGTTTGCATTGTCAGCATTCCGTCCATCATTTGTTTGCTGTAACACTTTTCGCCCTAAGTGGGATGGGTATGCCCAGACGTGGGTCCCTTGCTCACTGTGCCACTGGATTCAAGCTAGCCTGGCTGAAGAAGGGTGACATACCCTGAAACCGGTCCCAGGATGCTTGTTTCCGGTCCAGGGAGGACCTGGCCTGGCAGTTCGGTCTGGACTGTTCCCATGGGGCACAGGGTCAAGACTGATTTGCATATGGCTGGGTCTAAACTGGGGTGGCGTAGTGGGCAAAAGAACGATGGATTTAACCCAGATCTTTTGACTGGGGGAGAATGTTTGCATTGTCAGCATTCCGTCCATCATTTGTTTGCTGTAACACTTTTCAGCCCTAAGTGGGATGGGTATGCCCAGACGTGGGTCCCTTGCTCACTGTGCCACTGGATTCAAGCTAGCCTGGCTGAAGAAGGGTGACATACCCTGAAACCGGTCCCAGGATGCTTGTTTCCGGTCCAGGGAGGACCTAGCCTGGCAGTTCGGTCTGGACTGTTCCCATGGGGCACAGGGTCAAGACTGATTTGCATATGGCTGGGTCTAAACTGGGGTGGCGTAGTGGGCAAAAGAACGATGGATTTAACCCAGATCTTTTGACTGGGGGAGAATGTTTGCATTGTCAGCATTCCGTCCATAATTTGTTTGCTGTAACACTTTTCGCCCTAAGTGGGATGGGTATGCCCAGACGTGGGTCCCTTGCTCACTGTGCCACTGGATTCAAGCTAGCCTGGCTGAAGAAGGGTGACATACCCTGAAACCTGTCCCAGGATGCTTGTTTCCGGTCCAGGGAGGACCTGGCCTGGCAGTTCGGTCTGGACTGTTCCCATGGGGCACAGGGTCAAGACTGATTTGCATATGGCTGGGTCTAAACTGGGGTGGCGTAGTGGGCAAAAGAACGATGGATTTAATGCAGATCTTTTGACTGAGGGAGAATGTTTGCATTGTCAGCATTCCGTCCATCATTTGTCTGCTGTAACACTTTTCGCCCTAAGTGGGATGGGTATGCCCAGACGTGGGTCCCTTGGTCACTGTGCCACTGGATTCAAGCTAGCCTGGCTGAAGAAGGGTGACCTACCCTGAAACCGGTCCCAGGATGCTTGTTTCCGGTCCAGGGAGGACCTGGCCTGGCAGTTCGGTCTGGACTGTTCCCATGGGGCACAGGGTCAAGACTGATTTGCATATGGCTGGGTCTAAACTGGGGTGGCGTAGTGGGCAAAAGAACGATGGATTTAACCCAGATCTTTTGACTGGGGGAGAATGTTTGCATTGTCAGCATTCCATCCATAATTTGTTTGCTGTAACACTTTTCGCCCTAAGTGGGATGGGTATGCCCAGACGTGGGTCCCTTGCTCACTGTGCCACTGGATTCAAGCTAGCCTGGCTGAAGAAGGGTGACATACCCTGAAACCGGTGCCAGGATGCTTGTTTCCGGTCCAGGGAGGACCTGGCCTGGCAGTTCGGTCTGGACTGTTGCCATGGGGCACAGGGTCAAGACTGATTTGCATATGGCTGGGTCTAAACTAGGGTGGCGTAGTTTGCAAAAGAACGATGGATTTAACCCAGATCTTTTGACTGGGGGAGAATGTTTGCATTGTCAGCATTCCATCCATAATTTGTTTGCTGTAACACTTATCGCCCTAAGTGGGATGGGTATGCCCAGACGTGGGTCCCTTGCTCACTGTGCCACTGGATTCAAGCTAGCCTGGCTGAAGAAGGGTGACATACCCTGAAACCGGTCCCAGGATGCTTGTTTCCGGTCCAGGGAGGACCTGGCCTGGCAGTTCGGTCTGGACTGTTCCCATGGGGCACAGGGTCAAGACTGATTTGCATATGGCTGGGTCTAAACTGGGGTGGCGTAGTGGGCAAAAGAACGATGGATTTAACCCAGATCTTTTGACTGGGGGAGAATGTTTGCATTGTCAGCATTCCGTCCATCATTTGTCTGCTGTAACACTTTTCGCCCTAAGTGAGATGGGTATGCCCATCCGTGTGTCCCTTGCTCACTGTGCCACTAGATTCAAGCTAGCCTGGCTGAAGAAGGGTGACATACCCTGAAACCGGTCCCAGGATGCTTGTTTCCGGGCCAGGGAGGACCTGGCCTGGCAGTTCGGTCTGGACTGTTTCCATGGGACACAGGGTCAAGACTGATTTGCATATGGCTGGGTCTAAACTGGGTTGGCGTAGTGGGCAAAAGAACGATGGATTTAACCCAGATCTTTTGACTGGGGGAGAATGTTTGCATTGTCAGCATTCCGTCCATCATTTGTTTGCTGTAACACTTTTCGCCCTAAGTGGGATGGTAATGCCCAGACGTGGGTCCCTTGCTCACTGTGCCACTGGATTCAAGCTAGCCTGGCTGAAGAAGGGTGACATACCCTGAAACCGGTCCCAGGATGCTTGTTTCCGGTCCAGGGAGGACCTGGCCTGGCAGGTCGGTCTGGACTGTTCCCATGGGGCACAGGGTCAAGACTGATTTGCATATGGCTGGGTCAAAACTGGGGTGGTGTAGTGGGCAAAAGAACAATGGATTTAACCCAGATCTTTTGACTGGGGGAGAATGTTTGCATTGTTAGCATTCCGTCCATCATTTGTTTGCTGTAACACTTTTCTCCCTAAGTGGGATGGGTATGCCCAGACGTGGGTCCCTTGCTCACTGTGCCACTGGATTCAAGCTAGCCTGGCTGAAGAAGGGTGACATACCCTGAAACCGGTCCCAGGATGTTTGTTTCCGGTCCAGGGAGGACCTGGCCTGGCAGTTCGGTCTGGATTGTTCCCATGGGGCACAGGGTCAAGACTGATTTGCATATGGCTGGGTCTAAACTGGGGTGGCGTAGTGGGCAAAAGAACGATGGATTTAACCCAGATATTTTGACTGGGGGAGAATGTTTGCATTGTCAGCATTCCGTCCATCATTTGTTTGCTGTAACACTTTTCACCCTAAGTGGGATGGGTATGCCCAGACATGGGTCCCTTGCTCACTGTGCCACTGGATTCAAGCTAGCCTGGCTGAAGAAGGGTGACATACCCTGAAACCGGTCCCAGGATGCTTGTTTCCGGTCCAGGGAGGACCTGGCCTGGCAGTTCGGTCTGGACTG
Source organism: Calotriton arnoldi (assembly GCA_963921515.1). Taxonomy (NCBI): domain Eukaryota; kingdom Metazoa; phylum Chordata; class Amphibia; order Caudata; family Salamandridae; genus Calotriton; species Calotriton arnoldi. The sequence goes on from CAWUFW010011293.1 coordinate 531,607, forward strand.
TTCCCATGGGGCACAGGGTCAAGACTGATTTGCATATGGCTGGGTCTAAACTGGGGTGGCGTAGTGGGCAAAAGAACGATGGATTTAACCCAGATCTTTTGACTGGGGGAGAATGTTTGCATTGTCAGCATTCCGTCCATCATTTGTTTGCTGTAACACTTTTCGCCCTAAGTGGGATGGGTATGCCCAGACGTGGGTCCCTTGCTCACTGTGCCACTGGATTCCAGCTAGCCTGGCTGAAGAAGGGTGACATACCCTGAAACCGGTCCCAGGATGCTTGTTTCCGGTCCAGGGAGGACCTGGCCTGGCAGTTCGGTCTGGACTGTTCCCATGGGGCACAGGGTCAAGACTGATTTGCATATGGCTGGGTCTAAACTAGGGTGGTGTAGTGGGCAAAAGAACGATGGATTTAACCCCGATCTTTTGACTGGGGTAGAATGTTTGCATTGTCAGCATTCCGTCCATTATTTGTTTGCTGTAACACTTTTCACCCTAAGTGGGATGGGTATGCTCAGACGTGGGTCCCTTGCTCACTGTGCCACTGGATTCAAGCTAGCCTGGCTGAAGAAGGGTGACATACCCTGAAACCGGTCCCAGGATGCTTGTTTCCAGTCCAGGGAGGACCTGGCCTGGCAGTTCGGTCTGGACTGTTCCCATGGGGCACAGGGTCAAGACTGATTTGCATATGGCTCGGTCTAAACTGGGGTGGGGTAGTGGGCAAAAGAACGATGGATTTAACCCAGATCTTTTGAATGGGGGAGAATGTTTGCATTGTCAGCATTCCGTCCATCATTTGTTTGCTGTAACACTTTTAGCCCTAAGTGGGATGGGTATGCCCAGACGTGGGTCCCTTGCTCACTGTGCCACTGGATTCAAGCTAGCCTGGCTGAAGAAGGGTGACAGACCCTGAAACCGGTCCCAGGATGCTTGTTTCCGGTCCAGGGAGGACCTGGCCTGGCAGTTCGGTCTGGACTGTTCCCATGGGGCACAGGGTCAAGACTGATTTGCATATGGCTGGGTCTAAACTGGGGTGGCGTAGTGGGCAAAAGAACAATGGATTTAACCCAGATCTTTTGACTGGGGGAGAATATTTGCATTGTCAGCATTCCGTCCATCATTTGTTTGCTGTAACACTTTTCGCCCTAAGTGGGATGGGTATGCCCAGACGTGGGTCCCTTGCTCACTGTGCCACTGGATTCAAGCTAGCCTGGCTGAAGAAGGGTGACATACCCTGAAACCGGTCCCAGGATGCTTGTTTCCGGTCCAGGGAGGACCTGGCCTGGCAGTTCGGTCTGGACTGTTCCCATGGGGCACAGGGTCAAGACTGATTTGCATATGGCTGGGTCTAAACTGGGGTGGCGTAGTGGGCAAAAGAACGATGGATTTAACCCAGATCTTTTGACTGGGGGAGAATGTTTGCATTGTCAGCATTCCGTCCATCATTTGTTTGCTGTAACACTTTTCGCCCTAAGTGGGATGGGTATGCCCAGACGTGGGTCCCTTGCTCACTGTGCCACTGGATTCAAGCTAGCCTGGCTGAAGAAGGGTGACATACCCTGAAACCGGTCCCAGGATGCTTGTTTCCGGTCCAGGGAGGACCTGGCCTGGCAGTTCGGTCTGGACTGTTCCCATGGGGCACAGGGTCAAGACTGATTTGCATATGGCTGGGTCTAAACTGGGGTGGCGTAGTGGGCAAAAGAACGATGGATTTAACCCAGATCTTTTGACTGGGGGAGAATGTTTGCATTGTCAGCATTCCGTCCATCATTTGTTTGCTGTAACACTTTTCGCCCTAAGTGGGATGGGTATGCCCAGACGTGGGTCCCTTGCTCACTGTGCCACTGGATTCAAGCTAGCCTGGCTGAAGAAGGGTGACATACCCTGAAACCGGTCCCAGGATGCTTGTTTCCAGTCCAGGGAGGACCTGGCCTGGCAGTTCGGTCTGGACTGTTCCCATGGGGCACAGGGTCAAGACTGATTTGCATATGGCTGGGTCTAAACTGGGGTGGCGTAGTGGGCAAAAGAACGATGGATTTAACCCAGATCTTTTGACTGGGGGAGAATGTTTGCATTGTCAGCATTCCGTCCATCATTTGTTTGCTGTAACACTTTTAGCCCTAAGTGGGATGGGTATGCCCAGACGTGGGTCCCTTGCTCACTGTGCCACTGGATTCAAGCTAGCCTGGCTGAAGAAGGGTGACATACCCTGAAACCGGTCCCAGGATGCTTGTTTCCGGTCCAGGGAGGACCTGGCCTGGCAGTTCGGTCTGGACTGTTCCCATGGGGCACAGGGTCAAGACTGATTTGCATATGGCTGGGTCTAAACTGGGGTGGCGTAGTGGGCAAAAGAACAATGGATTTAACCCAGATCTTTTGACTGGGGGAGAATGTTTGCATTGTCAGCATTCCGTCCATCATTTGTTTGCTGTAACACTTTTCGCCCTAAGTGGGATGGGTATGCCCAGACGTGGGTCCCTTGCTCACTGTGCCACTGGATTCAAGCTAGCCTGGCTGAAGAAGGGTGACATACCCTGAAACCGGTCCCAGGATGCTTGTTTCCGGTCCAGGGAGGACCTGGCCTGGCAGTTCGGTCTGGACTGTTCCCATGGGGCACAGGGTCAAGACTGATTTGCATATGGCTGGGTCTAAACTGGGGTGGCGTAGTGGGCAAAAGAACGATGGATTTAACCCAGATCTTTTGACTGGGGGAGAATGTTTGCATTGTCAGCATTCCGTCCATCATTTGTTTGCTGTAACACTTTTCGCCCTAAGTGGGATGGGTATGCCCAGACGTGGGTCCCTTGCTCACTGTGCCACTGGATTCAAGCTAGCCTGGCTGAAGAAGGGTGACATACCCTGAAACCGGTCCCAGGATGCTTGTTTCCGGTCCAGGGAGGACCTGGCCTGGCAGTTCGGTCTGGACTGTTCCCATGGGGCACAGGGTCAAGACTGATTTGCATATGGCTGGGTCTAAACTGGGGTGGCGTAGTGGGCAAAAGAACGATGGATTTAACCCAGATCTTTTGACTGGGGAGAATGTTTGCATTGTCAGCATTCCATCCATAATTTGTTTGCTGTAACACTTTTCGCCCTAAGTGGGATGGGTATGCCCAGACGTGGGTCCCTTGCTCACTGTGCCACTGGATTCAAGCTAGCCTGGCTGAAGAAGGGTGACATACCCTGAAACCGGTCCCAGGATGCTTGTTTCTGGTCCAGGGAGGACCTAGCCTGGCAGTTCGGTCTGGACTGTTCCCATGGGGCACAGGGTCAAGACTGATTTGCATATGGCTGGGTCTAAACTGGGGTGGCGTAGTGGGCAAAAGAACGATGGATTTAACCCAGATCTTTTGACTGGGGGAGAATGTTTGCATTGTCAGCATTCCGTCCATCATTTGTTTGCTGTAACACTTTTCGCCCTAAGTGGGATGGGTATGCCCAGACGTGGGTCCCTTGCTCACTGTGCCACTGGATTCAAGCTAGCCTGGCTGAAGAAGGGTGACATACCCTGAAACCGGTCCCAGGATGCTTGTTTCCGGTCCAGGGAGGACCTGGCCTGGCAGTTCGGTCTGGACTGTTCCCATGGGGCACAGGGTCAAGACTGATTTGCATATGGCTGGGTCTAAACTGGGGTGGCGTAGTGGGCAAAAGAACGATGGATTTAACCCAGATCTTTTGACTGGGGGAGAATGTTTGCATTGTCAGCATTCCGTCCATCATTTGTTTGCTGTAACATATATTAGTTTTGAGTCAGACTTATAAAGGGTCACTCTTACCTAATGGTTAAGGTCTTAGACTCTTACTCTGAAGATTAGGTGCTCAATTCCTGGTCTTTCAATGGCATTGTGTGCTCTGTTAAAAATGTAGACTATGTTTATTTCTTTAATAAGGTTGGAAAATATTTTTTCTTTTCATCTTGTTTGAATATATCTCTTTTGAAGAACTTCTTACCCTTCTGAAAAAAACCTCTACTCTCTATTATTCCCTCTCTGTGTCCTTCCATTCCACATTATAAACAATGGTACTGTTGGAATACACTAACATATTTCTGTACCTAGGTCTTGGTTTTTGATCCGCATGTCGTATATTAGTTTTGAGGCAGGCTGGTAAAGGGTCAATCTGGCCTAATGGTTAAGGTCTGAGACTCTTACTCTGAAGATTAGGGGCTTATTATAAGCCTTATGTCACTTTCTTTGCGTCACTTTTCCCTTGTTAAAAATGACGCAGAAGTGGCGCAGGGTTTGTAAATCTGCCCCTAGGTGTTTAATCCTTGGTCTTTCAATGGGACTGTGTGCTCAGTTAAAAGTATAGGCAGTGTTAATTTCTTTAATAAGGTTGGAAAATATTTTTTCTTTTCATCTTGTTTGAATATATCTCTTTTGAAGAACTTCTTACCACTCTGAAAAAAACTTCTACTCTCTATCATTCCCTCTCTCTGTCCTTCCATTCCACATTATAAACAATAGTACTGTTGGAATACACTAACATATTGCTCTACCTACATCTTGGTTTTTGATCCGCATGTCATATATTAGTTTTGAGACAGGCTGGTAAAGAGTCACTCTGGCCTAATGGTTAAGGTCTTTGACTCTTACTTTGAAGATTAGGTGTTCAATCCCTGGTATTTCAATGGGACTGTGTGCTCAGTTAAAAGAGTAGGCAATGTTAATTTCTTTAATAAGGTTGGAAAATATTTTTCTTTTCATCTTGTTTGAATATATCTCTTTGAAGAACTTATTACCCCAGTGAAAAAAATGGACTCTCTATCGTTCCTCTCTCAGTCCTTCCATTCCACATTATAAACAATGGTCCTGTTGGTAGACACTATCATATTGCTCTACCTAGGCGTGGGTTTTGATCTGCATGCCATATATTATTTTTTGAGTCAAACTGATAAGTGGTCACTCTTGCCTAATGGTTAAGGTCTTAGACTCTTACTCTGAAGGTTAGGTGTTCAATCCCTGGTTTTTTAATGGGATTGTGTGCTCAGTTAAAAGTGTAGGCAATGATAAATTCTGTAATAAAATTGGAAAATATTTTTTCTTTTCATCTTGTTTGAATATATCTCTTTTGAAGAACTTCTTACCCCTGTGAAAATAACTCTACTCTCTATCATTCCCTCTCTCTGTCCTTCCATTCCACATTATAAACAATGGTCCTGTTGTTGGACACTAACATACTGCTCTACCTACGTGCAAGTTTTTGATCTGAATGTCATATATAAGTTTTGAGTCTAACTGATAAAGAGTCACACTGGCCTAGTGGTTAAGGTCTCAGACTCTTACTCTGAAAATTAGGTGTTTGATCCCTGGTCTTTCAATGGGATTCTGTGCTCTTCAATAATGTAGGCAATGTTAATTTCTTTAATAAGGTTAGAAAATATTTTTCTTTTCATCTTGTTTGAATATATCTCTTTGAAGAACTTCTTACCCCTGTGAAAAAAACTCTACTCTCTATCATTCCTCTCTCTGTCCTTCCATTCCACATTATAAACAATGGTCCTGTTGGTGGACACTAACATACTGCTGTACCTACGAACAAGTTTTTGATCTGAATGTCATATATACGTTTTGAGTCAAGCTGCTAAAGAGTCACTCTGGCCTAATGGTTAAGGTCTTAGACTCTTACTCTGAAGGTTAGGTGTTCAATCCCTGGTTTTTTAATGGGATTGTGTGCTCAGTTAAAAGTGTAGGCAAAGATAAATTCTGTAATAAGATTGGAAAATATTTTTTTTTTCATCTTGTTTGAATATATCTCTTTTGAAGAACTTCTTACCCTCTGAAAAAAATCTACTCTCTATCATTCACTCTCTCTGTCCTTCCATTCCACATTATAAACAATGGTACTGTTAGTGGACACTAACATACTGCTCTACCTAAGCGTGGGTTATTGATCTAAATGTCATATATAAGTTTTGAGGTAAACTGGTAAAGAGTCAATCTGGCCTAATTGTTAAGATCTTAGACTCTTACTCTGAATATTAGGTGTTCAATGGCAGGTTGTACTCTGTTAAAAGTATAGGCAATGTTAATTTGTTTAATAAGGATGTAAAATATTTTTTCTTTTCATCTTCTTTGAATATATCTCTTTTGAAGAACTTCTTACCCCTCTGAAAAACCTCTACTCTCTATCATTCCTCTCTGTGTCGTTCCATTCCACATTATAAACAATGGTACTGTTGGAATACACTAACATATTTCTCTACCTAGGTCTTGGTTTTTGATCCGCATGTCGTATATTAGTTTTGAGGCAGGTGGGTAAAGGGCCAATCTGGCCTAATTGTTAAGGTCTGAGTCTCTTACTCTGAAGATTAGGTGTTTAATCCCTGGTCTTTCAATGGGACTGAGTGCTCAGTTAAAAGTGTAGGCAATGTTAATTTCTTTAATAAGGTTAGAAAATATTTTTTCTTTTCATCTTGTTTGAATATATCTCTTTTGAAGAACTTCTTACCCCTGTGAAAAAAACTCTACTCTCTATCATTCCCTCTCTCTGTCCATTCATTCCACATTATAAACAATGGTCCTGTTGGTGAACACTAACATACTGCTTTACCTACGTCATGAAGTTTTTGATCTGAATGTCATATATAAGTTTTGAGTCAAGCTGCTAAAGAGTCACTCTGACCTAATGGTTAAGATCTTAGACTCTTACTCTAAAGATTAGGTGTTCAATCCCTGGTCAATCATTAGGACTGTGTGCTCAGTTAAAAGTATAGGCAATGTTAATTTCTTTAATAAGGTTAGAAAATATTTTTTCTTTTCATCTTGTTTGAATATATCTCTTTTGAAGAACTTCTTACCCCTCTGAAAGAAAATCTACTCTCTATCATTCCCTCTCTCTGTCCTTCCATTCCACATTATAAACAATAGTACTGTTGGAATACACTAACATATTTCTCTACCTAGGTCTTGGTTTTTGATCCGCATGTCGTATATTAGTTTTGAGGCAGGCTGGTAAAGGGTCACTCTGTCCTAATGGTTAAAGTCTGAGACTCTTACTCTGAAAATTAGGTATTCAATCCATGGTCTTTCAATGGGACTGTGTGCTCAGTCAAAAATATAGGCAATGTTAATTTCTTTAAAAAGGTTAGAAAATATTTTTTCTTTTCATCTTGTTTGAATATATCTCTTTTGAAGAACTTCTTACCCCTCTGAAAAAAACCTCTACTCTCTATCATTCCCTCTCTCTGTCCTTCCATTCCTCATTATAAACAATGGTACTGTTGGAATACACTATCATATTGCTCTACCTAGGCGTGGGTTTTTATCTGTATGTCATATATTAGTTTTGAGGCAAAATGGTAAAGGGTCACTCTTTCCTAATGGTTAAGGTCTTAGACTCTTACTCTGAAGTTTAGGGGTTCAATCCCTGGTTTTTCAATGGGGCTGTGTGCTCAGTTAAAAGTCAAGGTAATGTTAATTTCTTTAATAAGGTTGGAAAATATCTTTTCTTTTCATCTTGTTTGAATATATCTCTTTTGAAGAACTTCTTACCCCTCTGAAAAAAAATCTACTCTCTATCATTCCCTCTCTCTGTCCTTCCATTCCACATTATAAACAATGGTACTGTTAGTGGACACTAACATACTGCTCCACTTCAGTGAGGGTTATTGATCTAAATGTCATATATAAGTTTTGAGGATAGTTTTTTAAAGAGTCACTCTGGCCTAATGGTTAAGGTCTCATACTCTTAGTCTGAAAATTAGGTGTTTGATCCCTGGTCTTTCAGTGGCACTGTGTGATCAGTTAAAAGTGTAGGCAATGTTAATTTCTTTAATAAGGTTAGAAAATATTTTTTCTTTTCATCTTGTTTGAATATTTCTCTTTTGAAGAACTTCTTACCCCTCTGAAAGAAAATCTACTCTCTATCATTCCCTCTCTCTGTACTTCCATTCCACATTATAAACAATGGTACTGTTAGTGGACACTAACATACTGCTCTACCGCAGGGTGGGTTATTGATCTAAATGTCATATATAAGTTTTGAGGCAAGTTGGTAAAGAGTCACTCTGGCCTAATGGTTAAGGTCTTAGACTCTTACTCTGAAGATTAGGTGTTCAGTCCCTGGTCTTTCAATTGGACTGTGAGCTCAGTTTAAAGTATAGGTAATTTTAATTTCTTTAATAAGGTTAGTAAATATGTTTTCTTTTCATCTTGTTTGAATATATCTCTTTTGAAGAACTTATTACCCCAGTGAAAAAAATTGACTATCGTTCCCTTTCTCAGTCCTTCCCTTCCACGCTATAAACAATAGTACTGTTGCTGGACACTATCATATTGCTCTACCTAGGCGTGGGTCACTCTTTCCTAATGGTTAAGGTCTTAGACTCTTACTCTGAATGTTAGGTGTTCAATCCCTGATCTTTTAATGGGTTTATGTGTTCAGTTAAAAGTGTAGACAATGTTTATTTATTTAATAAGGATGGAAAATAACTTTTCTTTTCATCTTGTTTGAATATATCTCTTTTGAAGAACTTCTTACCCCTCTGAAAAAAAATCGACTCTCTATCATTCCCTCTCTCTGTCCTTCCATTCCACATTATAAACAATGGTACTGTTAGTAGACACTAACATACTGCTCTACCTAAGCGTGGGTTATTGATCTAAATGTCATATATAAGTTTTGAGTCAACCTGGGAAAGAGTCACTCTGGCCTAATGGTTAAGGTCTTAGACTCTTACTCTGAAAACTAGGTGTTTTGATCCCTGGTCTTTCAGTGGCATTGTGTGATCAGTTAAAAGTGTAGGCAATGTTAATTTCTTTAATAAGGTTAGAAATTTTTTTTTCTTTTCATCTTGTTTGAATATTTATCTTTTGAAGAACTTCTTACCTCTCTGAAAGAAAATCTACTCTCTATCATTCCCTCTCTCTGTACTTCCATTCCACATTATAAACAATGGTCCTGTTGGTGGACACTAACATACTGCTCTACCTACGTGCGTGAGTTTTTGATCTGAATGTCATATATACGTTTTGAGGTAAGCTGGTAAAGAGTCAATCTTCCCTAATGGTTAAGGTCTGAGACTCTAACTCTGAAGATTAGGTATTCATTCCCTGGTCTTTCAATGGCATTGGGTGCTCCGTTAAAAGTGTAGGCAATGTTAATTTCTTTAAAAAAGTTGTAAAATATTTTTTCTTTTCATCTTGTTTGAATATATCTCTTTTGAAGAACTTATTACCCCAGTGAAAAAAATTGACTCTCTATCGTTCCCTCTCTCAGTCCTTCCCTTCCACACTATAAACAATAGTACTGTTGGTGGACACTATCATATTGCTCTACCTAGGCGTGGGTTTTTGATCTGCATGCCATATATTAGTTTTGAGTCAAACTGGTAAAGGTTCACTCTTCCCTAATGGTTAAGGTCTGAGACTCTTACTCTGAGGGTTGGGTCTTCAATCCCTGGTCTTTCAATAGCATTGTGTGCTCTGTTAAAAGTGTAGGCAATTTTTATTTCTTTAATAAGGTTGGAAAATATTTGTTCTTTTCATCTTGTTTGAATATATCTCTTTTGAAGAACTTCTTACCCCTCTGAAAAAAAATCTACTCTCTATTGTTCCCTTTCTCAGTCCTTCCCTTCCACACTATAAATAATGGTACTGTTAGTGGACACTAACATACTGCTCTACCTAAGCTTGGGTTATTGATCTAAATGCCATATATAAGTTTTGAGTCATGCGTGTAAAGAGTCACTCTCGCCTAATGGTTAAGGTCTTACACTCTTACTCTGAAGATTAGGTGTTTAATCTCTGGTCTTTCAATGGGACTGTGTGCTCAGTCAAAAATGTAGGCAATGTTACTTTCTCTTAAAAGGATGGAAAATATTTTTCTTTTCATCTTGTTTGAATATATTTCTTTTGAAGAACTTCTTACCCCTCTGAAAAAACCTCTACTCTCTATCATTCCCTCTCTCTGTCCTTCCATTCCACATTATAAACAATGGTACTGTTAGTGGAAACTAGCATACTGCTCTACCTAAGCGTGGGGTATTGATCTAAATGTCATATATACGTTTTGAGTCAAACTGGTAAAGAGTCACTCTGGCATAATGGTTAAGGTCTCAGACACTTACTCTGAAAATTGGGTCTTTGATCCCTGGTCTTTCAGTGGCACTGTGTGATCAGTTAAAAGTGTAGGCAATGTTAATTTCTTTAATAAGGTTAGAAAATATTTTTTCTTTTCATCTTGTTTGAATATTTCTCTTTTAAAGAACTTCTTACCTCTCTGAAAGAAACTCTACTCTCTATCATTTCCTCTCTCTGTCCTTCCATTCCACATTATAAACAATGGTCCTGTTGGTGGACACTAACATACTGCTCTACCTACGTGCGAGTTTTTGATCTGAATGTCATATATAAGTTTTGCGGCAAACTGGGAAAGAGTCACTCTGGCCTAATGGTTAAGGTCTCAGAATCTTACTCTGAAGGTTAGGTGTTCAATCCTTGATGTTTCAATGGGACTGTGTGCTCATTTAAAAGAGTAGGCAATGTTAAATTCTTTAATAAGATTGGAAAATATTTTTTCTTTTCATCTTGTTTGAATATATCTCTTTTGAAGAACTTCTTACCCCTCTGAAAAAAACCTCTGCTCTCTATGAAATGAAATGAAATGAAATGAAATGAAAAGGACATTTATAGAGCGCATGGCTACCAGAAGGCCTCCCAGCGCTTAGCGTGACTAGTAGACAGGGGGAGGGACAGAACGATTAGTTTAAGGGAATAAAAGAGTTTTGAGTTGTTTCCTAAAGGCAAGATGGCTAGACTCTTTTCGGAGGTGGAGGGGGAGGGCATTCCAGAGTCTGCCTGCATTCAGAGAAAAGAGCCTGCCACCACTTCTGGCTCGTTTGATTCTGGGGATGTCAATTAGATGGAGATCGTCCGAGCGAAGCTTTCTCCTTGCTTTATATGGTTGAATTATGGCTGAGATCAAGGGAGGGCCAGTCCCTAAAAGGGATTTGTGCACAATGATTTAAAACTGATTCTTTCTTTTACTGGGAGCCAGTGTAGAGATCGAAGGTTAGGTGTTTAATCCCTGGTCTCTCAATGGGACTGTGTGCTCCGTTAAAAGTGTAGGCAATGTAAATTTCTTTAATAAGGTTGGAAAATATCTTTTCTTTTCATCTTGTTTGAATATATCTCTTTTGAAGAACTTCTTACCCCTCTGAAAAAAAATCTACTCTCTATCATTCCCTCTCTCTGTCCTTCAATTCCACATTATAAACAATGGTACTGTTAGTGGGAACTAGCATACTGCTCAACCTAAGCGTGGGGTATTGATCTAAATGTCATATATACGTTTTGAGTCAAATTGGTAAAGAGTCACTCTGGCCTAATGGTTAAGGTCTCAGACTCTTACTCTGAAAATTAGGTTTTTGATCCCTGGTCTTTCAGTGGCACTGTGTGATCAGTTAAAAGTGTAGGCAATGTTAATTTCTTTAATAAGGTTAGAAAATATTTTTTCTTTTCATCTTGTTTGAATATTTCTCTTTTGAATAACTTCTTACCCCTCTGAAAGAAAATCTACTCTCTATCATTCCCTCTCTCTGTACTTCCATTCCACATTATAAACAATGGTAGTGTTGGTGGACACTAACATACTGCTCTACCTCAGCGTGGGTTATTGATCTAAATGTCATATATAAGTTTTGAGGGAAGTTCGTAAAGAGTCACTCTGGCCTAATGGTTAAGGTCGAAGACTCTTACTCTGAAGATTAGGTGTTCAATCCCTGGTCTTTCAATGGCACTGAGTGCTCAGTTAAAAGTGTAGGCTATGTTAATTTCTTTAATAAGGTTGGAAAATATTTTTCTTTTCATCTTGTTTGAATATATCTCTTTTGAAGAACTTCTTACCCCTCTGAAAAAACATCTACTCTCTATCATTCCCTCTCTCTGTCCTTCCATTCCACATTATAAACAATAGTACTGTTGGAATACACTAACATATTTCTCTACCTAGGTCTTGGTTTTTGATCCGCATGTCTTATATTAGTTTTGAGGAAGGCTGGTAAAGGGTCATTCTGGCCTGATGGTTAAGGTGTGAGACTCTTACTCTGAAGATTAGGTATTCAATCCATGGTCTTTCAATGGGACTGCGTGCTCAGTCAAAAATATAGGCAATGTTAATTTCTTTATTAAGGTTAGAAAATATTTTTTCTTTTCATCTTGTTTGAATATATCTCTTTTGAAGAACTTCTTACCCCTCTGAAAAAAACCTCTACTCTCTGTCATTCCCTCTCTCTGTCCTTCCATTTCACATTATAAACAATGGTACTGTTGGAATACACTTTCATATTGCTCTACCTAGGCGTGGGTTTTTGATCTGTATGTCATATATTAGTTTTAAGTCAGACTGGTAAAGGGTCACTCTTACCTAATGGTTAAGGTCTTAGACTCTTACTCTGAAGGTTAGGTGTTCAATCCCTGGTCTTTCATTAGGACTGTGTGCTCAGTTAAAAGTTTAGGCAATGTTAATTTCTTTAATAAGGTTAGAAAATATTTTTTCTTTTCATCTTGTTTGAATATATCTCTTTTGAAGAGCTTCTTACCCCTCTGAAAGAAAATCTACTCTCTATCATTCCCTCTCTCTGTCCTTCCATTCCACATTATAAACAATGGTACTGTTAGTGGACACTAACAGACTGCTCTACTTAAGCGTGGGTTATTGATCTAAATGTTATATATAAGTTTTGAGGCAAGCTCATAAAGAGTCACGCTGGCCTAATGGTTAAGGTCTTAGTCTCTTACTCTGAAGATTACGTGTTCAATACCTGGTCTTTCAAGGGCAGGATGTACTCAGTTAAAAGTGTAGGCTGTGTTCATTTCTTAATAAGGATGGAAAATATTTTTTCTTTTCATCTTGTTTGAATATATCTCTTTTGAAGTACTTCTTACCCCTCTAAAAAAACTCTACTCTCTATCATTCCCTCTCTGTGTCCTTCCATTCCACATTATAAACAATAGTACTGTTGGAATACACCATCATATTGTTCTACCTAGGCGTGGGTTTTTGATCTGTATGTCATATATTAGTTTTGAGTCAGATTGATAAAGGGTCACTCTTAACTAATGGTTAAGGTCTTAGACTCTTACTCTGAAGATTAGGTGTTCAATACTTGGGCTTTCAATGGCAGGGTGTACTCAGTTAAAAGTATAGGCAATGTAAATTTCTTTAATAAGGTTGGAAAATATCTTTTCTTTTCATCTTGTTTGAATATATCTCTTTGAAGAACTTCTTACCCCTCTGAAAAAAAATCTACTCTCTATCATTCCCTCTCTCTGTCCTTCCATTCCACATTATAAACAATGGTACTGTTAGTGGGAACTAGCATACTGCTCAACCTAAGCGTGGGGTATTGATCTAAATGTCATATATACGTTTTGAATCAAATTGGTAAAGAGTCACTCTTGCCTAATGGTTAAGGTCTCAGACCCTTACTCTGAAAATTAGGTCTTTGATCCCTGGTCTTTCAGTGGCACTGTGTGATCAGTTAAAAGTGTAGGCAATGTTTAATTTCTTTAATAAGGTTAGAAAATATTTTTTCTTTTCATCTTGTTTGAATATTTCTCTTTTGAATAACTTCTTACCCCTCTGAAAGAAAATCTACTCTCTATCATTCCCTCTCTCTGTACTTCCATTCCACATTATAAACAATGGTAGTGTTGGTGGACACTAACATACTGCTCTACCTCAGCGTGGGTTATTGATCTAAATGTCATTTATAAGTTTTGAGGGAAGTTCGTAAAGAGTCACTCTGGCCTAATGGTTAAGGTCGAAGACTCTTACTCTGAAGATTAGGTGTTCAATCCCTGGTCTTTCAATGGCACTGAGTGCTCAGTTAAAAGTGTAGGCTATGTTAATTTCTTTAATAAGGTTGGAAAATATTTTTTCTTTTCATCTTGTTTGAATATATCTCTTTTGAAGAACTTCTTACCATTCTAAAAAAACCTCTTCTCTCTATCATTCCCTCTCTGTGTCCTTCCATTCCACATTATAAACAATAGTACTGTTGGAATACACTAACATATTTCTCTACCTAGGTCTTGGTTTTGATCCGCATGTCTTATATTAGTTTTGAGGAAGGCTGGTAAAGGGTCATTCTGGCCTAATGGTTAAGGTGTGAGACTCTTACTCTGAAGATTAGGTATTCAATCCATGGTCTTTCAATGGGACTGTGTGCTCAGTCAAAAATATAGGCAATGTTAATTTCTTTATTAAGGTTAGAAAATATTTTTTCTTTTCATCTTGTTTGAATATATCTCTTTTGAAGAACTTCTTACCCCTCTGAAAAAAACCTCTACTCTCTGTCATTCCCTCTCTCTGTCCTTCCATTTCACATTATAAACAATGGTACTGTTGGAATACACTTTCATATTGCTCTACCTAGGCGTGGGTTTTTGATCTGTATGTCATATATTAGTTTTAAGTCAGACTGGTAAAGGGTCACTCTTACCTAATGGTTAAGGTCTTAGACTCTTACTCTGAAGGTTAGGTGTTCAATCCCTGGTCTTTCATTAGGACTGTGTGCTCAGTTAAAAGTTTAGGCAATGGTAATTTCTTTAATAAGGTTAGAAAATATTTTTTCTTTTCATCTTGTTTGAATATATCTCTTTTGAAGAACTTCTTACCCCTCTGAAAGAAAATCTACTCTCTATCATTCCCTCTCTCTGTCCTTCCATTCCACATTATAAACAATGGTACTGTTAGTGGACACTAACAGACTGCTCTACTTAAGCCTGGGTTATTGATCTAAATGTCATATATAAGTTTTGAGGCAAGCTCATAAAGAGTCACGCTGGCCTAATGGTTAAGGTCTTAGTCTCTTACTCTGAAGATTACGTGTTCAATACCTGGTCTTTCAAGGGCAGGATGTACTCAGTTAAAAGAGTAGGCTGTGTTCATTTCTTAATAAGGATGGAAAATATTTTTTCTTTTCATCTTGTTTGAATATATCTCTTTTGAAGTACTTCTTACCCCTCTAAAAAAAACTCTACTCTCTATCATTCCCTCTCTGTGTCCTTCCATTCCACATTATAAACAATAGTACTGTTGGAATACACCATCATATTGTTCTACCTAGGCGTGGGTTTTTGATCTGTATGTCATATATTAGTTTTGAGTCAGATTGATAAAGGGTCACTCTTAACTAATGGTTAAGGTCTTAGACTCTTACTCTGAAGATTAGGTGTTCAATACTTGGGCTTTCAATGGCAGGGTGTACTCAGTTAAAAGTATAGGCAATGTTAATTTGTTTAATAAGGTTGGAAAATATTTTTTCTTTTCATCTTGTTTGAATATATCTCTTTTGAAGAACTTATTACCCCAGTGCAAAAAATGGACTCTCTATCGTTCCCTCTCTCAGTCCTTCCATTCCACACTATAAACAATAGTACTGTTGGTGGACACTATCATATTGCTCTACCTAGGTGTGGGTTTTTGATCTGCATGCCATATATTATTTTTGAATCAAACAGATAAAGGGTCACTCTTACCTAAGGTTTAAGGTCTTAGACTCTTACTCTGAAGGTTAGGTGTTCAATCCCTTGTCTTTCAATGGGACTGTGTGCTCAGTTAAAAGTGTAGGCAATGTTAAATTCTTTAATAAGATTGGAAAATATTTTTTCTTTTCATCTTGTTTGAATATATCTCTTTTGAAGAACTTCTTACCCCTCTAAAAAAAACTCTACTCTCTATCATTCCCTCTCTCTGTCCTTCCATTCCACATTATAAAGAATGGTCCTGTTGGTGGACATTAAAATACTGCTCTACCTACGTGCAAGTTTTTTATCTGAATGTCATATATAAGTTTTGAGTCAAGCTGCTAAAGAGTCACTCTGGCCTAATGGTTAAGGTCTTAGACTCTTACTCTGAAGATTAGGTGTGCAATCCTTGGTCTATCATTAGGACTGTGTGCTCAGTTAATAGTGTAGGCAATGTTAATTTCTTTAATAAGGATGGAAAATATTTTTTCTTTTCATCTTGTTTTAATATATCTCTTTTGAAGAACTTCTTACCGTTCTAAAAAAACCTCTACTCTCTATCATTCCCTCTCTGTGTCCTTCCATTCCACATTATAAACAATAGTACTGTTGGAATACACTAACATATTTCTCTACCTAGGTCTTGGTTTTTGATCCGCATGTCGTATATTAGTTTTGAGGCTGGTTGGTAAAAGAACACTCTGGCCTAATGGTTAAGGTCTGAGACTCTTACTCTGAAGATTAGGTATTCAATCCATGGTCTTTCAATGGGACTGTGCGCTGAGTCAAAAATATAGGCAATGTCAATTTCTTTAATAAGGTTAGAAAATATTTTTTCTTTTCATCTTGTTTGAATATATCCCTTTTGAAGAACTTCTTACCCCTCTGAAAAAAACCTCTACTCTCTATCATTCCCTCTCTCTGTCCTTCCATTCCACATTATAAACAATGGTATTGTTGGAATACACTATCATATTGCTCTACCTAGGCGTTGGTTTTTGATCTGTATGTCATATATTAGTTTTGAGTCAGATTGGTAAAGGGTCATTCTTACCTAATGGTTAAGGTCTTAGACTCTTACTCGGAAGGTTAGGTGTTCAATCCCTGGTTTTTCAATGGGGCTGTGAGCTCCGATAAAAGTGTAGGCAATGTTAATTTCTTTAAAAAGGTTAGAAAATATCTTTTCTTTTCATCTTGTTTGAATATATCTCTTTTGAAGAACTTCTTACCCCTCTGAAAGAAAATTTACTCTCTATCATTCCCTCTCTCTGTCCTTCCATTCCACGTTATAAACAATGGTACTGTTAGTGGAAACTAACATACTGCTCTACCTAAGCGTGGGTTATTGATCTAAATGTCATATATAAGTTTTGAGTGAAATTGGTAAAGAGTCACTCTGGCCTAATGGTTAAGGTCTCAGACTCTTAGTCTGAAAATTAGGTGTTTGTTCTCTGGTCTTTCAGTGGCACTGTGTGATCAGTTAATAGTGTAGGCAATGTTAATTTATTTAATAAGGTTAGAAAATATTTTTTCTTTTCATCTTGTTTGAATATTTCTCTTTTGAAGAACTTCTTACCCCTCTGAAGGAAAATCTACTCTCTATCATTCCCTCTCTCTGTACTTCCATTCCACATTATAAACAATGGTAGTGTTGGTGGACACTAACATACTGCTCTACCTCAGCGTGGGTTATTGATCTAAATGTCATATATAAGTTTTGAGGCAAGTTGGTAAAGAGTCACTCTGGCCTAACGGTTAAGGTCAAAGACTCTTACTCTGAAGATTAGGTGTTCAATCCCAGGTCTTTCAATGGCATTGAGTGCTCAGTTAAAAGTTTAGGCTATGTCAATTTCTTTAATAAGGTTGGAAAATATTTTTTCTTTTCATCTTGTTTGAATATATCTCTTTTGAAGAACTTATTACCCTAGTGAAAAAAATGGACTCTCTATCGTTCCCTCTCTCAGTCCTTCCATTCCACACTATAAACAATAGTACTGTTGGTGGACACTATCATATTGCTCTACCTAGGCGTGGGTTTTTGATCTGCATGCCATATATTAGTTTTGAGTCAGACTGGTAAAGGGTCACTCTTACCTAATGGTTAAGGTCTTAGATGCTTACTCTGAGGATTAGGTGTTCAATACCAGGTCTTTCAATGGTAGGGTGTACTCAGATAAAAGTGTAGGCAATGTTACTTTCTTTAAAAAGGATGAAAAATATTTTTTCTTTTCATCTTGTTTGAATATATCTCTTTTGAAGAACTTCTTAGCCCTCTGAAAAAACATCTATTCTCTATCATTCCCTCTCTCTGTCCTTCCATTCCACATTATAAACAATGGTACTGTTAGTGGACACTAACATACTGCTCTACCTAAGTGTGGGTTCTTGATCTAAATGTCACATATAAGTTTTGAGTCAAACTGCTAAAGAGGCACTCTGGCCTAATGGTTAAGGTCTTAGACTCTTACTCTGAAGATTAGATGTTCAATACCTGTTCTTTCAATGGTAGGGTATACTCAGTTAAAACTGTAGGCAATGTTACTTTCTCTTAAAAGGATGGAAAATATTTTTTCTTTTCATCTTGTTTGAATATATCTCTTTTGAAGAACTTCTTACCCCTCTGAAAAAACCTCTACTCTCTATCATTCCCTCTCTCTGTCATTCCATTCCACATTATAAACAATGGTACTGTTAGTGGAAACTAGCATACTGCTCTACCTAAGCGTGGGGTATTGATCTAAATGTCATATATACGTTTTGAGTCAAACTGGTAAAGAGTCACTCTGGCATAATGGTTAAGGTCTCAGACTCTTACTCTGAAAATTGGGTCTTTGATTCCTGGTCTTTCAGTGGCACTGTGTGATCAGTTAAAAGTGTAGGCAATGTTAATTTCTTTATTAAGGTTAGAAAATATTTTTTCTTTTCATCTTGTTTGAATATTTCTCTTTTAAAGAACTTCTTACCTCTCTGAAAGAAACTCTACTCTCTATCATTCCCTCTCTCTGTCCTTCCATTCCACATTATAAACAATGGTCCTGTTGGTGGACACTAACATACTGCTCTACCTATGTGCGAGTTTTTGATCTGAATGTCATATATAAGTTTTGCGGCAAACTGGGAAAGAGTCACTCTGGCCTAATGGTTAAGGTCTCAGAATCTTACTCTGAAGGTTAGGTGTTCAATCGTTGATGTTTCAATGGGACTGTGTGCTCAGTTAAAAGTGTAGGCAATGTTAAATTCTTTAATAAGATTGGAAAATATTTTTTCTTTTCATCTTGTTTGAATATATCTCTTTTGAAGAACTTCTTACCCCTCTGAAAAAAACCTCTACTCTCTATGAAATGAAATGAAATGAAATGAAATTAAATGAAAAGGACATTTATAGAGCGCATGGCTACCAGAAGGCCTCCCAGCGCTTAGCGTGACTAGTAGACAGGGGGAGGGACAGAACGATTAGTTTAAGGGAATAAAAGAGTTTTGAGTTGTTTCCTAAAGGCAAGATGGCTAGACTCTTTTCGGAGGTGGAGCGGGAGGGCATTCCAGAGTCTGCCTGCATTCAGAGAAAAGAGCCTGCCACCACTTCTGGCTCGTTTGATTCTGGGGATGTCAATTAGATGGAGATCGTCCGAGCGAAGCTTTCTCCTTGCTTTATATGGTTGAATTATGGCTGAGATCAAGGGAGGGCCAGTCCCTAAAGGGATTTGTGCACAATGCACAATGATTTAAAACTGATTCTTTCTTTTACTGGGAGCCAGTGTAGAGATCGAAGGTTAGGTGTTCAATCCCTGGTCTCTCAATGGGACTGTGTGCTCCGTTAAAAGTGTAGGCAATGTAAATTTCTTTAATAAGGTTGGAAAATATCTTTTCTTTTCATCTTGTTTGAATATAACTCTTTTGAAGAACTTCTTACCCCTCTGAAAAAAAATCTACTCTCTATCATTCCCTCTCTCTGTCCTTCCATTCCACATTATAAACAATTGTGCTGTTAGTGGGAACTAGCATACTGCTCAACCTAAGCGTGGGGTATTGATCTAAATGTCATATATACGTTTTGAGTCAAACTGGTAAAGAGTCACTCTGGCCTAATGGTTAAGGTCTCAGACTCTTAGTCTGAAAATTAGGTCTTTGATCCCTGGTCTTTCAGTGGCACTGTGTGATCAGTTACAAGTGTAGGCAATGTTAATTTCTTTAATAAGGTTAGAAAATATTTTTCTTTTCATCTTGTTTGAATATTTCTCTTTTGAATAACTTCTTACCCCTCTGAAAGAAAATCTACTCTCTATCATTCCCTCTCTCTGTACTTCCATTCCACATTATAAACAATGGTAGTGTTGGTGGACACTAACATACTGCTCTACCTCAGCGTGGGTTATTGATCTAAATGTCATATATAAGTTTTGAGGCAAGTTGGTAAAGAGTCACTCTGGCCTAACGGTTAAGGTCGAAGACTCTTACTCTGAAGATTAGGTGTTCAATCCCAGGTCTTTCAATGGCACTGAGTGCTCAGTTGAAAGTGTAGGCTATGTCAATTTCTTTAATAAGGTTGGAAAATATTTTTCTTTTCATCTTGTTTGAATATATCTCTTTTGAAGAACTTATTACCCTAGTGAAAAAAATGGACTCTCTATCGTTCCCTCTCTCAGTCCTTCCATTCCACACTATAAACAATAGTACTGTTGGTGGACACTATCATATTGCTCTACCTAGGCGTGGGTTTTTGATCTGCATGCCATATATTAGTTTTGAGTCAGACTGGTAAAGGGTCACTCTGGCCTAATGGTTAAGGTCTTAGACTCTTACTCTGAAGATTAGGTGTTCAATACCTGGTCTTTCAATGGTAGGGTGTACTCAGTTAAAAGTGTAGGCAATGTTACTTTCTTTAAAAAGGATGGAAAATATTTTTTCTTTTCATCTTGTTTGAATATATCTCTTTTGAAGAACTTCTTACCCCTCTGAAAAAACATCTACTCTCTATCATTCCCTCTCTCTGTCCTTCCATTCCACATTATAAACAATGGTACTGTTGGAGTACACTATCATATTGCTCTACCTAGGCTTGGGTTTTTGATCTGTATGTCATATATTAGTGTTGAGTCAGTCTAGTAAAGGGTCACATTTGCCTAATGGTTAAGGTTTTAGACTCTTACTCTGAAGTTTAGGTGTTCAATCCCTCGTATTTTAATGGGACTGTGTGCTCCGTTAAAAGTGTAGGCAATGTTAATTTCTTTAATAATGTTAGAAAATATTTTTTCTTTTCATCTTGTTTGAATATTTCTCTTTTGAAGAACTTCATACCCCTCTGAAAAAAAATCTACTCACTATCATTCCCTCTCTCTGTCCTTCCATTCCACATTATAAACAATGGTACTGTTAGTGGACACTAACACACTGCTCTACCTCAGCGTGGGTTATTGTTCTAAATGTCATATATAAGTTTTGAGTCAAACTGGCAAAAAGTCACTCTGGCCTAATGGCTATGGTCTCAGACTCTTACTCTGAAATTTAGGTGTTTGATCCCTGGATTTTCAGCGGCACTGTATGATCAGTTAAAATTGTAGGCAATGTTAATTTCTTTAATAATGTTAGAAAATATTTTTTCTTTTCATCTTGTTTGAATATTTCTCTTTTGAAGAACTTCTTACCCCTCTGAAAGAAAGTCTACTCTCTATCATTCCCTCTCTCTGTACTTCCATTCCACATTATAAACAATGGTACTGTTAGTGGACACTAACATACTGCTCTACCTCAGCATGGGTTCTTGATCTAAATGTCATATATAAGTTTTGAGGCAAGTTTGTAAAGAGTCACTCTGGCCTAATGGTTAAGGCTGAAGACTCTTACTCTGAAGATTAGGTGTTCGATCCCTGGTCTTTCAATGCCCCTTAGTGCTCCCTTAAAAGCGTAGGCTGTGTTAGTTTCTCTAATAAGTTTGGAAAATATTTTTTCTTTTCATCTTGTTTGAATATATCTCTTATGAAGAACTTATTACCCTAGTGAAAAAAATTGACTCTCTATCGTTCCCTCTCTCAGTCCTTCCATTCCACACTATAAACAATAGTACTGTTTGTGGACACTACCTAGGCGTGGGTTTTTGATCTGCATGCCATATATTAGTTTTGAGTCAAACTCGTAAAGGGTCAATCTTGCCTAATGGTTAAGGTCTTATACTCTTACTCTGAAGGTTAGGTGTATGATCTTTCAATGGGACTGTGTGCTCAGTTAAAAGTGTAGGCAATGTTAATTTCTTTAATAAGGTTGGAAAATATTTTTTCTTTTCATCTTGTTTGAATATATCTCTTTTGAAGAACTTCATACCCCTCTGAAAAAAAATCTACTCTCTATCATTCCCTCTCTCTGTCCTTCCATTCCACATTATAAACAATGGTACTGTTAGTGGACACTAACATACTGCTCTACCTAAGCGTGGGTTCTTGATCTAAATGTCATATATAAGTTTTGAGGCAAGCTGGTAAAGAGGCACTTTGGCCTAATGGTTAAGGTCTTAGGCTATTACTCTGAAGATTAGTTGTTTATTACCTGGTCTTTCAATGGTAGGGTGTACTCAGTTAAAAGTGTAGGCAATGTTACTTTCTTTAAAAACGATGGAAAATATTTTTTCTTTTCATCTTGTTTGAATATATCTCTTTTGAAGAACTTCTTACCCCTCTGAAAAAACCTCTACTCTCTATCATTCCCTCTCTCTGTCCTTCCATTCCACATTATAAACAATGATACTGTTGGAATACACTATGATATTGCTCTACCTAGGCATGGGTTTTTGATCTGTATGTCATATATTAGTTTTGAGTCAGTCTAGTTAATTTTAATTTGTTTAATAAGGATGTAAAAAAATTCTTTTCATCTTCTTTGAATATATCTCTTTTGAAGAACTTCTTACCCCTCTGAAAAAAACTTCTACTCTCTATCATTCCCTCTCTGTGTCCTTCCATTACACATTATAAACAATGGTACTGTTGGAATACACTAACATATTTCTCTACCTAGGTCTTGGTTTTTGATCCGCATGTCGTATATTATTTTTGAGGGAGGCTGGTAAAGGGCCAATCTGGCCTAATGGATAAGGTCTGAGACTCTTACTCTAAAGATTAGGTGTTTAATCCCTTGTCTTTCAATGGGACTGAGTGCTCAGTTAAAAGTCTATGCAATTTCTTTAATAAGGTTAGAAAATATTTTTTCTTTTCATCTTGTTTGAATATATCTCTTTTGAAGAACTTCTTACCCCTGTGAAAATAACCCTACTCTCTATCATTCCCCCTCTCTGTCCTTCCATTCCACATTATAAACAATGGTCCTGTTGGTGGACACTAACATACTGCTCTACCTATGTGCGATTTTTTGATCTGAATGTCATATATAAGTTTTGAGTCAAACTGGTAAAGAGTCTCTCTGGCCTAATGGTTAACGTCTCAGTCTCTTACTCTGAAGATTAGGTGTTCAATCCCTGGTATTTCAATGGGACTGTGTGCTCAGTTAAGAGTGTAGGCAATGTTAATTTCTTTAATAAGGTTGGAAAATATTTTTTCTTTTCATCTTGTTTGAATATATCTCTTTTGAAGAACTTATTACCCCAGTGAAAAAAATCGACTCTCTATCGTTCCCTCTCTCAGTCCTTCCATTCCACACTATAAACAATAGTACTGTTGGTAGATGCTATCATATTGCTCTACCTAGGCGTGGGTTTTTGATGTGCATGCCATATATTAGTTTTGAGTCAAACTGTTAAAGAGTCACTCTTTCCTTAAGGTTAAGGTCTTAGGCTCTTACTCTGAAGGATAGGTGTTCAATCCCTGGTATTTCAATGGGCCTGTGTGCTCAGTTAAAAGTGTAGACAAAGTTAATTTTCTTAATAAGGTTGGAAAATATTTTTCTTTTCATCTTGTTTGAATATTTCTCTTTTGAAGAACTTCTTACCCCTCTGAAAGAAAATCTACTCTCTATCATTCCCTCTCTCTGTACTTCCATTCCACATTATAAACAATGGTACTGTTAGTGGACACTAACATATTGCTCTACCTCAGCGTGGGTTATTGATCTAAATGTCATATATAAGTTTTGAGGCAATTTGGTAAAGAGACACTCTGGCCTAATGGTTAAGGTCCTAGACTCTTACTCTGAAGATTTGGTGTTTGATCCCTGGTCTTTCAATGGCACAGTGTGCTCATTTAGAAGTTTAGGCAATGTTTATTTCTTTAATAAGGTTGGAAAATATTTTTTCTTTTCATCTTGTTTGAATATATCTCGTTTAATGAACTTCTTACCACTCTGAAAAAACCTCTACTCTCTATCATTCCCTCTCTCTGTCCTTCCATTCCACATTATAAACAATGGTACTGTTGGAATACACTAACATATTGCTCTACCTAGGTCTTGGTCTTTGATCCGCATGTCATATATTAGATTTGAGGCAGTCTGGTAAAGAGTCACTGTGGCCTAATGGTTAAGGTCTGAGCTTCTTACTCTGAAGATTATTTGTGCAATCCCTGGTCTTTCAATGGCATTGTGTGCTTTGTTAGTAGGCATTGTTAATTTCTTTAATAAAGTTGGAAAATATTTTTTCTTTTCATCTTGTTTGAATATATCTCTTTTTAAAAAAAATCTTTTTATTAACTGTGCTCATAGTATCATACTTTACAGGACAGTGTTCATATAGCATGTGGTAGAATAACATTTTACAATACAATGTAAGGCTGTCGTAGACACAAGCTGGGCATTCAACTGTTAAAAACCTGACCCTCACCCACCTCCCATTGCCCTGTATTTCCGCCAAGGCCCCCAGACCTTCTTCCATTTCTTAGTGCAACCTCTACTTTTGTAAAAAGTTCCTCAGCTCTCTGGCACCAATCTAGATCACGCAACCACTGGTCCCACTGTGGAGGAGCCTGCGTCCCCCAGCCACTGGCTATGTTTCTTTTTGCCACCCCGGCGGCCAGAGCCTGCCAGATCTCATTATATCTGGACCAGTCAGTGGCCCCCTTGATCATTAGCAGTAGCCACCTGGGCTCTAGCGGGACCGGTGAACCTACAACCGTTGTCATCGTGTCCACGACCTTATTCCAGAAGGGCACTATCTCAGGGCACTCCCATAAGATATGATAGAAGGTGCCCTCACCCCGTCACCCCCTTGCACAGAGGGCCGACTGACTTCTTCCCCAGACATATAAGTGAGTGTGGGGGTAGTATACTTGATGTAGAATTTTAAGCTGCACCAAGTGGAACCTGGCGCGAATTGCCATCTCTCGCGGGCTTTGCAGGGCATCCTGCCAATCATCATCTTCCAAGGCACCTATGTCGTTCACCCATCTTTCTCGCAATGACACCAATGGATCAGGCATGTTATTTATGAGTTTGCGGTAGATAGTGGAAGTGGGTTTCTCCAGTATGGGGTCAAGGAGCAGCCTATCCTCCATAGGAGAACACTCCGGGACTGACGTGCCGCTCTGTATGTGTGAACATAGAGCGTGAGTGAGGTGTATGTAGTGGTAGTGTTGTGACAGTATAAGACAAAGTTCCTAGGCAGTCAAATGGCTTGCAATGGTTTAAACACTCATCAACAAAAACAAGAATGATAAGAAGAACTCAGTGTGAATATAATAAAACTACATTAAGATATATTTAAAAATTGTTTTATTCATGATTATAACGTATTTAGTATATAAGATAAAAGATAAACATTCATTCCATTAATGTTGTAGACATTACATGGTTCTGATGCAATTATGATTTAGGATAAACTATAAATTAATACTATTGTTTTCCAGCCAAACAATTGGTCTCAAATGGACAAAAACATTAATATATATACATGAACATATTAAAAGACAAAATGACATGAACAACAACAAATAGTGTGAGGTGGCTAACAGATGGTTCTTCTCAATGCGCGTTTCGGCACTGACAGTGCCTTCATCAGGAGGGCCACACTGCTTTCCTATAGAACAATAAAAATTCTATAAAACACAAATCTTAAAAATACACACTGAGTTCAAAAATATCTCCTAGATTACATATTTACTCGAAGTTGCCAATGATAATAGTGAGAAGAAATGAATAGCGTAGGACAAAGATTCATACAAAAATTTAATATTCCAATAGTCATTACTGTAGAGAATAGATGAGACTATATTGCACACCTGCAGTGATGACGATAAAGAAAAAGTAAAATAGTAATTACCAATCCACCAAGATCAAGAAAGAAACAAGTAAAGTAAGAAATAGAAAAGGAATTAAACTAAAATTGAAAACTCAACAGCTCCTATTAGGATGTGTCAATCGTTTTAGTTTCTTTAAATAATTACATAGTAAGAATAACGATAAAGGTGGATAGAGCTTACTGTCTCTAAGTCTGGTATCAGCTTCAATTCACAATGTATAGATGTATAGGTCACGCCAGACCTGTATATGAGTATGAAAACATGATTCAAAACTCAAATAATGAAAACAATTACAAAATATCACTACTTGTATATTACAGGTGAGCCCTGGCATGTGGGCATCTAGAACTGAGAGTGGTAACTTTATGCAGATTCATGTAGATGTTGCATGAGGAGCAAACGATATTTAAAAAGCTATTACAAAGTAATGGCAATCTAAGATGAACATTGGGCTAAGGGATATTGACTCCATGAAAGAGCTATCAATACCAAACTATACCATTTGGTATTTCAATGAATACTTAGTAGAAGATTCTGCATAATCCACTAGTGTAAAGAGGCCGATAAAGAAATACGATGCGTGCAGAAGGGCGTCATTACCTGGATAAAGGGTCCTAAAGTGCCAATATATGCATCAATAATCAAAGAAGTTGTTACACGAGGATTGATGTCCGTGATCAACGTAAATGCTGGATAGGGTTAAGAATTCAAGATAAATCAAGATCGCTAAAGGACCATAACGCTGCTCTGCAAAGGTAAAATAAAAGAGTCTATGTAAAGCTGCTGTGGCGGTTAACTGAAAATCAAAAAATATAAAGCTCATTCTGAGAGAAATGCGACAAAGATAAACAAGACTCTTCCTGGTATGGGCTAGTATGTTATAAAGTCCGAGAATTCAGGATATTAGATGAAGAAGCCGGTCATCCGTGCATTCGAAATTATATCTGACAAGGGAGATTGGTTGTCCCCCTCTATTTTAAACTGGTTCGCTCAAAAACAGTCACTCTACGCTGAAAAAGGATCACAAATCAAAATGAGGCTTGTGGTACTAAACAGACAACTGAGAGCTATAAGGCTCTTGTTGTGTCTGAAGTGAAACAGAGCAATCGTAACTCTACCTGTTCTAAGTTCATAGTTTAAGGTGTCCGTGAATTCGGGCTGTTCAACAAAGTGGCCGATAGTACGTAGATGCGAAAATGCAGCAATGCCGCGAGGCAGACCAAGGGCGGGTCAGTAAACATGTACGTCTCGTGCTATAAAAAGGATAAAATCAAGGACTGAAATTATCAAAATATCCCACTCTACGGGTTTACATGAAAAATTGTCTATCTAAATGTGGCAGAGGTGAGCTCTTACCTGAGATGGATACAATTACGAATACGAAATGGAAAAGGCCGCCATGCTGGGAGCCCGGCTGTGTTCCAGTGAGCTTATAAACGTCTATCTAAGTATCACGTGGTCTCGTAGTGTGTCTTCTCAACAGTGAAAGTAGAGAACAGACTCTAGAACGACCTCACAGTGTGGTGTATAGTGTCAGGTTCATTCTATAATGATGGAAATGGGGAACAGACTATAGAACGACCGCGCAGTGTGGTATAAGTTGTCACGTTCAGGCTATATAAATGATATATATTAAACAGTGGGAAATAAACCAAAGCTATTAGAAATTATTAAACAGTATGGCATTCTCCCAAGGTAGATCATTGTTCAATCCTTGTTTATATGTATTCAGAAAGAATATCCAGAAAACTTCGCGTTTTTTCCGGATTTCCTCATTCCTCGATTCATTGGAATTTCTTATTTTCTCCAAGATGTGCCATTTAATGTCATCAGGAGAATGTTTAAATTCATGAAAGTGTTTCACCATAGGGGCATTCAGTTTAACTGCGAATCGCTGAGCGATGTTCAGTTAATCTTGTGGCAATGGCTCTGGATGTTTCCCCGACATAGCCTAGATTGCAGGGGCAAACAATAAGATAAACTACATTATCAGTTTTGCAGTTACACATAGTTTTGGACTGAATGACGTGTCCATTATGACTTAACGTATGTCCTTCTATCGCACTCACGCATGCTTTACAGTTGGAATGAAGACATCTAAAGGTGCCTTTAATTGGTGCATTTCCATCAATGGTTTTTTGTACAAAGGACATCAAAGCGTGAGTGGACAATTAAATCTTTGATATTTTTATTTCTTCTGTGTGCAAATAACGGTTTTTTCAATTTAAGTGATTGTTCTTGATCACTATTGAGTATATGCCAATTGGCATTGATTATCTGCTTAACCTGGTTATTCATAGTTGAATATTTGGTAATGCATACTAGCTGTTCAGTTTTAGTTTGATTCTTAGCTTTTAACAGATGGTCCCTGTCGTAAAATCTGGCTCGTTTATATGCCTCTCGTATTAATCTGTGGGGATATCCTCTGGCAAGAAATTTCAATTTCATAGTTTCTGCTTGCAAATCGTAATCAGTGAGGTTGGTGCAGTTGCGCCGCAGTCGTAAAAACTGCCCAAAGGGGATACTTTGTTTCTGTGTCCTAGGATGATAACTTTCATAGTGCAGTAGAGTGTTCCTCGCAGTAGGTTTAATAAATAAATCTACTTCCAAATGATCGATATTTTGCTTGATCAGGATATCCAGAAATTCTATCTGATGTTTGCTTTTGTGGCTTGTAAATTTTAAATTTACATCAATAGCATTTAACCATAATAGAAATTCATCCAGATTTTCTAATGTGTCCGACCAAATGAAAAAAATGTCATCGATATAATGCGACCAGTGTAGTACTGATTCATAGAATGGAGCTATTTCGTTGTCTATGAATTTTTGTTCAAATTGCGCCATGTAGATATTAGCGACCGACGGTGCTACTGTGGCTCCCATGCTAACACCTCTGATTTGTTTAAAAAGATTATTTCCGAATTCAAAAGTATTCTCCATTAGGACAATGGTTAAGCAATCCAAGACAAATGTTTTAGGACATGGGATATTGTAAGCATCCATGAACCAAGCCACTGCTTGTAATGCTTCTTTTTATGGGATGTTGCTATAAAGTGACTCTATGTCTAGAGTCACTAAAGTATCTCGATTATAGTTAAATGGTAGATTTTCTACTTTTACAATCATTTCACTAGTATCTTTAATGTGTGAAGGAATCTTGGATATGTATGGACAAAGCCATTGATCTACGTATCTAGATAAGGGTTCTGTTGTGGAACCAATTGTAGATACGATCGAGCGATATGGGGGATCTGATAGGTGTTTGTGTATTTTAGGTACTCCATATATGCATGGCATTTTTCTCTTGGAGTGATTTAGATACTCATATTCTTTTTTGTTAATCTCTCCCTTTGTAAGTGCAGTATAAGAAAGTTGTTGGATCTTCAAACTTACTTTGTTGGTAGGATCAGTTATAAGTTTGGTGTAGAATTGTTGGTCATTCAAGAGGGTCAGCATCTTTTGTTCGTACATGGAAGTGTCTAGAACCACAATGCCACCCCCTTTGTCACAGCTTTTTATGGTGACTTTCTTGTTCTGTGTGAGGCAGGTGAGGCATGTGAATTCGTCTTTGTCTAGATTATATCTGGGTTTAGGGATGAAGCGAGTCGCTAAATCAAGACGTTTGAGCACTACCTGTTCAAAGACAGCAACTTCTGGACCTATCTGGTCTAATGAAGGTAGATGGAACTGATAGGTTAGTATTAGTTAGAGACCCTACAATGATATTAGGTTCATTAGAAAATTTTTTATTTAATCTGATTTTGCGAAAAAACGCTAATATGTCAGTATAAAGTTCAAATTTATTAGTTTGGGAATGGGGAACATACGACAACCCCTTAGATAATAAACTTAAACGTGTGGGATCTAACACTTCCGAGGACAGATTGAAGATAGGGATGGTGTCTTCTATCTCCAATATTGTCTGCTTCTGGTTTCTAGCAGATGTTGATTGTCTGTTTGTTGATTATTCCCTCTCGTTTGGGATTGGAAATGAACCCGTTGTCGTCCCCTGCGTGTCCCGCGTTGGGCTAAAAAAGGCTGATATTTTGTGTTGTAGGGACGGCTTGATCTTGATGGTTCCTGATATTGGTTATTACCTTCTCCTTCTGAATCAGAAGTATCTGAAAAAGTTCTAACTTTATATGGTCTAACATTAAATTCCGAAGGCTGCTGACCTTGTTGGTAGAAATTTTCATGCAGATACGGGTAGGTTTTTTCTATAGAGTAATAGCGTAGATCTTTTTTTAGTTTTTCTGTTTTTCTTTTTGTAAGGTAATCTGAGAAGGATAATAGATCTTTGTCTGCCTGTTCTAATTTTTTCTTGGCTTCTTCTAGTGAATTATTTTTTGTAATTTTTTCTTCTAGTTCTAGTAGTTCATTTTTTAAGGCAGCAAGTAATTCTTTAGCTGTTTCTATTATTAGTATCATTAGATCTCGCGAGCATCTGTTGGCTATCTTGCTCCACTTCTCAAGACATTTTCTGAATTCCACAAATAAACCGGGGATATTTCGCACTTTCAACCCTTGTGGTATTATCCCAGCTTTAACATATTCCAGCATAAAATCCCCATGGGCTTCTATTCTTTTGATCTTCTTTTTGAGGTTTAATAATTGAATAGAATCATCATTTTTTTGAACGGGGGTATTAGAGATGTTACTAAAAGAGTTACTAGTACCCACTAAAAGTGCAAACTCTTCATCAGTAAAACCGAATGTTTTGAGTTTTTCCATGTTTAGTGTAAATAATATGTCACTGTCACACTAATAAAGTTAGAGATGTTGAAAGAGTTGAGATAAAGATAAGTTCAAAGCAAAAAGCAGTGACAAAGTGTAATAGTGGTTATGGTAGAGCGTTGTAAAGGAAAAGAGCGAAAAATCAAGGCAACTTACTGAATAAACCAAAGAGACAAACAAATAATAAATGGATATAACTTAAACGAACAGTCCCGCACAGACAAGCAGTGGGTAATCAATGCAGCAAATCAAGGACCCCCTGTAACTATTCTAGAGCTCCTAGGACAGGGTAATAATACAGTATAAGACAAAGTTCCTAGGCAGTCAAATGGCTTGCAATGGTTTAAACACTCATCAACAAAAACAAGAATGATAAGAAGAACTCAGTGTGAATATAATAAAACTACATTAAGATATATTTAAAAATTGTTTTATTCATGATTATAACGTATTTAGTATATAAGATAAAAGATAAACATTCATTCCATTAATGTTGTAGACATTACATGGTTCTGATGCAATTATGATTTAGGATAAACTACAAATTAATACTATTGTTTTCCAGCCAAACAATTGGTCTCAAATGGACAAAAACATTAATATATATACATGAACATAATAAAAGACAAAATGACATGAACAACAACAAATAGTGTGAGGTGGCTAACAGATGGTTCTTCTCAACGCGCGTTTCGGCACTGACAGTGCCTTCATCAGGAGGGCCACACTGCTTTCCTATAGAACAATAAAAATTCTATAAAACACAAATCTTAAAAATACACACTGAGTTCAAAAATATCTCCTAGATTACATATTTACTCGAAGTTGCCAATGATAATAGTGAGAAGAAATGAATAGCGTAGGACAAAGATTCATAAAAAATTTAATATTCCAATAGTCATTACTGTAGAGAATAGATGAGACTATATTGCACACCCGCAGTGATGACGATAAAGAAAAAGTAAAATAGTAATTACCAATCCACCAAGATCAAGAAAGAAACAAGTAAAGTAAGAAATAGAAAAGGAATTAAACTAAAATTGAAAACTCAACAGCTCCTATTAGGATGTGTCAATCGTTTTAGTTTCTTTAAATAATTACATAGTAAGAATAACGATAAAGGTGGATAGAGCTTACTGTCTCTAAGTCTGGTATCAGCTTCAATTCACAATGTATAGATGTATAGGTTTCGCCAGACCTGTATATGAGTATGAAAACATGATTCAAAACTCAAATAATGAAAACAATTACAAAATATCACTACTTGTATATTACAGGTGAGCCCTGGCATGTGGGCATCTAGAACTGAGAGTGGTAACTTTATGCAGATTCATGTAGATGTTGCATGAGGAGCAAACGATATTTAAAAAAGCTATTACAAAGTAATGGCAATCTAAGATAAACATTGGGCTAAGGGATATTGACTCATGAAAGAGCTATCAATACCAAACTATACCATTTGGTATTTCAATGAATACTTAATAGAAGATTCTGCATAATCCACTAATGTAAAGAGGCCGATAAAGAAATACGATGCGTGCAGAAGGGCGTAATTACCTGGATAAAGGGTCCTAAAGTGCCAATATATGCATCAATAATCAAAGAAGTTGTTACACGAGGATTGATGTCAGTGATCAACGTAAATGCTGGATAGGGTTAAGAATTCAAGATAAATCAAGATCGCTAAAGGACCATAACGCTGCTCTGCAAAGGTAAAATAAAAGAGTCTATGTAAAGCTGCTGTGGCGGTTAACTGAAAATCAAAAAATATAAAGCTCATTCTGAGAGAAATGCGACAAAGATAAACAAGACTCTTCCTGGTATGGGCTAGTATGTTATAAAGTCCGAGAATTCAGGATATTAGATGAAGAAGCCGGTCATCCGTGCATTCGAAATTATATCTGACAAGGGAGATTGGTTGTCCCCCTCTATTTTAAACTGGTTCGCTCAAAATGAGTCACTCTACGCTGAAAAAGGATCACAAATCAAAATGAGGCTTGTGGTACTAAACAGACAACTGAGAGCTATAAGGCTCTTGTTGTGTCTGAAGTGAAACAGAGCAATCGTAACTCTACCTGGTCTAAGTTCGTAGTTTAAGGTGTCCGTGAATTCGGGCTGTTCAACAAAGTAGCCGATAGTACGTAGATGCGAAAATGCAGCAATGCTGCGAGGCAGACCAAGGGCGGGTCAGTAAACATGTACGTCTCGTGCTATAAAAAGGATAAAATCAAGGACTGAAATTATCAAAATATCCCACTCTACGGGTTTACATGAAAAATTGTCTATCTAAATGTGGCAGAGGTGAGCTCTTACCTGAGATGGATACAATTACGAATAGGAAATGGAAAAGGCCGCCATGCTGGGAGCCCGGCTGTGTTCCAGTGAGCTTATAAACGTCTATCTAAGTATCACGTGGTCTCGTAGTGTGTCTTCTCAACAGTGAAAGTAGAGAACAGACTCTAGAACGACCTCACAGTGTGGTGTATAGTGTCAGGTTCATTCTATAATGATGGAAATGGGGAACAGACTATAGAACGACCGCGCAGTGTGGTATAAGTTGTCACGTTCAGGCTATATAAATGATATATATTAAACAGTGGGAAATAAACCAAAGCTATTAGAAATTATTAAACAGTATGGCATTCTCCCAAGGTAGATCATTGTTCAATCCTTGTTTATATGTATTCAGAAAGAATATCCAGAAAACTTCGCGTTTTTCCGGATTTCCTCATTCCTCGATTCATTGGAATTTCTTATTTTCTCCAAGATGTGCCATTTAATGTCATCAGGAGAATGTTTAAATTCATGAAAGTGTTTCACCATAGGGGCATTCAGTTTAACTGTGTGGTAGTGTTGTGAGTCATGAAGATCATATTCTTTTTTAAGATAGTCAAAGGAGCGGGGGGCATCCCCTTTCCATACGTCTCCCAAATACTCAATGCCTATTAGTTTCCACCCCCGAAAGCCATTCAACCAAGTCACTTCCACTAGCTGATCACCAAGCCACAGAGGGGTTCTGCCCGTCAGGGATCCCTTCCATCCCAGGAACTTATTCGCCTCCCTCCAACACTGAACCACCACCCCTGTGTGCGAAGGCCAGTCCTTCCGTGGCTTACGGGCGTAAAGCAATGGCTCGCAGTTTCCCCCTGGCATGACCAACCGGTCAACTCTATAGGCCGGTTCCGACTGGGCCGCAAATACCCAATCGTTGACCACCTGTAGCTGGGAGGCCCAATAGTACAACTGTATGTCTGGAAGGGCCAGCCCCCCATCATACACCCCTCTCGTCAGCTTGCACAATGCTATCCTGGGGTTGCCACCATCCCAGAGCAACGTCCGTAGTGACTGAGATATTCGAGTGAATACCCCATTCGGAATCGGATACGGCGTAATTTGCAAAATGTAGAGGAGTAGGCAGTGCTAGCATCTTAAACATTGCAGCTCGACCCATGAGGGAGAGAGGTAGCGACCTCCAATGGCACACGTCAGTTCCCAGACGTATCATTTGGGGTTCCAGGTTCTTGGTAAGGAACTCCGCCCTATCCCTAGTGATGTATACCCCCAGATACTTAAACCCGTCTACTGCGATTAAGGCCGGGCACCTAGTCGGAATCCGAGGGGGGGACCCGAGAGCGGGTAGATCACTGACTTTGCCCAGTTGATAGTGTAGCCTGAGTAGCTACCGAATAATGAAAAGAGGTGAAGCACCTGCGCTATCGAGTGGTAAGGTCTGGCCATATATAACACAATATTGTCCGCGTATAAAGATATACGCTCTTCCCACTCGTCGTTCAGCGCCAGGCCCCAGAATGACCTGTCCCTCCTGATCCAGTGAGCCAGCAGCTCTAGGGCCAAGGCAAACAGGAGGGGGGACAGGGGGCATCCCTGTCTAGTACCCCTCCACAGGGGGAAAGCTCTGGACACTGTCCCATTAACTCTCACCCTTGCTATCGGTTGCTCGTACAGGAGTCGCACCCAGCTGCAGAATATCGGGCCAAAGCCCAGTCATTGGAGAACCATGAATAAGTATGGCCATTCGATACTGTCGAATGCCATTGAGGTGTCCAGTGCCATCAATGCTGTCTGGGTGTTCCCCACGTCTTCTGTCATGTATAATACGCCATACAGGGGGCGTAGATTATGGCGGGTGCTCCTGCGCGGCATAAATCCTGACTGATCAACAAGCACAAGATCTGGCAGAACTGGAAGCAGCCTATCCGCCAGGGCCTTGGCTAGGACCTTGGCTTCAACGTTAATAAGCGAGATTGGCCGGTAAGAAGAGCATTTCTCAGCCGGCTTGCCTGCTTTGTGAATTACTACAATCATGGCCTCCCTTTGATCGGGTGGGAGCCTTCCCACCTCTCGCGCTTCTAGATACATCTGAAGGAGGGGGTCTGTGATGATATTCGCCTGCCGCTTATAAATTTCTACTGGGAGCCCATTTGGTCCCTGCGCCTTCCCAGATTGAAGGGAATTGAGGGCCTCTCCTATCTCCTCCCGAGTAAAATCAGCCTCTAGTCGGTCTCTTTGTTCCTGGGACAGTGTGGGCAGCGCGAAGTCCTGTAGGAACTCGAATATATCTCTTTTGAAGAACTTATTACCCCAGTGAGAAAAATTGACTCTCTATCGTTCCCTCTCTCAGTCCTTCCCTTCCACACTATAAATAATAGTACTGTTGGTGGACACTATCATATTGCTCTTCCTAGGCGTGGGTTTTTGATCTGAATGCCATATATTAGTTTTGAGTCAAACTGATCAAGGGTCACTCTTGCCTAATGGTTAAGGTCTTAGACTCTTACTCTGAAGGTTAGGTGTTCAATCCCTGATATTTCAATGGGACTGTGTGCCCAGTTAAAAGTGTAGGCAATGTTTATTTCTTTAATATGGTTGGAAAATATTTTTTCTTTTCATCTTGTTTGAATATATCTCTTTTGAAGAACTTCTTACCCCTCTGAAAAAAAATCTACTCACTATCATTCCCTCTCTCTGTTCTTCCATTCCACATTATAAACAATGGTACTGTTAGTGGACACTAACATACTGCTCTACCTAAGCGTGGGTTATTGATCTAAATGTCATATATAAGTTTTGAGGCAAGCTGGTAAAGAGTCACTCTGGCCTAATCGTTAAGTACTTAGACTCCTACTCTGAAGATTAGATGTTCCATACCTGGTCTTACAATGGCAGGGTGTACTCAGTTAAAAATGTAGGCAATATTAATTTATTTAATAAGGATCGAAAATATTTTTCTTTTCATCTTGTTTGAATATATCTCTTTTGAAGAACTTCTTACCCCTCTGAAAAAAACCTCTACTCTCTATCATTCCCTCTCTCTGTCCTTCCATTCCACATTATAAACAATGGGACTGTTGGAATACACTAACATATTGCTCTACCTAGGTCTTGGTTATTGATCCGCATGTCATATATTAGTTTTGAGGCAGGCTGGTAAAGAGTTACTCTGGCCTAATGTTTAAGGTCTTGCACTCTTACTCTGAAAATTAGGTGTTTGATCCCTGATTTTTCAGTGGCACTGTATGATCACTTAAAAGTGTAGGCAATGTTAATTTCTTTAATAAGGTTGGAAAATATTTTTTCTTTTCATCTTGTTTGAATATTTCTCTTTTGAAGAACTTCTTACCCCTCTGAAAGAAAATCTACTCTCTAACATTCCCTCTCTCTGTACTTCCATTCAACATTATAAACAATGGTACTGTTGCAATACACTAACAAATTGCTCTACCTAGGTCTTGGTTTTTGATCTGAATGTCATATATTAGTTTTGAGGGTGGCTGGTAAAGAGTCACTCTGGCCTAATGGTTAAGGTCTTAGACTCTTACTCTGAAGATTAGGTGTTCAATACCTAGTCTTTCAATGGGAGGGTCTACTCAGTTAAAAGTGTAGGCAATGTTAATTTCTTTAATAAGGATGGAAAATATTTTTTCTTTTCATCTTGTTTGAATATATCTCTTTTGAAGAACTTCTTACCCATCTGAAAAAAACCTCTACTCTCTATCATTCCCTCTCTCTGCCCTTCCATTCCACATTATAAACAATGGTACTGTTGGAATACTCTAACATATTGCTCTACCTAGGTCTTGGTTTTTGATCTGCATGCCGTATATTAGTTTTGAGGCAACCTGGTAAAGGGTCACTCTTGCCTAATGGTTAAGGTCTTAGACTCTTACTCTGAAGGATTAGGTGTTAAATCCCTGGTCTTTCAATGGGACTGTGTGCTCAGTTAAAAGTGTAGGCAATGTTAATTTCTTTAATAGGGTTGGAAAATATTTTTTCTTTTCATCTTGTTTGAATATATCTCTTTTGATGAACTTCTTACCACTCTGAAAAAAACCTCTACTCTCTATCATTCCCTCTCTCTGTCCTTCCATTCCACATTATAAACAATGGTACTGTTAGTGGACACTAACATACTGCTCTAAGCGTGGGTTATTGATCTAAATGTCATATATACGTTTTGAGTCAAACTGGAAAAGTGTCACTCTGGTCTAATGGTTAAGGTCTTAGACTCTTACTCTGATGATTAGGTGTTCAATCCTTGGTCTTTCAATAGCATTGTGTGCTCTGTTAAAAGTATAGGCAAAGTTTATTTCTTTAATAAGGTTGGAAAATATTTTTTCTTTTCATCTTGTTTGACTATATCTCTTTTGAAGAACTTATTACCCCAGTGAAAAAAATTGACTCTCTATCGTTCCCTCTCTCAGTCCTTCCCTTCCACACTATAAACGACAGTACTGTTGGTGAACACTATCATATTGCTCTACCTAGGCGTGGGTTTTTGATCTGCATGCCATATATTAGTTTTGAGTCAAACTTGTAAAGGGTAACTCTTGCCTATTGGTTAAGGTCTTAGACTTTTACTCTGAAGGTTAGGTGTTCAATTCCTGCTATTTCAATGGGACTGTGTGCTCAGTTAAAAGTGTAGGCAATGTTAATTTCTTTAATAAGGTTGGAAAAGATTTTTTCTTTTCATCTTGTTTGAATATATCTCTTTGAAGAACTTATTACCCCAGTGAAAAAAATTGACTCTCTATCGTTCCCTATCTCAGTACTTCAATTCCACACTATAAACAATAGTACTGTTGGTGGACACTATCATATATATCATATCAGCATGTTACATATCTTGTACCATCATAGATGTCTTAATAAGTATACACATGTCTTCTTCATGTTCCTGTTGTAGCTTATATGTACACAATAGGTCTATGTATCAATCATTACAGTCCACATTTGTCTTCGAGTTTTTTAAACTCTGCTGATTTTCATATTCCAACATATTAATACAACAAACTGTCCTCAACTCCCCCCTCCCGTTCCATCCCGGTCTCACGCGTACTTCTTAGTCCCATATATGTGTATTATTCGGTATAGGCTCGTAACACAGTCATGTGTACGTATCTTAAATCTCCTTGTTTATGCGCCGGTTACAGGACATGGTTACCCCTCTGCGCTTTCTGTTGTATGCCTCATACCGGGTCCTAAACATCATCCATTGTCCTTATGGCTTCTAGCATCCCATCCCATTCCAATGCTATTGGCATTTTTCGTAAGCCCTGGAGCTCTTCTTTGCGTAGTGCGGCGCTCTCCGCAGCACCCCAGCGCAGTAATTCCGTGTGCCAGGTCAGTACTTCCGGGGGTTTCCGCGATTTCCATCTCATAGTAATGTTTCATAGAGCTAATATGAGTGCTAGATCTATAAAACGGTATTGCACTTTATGTTTGGATGTTTGCTTATGCAGTCCTAGAATGCACTCCTCTATCATGTTCTGTATTTCACGGTATACCGCTTCCCCCGTTCTGTGCCTGACGGTGTCCCAGTATCCCCGCACTTTGGGACAGGTCCATAACATGTGAAGTAGGTTTGCTCCCTCTAACAGGCATCTCGGGCAATAATGTTGTGTTTGGGGGAACATTCTGTCTAACCTATGTGGAGTGAGGTAAGCTCGGTGTAATACCATAGTCTGTATAAATTTGAGTTTCGTGTTCCTCGATGTCTTCCTTGGGTGTTCCAGTACCTCCGTCCATTCTTTATCTGTTAGGTCCCTATCTATGTCTCCCTCCCATGTAGTTCTCAGTGTGCCTAGAGTGGCTTTGGTGTGCGAACTGATGCCTGTATAAAGCCATCTAATAAGGTGTCTGCCTCTTCCCATATAATGTACCGTTTTGACTAGGTCATTAGTAGAGGGTTCCTGCCTTTGCGGGCCCAGTGTGTTTTTATGTATTGTATTAGTGCAGCGTGTAGTAAATATAAGTGTGCTGGGGCCCCAGTTTCATTAATAAATGTATCATGGTCGAGCAGTATCCCGTCCCCAAATAGGTCTGACACTGTGTAAATCCCCGCATCCGACCAAGGTGCCAATTTCCGCTTCGTGAGTCTGCCTCCCGCTAGTGGAATCCCCGTCAGAGGAATGTTACCTGCATATGCCGGGGGTGCTTGCGTATAATGCAACGCCGCCTTCCAGCATTGAAGCGTTGTGGCTAGCAGTGGGGGAAGGTCCCTCGGGGGTCTGCCACCAGGCAGCAATAGAGCGTGTAGCGCACCGTTGTCCATATCTGCCTCCGTGTACCCTATTTCCTGCAAGTTGCGTCCCGCAGTCCAATATGATAACCACTGTAATTGGCATGCATAATAGTATGCTCGCATGTCTGGGACACCCAGTCCGCCCATGCGTGTACCTACTTGCAGTTTCTTCAGGCTTATACGGCGTCTACCAGTACCCCAGATAAGGTCGATGAGCATCGTGTTCAGTAATTTAAATGTGGTTTGCGGTACGATTAGTGGTAAGTTAGTGAAATAATACAAAAGTCTCGGCAGAACCACCATTTTTGCCAGGGCCGCCCTCCCCATAACAGATAGTGGCAGTGCCGTCCAGAAAATGATACTGGAACGCAAAGCTCGGATTGCTTTGTGCAGGTTACCGTCAAGCATATCTGCTTGTGCCCTGTAAATTTGTATACCTAAGTACTTAAAGGTATCCGGTGCCACCGTTAGTTGAGCGTCCCCAAAATCTATACTTGCAGTTCCTGCATTCTCTGTAAAGAAGAAAGCATGCGATTTCATTATGTTAATGGCTAATCTAGACACACATTCAAAGCGACGGAACGTATCATATATTGGGGCTAGAGGCATGTTTAAGTCATGCAGGTATAAAATGATGTCGTCTGCATATGCCGAGAACAGGTGCAATGTGTTTCCTAGCAATATACCCCGATCTGTGAACTCTTTCCGCAGTGTTATGGCCATGGTTCCAGGGCCAATATAAAGATAAGAGGTGACAGGGGGCATCCCTGCCTAGTCCCTTTATGTATGGAGTATTCCTCCGAGATGTGACCACCAGTGCGGGCCCGTGCTGTAGGGGCCTTGTATAGGAGGCGTAGCCAAGCAATATATCCCTCTGGAATCCCGAATTTCTCCAGGGCCTGAAACATATACTCCCAGTTTATGGAATCAAAGGCTTGCCTTAGATCTAACGAAAGACAGCCCGCACGTGGGTATCCGGCTCGGGGCTTCCGTCATCAAATGGTGTAATTTCCTAATATTTAGTGATGTGCTGCGTGACGGTAAAAACCCCGTTTGGTCAATGTGAATTAGCTTAGACAGGGAGGGCAATAACCTGTTAGCCAGTACCTTACTTAAGATCTTGTATTCAGAGTTTAGTAGGGACAACGGCTGGTAGTTGGCCATATCTGTGGGGTCTCTCCCTGCTTTCGGGAGTGATATAACTAACGCTTGTGCCGTTGTGTGTGGTAAGACTCCCTTCTCCCACGCGGTTTTATATAACAATTCCAGTTGAGGCACTAGTGATTCTGCATATGTACTATAGAATTCTATTTGGAGCCCGTCCATGCCAGGGGTTTTATTTCGCGGAAGTCCCTTCATAGCTATTCTGATCTCAGATTGGGTAATGGGTCCAGTGAGGTCTTTCTGGGCTGCGGCTGTGAGTCTTGGGTATGTCACATTAGAGAGGAAGGCCTCCGTTTGGGACTCCGTGTTGTGATCTGTGGCACTGTATAGCGTGGTGTAATAATGTCGGAAGGCTGCATTAATATCTGCCTGAGTGTAGGCCATAGTCCCTCCCGCCGTTACAATCTCATGTATAACCACCGTAGGGGGGGCATCCCGGATTAATTTGGCAAGTAGTGCTCCTGCTCTATCCGCTTCAGCGTGGGCTTTCCTCGTATATGCTTGGTAGTCAATGACCCGTAGTGTCTCTAGAAGTTCTGCATGCTTTATTCTCGCTTCTTGCAGTGGCCCTTTTGGTCAGTATGTGTGGCAGCCTCTTGTTCCAACTTGCCCATATTATCTTCCACTTCTATCAAAGCCTTATGTATTTCCTGTCTGACGCCCACAGTCGTACTTATCGCCTTCCCCCGTATCACTGCTTTGAAAGCGTCCCATTCTACCAGCCTGCTTGTTGCCGTATTGCTATTTTCTGCAAAATAATGCTCAATGGTCCCTGAAAGGTCACTACGGAATACTGAATCTTCCAGCATCTGTGGCCACAGCCGCCATGTGGGAACCGGCGTGGGCACTCTCCCCCATGCCATACTAATCTCCAGTGGATTGTGGTCTGAGTAGGTTTTTGGCAAGTAAGTGGCATGAAGCGTTTACATTGCTATCCTGGTGGAGCAGTATATTCTGTCTATTCTGGTATGTAAGTCATGCACTGCAGAATAGTAA
Source organism: Calotriton arnoldi (assembly GCA_963921515.1). Lineage (NCBI taxonomy): Eukaryota > Metazoa > Chordata > Amphibia > Caudata > Salamandridae > Calotriton > Calotriton arnoldi. Next base: position 572,688 of record CAWUFW010011293.1, read on the forward strand.
GAGTACTCTCTGTGCATGGGGTGCCTCATCCTCCAGACATCACAGAGCTCCCAACCTTTTGCCCATCTAGCCAGTGCTTCAGCTTGTTTAAACACACCTGCTCCATGTAGTGGTGGGTGTGACCTATCTAGAGCCACGTCCATTACCGCATTGCAGTCCCCTCCCAGTATCCATGGTTGTGCTTCCCATCCTGCTAGCGCCCCACTCACTATGTCCCAGTACTTATCTTGTTCCAAGTTCAGAGCGTACACCGTGCCCAGTATTACAGGTTGTCCATCTAGCGTACCCTTCACAAATATGTATCGTCCCATCTTGTCCACCCTTTGTTCCAGAGCTTTAAATGGTACTCCATGCCACACCCAAATAGTGGTCCCCCTTGCATAGCTGGAGTAGGAGGTGGAGAAGATTTGTCCCCTCCATTTCTTGCGCAGCTTCGCCGCCTCGCTGTCTACCATATGAGATTCTTGTAAATATACTATTTGTGCTTTGCGGCGCTGTAGCTGCGCATGTATCCTATGCCTCTTCTGTATTGTTCCCATGCCCCGTATATTCCACGTTATTATGGTGTAGTTACCCTGTACAGTCATCGCAAAGCATTTGAAGCTGCGTGGAAATTAATGTGGTGCGCAAGTAGAAGAGCCTACCTATCCATTTCCGTACCGTGAGACCTTCCCACCCCCTGAACAACCCAATGCTCGGTCTGGTCACCCAACTATACCGGACCATACAACTTAACTGAAACAATATGAACTCAATGGTCATGCATAGCGCCTTCGCCGTGTGGGGGTCATCGCTAGCGCTCCACATGTGGTGTACTCTCTACACAACAATACAGCTAAGCTTCTACGGGACCTGGGCCTAATTAATAATGTACATTGTAAATAAATTCGCCATTGCCGCGGGCATGTTACAAGAACTCATTTTACAGTTACGTAACTTATACTTGCGGATACAGTCAGCCGTATAAGTCTTTAATGACTTGCGGGGTCGCAGATGGAAACAGGGCTACACTGCCTTCAGAGTCTGATTCGTGCGTTACTTCTTCTTCTTCCGAGGAGGATTTAGCTTCCACTCCCGAGGTGTGCGTGAAAGTGGCCGCCGCTATAAGTGCCTTTGATTTATTCTGTTGTATCTGCTGCTTGGTGATATACTGCCGTGCAGGAGTCCGGCGCGTTCTTCGGCTTCCTCGCCCAGCGGAGATCCCAGGGCTGGTCCTGCTCTTCGCCGTGCGTTGAGAGTTAGTCATTGCAGCATTCGTTAGTTCCATCACTTCAAGCCAATCTTCCACGTCTCCGGGGCTTTCGAAGAAATAGGATTTTTGGTTGTATAAGATTTTTAAGCGCGCCGGGAAAAGCAGTGCATATTTCAGGTTTAAGTCTCTGAGCTGCTTCTTAACTGTCATGAAGGAAGAACGCTGTTTCTGAACCAACATTGTGTAATCTGGGTATAGTGAGATTTTCGTATTTTCGAAGTTTATCGGAGATGATTCACGGGCTTTTTGCAGGATGGTGTCCCTGTCGCGGAAGTTCAGTAGTTTCACTATTAGAGGACGAGGTGGAGCGCCTGGTTTTGGGCGACCAGTAGGAATCCTATGTGCTCGCTCTATGCAATATTGCTCGGAAAGTCCTTCATTGGTGACGTGATCCCGGAACCACTGCTCCATATATCTCGTTGCGTCAGTTCCCTCACTTTTTTCGGGCAGTCCAATGACGCGGATATTATTACGCCGGGCCCTCCCCTCTGCATCTTCCACCCGATCTAGCAGGATAGCTACCTGTTCTTGCAGCTGTGCAACCTTGGTGTCAGTCTGTGATTTCCATGGGATAACTTCCTCCAGCGTCGCAGCATTTTCTTTCACCTTGTCCGCAAGCTTAGCGTGGTCCGCCCGAAGCAAGTTGAGGCCAGTAGTCAGAGTCCCTACTTGAAGTTCTATCGCCTTTCTGGATTCGCGCACTTCCTGTAGTATGAGATCCAGCTTATCCGCAGGTGTAGGTGCTTCCGTCAGTGGAGTGCACTCTGTTCCATTCTTATTGTGCGCGGGATCCACCGTATCCGGGACATAGTCCTGCCCGCCTTGGTCCTGTTGTTTCACACCCTTACGCCCCATCTTGCAAACCAATCCAGCGACAGGTATCTTGTGTAGGGTGGATGTAGGTTTACAGTGTGCTTCCCTGGGTCTCCTATACACCTCCACAGCGTTTCGCCCAGTGCTCCTACCACAGCATCACAGCTCTCTCACGTTGCCAACACCAATCATTTCCGCTCAGCCCATCTGCTTGCCCGCCACCCTTATGTCAGTGTGTGTCCTTCAGTGCAGTAACGGCTCCACACAGCGGGCGGGCGGCCCCGACGTATCTGCACCGGCCTCGCAGCAGCAGTAATCCCGGCAGTGTCAGCGCAATGCTACTCACTGTGGCACCTCACCATCCGCGCGCCGCGTCCGCCCTGGCAGCCGGTAACAGTGTGGTGGGCCACATTATTCAGGGAACCGCGTGATTTGCGGCCCGTCCAAGAGCTACCGCAGGCCTCGTATCTCCAGCCTCACTGCAGCGGTGTAGACAGGGCTTGTGTCATTGCCTCCGTTCCGCCCAAGATCACTGCCACCAATCACTGCCGCCTTGTATTCCCTTCCTCCTCTGTGTCTATGTAGGGTGCACAGGCCGCTTCACCTCCCTGTGCCTCACGGGTCAATTATGGCTGCTCAACGGCGCCCACCGCCGCCATTTGCCGATCGCTACCCAGTATGCTCACACTCAGTGGCTCCAACTCAGCGTTGCATTACTTTCGGGGCCTCCAGCAGCAGACACTTGCTCCTGTTCTGCATATGTTCAATATGTTCAGTGCCTATCTCCTCCTAGCGACATTGGCACCATGTGCGAGGCGCCGCTTCTGGTATTGCAACAGAGTGTCTCGCTACGCCACAGGGGAGCAGGCCGCCCCGCATCCCCGATCTCGCGTAAACTCCGGTCCTGCTCCGCCAGCACACTTCCCGTGCAGTCTCTCTTTCTCAGCGTCTGCCGCCTCAACTCCCTGCAATTTCGTCCGGCAGCAAATTAATCCAGTTCCAAGGGCCTCGCAATCCTTCTACAGCCTCAGCGCCATTACCGTGTAGCGTAGGGACACAGGTCTTAATCCCGTCACGGCCCTCCTCGTTCAGCAGTCGGCTGCACCGTCAGGCCTTTGGGGTCTAGTCTCGGCCGTGTTCGCTTCCTCCGACACCCAGGCGGCACCGAGTCCTCCCGCTCATCACCGCTGCTCACTCCCGCACTTTGGTGTCTGTCCTTCGACGTTTAGCAGGTATATGCCAGGATTTTGTCGGCCCAGGTCCGGAGCTCAGCTAAAGCACAACCGCCATGCTTGCCACGCCCCCCATCTTGTTTGACTATATCTCTTTTGAAGAACTTATTACCCGGGTGAAAAAAATGGACTCTCTATCATTCCCTCTCTCAGTCCTTCCCTTCCACACTATAAACAACAGTACTGTTGGTGGACACTATCATATTGCTCTACCTAGGAGTGGGTTTTTGACCTGCATGCCATATATTACTTTTGAGTCAATCTTGTAAAGGGTAATTCTTGCCTAATGGTTAAAGTCTTGGACTTTTTCTCTGAAGGTTAGCTGTTCAATTCCTGGTATTTCAATGGGACTGTGTGCTCAGTTATAAGTGTAGGCAATGTTAATTTCTTTAATAAGGTTGGAAAAGATTTTTTCTTTTCATCTTGTTTGAATATATCTCTTTGAAGAACTTATTACCCCAGTGAAAAAAATTGACTCTCTATCGTTCCCTCTCTCAGTCCTTCCATTCCACTCTATAAACAATAGTACTGTTGGTGGACACTATCATATTGCTCTGCCTAGGCGTGGGTTTTTGATCTGTATGCCATATATTAGTTTTGAGTCAAATCAATAACAGGTCGCTCTTGCCCAATGGTTAAGGTCTTAGGCTCTTACTCTGAAGGTTAGGTGTTCAATCCCTGGTCTTTCAATGCAAATCTGTGCTCAGTTAAAAGTGTAGGCAATATTAATTTCTTTAATAAGGTTGGAAAATATCTTTTCTTTTCATCTTGTTTGAGTATATCTCTTTTGAAGAACTTCTTACCCCTCTGAATAAAAATCTACTCTCTATCATTCCCTCTCTCTGTCCTTCCATTCCACATTGTAAACAATGGTACTGTTAGTGGACACTAACATACTGCTCTACCTAAGCGTGGGTTATTGATCTAAATGTCATATGTAAGTTTTGAGTCAAACTTGTAAAGAGTCGCTATGGCCTAATGGTTAAGGTCTCAGAATCTTACTCTGAAAATTAGGTGTTTGATCCCTTGTCTTTCAGTGTTAAAAGTGTAGGAAATGTTTATTTCTTTAATAAGGTTGGAAAATATCTTTTCTTTTCACCTTGTTTGAATATATCACTTTTGAAGAACTTCTTACCCCTCTGACAAAACCCTCTTCTCTCTATCATTCCCTCTCTCTGTCCTTCCATTCCACATTATAAACAATGGTACTATTGGAATACACTAATATATTGCTCTACCTAGGTCTTGGTTTTTGATCCGCATGTCATTTATTAGATTTGAGGCAATCTGGTAAAGAATCACTCTGGCCTAATGGTTAAGGTCTGAGACTCTTACTCTGAAGATAAGGTGTTCAATCCCTGGTTTTTCAATGGCATTGTGGGCTCTGTTAAAAGTATAGACAATGTTTATTTCTTTTAATAAGGTTGGAAAATATTTTTTCTTTTCATCTTGTTTGAATATATCTCTTTTGAAGAAATTATTACCCCAGTGAAAGAAATTGACTCTCTATCGTTCCCTCTCTCAGTCCTTCCCTTCCACACTATAAACAATAGTACTGTTGGTGGACACTATCATATTGCTCTACCTAGGAGTGGGTTTTTGATCTGCATGCCATATATTAGTTTTGAGTCATACTTGTAAAGGGTCACTCTTGCCTACTGGTTAATGTCTTAGACTCTTACACTGTAGGTTAGGAGTTCAATCCCTGATATTTCAATGGGGCTGTCTGCTCAGTTAAAAGTGTAGGCAATGTTAATTTCTTTAATAAGGTTGGAAAATATTTTTTCTTTTCATCTTGTTTGAATATATCTCTTTTGAAGAACTTCTTACCCCAGTGAAAAAAATTGACTCTCTATCGTTCCCTCTCTCAGTCCTTCTATTCCACACTATAAACAATAGTACTGTTGGTGGACACTATCATATTGCTCTACCTAGGTGTGGGTTTTTGATCTGCATGCCATATATTAGTTTTGAGTCAAACTGTAAAAAGGTCACTCTTACCTTAATGGTTAAGGTCTTAGACTCTTTATCTGAAGATTAGATGTTCAATCCCCAGTCTTGCAATGGGACTGTGTGCTCAGTTAAAAGTGTAGATAATCTTAATTTCTTTAATAAGGTTTGAAAATATCTTTTCTTTTCATCTTTTTGAATATATCACTTTTGAAGAACTTCTTACCCCTCTGAAAAAAATCTACTCTCTATCATTCCATCTCTCTGTCCTTCCATTCCACATTATAAACAATGGTACTGTTAGTGGCCGCTAACATACTGCTCTACCTAAGCGTGGGTTATTGATCTAAACGTCATATATAAGTTTTTAGTCAAACTGGTAAAGAGTCACTCTGGCCTAATGGTTAAGGTCTCACACGCTTACTCTGAAAATTAGGTGTTTGATTCCTGGTCTTTCAGTGGCATTTTGTGATCAGTTAAAAGTGTATGCAATGTTAATTTCTTTAATAAGGTTAGAAAATATTTTTTCTTTTTATCTTGTTTGAATATTTCTCTTTTGAAGAACGTCTTACCCCTTTGAAAGAAAATCTACTCTCTATCATTCCCTCTCTCTGTACTTCCATTCCACATTATAAACAATGGTACTGTTAGTGGACTCTAACATACTGCTCTACCTCAGCATGGGTTATTGATCTAAATGTCATATATAAGTTTTGAGGCAAGTTGATAAAGAGTCATTCTGGCTTAATGGTTAAGGTCTTAGACTCTTACTCTGAAGATTAGGTGTTCGATCCCTGGTCTTTCAATGGCTCTGTATGCTCATTTCAAAGTGTAGTCAATGTTAATTTCTTATATAAGGTTGGAAAATATTTTTTCTTTTCATCTTGTTTGAATATATCTCTTTTGATGAACTTCTTACCACTCTGAAAAAAACCTCTACTCTCTATCATTCCCTCTCTCTGTCCTTTCATTCCACATTATAAACAATGGTACTGTTGGAATACACTAACATATTTCTCTACCTAGGTCTTGGTTTTTGATCCTCATGTCATATATTAATTTTGAGGCAGGCTGGTAAAGAGTCAATCTGGCCTAAGGTTAGGTGTTCAATCCCTGTCTTTCAATGGGACTGTGTGCTCAGTTAAAAGTATAGGCAATGTTAATTTCTTTAATAAGGTTTGAAAATATTTTTTCTTTTCATCTTGTTTGAATATATCTCTTTTGAAGAACTTGTTACACCTCTGAAAAAAATCTACTCTCTATCATTCCCTCTCTCTGTCCTTCCATTCCACATTATAAACAATGGTCCTGTTGGTGGACACTAACATACTGCTCTACCTACACGTGAGTTTTTGATCTGAATGTCATATATAAGTTTTGAGTCAAGTGAGTAAAGTGTCACTCTGGCCTAATGGTTAAGGTCTTAGATTCTTACTCTGAACATTAGGTGTTCTATCACTGGTATTTCAATGGCACATGTGCTCATTTAAAGGTGTAGGCAATGATAATTGCTTTAATAAGGTTGGAAAATATTTTTTCTTTTCATCTTGTTTTTATATATTTCTTTTGATGAACTTCTTACCACTCTGAAAAAAAACCCTACTCTCTATCATTCTCTCTCTTTGTCCTTCCATTCCACATTATAAACAATGGTACTGTTGGAATACACTAACATATGGCTCTACCTAGGTCTTGGTTTTTGATCCGCATGTCATATATTAGTTTTGAGGCAGGTTGGTAAAGAGTCACTCTGGCCTAATTGTTAAGGTCTTAGACTCTTACTCTGATCATTAGGCGTTCAATCCCTGGTCTTTCAATGGGACCGTGTGCTCAGTCAAAAATATAGGCAATGTTAATTTCCCTAATAAGGTTAGAAAATATAATTTCTTTTCATCTTGTTTGAATATATCTCTTTTAAAGAACTTCTTACCCCTGTGAAAAAAACCCTACTCTCTATCATTCCCTCTCTCTGTCCTTCCATTCCACATTATAAACAATGGTACTGTTAGTGGACACCAACTTACTGCTCTACCTAAGCGTGGGTTATTGATCTAAATGTCATATATAAGTTTTGAGTCAAACTGATAAAGAGTCACTCTGGCCTAATGGTTAAGGTCTTAGTCTCTTACTTTGAAGATTAGGTGTTCAATAGCAGGGTGAACTCTGTTAAAAGTGTAGGCAATGTTAATTTCTTTAATAAGGATGGAAAATATTTTTTCTTTTCATGTTGTTTGAATATATCTCTTTTGAAGAACTTCTTACCCCTCTGAAAAACCTCTACTCTCTATCATTCCCTCTCTGTGTCCTTCCATTCCACAATATAAACAATAGTACTGTTGGAATACACTAACATATTTCTCTACCTAGGTCTTGGTTTTTGATCCGCATGTCGTATATTAGGCATGAGGCAGGCTGAAAAAAAATCTACTCTCTATCATTCCCTCTCTCTGTCCTTCCATTCCACATTATAAACAATGGTATTGTTAGTGGACACTAACAAACTGCACTACCTAAGCGTGGGTTATTGATCTAAATGCCATATATAAGTTTTTAGTCAAACTGATAAAGAGTCACTCTGGCCTAATGTTTAAGGTCTCAGACTCTTACTCTGAAAATTAGGTGTTTGATCCCTGGTCTTTCAGTGGCATTTTGTGATCAGTTAAAAGTTTAGGCAATGTTAGTTTCTTTAATAAGGTTAGAAAATATTTTTTCTTTTTATCTTGTTTGAATATTTCTCTTTTGAATAACTTCTTACCCCTTTGAAAGAAAATCTACTCTCTATCATTCCCTCTCTCTGTACTTCCAATCCACATTATAAACAATGGTACTGTTAGTGGACTCTAACATACTCCTCTACCTCAGTATGGGTTATTGATCTAAATGTCATATATAAGTTTTGAGGCAAGTTGATAAAGAGTCACTCTGGCCTAATGGTTAAGGTCTTAGACTCTTACTCTGAAGATTAGATGTTCAATTCCTGGTCTTTCAATTGGACTGTGTGCTCAGTCAAAAATATAGGCAATGGTAATTTCTTTAATAAGGTTAGAAACTATTCTTTCTTTTCATCTTGTTTGAATATTTCTCTTTTGAAGAACTTCTTACCCCTCTGAAATAAAATCTACTCTCTATCATTCCCTCTCTCTGTACTTCCATTCCACATTATAAACAATGGTACTGTTAGTGGACACTAACATACTGCTCTACCTACGCGTGAGTTTTTGATCTGAATGTCATATATAAGTTTTGAGTCAAGCTGGTAGAGAGTCACTCAAGCCTAATGGTTAATCTCTTAGACTCTTACTCTGAAGATTAGTTGTTCAATCCCTGGTCTTTCAATGGGACTGTGAGCTCAGTTAAAAGTTTCGGCAGTGTTAATTTCTTTAATAAAGTTGGAAAATATTTTTTCTTTTCATCTTGTTTGAATATATCTCTTTTGAAGAACTTATTACCCCAGTGAAAAAAATTGACTCTCTATCGTTCCTCTCTCAGTCCTTCCCTTCCACACTATAAACAATAGTACTGTTGGTGGACACTATCATATTGCTCTACTTAGACGTGGGTCACTCTTGCCTAATGGTTAAAGTGTTAGACTCTTACTCTGAATGGCCAAATCCAACCTCCATGAAGGAATGAAGGCCGTCGCCGATTGGATGAAGATCAGCCGACTAAAACTGAACACGGAGAAGACAGAGGTCCTCATCCTCGGCTCCAACCCCTCAGCCTGGGACGACTCCTGGTGGCCAACGACGCTGGAAGCAGCCCCGACACCCACTGACCACGCACGCAACCTGGGAGTCATCCTTGACTCAACGCTCTCCATGGCCAGGCAAGTCAACGCAGTCTCATCCTCCTGCTTCAACACCCTCCGCATGCTTTGCAAGATCTACAGGTGGATCCCGACAGACACAAGAAGAACAGTCACCCAGGCCCTCGTCAGTAGCAGACTTGACTATGGGAACGCCCTCTACGCAGGAGCCCCGGCCAAGCTCATCAAGCGACTGCAACGCATACAAAATGCCTCCGCACGCCTGATCCTCGATGTACCACGCCACAGCCATATCACCCCCCACCTGAGCAACCTACACTGGCTCCCCGTCGACAGGAGAATCTCCTTCAAACTCCTCATCCACGCACACAAGGCACTCCACAAGACTGGCCCAGCCTACCTCAACAGACGACTCCTCTTCTACGTCCCCAACCGCCAACTCCGCTCCGCCGACCTCTCCCTCGCCACCGTCCCTCGCATTCGAAGGACTACCACCGGCGGCAGATCCTTCTCCCACCTCGCCGCCAAGACCTGGAACACCCTTCCACTAAGCCTACGACAGACTCAAGACCTGCTGACCTTCAGTAGGCTACTCAAGACCTGGTTGTTCGACCAGTAACAGCACCCCCCCCCTTTTTTCTCCCCAGCGCCTTGAGACCCTCGCGGGTAAGTAGCGCGCTTTACAAATTCTGTGATTGATTGATTGATTGATTGAATGGTAGGTGTTCAATCCCTTGTCTTTCATTGGGACTGTGTGCTCAGTTAAAAGTGTAGACAATGTTAGTTTCTTTAATAAGGATGGAAAATAACTTTTCTTTTCATCTTGTTTGAATATATCTCTTTTGAAGAACTTCTTACCCTCTGAAAAAAGATCTACTCTCTATCATTCCCTCTCTCTGTCCTTCCATTCCACATTATAAACAATGGTACTGTTAGTGGACACTAACATACTGCTCTACCTAAGCTTGGGTTATTGATCTAAATGCCATATATACGTTTTGAGTCAAGGGGTAAAGTGTCAATGTGGCTTCATGGTTAAGGTCTTAGACATTTACTCTAAAGATTAGGTGTTCGATCTTTCGTCTTTCAATGGCACTGTGTGCTCAGTTAAAAGTGTAGGCAATGTTAATTTCTTTAATAAAGTTGGAAAATATTATTTCTTTTCATCTTGTTTGAATATTTCTCTTTGAAGAACATCTTCAATGGTCCTGTTGGTGGACACTAACATACTGCTCTACCTACGCGTGAGTTTTTGATCTGAATGTCATATATAAGTTTTGAGTCAAGCTGGTAAAGTGTCAGTCTGGCCTAATGGTTAAGGTCTTAGACTCTTATTCTGAAGATTAGGTGTTCAATCCCTGGTCTTTCAATTGGACTGTGTGCTCAGTCAAAAATATAGGCAATGGTAATTTCTTTAATAAGGTTGGAAAATATTATTTCATTTCATCTTGTTTGCATACATCTCTTTTAAAGAACTTCTTACCCCAATGAAAAAAACTCTACTCTCTATTATTCCATCTCTCTGTCCTTCCATTCCACATTATAAACAATGGTCCTGTTGGTGGACACTAACATACTGCTCTACCTACGCATGAGTTTTTGATCTGAATGTCATATATAAGTTTTGAGATACATTGGTAAAGCGTCACTCTGGCCTAATGGTTAAGGTGTTAGACTCTTACTCTGAAGATTAGGTGTTCAATCTGTGGTCTTTCAATGGGACTGTGAGCTCAGTTAAAAGTGTAGGCAATGTTAATTTCTTTAATAATGTTGGAAAATATCTTTTCTTTTCATCTTGTTTGAATAGATCTCTTTTGAAGAACTTCTTACCCTCTGAAAAAAAATTATTAGGTGTTCGATCCCTGGTCTTTCAATGGCACTGTGTGCTCCGTTAAAAGTGTAAGCAATGTTAATTTCTTTAAAAAGGTTGGAAAATATTTTTTCTTTTCATCTTGTTTGAATATATCTCTTTTGATGAACTTCTTATCACTCTGAAAAAAACCTCTACTCTCTATCAATCCCTCTCTCTGTCCTTCCATTCCACATTATAAACAATGGTACTTTTGGAATACACTAACATATTGCTCTACCTAGGTCTTGGTTTTTGATCCGCATGTCATATATTAGTTTTGAGGCTGGCTGACAAAGAGTTACTCTGGCTTAATGGTTAAGGTCTTAGACTCTTACTCTGAAGGGTAGGTGTTCAATCCCTGGTCTTTCAACAGGACTGTGCTCAGTTAAAAGGGTAGGCTATGTTAATGTTTTTAATAGGGTTGGAAAATATCTTTTCTTTTCATCTTGTTTGAATATATCTCTTTTGAAGAACTTCTTACCCCTCTGAAAAAAAATCTACTCTCTATCATTCCCTCTCTCTGTCCTTCCTTTCCACATTATAAACAATGATACTGTTAGTGGACACTAACATACTACTCTACCTAAGCGTGGGTTATTGATCTAAATGTCATATATAAGTTTTGAGTCAAACTGGTAAAGAGGCACTCTGGCCTAATTATTAAGGTTTCAGACTCTTACTCTGAAAATTAGGTGTTTGATCCCTGGTCTTTCAGTGGCGCTGTGTGATCAGTTAAAAGTGTAGGCAATGTTAATTTCTTTAATAAGGTTAGAAAATATTTTTTCTTTTCATCTTGTTTGAATATTTCTCTTTTAAAGAACTTCTTACCCCTCTGAAAGAAAATCTACTCTCTATCATTCCCTCTCTCTGTACTTCCATTCCACATTATAAACAATGGTACTGTTAGTGGACACTAATATTGCTCTACCTAAGCGTGGGTTCTTGATCTAAATGTCATATATAAGTTTTGAGCCAGGTTGGTAAAGAGTCACTCTGGCCTAATGGTTAAGGTCTTAGACTCTTACTCTGAAGATTAGGTGTTCAATACCTGGTCTTTCTAATGGGACTGTGTGCTCAGTTAAAAGTGTAGGCAATGTTAATTTCTTTAATAAGGTATGGAAAATATTTTTTCTTTTCATCTTGTTTGAATATATCTCTTTTGAAGAACTTCTTACCCCTCTGAAAAAACCTCTACTCTCTATCATTCCTCTCTCTGTCCTTCCATTCCACATTATAAACAATGGTACTGTTGGAATACACTATCATATTGCTCTACCTAGGCGTGGGTTTTTGATCTGTATGTCATATATTAGTTTTGAGAGCAGTAAGTAAAAAGTCACTCTGGCCTAATGGTTAAGGTCTTAGACTCTCACTCTGAAGGTTAGGTGTTCAATTTCTGGTCTTTCAATGGGACTGTGTGCTTGGTTAAAAGTGTAGGCAATGTTAATTTCTTTAATAAGGTTGGAAAATATCTTTTCTTTTCATCTTGTTTGAATATATCTCTTTTGAAGAACTTCTTACCCCTCTGAAAAAAAATCTACTCTCTATCATTCCCTCTCTCTGTCCTTCCATTCCACATTATAAACAATGGTACTGTTAGTGGAAACTAACATACTGCTCTACCTAAGCGTGGGTTATTGATCTAAATGTCATATATAAGTTTTGAGTCAAACTGGTAAAGAGTCACTCTGGCCTAATGGTTAAGGTCTCAGACTCTTACTCTGAAAATTAGGTGTTTGATCCCTGGTCTTTCAATGGGACTGTGTGCTCTGTCAAAAATGTAGGCAATGTTAATTTCTTTAATAAGGTTAGAAAATATTTTTTCTTTTCATCTTGTTTGAATATATCTCTTTTGAAGAACTTCTTACCCCTGTGAAAAAACTCTACTCTCTATCATTCCCTCTCTCTGTCCTTCCATTCCACATTATAAACAATGGTACTGTTAGTGGACACTAACATACTGCTCTACTTAAGCCTGGGTTATTGATCTAAATGTCATATATAAGTTTTGAGTCAAACTGGTGAAGAGTCACTCTGGCCTGATGGTTAAGGTCTTAGACTCTTACTCTGAAGGTTAGGTGTTCAATCCCTGGTCTTTCATTAGAACTGTGTGCTCAGTTAAAAATGTAGGCAATGTTAATTTCTTTAATAAGGTTAGAAAATATTATTTTTTTCATCTTGTTTGAATATATCTCTTTTGAAGAACTTCTTACCCCTCTGAAAGAAAATCTACTCTCTATCATTCCCTCTCTCTGTCCTTCCATTCCACATTATAAACAATGGTACTGTTAGTGGACACTAACAGACTGCTCTACTTAAGCCTGGGTTATTGATCTAAATGTCATATATAAGTTTTGAGGCAAGCTGGTAAAGAGTCACTCTGGCCTAATGGTTAAGGTCTTAGTCTCTTACTCTGAAGATTAGGTGTTCCATCCCTGGTATTTCAATGGGACTGTGTGCTCAGTTAAAAGTATAGGCAGTGTTAATTTCTTTAATAAGGTTGGAAAATATTTTTTCTTTTCATCTTGTTTGAATATATCTCTTTTGAAGAACTTATTACCCCAGTGAAAAAAATGGACTCTCTATCGTTCCCTCTCTCAGTCCTTCCATTCCGCACTTTAAACAATAGTACTGTTGGTGGACACTATCATATTGCTCTACCTAGGCGTGGGTTTTTGATCTGGATGCCATATATTAGTTTTGAGTCAAACTGGTAAAGGGTCACTCTTGCCTAATTGTTATGGTCTTAGACTCTTACTCTGAAGGTTAGGTGTTCAATCTCTGGTCTTTCAATGGGACTGTGTGCTCAGTTAAAAGTGTAGGCAATGTTAAATTCTTTAATAAGGTTGGAAAATATTTTTTCTTTTCATCTTGTTTGAATATATCTCTTTTGAAGAACTTCTTACCCCTCTGAAAAAAATCTACTCTCTATCATTCCCTCTCTCTGTCCTTCCATTCCACATTATAAACAATGGTACTGTTAGTGGACACTAACATACTGCTCTACCTAAGCGTGGGTTATTGATCTAAATGTCATATATAAGTTTTGAGGCAAACTGGTAAAGAGTCACTCTGGCCTAATGGTTAAGGTCTTAGACTCTTACTCTGAAGATTAGGTGTTCAATACCTGGTCTTTCAATGGCAGTGTGTACTCAGTTAAAAGTGTAGGCAATGTTAGTTTCTTTAATAAGGATGGAATTTTTTTTTTCTTTTCATCTTGTTTGAATATATCTCTTTTGAAGAACTTCTTACCCCTCTGAAAAAAACCTCTACTCTCTATCATTCCCTCTCTGTGTCCTTCCATTCCACATTATAAACAATGGTACTGTTGGAATACACTAACATATTTTTCTCCCTAGGTCTTGGTTTTTGATCCGCATGTCATATATTAATTTTGAGGCAGGCTGGTAAAGAGTCAATCTGGCCTAATGGTTAAGGTCTTAGACTCTTACTTTGAAGGTTAGGTGTTCAATACCTGGTCTTTCAATGGGACAGTGTGCTCAGTTAACAGTGTAGGCAATGTTAATTTCTTTAATAGGGTTGGAAAATATTTTTTCTTTTCATCTTGTTTGAATATATCTCTTTTGAAGAACTTCTTACCCCTCTGCAAAAAAATCTACTCTCTATCATTCCCTCTCTCTGTCCTTCCATTCCACATTATAAACAATGGTACTGTTAGTGGACACTAACATACTGCTCTACCTCAGCGTGGGTTATTGCTCTGAATGTCATATATAAGTTTTGAGGCAAGCTGGTAAAGAGTCATCTCTGGCCTAATGGTTAAGGTCTTAGACTCTTACTCTGAAGATTAGGTGTTCAATACCCTGGTCTTTCAATGGCAGGGTGTACTCAGTTAAAAGTGTAGGCAATGTTAATTTCTTTAATAAGGATGGAAAATATTTTTTCTTTTCATCTTGTTTGAATATATCTCTTTTGAAGAACTTCTTACCCCTCTGAAAAAAACCTCTACTCTCTATCATTCCCTCTCTGTGTCCTTCCATTCCACATTATAAACAATGGTACTGTTGGAATACACTAACATATTTCTCTACCTAGGTCTTGGTTTTTGATCCGCATGTCATATATTAGTTTTGAGGCAGGCTTGTAAAGGGTCACTCTGGCCTAATGGTTAAGGTCTGAGACTCTTACTCTGAAGATTAGGTGTTCAATCCCTGGTCTTTCAATGGGACTGTGTGCTCAGTTAAAAGTGTAGGCAATGTTAATTTCTTTAATAAGGTTGGAAAATATTTTTTCTTTTCATCTTGTTTGAATATATCTCTTTTGAAGAACTTCTTACCCCTCTGAAAAAACCTCTACTCTCTATCATTCCCTCTCTCTGTCCTTCCATTCCACATTATAAACAATGGTACTGTTGGTGGACACTATCATATTGCTCTACCTAGGCGTGGGTTTTGATCTGTATGTCATATATTAGTTTTGAGTCAGACTGGTAAAGGGTCACTCTTGCCTAATGGTTAAGGTCTTAGACTCTTACTCTGAAGGTTAGGTGTTCAATCCCTGGTCTTTCAATGGGACTGTGTGCTCAGTTAAAAGTGTAGGCAATGTTAATTTCTTTAATAAGGTTGGAAAATATCTTTTCTTTTCATCTTGTTTGAATATATCTCTTTTGAAGAACTTCTTACCCCTCTGAAAAAAAATCTACTCTCTATCATTCCCTCTCTCTGTCCTTCCATTCCACATTATAAACAATGGTACTGTTAGTGGACACTAACATACTGCTCTACCTAAGCGTGGGTTATTGATCTAAATGTCATATATAAGTTTTGAGTCAAGCTGGTAAAGAGTCACTCTGGCCTAATGGTTAAGGTCTTAGACTCTTATTCTGAAGATTAGGTGTTCAATTCCTGGTCTTTCAATGGGACTGTGTGCTCAGTTAAAAATGTAGGCAATGTTAATTTCTTTAATAAGGTTGGAAAATATTTTTCTTTTCATCTTGTTTGAATATATCTCTTTTGAAGAACTTCTTACCCCTCTGAAAAAAATCTACTCTCTATCATTCCCTCTCTCTGTCCTTCCATTCCACATTATAAACAATGGTACTGTTAGTGGACACTAACATACTGCTCTACCTAAGCGTGGGTTATTGAGCTAAATGTCATATATAAGCTTTTAGTCATACTGGTAAAGGGTCACTCTTGCCTAATGGTTAAGGTCTGAGACTCTTACTCTGAAAATTAAGTGTTCAATCCCTGGTTTTTCAGTGGCTCTGTTTAATCAGTTAACAGTGTAGGCAATGTTAAATTTTTAATAAGGTTAGAAAATATTTTTTCTTTTCATCTTGTTTGAATATATCTCTTTTGAAGAACTTCTTACCCCTCTGAAAAAAAATCTACTCTCTATCATTCCTCTCTCTGTCCTTCCATTCCACATTATAAACAATGGTACTGTTGGTGGACACTAACATACTGCTCTACCTAGGCGTGGGTTATTGATCTAAATGTCATATATAAGTTTTGAGGCAAGCTGGTAAAGAGGTCACTCTGACCTAATGGTTAAGGTCTTAGACTCTTACTCTGAAGGTTAGGTGTTCAATTCCTGGTCTTTCAATGGGACTGTGTGCTCAGTTAAAAGTCTAGGCAATGTTAATTTCTTTAATAAGTTTTGAAAATATTTTTTCTTTTCATCTTGTTTGAATATATCTCTTTTGAAGAACTTCTTACCCCTGTGAAAAAAACTCTTCTCTCTATCATTCCCTCTCTCTGTCCTTCCATTCCACATTATAAACAATGGTCCTGTTGGTGGACACTAACATACTGCTCTACCTATGTGCTAGTTTTTGATCTGAATGTCATATATAAGTTTTGAGTCAAACTGGTAAAGAGTCACTCTGGCCTAATGGTTAAGGTCTCAGACTCTTACTCTGAAAATTAGGTGTTTGATCCCTGGTCTTTCAATGGGACTGTGTGCTCTGTCAAAAATGTAGGCAATGTTAATTTCTTTAATAAGGTTAGAAAATATTTTTTCTTTTCATCTTGTTTGAATATATCTCTTTTGAAGAACTTCTTACCCCTGTGAAAAAAACTCTACTCTCTATCATTCCCTCTCTCTGTCCTTCCATTCCACATTATAAACAATGGTCCTGTTGGTGGACACTAACAGACTGCTCTACCTACGTGCAAGTTTTTGATCTGAATGTCATATATAAGTTTTGAGGCAAGCTGGTAAAGAGTCACTCTGGCCTAATGGTTAAGGTCTTAGACTCTTACTCTGAAGATTAGGTGTTCAATCCCTGGTCTTTCATTAGGACTGTGTGCTCAGTTAAAAGTGTAGGCAATGTTAATTTCTTTAATAAGGTTAGAAAATATTTTTTCTTTTCATCTTGTTTGAATATATCTCTTTTGAAGAACTTCTTACCCCTCTGAAAGAATATTTACTCTCAATCATTCCCTCTCTCTGTCCTTCCATTCCACATTATAAACAATGGTAC